>NSJW01000961.1:0-735722 GCA_019955255.1 Castanospermum australe
CAGAACCAATGCAATTTATGTTGCCCATATGGTGCTCCATAAGCCTCTCCTTCACTCTCATATCCTTTCTTTCCATAATCAGCCTCCTCTACATAGTTGCCAATTCCAATGTTATTTGCAAGAGTGTCACCTCTTTTCCACAGATGCGCAACCAGTTTGTCCATTTCCACATCCCATGGTGCCCCCAGCGTTCCCTGTGATTATTTTAAATCATTAAACAAAATTGTTCGAAGAAAAATACGAAAATGGATAATAGCATTGGCATAAATAATTTCTGACGCCAAAATTAATGTCTCGTACTCCCATTGCAATTACCAGGGCTTGATTATAGTCAGAAAGTGCTAGATTAAACTTGCAATCAACTTATGAACAGAAGCTGTAGCATCTGGCTGCCAAAAGCTATAAAAGGTATTCTGCATTTCATTCGCATTAGCAAAGCATTGGCTGTGTATTTCAGGTTCCGATGAATAAATAATTCTGTCTTGATCAAACAAACTTGCAAAAACTGAAAAATACTTCTTTGTTCTGATTTCAATAATCTTGGAAGCATATCTCCATAAGAAGAAATCATGGGAGAAAAATGACTAGAGAGGGAAGGGATAGGAATGAGTAAATGGGAAGAAAAATAAAGTGGATAAAGGTTGACTCAAGATATAATATCCAAAAGAACAGTGCAAACTGTGAACGGGAATATTCAGTCTGCATAATATTTACCCTCATCCTTTATCTTATAAGAAACATTACCACAAAAATTTCTAGTGCCTAGAAGATGTAGCTAATGAGTAATGAGCACGCATAATAAGGAAATCAAAATTTGGAGAAATAATTCAAAAACTTTTTTTATACGATGTTAGTACTCAAAAAGGCAACTTGGTGCTAGAATAGAACCATATAAATGCCATGAAAATTGAAATAACTTTTTTTGGGGAGGGGGGATGCTGAGATGAAAACAATATTAATGGCAACGTTGAAGAGATTTAAGATAAATGAATAAACAAAGCACGGTATCATACAGCAAATTTGACCCAAACTGGTGAGCAAATTACACACAATTAGTGGCAATTAAACCCCAAAAAGATATAAAAGGAAAGGCATATTGACAAGGTAAGAAGTAAAGGAGATACCAATACAGGCAAGCGAAATGCCATTGCTTCAATGGTTATCCTCCCAAAACATTCTCCCCGTGCCTGATATGAAGAGAAGCACATTTAGAAATAACGATATAAGATTTCATGGAGTTTGTGAACAAAATCTACATACTACAATAATAATGTAAATCATATTATGAGTTTCTAGGAGGCTATGAGGCATTAAACTTTAAATATGACTTGAACACAATCATGTCATCTATCTTCAGGCCCCTCATTGAATTTTGCATTAACACTGTATGAAAGCTAGAAACAAATCAGTTTACAACTTAGACTCTTGCTATGAGCAGAAAGGTCAACCAGTCAGGCAGTAACTCACATTTTGCAAAATAATAGTTATAATATATATTCTGTTTCATGCTCAACTTGGCAGCGTATATTATCAAAAGCTACCTGAGAATTCTGAACAAGAACATCAATAGACGACAAGTGGGGAGCCACAGCCAGGGTTTTGTTAACAAAGCGAATGCGGTCCTGAATCTTTTTCTCTATGACAAATTTATGCAGTTCCATTTCAAGCTTTGTCTGAGCATTCATATCACTCCCCACAACCACAGCATGCAAAGATGGCAATTGCAGTTTCTTCTCCTGGATGAGTTGCAAACTTTCTTGAAAGGACCTAAGAAATAGATCCTGCCCTTTACCGCGTGAAACACCTGCAATTATATCATCCCTGGTTCTCAAAATATAGACCAGTTTGTCAAAATGAATGGAAGGGGTGTATAAAGAGGCGAGGATTAAATTGGCATGCACTACAACCATTTATATTTTGTAAAATAGTAATAAAGAAAATGTGGCAATTACTGGAATCATTATAATCTCCTTTCTCTCCCCCCCGCCCGCCCCCCCCCCCCCTCTCTTTCACTTCACATACATGCATACACAGGAAATAATTTTATGATTGCGATTAGCTATCTTAATCAGGACTGCAATGAGCAAACTAAATTTCACATACAGATAAAAGGGATCAAGTTATTCCATCCAGAACATCGTCTGCTAAAGGAAAATCATAAATGTTAGAACCTTAATTCTGGTGAGGCAAATTACTAATTTTAGAGGTCTTCCTTTTGTGTCAACCAATACCTTCCCATTCCCCCCCTCTCAACAAAACAAAATAGAAACTAAAAGCCAAAGATACCGATCAGGTAAAACTTGCTAGCAGAGCATGCATTAGATGGGATAAAACTAGGCCAATGAACTACGTTGGCAGATAAAATGAGTATAGGTACTTAGATAGTAAACATCAAGGAGGAGATCATACTATTTATAATGGCAAAAAGTAGATCATCATTTCTCACTCCAAGTGATTCCCGAAACATGCTCACGAAGAACCCTCTTTGCTACACTATCTTCTGCAACATCCCAAAGTTCCTTGCTATTTCCAAGATGTACAACATAAGTTTCAGGCATTTTAATCCTACAAAGTTGGACCAAAGCATGCAGTTAATAACATGACAGGAAGTTGTAGAGAAAAGTATAATATTGCAGGGCACAATGTGGTCAAGGTTATACAGAACAGGCAGTAGCACATTAAATAATATTGAAAGCATACCCTAAACGCTCCCTAGTTCTATTCTTCCAGTATTCTGCAGTTGTATGAGAATCGATCATGGCACCTGCAACAAAAGGGAGGTGCTTAACATATTCCACTTTGAAATAATGCCCTCGCATTTCATGAATCCACCATAAAACCTTTGGAAGAACATCAGAAACTTTTTCCTTGAGAACGGCATCCAGCCACTTCCCAGCTACAGCGGTATTTAGAATGACCAGATCGGCTTTAAGTGCTGAATCTATAGCCTTTTCACCTTTCGCTGGCAGGACCTATCAAGAAGCAAACACAAGAAAAAAAAATTGTGCACTTAGAAGCCCAATAACACCAGGATATAAAATCCCAGTATAGCCATCTCTTACAGACTGAAAATAATATCCCACCCAATCAAGAAAACAAAAGAAAAGGGAGGAAAAAAATCCTCTCTTTATGAAATATTTGAAGAAATCAATATTTTCAACAGGGCTCACAACAGCATATCCATCCTATAGCCTCTGTTGCTGTCTAAAATTCATCAAACAAAAACTGGGATAACAATGTCAAGGAAGAAGACAATAAAACAACTCTAGTTATCAACAGGTTCCTAAAATAAGATCAGGGAAAGTAAAGTTCACCAATAATAACTTAAAAAATGGATGTATTCCCAGTTGAATGTGCAATCTGAAAGTAAGTAGAACTATTGATGTATAAACTGCAAAAAAGAACAAAAGAAGAAGAAAGAAGAAGAAGAAGAAAGGAAAAGAAAATCACCTGCACTCCTCTGTCCAGCATCTTATTCTCCAAACTGTACATGACCTCATCAGGTTGCGCAGGCGTCTGATTGGTGATCCAAACAACATGAGAACCAACGCCCCTCAACAGAAACGCCAACTCCATCAGCAACAAAGGCGCACCTGAAAGAGAGAGCTGGTGCGAGACCATGAGAACCCAGCTTAGACTTCATGAATTGCAGAGGACGGGGCTGGGAGGATGAGCGAATCCGAGGCTCTCCGGCACCGTCTTGTGCTCCAATTGTTGAGTATGGCAGGAATTAGAGGTGGCTCTCAATCTCACGAACAGCAGCATCACAGTTGAAGGGGAGAACAGTGCCAGTAGCATTAGGGGCCACCTCTTCTTCGGCATTGCCATCCACGCCTGCGACTGCTTCGCCATTATTCTAAAACTTGCTTCAATCTCTAAATTCAAATTCGCATTCTAGGGTTCATCATTCTTCACATGAAATCTCACCTTCAGATTCAGACAACAATTTTAACTGATCCCCTACCCATTGGGATTCAAATTAACGCCTTCCACGCCCAAAAATATTTCGGAAACAAAATCACTCCAAGTTAAAATCTTGATATCACAAAAACAAACTAGAATAAAATGAAATTTCTACTCAAATCTTTATTGACTATGGCAAGATAATATATTTAATTGCCTTTGTGTCCAAATTACATATATAACCATTGATGCATTTGAATAATTAAAAAAAATATTGATGTTGCTTGATGTTTATTTTCTTCATCATACCATTGATTTTTTTTAATTAATAAATTGATTGATTAGTCAATTATCACATTCATGAATAATCGTATTTTAAAAATTTTCAATTACTTTTTGAAAACAGAGGATCTATCTCCTTTGAATGTTTGCATCATAAGTATATCATTCTTTTGGCTTTCATATGCATGATAATGTCATTCTTATATTCTGTTATCCGTTGTTACTAACATTATCATACTCTGATGTATGCTTTGTATTTTGCAGAAATTTTAACCATTTTATTTCAAGAATATTAATTTCATTTTTTTCTTTTTCTTATAAAATTTGAATATCCTTCTGATTTGTATTTTTAAGGTTAAAAAAACTTGCGTAATATTAATGAATGGTCCATGTATAGCAAACGAACGAAATTCGTAAATGGGTTTTTGTTAATGTATGCCTTAAGAGTAATGGTTAAATAATAAAAAATAAAAAGTATTAAATAAGAGGTAAAAGCATTTAATGTTTTGAAATTTCCTTTAACTATGAGTAAGTGTGAAAAAAACTTTATATACTTCAAAATTCATCAACACAATTTTATAAATCTATCAAAACATACGTACCACTACAAAATAAACTCCTAACATGTGCAGAAAATTGCTTGTAGGGAGTCATACACACAATTGGATGGGTTTTTTTTGTAATTTAACTTATTTATTATGTTAGTAAAAAAATTTTAATGATTAATAATTTATTATTGAATACTAATATAAAATTTTTTACACATAAATTAAAAGTAAACTTTTTTTTAATAATTAAAGTAGGAGAGTTAGCTTTTTTGCTATCTTATCCACCGCTTGCGGTCTGAAACAGTTTGCCAATTTAGTCAAACAACGTTTTTTGCTCACCGGTGTAGAATGCGCTTGTTCCACTGTTCTCTTGTCCCGTTCTCTAACAAAACATATTTCTTTCAGCATTTGACAGTTACTTCTAAGTTTATAACACCAAGCTTCTCAACGTAACACAGAAGCAACATACTTAAAGCCCTCAAAACAACCAAAGGTTTACTACTTTTAGATTATCTTTCCTTCTAGTTCAGAATTTTTGGAGGGTAGGTACATATAATGTTAACTAGATAAAAAAGCATGACAGTGCTAAACAGTAAATGGCTCATACAGCATTTAGTAAAGCTTCTTAATTAACTCGGCGACAATTCTTCCTAACTTCACCATTCAATCCAGTGAGAGGCCTGAGGTTCCCCATCTTGATCATGGAGCTAGCAAATTGCTCAAGAAGAGGCTCTCATCTTCTGCATATTTCTTGACCAGTTCCCGAGTCTCCTTGACACTTCCCGTAAGAAGCACTTCATCTGAATTAAGTAGTCCTTTGCCCCTAAGTATGAGCTTGAAATAGGTATTGTCAAACATTCTTGGGGAACCAAAGTCCAAGGGGGATATTTTGTTGTCACCCCCTGATTTTGGGCAAACTGTCTTCAAATCAAAGTAGAAGGATTTTTCGAGAGTCTCATCTGGTTGGTTGTCTCCGTTTTGGTTGTATAGTCTCTGCTTGAATGTCGCACATCTTGCCACCCCAATGGTATGCCCACCTACACCATGCAGAGTTAAAAGGTGCCTCATTACTTAGAAATGCTAATAGATAGTATGACTATGACATAACCCAGAAAAAGGAGTTGAAGTTCAACCTGAGAGAGCAACGAGGTCTACTTCATCAAGGCCTTGACGCTTGAAAAATGTTAGGAGATTTTCAATGGTGGCATTTGGTGCGGGAATGTTGTTGTTTGAGCCTCTTAAGCTTGCTGTTTTTGAGTCTCTCCTGCCTAATGGGAGCTCCCAGTTGGGTCCTCCACTCTGTTTCAAGAGAACCACTTGCTTGAGTTTCAAATTAAACATTTCTCGTGTTAAATAATTATGTATATTCCATATTAAGCAAATTAGACATTGTTGGGTTGTCTCAATTTCAGTTAAGTGTGTTTTCTTACTAGAACAGTGGAGCCCCTGGCAGCAAGGGCAACAATGTCTGCGCAGGAGACAGTCTGAGGACAAGCTTCTTCCAACTTGGACTTGATCTCATCAATCACTTCAAAACCTCGGATGGAATTCTTGTTTGGTCTAGAATTCTTTTCACTGACTATTGTCGGGCTATCATCCAACAAAATTGATGCATCACAGCCCTGTCATTAAAATTTTAAAAAAAAAAAGGAACTTTAGATCTTTGGCCTATGCATGCAAAAGAACCTGAAGCAATTTACCAATTGAAATTTGGAAACAATCCAAACTAAATAGCACAACAAAGACGGAGAATTGCTCCTCATCAGAATTAGAAATGAGTATCTTTTTTCTCAAAGGTTTTTGCTAAATAAGAACTTGGTTTATTGTTATTATTATCTTCACGTGGGCCTTCCTATGACAAACGTAATTCA
The DNA here is from genome assembly GCA_019955255.1 of Castanospermum australe. Lineage (NCBI taxonomy): Eukaryota > Viridiplantae > Streptophyta > Magnoliopsida > Fabales > Fabaceae > Castanospermum > Castanospermum australe. Next base: position 6,605 of record NSJW01000961.1, read on the forward strand.
CCTGCACGAAGCAGTCGTGAAAGTGAAGCCTAAGCAGAGAGGCACCCATTCTCTGATCCTTAGCAATGGCCTCCTCCAACACTGACATGACAATGTCATTAGCTTGAGGGCATGAAAACTGATAGAACTGAGGAGAAAGACCGAAATATATTCCACCATTTCCACCATGACCACCCCAGCCGAAATGGAAGCCAGGGTGAGCCTGGGAGAGTGTGGCTGAGAGGAAAGCTATTACAAGAATGCTGACTTTAATTGAAGGCATGGCGAAGACAGAGTTGAAGAGCATGTTTTGAAGATTGACTTGGTTTGCTTGATATATATACTGCTTGAAAGTTCAAACCACCCACTCTCCTTACCAAATCACCTGATGTGGGAAGCAAGCCATGACTATGTCAACAATCAACACGTTAGTGTTTAGTTTTGAAAGTAGTTCTGGTAATCTGGTATTACCTGCCCCTGGACAGGATCAAAACAGTGCAGAATTCATTTCATTTTATATATTATTTATGGCATAAGTTAGATAAATTGGACCTTCCTATAGTTCAATATGTCAAGGATAAATTGACCTTATATTAACATGATGAAGACTTGTTTCAGGTCCCAAAAGTTTCCTTATGATTTATGAAGAGCCGTAGTATAGTTAAGCTTGAAAGCATAGCAGAAAGTGACCACTTTCAACTGAGAAATGAGAATAGAACCTTGACAGAGGCGTATAAATTAAGAGCACGGACAAGTGCCTATCATTGTCACGAGGAAAATCCCACCTTATTTGGTGGTTAGGAATGGAATTGGACTGAATTCCCTTTTTTTTTTTTCTTAAATACTTTTTTGGGTGTTATTATTCAAGTTTCAAACTGCAGAAGCAGTCCATGGAAATGATCTCAGAAGGTCAGTGATTACGCGTAGAAAAACTGAAACTTGACTTCTTCGTCTATTATGACACTTGAAAAGATAGTGTCTGCGTTAGATAAATCTGTTTCTTTTTCTTTTTTTTTGGATACAAGAAAGGCATATGAATATGATTACATGTACAGAGGCGAACAATTCTTGAGTCTTGATGGGTTAGTCTACTCTTTCGGTTATGAGTTACGAATGCAATTGCACATTGCTGAAACTGAATTCGCGTACATTTTTTTTTTCTCGTTTGAACTCCAAGTAGACTGCAGAGTTTTGTTTGGTTATACATTAAGGACAATAAGGACATACTCAATCCCGTTTTTGCGTTAATTGAGATAAAATCTCTTTATCTGAGGATCTTAAATAGATATTCCCGTATTGATATGATACATGAAAAATTCGTATATTTTTTTATAGTAATATTTTTTTATTTCATAAAAATAAATATAAAACAAGTGTATATAAATAATGTTAAATTTAATATTATATATTTATTTATTTTACGTCAACTTACACGGAGTCAAAAATAAAAAAAAAATTACTTACTTTAAAAGTATATTTCTCCTTATACATTTAGAAGAGTTATTTTTGTTGTCATTGCCCAAGGCTTAAACAGTAGACTGCAGAGCTTGCTTCCACCTGACAATTACATCACTTCTGATACCGTTCACACTTTATTGTCAGCAATCATCGTAACTATTTTACTGCATGACTTGGTGGTAAACCAGTAAAAAGCTAGAAAAAAAAAATCAGAAATCTTGGGAAAGGAAAGGGTAATGGGATCAGTTTTTGTGGGAGTTGGTTCAATTAGATTGTCCCCAGTTCAAGATCTCCAGAGCGAAACGGCCCTCGATTTATCTTTTCTTTCCTTTTTTAGAAGAAATTGCCACATTATCAAAACTTCTCCTGTCATCAAGCGGCATTAATTTTATTATACAATTGTTGTATTACTTCTAAAATCTCTTTGATGCATCATATTATAATATTTTCTTATTTTTAATTGATAAGAATATTTAGATATAAAAAGGTTTTTTCCCTTTTTTTTTCTTATAAAGTTTTTCATCTAATTATAATTTTTTTAATACAAAAGATGTGACATCTTAAATTATTTTATTCTAAACTTTTCAGAAAAAAAAAAGTGCAACAGTTGCCTTCTCGTGTCTAAATTATTGACTCTGCTTAGGAGACTTGTAGAAACCACAACAGACCTTGCCGTTCATGTGTTATTATTGCTGATAAGCATTAAAACTTTTTATTTGAATGCAATACAACTGTTAATATCTCAGGGAATTTTACGGGAAATTCTATCTTAATGATAATAAATAATATGAAAAAACCAAACAAGCATGTGTATGACAAGCAAACACATTTTTCATTGCCATTCAATAGTATCTCCATTTTCAAAGTGCTTGCTAATATGATTCAAGAATTACATTCATATCTACAACTTCAAAGGAGATATGTTCTCCAAGTCATTATAATTGTTTCTCGCCCATGGCTTCAAGCATATATGATGCAAAATGATATTGATCATTTTCTACACTACCGAATGGCAAATATTTAAGAAAGTTCATGTACAAAATTTATATATATTAAAGAAAGTTAGGGTCGTGATACACACAGTTGCCTCATGGGTGTAAGTAATCTTGCAAAACGCAGGGGCACATGTGCCTTGATAAATGTCCCTTGCTCTGTATATTCCTATATATGAATTAAAAGCGAAAATGTAAGGGAAATCCAACAATAACAAGTAGGTAAAACATTATATGATAAGTTATCTGCTAATGGGCAAGGGTATTTACTTACAGCTTTCTCAACCATTCCGACATGATGTATGGTGCTGAGAAGGTCCCCATTTTCAAATGGGACCAAAGCTTCCACCCATACCATGGAGTCCTGTTTAACAAGAATAGCATTTTGTTTAGCAAATGTTAATAGTTCTAAGTTAAACAAGAATAGCATTGTGTTTAGCAAATGTAAATAGTTCTAACACATGGACAACATGATATAAAGAAGTGAAAAGGAATATTTTAATGATATTCAGATATCAAGTTTGTACCTTTAGTTTGTCTTGAACTGTATCACAGAATTCTGGTAAGCCATCACCACTTAAAGCAGATATGCATACAACATCTTCTCTTTTTTCAGCTTCTAGCTTGATTTTCTGGGGATCGCTAGCCTTATCAACCTGCCATAAGTCAGGAACACCGAATGTTCAAGAGTTCATGCTGCAATAAGCAAAACTTTGGGTGCACAGTAAAGCTTGATGAGGAGGGGAAAAATTGACCTCGGTCTTCTTAAAGAACCAAGAGGATGATTAACACAAAAAGATATAGAATTACACATCATACTTGTCCCAGTTATAAGAGAAGAAATTCATTATTGTGAGAATCTGATAATCATGCAAATCTTTGTAAATGACAAGTTGACAACAAATTTTGAACCAAAAGCAGCCTATCAAATTCTGGAATTGATTTTAAAGCAGGTTACATCTCTATATCTGATCATGCTAATATAAATGATAGGATTAAACCTTTAATATTAAAATACATATTCCCTCTAATTGCCATAAAAAAAATTTTAATCCCTCTACTTTCAATTGTTTGAAGCTAGTCCTCCACATAAGTGAGCTCAATTTCATCCCTCATTATATGGTTGCTGAAATAATTTTGAAGTTTTCTGTTGTGTTGAGAAAAGAAATAATTTATATTTTAAACTTAACAAGGATATCATTATGTCTTTTCATTAAATGCATTAATAAAGAAAGACATAAAAAAATTACCAAAAATGTTCAAAGAGGAATAAAAATGAATCCATTCAGAAAACTCGAAGGACTAAATTACAACAATTAAATTCAGGGGATGAAATTGAACTCACTTGCAAAACGAGTTTTTATTGAATTTAGAGGGACTGAAAGTGATTGAAAACCCTCACTTCAAATTATAGCAAACACTAAATTTGACAGCATGTAAACTTCATCATATGATCAAGCAAATGACCTGTACAACTATTTATGCTTTGGAGAACTAGAGAAACCATTGAAACTATGCAGGGTGTCTGATCACTTATTATTGACAACATATTGTACCGTGAGCCCAATAACTTAATAGTAACAGATGTTATCTACTATATCTGCAGTCACTGTTGCAGCAACAGTGGCATGTAAGATTGGAATGTAGTCCTTTATATAAGTTAAAAGCACTTCAGTCCCACTCTTACTTGTCACACCATATACTGGAAATACAACGGGATTTGAAATGACTCATATACCCAATATGCATCTGTCACCGGCCTTGACAAAACAGTTGACACTAATTCAAAGTTGTTTTGGTCCTAAACATATTAATCAACAAAATGTAAAATAGGCTAAGGTCCTAAGTACAAAGAAACCAAATTCCCGAACTAATCAAGAAATTGAAAGAACAGCGGAGGTCCAAGGCAACACCCTAATTTCTATACAAATTAACAAAGTTAAAGGGATATGGGCTAACTCTGTACACTATTTTCAGAACAGGAAAACCAACAAAACTGTTGTCCAATACCTTGTTCCAGACCATCAATCTTGGAATTGATGATACATCTAGTTCTGACAGAACTTTGTCCACAGCATCTATCTGTTGCTCAGCCATGGGGTGACTGAACCTCAAAAATAATTAATGAGATAATAGTGTAGGACAACACCAAAAGTTCTATTAACACCCTTTTCTCTAATAATAAAGTTCCCCCCAACGCTTTTACCGATACATAACCTGATATCAACCACATGCACCAACAGTGATGACTCTGATATCTCCTCAAGCGTAGCTCTGAAGGCAGCAACCTACACAAAGCAGTAAAAAATTAAAAATAACAGTTGTTGGGGATTATTTTATAATCTGGGCTTAAATGTTTATAGCAACCTGTTATTTGATAGTGAATCATGTTAAAAATCAATACGTAATATCAACAGCATATTTTTTGTCAAACAACTTGAGCAAAATTAACTGTGAAAGTTATCTATCTTACTAGTGTTGTAGGTAACTTCTGAATAAAACCAACAGTGTCTGTTAGGAGAAACTCCTTTCCATTCTTCATCTGGATGAAAGCAAATGAACATAGAATTGCATGTTAAAATAACTGTAATCTAAACTGCAGAAGACTCATTTTCCTGTATATTAACTTTTGCAAAAGAATAAATAAATAAATAAATAAAGCATAAACGATGAACTTCAGCCATCCCATAGCCATGGTACACATGGCTATGTTGTGTAAGGTAAAGGACGATTATAAGCTCTTGGACTAGGTCTTTATTTGGCAAAAGAATTGAAGATGGTATCTGATGTTAGTTGAATCTAATTACAAATAAGGAACACACGCACAATAATTGATAGCAATCAACAATTTAAAGACAGTGAATAGCTTGTGAATAAAAAAAGGAAATTCTCTAGGTATATATTGACTGACCTGTACCCTCCTCGTAGTTGGGTCTAGAGTTGCAAACAATTTGTCCTCGGCAAGAACATCTGCTCCTGTTAATCGATTCAAAAGTGTACTCTTACCGGCATTTGTATAACCAACCTACAATGTTGTCAAATAAGTATATACCAAACCAAACAAAGTACAAAAGAATGATAACTTATATGGCACACATTATCATGATGTCTAAGCTGCAAAGCAAGGATACTAACCAAGGATACTACTGGCACAGGTACTGAGAAACGCCTGTTGCGGTACTGCTTTCGGTGTTTCCTAACAGATTCTAGCTCTTTCCTAATGACACCAATCTGTCAAAGCACAGGTATCAGGTATTTCTCAACAAAACTAAAATTCCAGAGATAAAACAGAAATAACAAAGTAAACTTGCAGAGAAATGCATAATGTACATAACCAGAAGGTTACTAATCAGACATATAACTTGTGTCTACAGAACTTCATGGATAGTATTACACCAGTACACAACACACTGATTCAATGAAATGAAGCTGATTTTTTAGGACATGCTAATAACTTTGAGAACAATCATAAAAGACTCTTAGCTTACTTGGTTACGCAAAATACGCTTGTCCACTTCTATTTGTTTTTCACCCATTCCCTTCACCTTTCCTCCTGCTTGACGCTCAAGATGAGTCCACATTTTTGTAAGTCGAGGTAATTGGTATTCCATTTGTGCCAATGCCACCTAAAAAGACATTAGGATTGTTAGAAAAGGGATTTAAATTTCTCTCATTTGCCAAAGCTGGTTCTGATAACACAACACCAAATAGAAGATAAACAATTCTAATTTAGAATTGCCTGTAAAGATGCTTCATGTGTTGCTGCACGCTGATTAAATATATCAAGGATGAGAGCAGTGCGATCACAAACTCTCACTTCTCCACCAAAAACCTTTTCCAAGTTGCGTAATTGCCTAGAATTAGCAGGGGACAGTAATTTCTTGTAAGATTCAAAGCAGCATTCTCTATACAGCAGTACAGCAATGTGACAATAAAAAATAAATGAAATTTGGTGCAGCTGACTGACATAATCAAGACCAGGAAAACAAAAAAGGAGAAGAGTATAATTATAACAGTTATCTTTGTTAAGCATAAGTGATGCAAGTAGCACTAGTATCAGGAAAGCATGTTTTTCAGTTTAGTTTTGATTTTGGGGCTGGATGTAGTACTTGAAACACCTCACTAGTTCATAATGATTAAGGGTTATTAAAATTAGTATTTACTTTTGTTAATTTTGTATTTTCAGACCCAGGAGTATATTAGTAATTTTTGTATTTTCAAATATTGGGTTGTTGGCTTGGGTTTTTGTTAATTTAGGTGTTAGCATTTTATTTTAATGTCTAAGTGTCTCACATGACAAATTGGCAGATATTTTCACTAGTCCCTTAGAGGTCCTCAAGTAGTCCAGTCAACTACATATGTAACAAGCTTAGTGCATATGATATATATACGCAGCAGCTTGAGGGGAAGTTTTAGAATATCTTGGTAATTAGGGTATATATCCAAAGCCAATTAGTGCTCCTAATTAAGGAGCAATCTTAGGAGATAATTACTCATGTAATTATGGCTGTAATTAATACTCTCTAGTGTAAATATACCCCTGCGTGGTCTGGTTTTAGATACAATTCCAGTATACGCTCTAGTTTTCAGGCCAGATTTCTGAACAATGCAGAGTCTGTCCCATATCCAACTTTCCCTTTATCCTACTTTGTACTCTTCATATAATCCTTAATTACCGCTTTCATAATCTTTAATTCAATTAAGGTTACCTGGGCTGCATCATTTCTTTTCTTCTTCTTCTCCTCAGCTACTTTCTGTTTCTTGATTTTCTATGGCTACCTAACAGAGCAGATTAACTTCACCCCATCAAAACCTAGTTGATCCTTGATTGACTGTTCCCTAGAACCCATCAATCCCAAAATCCTAATTCTGCAAGTACTGTTCACCACCCCAAACAGCCACCAATTGATCCCTTAATACCTCTCCTATTGCCTGCAAATTGATCTTCCCTTATTACATAAATACTTGAACCTTCAATCCCCAATGTTCCAACCCTTAATGCACCAATTGAAAACGCTAGTCCTAACCTATTAAATCCTAGCCCTTCCACTGTCCTACATCAAACAATATAAAGCAATGTACTGAATGTAAAGCAGAAATGTTTGGATCTATAAAGAACAAAGGAAAAGAATAAGCAATCTACAGCATGATTTAAGCTTGCTGACTAGCTTCTTCCCAATTGGAAAATCAAAAGCTTCCAAGTCATCAGTAGTCACTTATATTAGAACCCAAGTTTTCAAACAGAATCTCTCCCCAGCAACCTTGGTCTAAATGGACAGAAAGATTTTAATTCCAATTATCTCCAATCAAAGTCAACAAGAATATTTAGTCTAATTTTTACTACTCTTTTTTATGGTCAGTTGTGCAGACAACACACCTTCAAAGTAAATGAAATAGTGAAATGTCAACAAACTAAATGGTAGCACGGAAAACAACTAGTCTTAACAGGAAACACGCATTTGGATGACATAAATGTAAAGACAAAGAAAAAAAGGGCCCTTACCCAGCTGACAGCTCATCATCAAATATTACAGTTTCAACACCCAATGCATGAATTGCACTCTTAATTTCAGAAACCTTGCCAGAGCCAATGTATGTCCTTGGGTTTGGAGAAGCAAGCCTGTACCGTTTATAGTAATTCAAGAACTGACATGTATTTAGCAATTAAAATTTCTCAAATAGAGGAAAGACAGGATTGTTGGTTTATAGCCTGTAAACAATATTGTTTCACGTAAAGCAGACAACCATTTCGATGGAATCCCTCGATTAATTATTAACAGCATGTTGAAAAGGAGAAATCTGTGTAAAAGTGCTGTATATTAATCTGTAGCCATGGGCTACTAATACTATCCCCGTCATTCAGGTAAGTCATTCAGTTGAATCTCTGATTATTACCAATGCACCAACAAGAAAATGAAAACAAGGTGGGGGAAGAAGAATGAAAAAAAAAAAAAAGCAATGAAATACAGAATAAACCTACCTCTAGCTTAACAAGAAGTGACATTCTAGAAGTTGGAAATAAATAGAAACAATAGCATTCTGTTAATAAATATGCATGAAAATAAAATCTGCATGAGAAGAGACAGCAAGAGTTGGTGAAACTTGAAACATTCTACTTCCAGAGATCTATGCGGTGCTCAGTTCTCACCTCATAAGAGTGATGGAGAGGGTTTCTAAGATCATAAACACAAGTAGTTTGTCAAAACCTACATTAAAACTCAAGCTTGTCTTATGTTGGTTAGATACAATAACATACCTATGTTGAACTATTCCATGTTTTTAATTGAAGTCCAAAACATTATAAAACTATGCTAACAAAATTGAACTATAATATTAGTACTTACTTTTGATAGGTAGAGCCAACAACCATTAATCCAGCAGTGTCAGCTAGTTGTTGCAGTTCATTGAGAGATTCTTCTATACCAAAAGAATCCTGCATATCACCTTTGCGCTCAACGGCTACAAGGTAGGCTTTTTCTTCAAAAATCTGAAAAACAGTGAATAAGTTCAATACAGACAGCAGGAGTTTAGCAAATCAGAAGTATTGTAATTTTTTTTTTTTGTAAGTATAACGGATTGTACAGTACTTATTGATATGGAATAAACTTGATTGCTTGTTATATCACATTCTGTTTCGATAATGCTTGATTCTCTACATGACACTTGCATAAGATTTTCTTTTTGAATTGGTCATTTCTACTTCGAGATAAACGCCATTTGCACTGTGTATCTGCCCAATTGAGAGCAGGCATTAATTTTCTTATGCATCATAGGAGACAGGAGAGTGGGCATTTTAATTTCTTATATACTTATAAACATAACTTATTTGGGTGTAAAATATACGAAAAATTCGATATCCCTATTTCGGTTCCGAAGCATTGAACATGAGAATCTTTAGTGTTTTTTTATATCTCTCTTAGAATTTAGATTCTCTACTCGACACAAATTTCTGTCTTCCTTTCTTGTAACATGACTCTAGTATGTGTTTAAGAAAGGGTCACACCCAAATACCATATAAAGAGGTTCCCAACGAGGAAACGCAAACGAAGCGTATTCATTATACCAACAGAAGAAAGCAACGAAGTGAAAATTTCCTAGGGATTATAAAAGCATAAAGATTCGAACAAACCGACCTCCCTTCCATTGCGGAGCTTGAACCGATTATCATAGCTGTTATCTTCTTCTTTCTTCTTTCTAACTCTAGTCCCTTTATCTTCTGGTTTTGAGTCAGCAAATCCATTGACAACTGCTCCTTCTTCATTCTGTTGTTCCGTGGTGGTCTCAAGCTCAGTCACCCGGTTTTCGTTTTGCAATGAAATGGCATCGGAATCAGAGGGCACGATTCCAAGGTCACGTTGCAGAACAGAGGTGGTGAACCTCGAGTCCTTCCTGTTCCTGAGAGTGAGAGCGAGAGCGCATAAAGGCCGATTAGGGATTGGCGGAGGAACGCATGCAACATAGCGTTCCCGAATTGCCGGCGATGGCTGAATAATCGAACTGCAGAGGCATGCGGTCATCATCCAGTTTTGCTTCCACCACTGCACCTTCCCTCTTGTCTTTGCCTCAACAGCTAAACTGTCTCACTGCACAATTCCAGAAGAATGTAAAAAAATAAAAATAAAAATAAAAATCTTTAACTTTGCTATGGATTGCGTTTGATTCTAAGTTACGGGGTCAACAATGGTCTACCATTAAACTTGGGACATGTGGCAGGCGCCGTAAGCCTTGTTTAATCTCTATTTTCAGTCTTCAATCAAATACAAGTGTTTCCGCATAAAATGAAAAATAATCACAGAAATTTCGTTGTAAATTTTATGGTAAATAAATTTGATACTGAATATAGCCTTTACAAAAATGAAAAAAAAAACTAAACATATGCTAATACACAATTTCATTCTAGATTAGTATTGTCCCACCTCACACCGGACAAAAAGCATATATTTTAAATAGGCTAAAATTAAAATTAGCTCACATAGACTAAGTCCACGGCCCACCTATGTGAGCTTTGTGAGATGGACCAAATGACATAAAAATTTGTAGATCAAGTCTACCCCACACGCAAATTCTGGTGGGCAGACTCTAAACTTTAATACATTTTGACAGTTTTATTCTAAATCATTCTAATTTGGCGAAGTAATAACAAGATAAGCATATATAAAACTTCGTAGGTGTTGGAAAAATGCTTGTCATAAAGCTATTTGATTTACTCTATTAACTATTAAGAGAATTTTTGTTTTTTTTTTCATTAAATTGGACGCTATACATGCAAATGCTATTTTTCAATGTTAAAACTATGATATATTTTTGGTTCTTTGTAAGGTTAACTAAGATGTTGACTCTGACTTAGAAAAAATAAAATGATAACTTTTATTTTATTAATTTTCGTTTAAAAAACTTCTTCCAATACCTTGCTTTATTTTATGACCATTGGTAGTAATTCCGGAAAATTGTATAGAGATGTCTCTAATGAAGCACTTCTAGGGCTAATAAATTGTCACAAGTCGCACACACATCCTTGTGATGCTTGGATGGAAGAAGTGCCTCTCTTGAGGTGCATTCTTATGTACTCGAGGATGCAAATTAACCTAGACTTTCAAAAAGAGGAAAGATGAAATCTTTTGAATAAGGTTATAACTATGTTATGTTGCATGGATATGGGTTTAAATATCGTATTTGATATCATATGATATGTCAATGCGATATTCAAATAAGGTATATTAAATAATATATTTAAATTGCAAACTCATAAACATGTTTTTTGCAATTAGGAGATGAGGATAGGATAGGAGCTGAAGCTATGTCCCATACTATTCCTTTTATCCATTAATTTGATCATTAACATAAATGAGAGAATAAATCTTATGTCAAAGCTATTATTACATAGTTATTATAAGATGAAACATGCTCATATGTGGATGGTACTGGATAGGGTCATGAAAGAGATTGGATAAAGCGATCTTCTCATCCATTCCTTTTACTATCATCTGGTATCAATTGCTAACCTGACATATAATTACAACCAAATCGTCAAGATGTGTTTAAACGTCGATTGCTGGTTACTAATCTAAACAACATCATTAGTCATGATTTTCAAAAACTAGAATCTCACCTGAAGCCGTATTGGCTTATCTTGTCATGTTACATAAATGACTCTCTCTCCTGGTTTTGAATGAAATGACAACCATTTCAATGCTTATTTTGATTTTTAACACCCAATTATTTTTCTTTCTTTTGGGATGTGAAACTATGAATTCAATCCTCCACACTCTGATTTCTTCACTCCTCAAGTAGTTGTTAGCAGGCTGGTCGGAGTCTTCTGAAGAGTCTCCAAACTCTTCTTTGTACATTTTTTCTATCATTGGTTTCCATAGCCGTACCCGAGAATTTATGAACCAATTTGAGACCTGAAACAACCATAAATGCACCAACATGAGCATCAAAATTATGGGGCGTAAAGGGAAATGGGTGAAGTTTCTGGGTAAGCAATTACTTGGGTTTTAGTCAAACCTGTCTGGGATGCCAGCATTAGCTTTTCAGAATCATAGGATAACTGTGAGAATCAGATACCAAATTAGCATTTCTGGAAGACAGGAAATGACTGCAGATCAAGAAGACAAGAACCTAAATTTAATGTGCTTACAGGTGGAGAAAATGCTCAAAAAGCCAAGAACGAAAGACTGCTACAGAGGTTTCAGGCAATCCTCTGATGGGCCTCCACACTTGCAGTTGGCGTTGGATTAACCCAAGCTGCTGGAGAGACATTCTACCTTGTCTAGTATCTCTGTCAAATAAGCTTAGTTGAGACAATCCACAGCTGATTTTAGTTAAATCTTGCAAGAGTTTTCTTTTCTCAGTATTTGCTTGGGACAGTATGACATCTCTTAAGCTGCAGAAATGCCTAAACATGACCTGGAGTGCCATAGCAGTGTAACACTTGGCAGCTGCAAGACTTGCTATCATTTCGAAGGTTGACACCACTTCTTCCATTTGATGGTAGTTTTTCTCGTGTCTGCTCTCTACCTGAAAATTGAGGAAACAACATGAGATTAATTTTCAAGTCCAAAAGCATCCAAGTTAATAAAACTGGCAGAACAAACCAACCTCCTCCAACAAAGCAATCAACTTCGCAATTTTCACTTGAAGTTCATGTTTCTCTGCCAATAAAGGCCCATTATTCCGCAACTCTGCTTTTAACTCCGAGGAAAGCCTTTGGGGTCCTGTTCTACTCCCATGAAATAACTTCACATAGTGTTCCACATTTCCACCAACATCAACAAGTTCTTCCAGAAGGGATTGCACTGCCTTTAGGTATCTTGAATTTCCAATGACAGCAGCAAAAGACTCTGTTCCATAAGAGGTGGAAGTAGAACGGTTTAATGAGGCAGAAGATGAAGCAAAAGTGCCGCTGGTGAAAAAATAGTCACGGGTTAAATGATCCACTCCTGGATTACAAGCTTCCCGAGCCTCTTGTCCAGACATGAATTGATGGGGGTCAATGAGACCCGGATTCAAGGATCCATGCCTGTATTCTTCAGAAGGGACAAGCATGTGAGAGCCTAAAGAAAGGGAGAGGCCCTGGGGTTGGTGATTGCTCTCACCAGCTGCTCCAAGAAGATCCATCAAATGCCTAGTGTGGCTCATCTCAGAGACCTCAGCTAGTACAGGAGCTTGCACAAGGTCAACTGATCTTCACATTCTGAGGGCCTCAGAGAATGCATTACTGCTTCTTAAAGAAGAACCATAAGCATCGAAATCCTGGTTCTCAAATTGGTTTTGATCGGTAAAGTTGGACATAATAGAGTTTGAAAGATACCTGGAGGTGGAATTTTGGGTGAGTCTTTACCTGTGATTGTGGAATTTTCAAGGAAAGGAAACCATACTGGCAGTACATATTACATAAGTTCTCCTTGTCTAACTAATGAAGAGAAGAACAGAACCTAGTGGAAATTTGAGGCATGTAACTCTACAGTAATAGCGAAGAAATCGAATTCCCATACCATTCTGATTTCTGAAAGAGATAAAATGGTGAAGAAACAAAACCACTGACCAACCAGTGAGCCTTAGCTCACATGGTACCTCATCTGGTCTCAGTCGGGGAGTATGCTGTGGTGGGGGTTTCTTCCTTCCAAATCCCATTTCCCCTTAGGTCCGGGCAGGGACCTCCCGAGAACCGAAAAAAAAAAAAACCCATTGAGCATAAGGTTATATGAAGATATCACTCGATGTTTTAAAAAAAAAAAAACTTTCAAATTAATTTAAATCATAATTTAATATAATTTAATTTTAATTTTAATAATTTCAAGCATTTTCATAAATTTATGGAATGAGGGCATCAAGTAAGAGAGATAAACTACTTAAAGAAAATTACCAACAATCGGCTGGTTAGGTGGTAAGCAGTCTAAGTCCAGTAAGACTGTGAACACAAGTTCAATTCTCGAAAAATACCCTTGTTAAGAGAGGAAGTAATCTTAAATACTTCATTCTCTGAAATTGAGAGAACAATGTCTTTCATAATTTTTTAATAAAAAAAACTACTTAAAGAGAACCCACTTGTAAAAATCATAAATATATATGGAGGTTCAAGTCCTGGGCCAGGCTAAGAACTTGAAAACAGGGTAAAGCTTCCAGAACTGTTTTCACCAACTAAACTACTTAAGGCACAGTAAAGATACGAAGAAAGTTCTCGTGCTCAAGCGACTTACCAAAAGGCAAAAACAGAACCAAGTTTCCTTTACCGAGGGAAAAAATAATGGAATACCGAGCTAGCAGCTAACCGCAGGTACAAATAAATATGTACACTTAATTACTTTTTGAATTTATACAGAAGTTAACATAACATTATTATTTTCTCCACAAATAAGTACAAATCGAAAGCACTGTGTAAGCGGACATGAAGGCTGAAGCCACACCTTTATAGCCCTTGCTGTTTTTGCTTTACTATAATGCAAATTCAAAGAAGATAGCAATAATTTCACTCTCTTTCTCAGCAGGTCCGAATCTATCACCTACGCCTGAGATCTATGAGACAAAGTTCTGCCCTTTCTTTAACGAAGCCAATTAAATTGGTTCCGTTAAAAAAAATAGAAAATGAGAAAAAATAAAATGGTCCCCGACTATAAAACAAGAAGCAAAAGTATCACAGTAAACTTCCAGCTTTAGTCCCTGCAGTTATATTTTTTTTGGGAGATTCAAAAGCAGCTTGAAACAGAGTAAATCTCTCTCCCTCTCGTCACAGGAGGAGAGCCCTCCATAGTAAAGGTTAAAACTGTTTAGTTCATTGGGTTGTTGTGATCTGCAAGAGGAGAAGAAAAGTGGGCTATCTTCTCTCGTCACAGGTGGAGAGCCCTCCATGGTAAAGGTTAAAACTGTTCTGTTCATTGGGTTGTTGTGATCTACAAGAGGAGAAGAAAAGTGGGCTATCTTTAGCACACCCCCAGTTCAAGGATTGTCAGTTTGTGAGCCTTTATAAACATGGATGGAGTATCTAACTTTTTTTTCCCTGCTAGGTACTGTGACCATGGATGCATAGGGATGTTGAAAGGACACTGATTATCACAATTTCTGAAAGCAGAGTAGAAAGTAAAATAAAATGGTGTTGCCCCAGGGGGGGAGAGAGAGACGAGATGCTGCCTTTGGCGTCTGATGCATTGATGAGACTCATTCTTAGGAGCATATTTGGGTTGGTCCATTTGGATGCTTTAGCCATGATTGCAGTCTTTGTTCCTTTGGACTCCTCCAGTTGTCACTTTCTAGTTTCGTAACATTGGTCTGTGAAGGGCTCATACCTGGATCAAAGCGTCTACCTCATCGGAATTCTTAATTACTTATAGTTCATGCAATTATGCTTAAATTAAATAATGCCCTTTGTTTCCAGATAGAAACCTTGTGTTTGTAGCACTTGAAAACGAAAACGGATTCTTCATGCAGGGATTGATTTCACCAATCTTCCAATGTATGGCTCAACCTTCATTTCAATCCAGTTTCAATATTAGTTGATTTTAACCCATGAACCAAAACAAAAAAGATGATGTATTGAGATGATGCTATAGCAAAAGAGGAGGTTAAAATTTGTTTCCGGTAACAAAGGGCATCATTTGACGTTCAGTAAGGAGGTTGAATCATGTTTGTCTCCTCCTCAGCTTCTATGAGTTATGAAGTATCGTCATTCATCAATGACACAAATTATGGTGTCCACATTGACCACACGCGACATGCTGTGAAAATTTACAAACAAAAGCCAATACATTCACATCGTACTTGTTACGTTTTTCCCAAGATTCCTTATTCAACCAAAATGATGCACAATGTGTTCCTTATCCTTACAAAATTGCCTGCACATACAACCACTCATCTGCAATATTACAAGCGAATATCTACACATACCTACGTGTATATATTTTGTACGGTTTGTGATTTGCATCACTTTATGAACATTGGGCAACAAGAATGAGCAACAAAGTAACACCATAGTCTTTCTCTTTCTGCTCTTTCCAGAGTTCCCTTAAAAACATCAAATTTCATCCAAGGTTTCAGACGACAAACTCATGTAATAGATGGGGATTGCCAAACCTGTGTTGTTGCTTTCCTGTGTCTGTGAAATGGTAATCTAGCAAATCAGTCTCTTGGGAAGAAGCCAATGTCTGATTACGTCTTTTGTGGATGCCATCATTGGACCCGGCAAATCCATCGCTTTCACAGTTCCGCAGTTCCAATGCAAGGGAGACGTGGCCACCCACAGAGAAGTCACCCAACTCTGATAAATCATATGTGGCAGGAGTAGAAGCCACTAGGCAGCCATCACCATTCTGATTGATTGGGATAGGTGCGCTCGAATAAAGGCCATTGTTCATGTTAAACCTTTGGTCACCCTGCAATTTTGGAATCCTAGAATCCATGGCATTTTCTCCATGATCACTGCTTTGGATCCCTCTATCCAAATCTGTGGTGGAAGAGGCATGGTCCGGCTTCAACCCATGAAATTGCCCCAGTTGAACACTATCAACAGTTATTAAATTGTCCTGCGACTCTTCCCTTTTATTATCAGACACTTGAACATCGTCTCTTGGAGCTTTGAGTGCATTTTCGGATGAAAGATTGCAGCTCATCTCAGAATCACCAAACTCTTCTTTGTACATTTCTTCAACCATTGGCTTCCAAAGACGCACCCGGGCATTAATGAACCAATTTGCCACCTGATATATATGAACCAAATAAAGATTAGCAACCATGGTTCCGGACTAAAACATTGGTTGTCAGCTATTTACCGTTGGATCCCAATTAGAAACAAAATTTCAGAGTGTATACAATGTTGTACAGTTCAGAAAACATTAATCATTGTACCTGGTTTCTGGTCAAGCCTGTTTGCCTTGCCAGCATAATTTTCTCTGAATCCTTTGGATAACTGGTACCAAATGAAAGTCAAGACAATTACTAAAATAAACGTACCCACAAATTAGTATGATACCATTTATTGGAAAAAAAAATAAGTATAGGGTGACCTACGGATGAAGAAAATGCTCAAACAGCCATGCACGGAGTACTGAAACAGAGCTTTCAGGAAGTCCCTTCTGAGGCCTCCAAGCTTGTCGCATCACACCAAGCTGCTGAAGGGCCTTTTGTTGTCTAAGCTGCTGATCCACATAGCGGAGACGAGGTATTCCCTCTTGTTCTCCGAGGCTCCTTTGAGTCACTTGAATTTGGCCGCTAATAGCATCACGCAAACAGCGAAAGTGGCGAGAAATTGTTCTCAAAGCAAGTACAGTATATGGTTCAGCTGCTCCACACCCAGCAACCATGTCGAAAGATGACACCACAATCTGCATCTGATGGCAGTACTGTCGGTATCTTTTATCTACCTACGAGCACAGAGAAAGGATCAAGGGTTAATCACTAGCTAACACTGTCATCATTATCATCACTAAGTTTGTTGTTATATTTAAGCATACCGTTCAAACTCTAGTGCAACATATGCATAAACTAAATTGCATAGCTGAAGATCAACCATACAGAAAGTGTCTTTACAGGTGCACTGTCTCAATCTGATGTCCCATGCTAACCTCTTGTAACCAATTCACTGCTTTTTACTGATCAGCGAATTGAAATCTCACCAAACCGTGACATTTTCATAGGTAGACTATAGAGCTCTTTCAAATAGTGTAAATGCACGAAGTCTTCAAGAAAAAAAAAATTATAAACACACACACACACGCACGCACAGAGAAATACAAGCTAGAAAAACAACTAATGGTATCCAAAACTTTATTATATATAACAAGTAGTTATACCAAACAAATTGGGGATTAGGCGCATAAATTGTACTGAATCTAATAGGAACCATCCACATAGATTCTCTTCGTTATTCAACTGATATATATGAAAAGAAAAAAATCTGTCTTAGAACAAAAGCATCTTCTACAAGGAAAATCCGAAACAGACCAAAGTAACTATATCAAGGGAATAGAAAGGAACTATGCAATCGAATAATATGGAATCTACAGGTTTACCTCGTCTAACATGGACAGAAGTTTTGTCTTCTTGTCCAACAAATTCTGTCGTTCTGCAGGTGATAGTTCACATGAAGAGTTGGCAGTAGAACCATTAGGGCCTGAAGATATTTGCATAGATTGACTGGTAGATTTTCCATCAGAATCTTTGGCGCCATCTACTCCAATGTCACGGAAACTTTGTTGTTTTTCCAATCCAGATTGCTTCAAAGCCTTTCGAACATTAACTATTTCATCAAGCAACTCCTGTGCTGCCTTAAGGTATTGAGAGTTCAGGACTGTGTTTGAAAAACCTGGTGATCCATGCAGGCTTGGATCAGAGTGGACTTCTTTAAGGCAGAATGAGGGGTGTGGACTGTATAAACCCTCCCTTTTGATGGAGTTGTGAAAGCCTCCAGAAGATACAGATGCCATGCATTCAGCACTTCTCAACTCCTTATGTAGGATGGCCTCATCATCTTTAAGAGATACAGTCCCCTTTAAGTTTGGAAGACATGCAGTCATTAGCGACGAGAAACCAGTGCCGGGATACTGGTATTGAAATGGAGGGTCAGATGCAATAGAAGGCATAACTGTCCCGAGGCTAAGAGATAAGCCCTGGCAATGCATATTTTGCTCACTGTCTACAACTCCCAATTGTGTCCTTGAAACAACATGGGAATCTCCAGCAAAAGAGTTGCACATTGGGTCACCTGTTGCAGCATTGGAATGCCCATCAATAGACTGCATAGTCACTGTGTCACCTATAACTGTGATAAACTTCAACTCATTTTGTCCTCCTACAGATTCACTGTAGTTATGAGGTAACAGAGGACTCCCGGACAACATCTCCGCATAGGATCCTGAAGAAAAGGCTTGGTTCGGATACATGATAAGATTAGCAGCTGAAATGAGAAGCTGATTTCTGGTCCCTTCACAATGGATTCAGCTGGACATGTCCTTCGCTGCTTTAGATTACCTCTGGTATTCGCTTTTATTTGGTGATTGAGGTAAGAATGATGCTCAATGGACAGCTCATTAGACCTGAACTGAATTAAAAAAATCAAAAAAGGGGGGAAAAGTTAATGAAATTGAAGGCTTTAGATCAGACGGAAAATTAATAAAATATAAGCCCCGTAAGCCCAAAGGAAAAGATTACGTTGTTAGAAAGCAAAAAGCACCATAACATATGCAATGTCAGAGACACAATATATGTACAGCATACACAATATAACAATGCAACCTCAATCATTAACTACAAAACATTGGTTTAAACGACATGAGGACTTGGAGTGGTTTGGCCAGTAACTCAAATGCACCAGATTATTTAGCACTGCCGTCAATTTATTTCCATTTGGCGCCTTCGGTTTTGGGGATTTTTCTGCCAACATATGGCGTTTGAGGAAAATCCCTCCAAGATGTACATGAATAGAATTTATTTCTCTTTTCGAAGTTCAAACACAAACTCCATATTTTACCAAGAAATTACCTTGAAACAGCCACAACATATCGGGTCTAGCACTGTTCCAAGCAAGGGAAAAGTAATCTCCTATTATTATAACTTAATCCCCACATAGATCACATCACCCTGTATCTCAATCCGCCTCTCGCCTGTGATTTGCTTTCTTCAACTTCCTCTAGCAAAGCGGATCTTCAGGCTCTAGTAATTCTCAGATATATTTCTCTACAAAGCTAAAGAATTTGCAGCTGTTAAAATACATTCAATCGCGTAGAACCGATTGTGGTATTCATTACCCTGTCCGGGTATCATTTATTTGATCAATAGAAGTTGGATGTAAATATGTAATCCGCGAGAAGTAATGTGATGTGTTTTCCAGGGTGTATTGATACACAGCTTGAAACTAGAGATTCAGAAAAGACACAGAGGAGGGGGTCACTGGGTCTTTGATTCTATGAAGAATAATGGGTTTTTTGACTGAAACACAGATCGTACTCTGTATTTTTTGCTTGTCCCTGGAAAAATGTGATGCAGTGCTTTGAGTGAGGTGGCACTCAGCTTTAACACCTGTGAATTGTGATTGAACAGGTATGCAAATTCTAGAGGATCCAAGAAGCAGAAAGGATATCCGATGAAATCCATAAAGAAGGAACAAAGCCAGATGCTATGGCCATGCGCATGCTTTTATAGTAAGCTGACCATAGATTAAGAAGGGATTCGTCTTGTTGGGTAAATCGACCAAAGGAAGCATTTTTCCTACTTCTGGTGGTGTATGCTAGTTGCGACACAGACAAAATGGAGGTAGCAGAAAGTGATGCAAACGAACCCGAAACGACAAGGCCAAGAAACCAACCAAACCTGAAACGAGGAACACAACAAAAAAATCCCAGAATTCAACCGCGTGGCTCAAACCCTATCGCGGGACTTGAAGGTTCAAACCATCCCAGATGCAGAATAAGGAGATTCCTCCCCTTTCCCACCCCCTGACAAAAGTGTGCCGTCGTTGGTGAAAACTGAGAAGATCGCTCTAAGAGACGCCGCAATCAATCAAAAACAGAACACAGTTATGAGTAACAAAAAAAGAAAAAAAAAACCGACATCGTGTATGCAGAAACTCTATCCAAAGCGTAAAAGGTCCTCACTCATTGGTACTCAAATTAGAAATATCAAATACTTTTCCAGTCCACAGTAACTTTTACATTCTAATTTCTGCTTTTAATCATCAAAATCCCACAAACCCTTCTATGAGCATGAGAAGCATCATCTACTACCACAAACAACAGTACATCATCATCATCATCATCATCATCAAGAACTTTCCTTTTTTTTAATATTTTTCCCCTTCTGCTCTGTAGGATATTCATAACAAACACCAAACACAGGAAAAAAAAAACAACCCAGAAAAAGAAAAAAGAAGAGAAAAAAAAAAAGAAGAGAAATACCTGAAAGGCAAAGACAGTAGCAGAGCAGGGGAAAGATGCAGCTCTAGTGGGAAGCAAAGGGGTTAAAGATAGAGAGGTTTAAGAGCAAAAATTTTAGACAATCCACACTTCGGGGAAGCCCAGACAAATGGCAATCCCAAGAGATATATTACAAAACAAAGACCGGCCTCCTTATCATTGGAACAACGGCACCAACCAATGAAAAATATTATTATTATAATAAAACAAAAAATTAATCAGAGAAATTGTGTACTTGCCTTGCCAACACCAACTACTTTTTTTAAAAAAAGGCTAAACAAAAAAAATGATTTTGGGAAAAAGGAATTAATAATTACTAAAAATAAATTTCAAGTTCAATGATTGTGGAGTTTCTCACGTGTGACATGTAGGGCATAAGAAAAAAACTGGTAGGAAGCTCGTGGCGTGAAATGGAAATGGTGTAGAGAAGAGGAAGAGGGGGATGGTTGTTTGCTTGGAAGGGTTCAAAGCCTAACTACCAGTTGGTGGACCTGTAACCTGCAAGCTCTTAAACCTCCACTTAACGCATAAATCATAATCCTTGAACAGAACACGAGAATTTCTCGAACACAAACTGTCTGGTTGGTTTTTTTTTTTTTTTTTGCTATATAATAATAACGAAAATGAGAGAATATCAAGGTTAGCTGGATTCGCTATTCGGAGTTGGTGAAAGTGACAAAATCAAGCGTCGACGTGTATACTTCCTGTCTTCTAACTTGTAACAACAACCCCGCTATTCCGTTCCGTTTATCCTCTACACGCTATGCCTATTAGCTTAAAAGACTTTCTGAAATTATATTAAAGAGAGATTTTGTTTTTACATTAAAATATAAGTTGAACGGGAGACACACTTTAATTTAAAGTTAAAATATATACATAGTTCATTGAGTGCTTACATTTATAATTATAGATGATTTATTAATAAAAAAATTTATAAATTAAACTCAAATTATAATAAAGTACGAGCGAATGACTGATTAGATAATATAATTTTATTAATGTATGATAATTTTTAATTTAAATTATTCCATTTTTCTTAAAAATAAAAGATGATCCTGTCCTGAAAAAAAAATACAACCTATTTATGTTTGAAATTAGAAGATGCCATTCAGATCTGTTCTTTTTTTGTGGATTACTCTCGTTTTCAACTTTGACTATTATATTTAGAGATTAATTTTGATATATTTTCAATTAAAAAATATTATGCAGATATTTAATTATAAATTATCAAAATATTATAAAAATTTAATTAAAATAATAATTATTTAAAATATTAAATACTAGATAAGATTATTTAATATTTTAATAATAATTATACTTAGTATATGAATAGTGATCTAAATGTATTGTAGAATATAGAATGTAGAATGTAGAATGTAGAGTACTAGAGACCACAGAGACGTAGTAAGTTTTGTTTTGTTTTTTTTTTTGGACCATCCATTCAGCCAATAACTAACTAATTCTCGAAATAAAGCATATAATATATCGAGGGACAAATTCATTACACGTATACCAAATTATTCCATTTGTGGATAAAAAAATGTCCGTCTCTCTGTCTTATCATCCCCACGTTATTTGCTTTCTTTTGTGTTGTGGCATTCGTATGCTCCCTTGACTTTCAGTCAGGGCAACATTAAAAAGTGGTTTTCTTTAATGGAGGTAGGTTCCCCCTTCCACTAGTTTTGACGAATCCCAAACCTTTTCAATATTGAACTTCTCTTCGCTTCCTCTTTTCTTGTTTTTTACCACAGAATTGATGTTTTAACCTGTCACTAATTGACATGTAACATCAGATTTTCTACTAACTTTATCTATACCCTTATTAAATATTGAACCATTCACTTAAAAAATTATATATAAGGATCCATATATATCCCCCTTTCACTAAGGCAGAAGCCATTCGTGCTCAGAAAAAGAATTAAAGAAATAAGAGTCAAAAAGGAAGGAGAATTATAACATCTAAAAATTTAAATTTTTAAATAATTATATAACTAAACAATAAAGCCCTGGAAGATGTTCTTCATCGAAAATGTCCTATTAGATTGATTTTTATGTCAACTATGAAAGAAATATATTGTTGGAAACTTGGAATTGTAATCTAAAAGGAGACATAAGAAGATTAATGCTGCTTGCTTGGAGAGTCTAATAGGAAGATTAATTGATTTCCAAACATTATTAAACCAAGCGAGTCTTCAACATAGAGAACCATATCTCGAACGGTGGTCGGCGTTGGCGACATCGGCGTCAACAGTGGTGTTGGTGTTGGCGACAAGGTCATGGCAAAAACAAAATCTGCAAAGCATTGGAAAGGATATCGAACGCGAGAGAATGCCTATTCCTTCTGTTTTAGTATGGAATGAGTTTTCCGTAAATGAAAGGAACATGATTCTCAAGGGAATGAGGATTCCTTTTCTCATTTTTAAACCAAACATCCCAATCCACATTCCTTCACTTTCCGTTCCAATAAACCAAATATGCTCTAAGTGCTTATTTAGATGTAATTCTTTTGATAAAAAAAGATATATATATTTTTTAAAAATACTTTTATCATCTTTTAGTATGTTTAGAAGGTAGAGTTTTGTGGTTATGAAAAAAATCTTATTATAATATAAAAAAACTGTTCAAACTTAAAAAAAAAAAGATATTCTCAAATATCATATCCAAACATAAAATAATTTATATTTTCTACTTTTTAAAAAAAAATAAAAAAAACTCATAAAAAACTATCTCTTTTTAAAAGTTCATTCAAATAAATCCCAAGTGTAGCCACAGCATTTTTGCGCTAAGAAAGACAGATCAGAACGTTAGCACTAAGGAGTTCGCACAAAGCCATTATTGAAACGTGGATCTGCCTTAACAGGCCTGCTTGTTCAATTACGTTTTGAAAGCATCAATGGGCCCAGCGCCTAGGAGCCCACTTTTGCCACATTGCCCAGTCCCTCAGTTTACAAGGTGCAAGTTGACTTTGACACAGTAACATGTAACAAGAAGAAGATGATGGACATTCCTGGAAAACAAAATAACATCAAAGGTCTAGAAATGGAGATGTGGGGTATCGCTTCCCGA
Organism: Castanospermum australe; assembly: GCA_019955255.1. Taxonomy (NCBI): domain Eukaryota; kingdom Viridiplantae; phylum Streptophyta; class Magnoliopsida; order Fabales; family Fabaceae; genus Castanospermum; species Castanospermum australe. The sequence goes on from NSJW01000961.1 coordinate 30,501, forward strand.
CTCCCGTACCTCTCGCATGCTAAGCGAGCACTCCACCATCTGAACTACATCCCCATTGCGTGCCCTTGTACCAATTGCTTTCTTTACATAAAATATTTATTTCTAATAACAGCTGTTACGTCAAACTATAAATATACTAATGTAAGTTATAAAAACGACTAAATGCAAATAGTTTGTGTTAAAAAAAACCTATCTCCCATTTTATTAATTAATAATATAAATTATAAAAATTCTTTATAGATTTATAAGAATTTATATCATATAAATTTAATACCCAAGTCATAAAATAATATATTAGTTTGAAAATTATCAAATACTACTATATGAACGAAATAAAATTATCAAGGCTAGGTGATTTTTTTTACCAATAAATTATTCAATTAAGTTATTCTTATAAGTAGAAATATCACATATGCTTTGCCCAGACTTTAGGCTATTTATTTACTTTTATTTAATAATTTAAAATTATATTATAGTCTGTTCATGATGACATATATTTTTTTATAAGTTTAATTTTGATTCATTGTCAATAAAAAAAATTTATAATATCATCTAATCATAAATTATCATATCATTATAAAAATTTAATTAAAATAATAATTACTTAAAAAATTAAATATTAAATAACATATAATTGAATGATAGTGTAAACAAAATTTTATATTGACAGTATATCACAATTAAATTTATTTTTTATTAACTATTTATTAAAGTAAGTAAATTTCTTATATGAATTAGGAGGAAGTAAATGTAACTAATTGTTCTAATTGTACATTCGCATGGTAATAGTTGTAATAATACATAACAGAACAAGAAATGTGGTTAGTAGGAATAACAGAAATAGTTGACAGAGAGGTTATAAATAGCTAATGTGTAAAGTTCACGGGCATTCTAGAAAGTGAAATGAAAGATTGATCCAACGGATCAAGAGGCTGGAGGCATTGTTCCTCTAGAGGAGTTCTTGCATACATTTTTTCTTATATTCTTCTGATAAGAAAATCTTATCAATTGATGAGTTTGACAATTATATCTATTTTTTTATTATAACATATGAGACAACCATTCAAATTAATAATTACATATATTTCTTTTACAAGAGTAAAATTTATTTTTAATTTATAAAAATATATATTTTTTATCAACTTAATTTTTTAAAAATTAATTTTATTGATTTAAATTTTTAAATTTTAAATTTACCATAATTTATTTTTTTAAAAGATTAAATTGATAAAATTAAAAAAAATAAAAAAATAAATTTTATAAAAGATTTAAAATTTGAAGAATTATATCAATAAAATTAATTTTTTTAAAAAAAATTAATAAATATTATATTTTTCATATACTAAATTTTTTTTGACTAGTTTTATTATAATAGTTGTGGCTTTTTGATGATCATCTCAAGTGTCATTGTGCAACAAAAAATCAAAATATCATTATAACACTCAAGTTGAATAGTGAATGTCCTTATTGAGAAATTACTTAATCTTAAAGGAAACACCTCCTTCGTAAAATTAAAAAAAATTGAGCAGTGAAGTTGATACATTAGTTTCACTTATATTGAGGAGAGAGATTTATGTATACTTCTTGAGAAGAAATTTTTGAGTAGATATTGATTATTTTAAATATTTTTTTAATAATTAATATATATAAAATTTAGTAGACTATATTATATATATATATTATTATTTAAAAAATTAATAATATATATATTAATTATTAAATAAAATATTTAAGATAGATATTGTCTCTTTAAGAATTTCTTTATCTTAACTAAAAACAAAACTTCTTTTTAGCTGTTTTCTTTCAACGTACTTTTGGATATTAATTTTATTTAAATTTAAAAAAACGAATTATTAAAGTGAATTAAATGCAAAGATTGTATAATTAGTTCTCAATATTTATTAAAAAAACTAAATAAAAACAATTTTCTAAATATTACTGAACTAAAACTTTTTTGTGAAGTCTTTGTTACTGACTTACTAATCTTTCTTGAATTTTTTTTTAAAAGTCTTCAAACAAAGATGTGAATCAAGCGATGCTGTTTGCTTATCGGATTCATGTTTAAAAGAAAAAAAAAACTTTGTAATATATTATTATATTCAGAAACAGAACCATGTTAAATTTGAGGAGACGATAACTCTTAAAAAATTTTGAACTTGTAAAACCTTAGTTTTAAGTTGTAATTATCTTTTTTTATATATAAAATAAATGTAATTTTATTAAAACTTTTATTTTGATATCCAAATTTTGTATTATAGTTTCACCGTGATTCTATAATTTATTTGTCATCATAGTGCAAGGCATCCAATGTGCCACAACATCAGGAAGCATGATGATGCACTCACCTTGTCTCTTCTCATATTCACCGATGCTAGCACCGACGACATAAAAGGAAAGATAACATACATTTAGGATTCACACTTAGAGCGTTTGAAAATTTTGGAGCTATCGTTTGGGAGAAGGCTTTAAGCATTATTTATTTAAAGGAGTGAAAATTTCTTTGCACTCTAAATGTACAAAAAAAACAAAATTGAATTGTTATTTTTATTATTTTTCTTATTTTTGACTTAAAAAATGAACAATTTATAGTACTTAAATTTAAAATTATAAAATTACAAGCCCTAAATCGGAAATACAAGTGATAAATCTCGAAATATAAAGTTAATTAATTTTCTGCCAAGTTTATAGATCAATTAGTATCGAAAATGTGATTATGTCATAAGTTTAATTTGTTTATGAGACCACTTATTTATTTTCTTAGTTAAGTAAAAAGTTTATAAATTCATAATTTAATTTCTTAAAAAGTCAAGTTCATGTCTACCCGGACAAAGTTTTATTCCTTTCAAATATATTGGGCTTTTAATTGTTTGGAGGACTTGAAAGAGACACAGAAACATAAATTTAGGGGTAAGAATTTTTCTTGTTACAACCAACTTGTATCTTCAGCAGTTTATACTACCTACTTTTTTATTTGGTACTGGAAGGAAGGCATCTAAGAAAAGTTAATAAAAGTTGCCAATGTTGTTCTTTTTTTTTTTTTAATCGTAAACGCTATAGGCTTAGCTTGGCAATAACGTGATGCCAACTATTGGCTAAGTAACCCTGATAAGTGGAAGCTCAGTTTTGGACGAAATAAAAGTCAAAATTTTGATGATGTTACACCAAACAGCATCAATTTTGTTTCTTCTTTCAAATAAAACAAATAGAGATTGGTGCTATTTGCCCCAATCTTCTGTATTTGTAGGCATTCGCAATACATCGATAACAACCATAGCCAGCTAGCATCTTGTCCTTCGAAAAAAAAGACAGAGACAAAAACAAGAAAGAAAATGCCCTAACTGATACATTATTGGACTCCCTAACACACTAAGAAAAATGGAACGGAGCTATCTTGTCTCAAGTCCTCCTTAGGTAGATGAATTATACGTTTCTACAATCCTTTTGATTATCCTTTGATTATAATTTTATTTAATTTAAATTTTGGTATTTATATATTTTTTTAAAATTAGTCTTTATATTATCACTCATTTAAATTTTAATTCTTACTAATTAAATATCAGTCTTTATATTTTTTAATTATTTAAATTTAATTATTTATAATTTTTATTTAATAAAATATTAATCTTTATTTTTTATAAAAAATTATGTCATATAATTTTTAATTATTAAAATATTAATTCTTCAAAAATTAAAATTTAAATGAATAAAATTAAAAGATAAAATATAAAAAATTTATAAAAATTTAAATTTAAATAAAATAAAATTATAAAAATTAATTAATTATTTTAATTCTTTTTAAATTTCTATATATTTATTTATATAATCAAAACTCATAAAAAGAGTACATTTGATATATAGATAAAAAATATTATATAATTATAATTTTTAATAAAATAATTTGATATATTTATTAACTTTTGAATAAGTAAATAATTTTTGTTATTTTATTTTTTAATAATTATTTTTAAATTTAATTAAATCTTATAAAAAAAATTTACTTTTTTTTCTGTGGATGACGGATCACCTATATATAGTACTTTGATTTGACGCATTCACTAACATTACTCCATTTACTTTATGTTTTTGTTTGAAGAATGATAAGTAAAGAAAAAGGCCAGAGTGACGAGGAACACAGATAATAAATATGATATGTGAGATGGAAGCAACCTCTTAAACCCCACAAGGGGGTCAAGAACATACTACAGACAGCACACAAGATGAAATTCGTCATCATGGGAATAATAATTTAAGGGTACTGCTGTTGTCGTCGACAACACAAGTGAGACTGGGCACATGCAAACGAAGTAGTAAGGCGCACAATGGGGCACGGGTCCACAAGCACCACTGCTGAAAAAACATATGAATGGGTAGTCTTTTTCTTCAAAGATAAGAAAAAATTGAGAGATATTTTGGAATATAAAATATATAAATTTGTTCATGAAAAAGTAAACATGTAATTTTGAATGGATTTTTTTAAATTAAAAGTGCCAAAAATTTTAAAATATTTATATTCTAAATTTTGTTTATATAACATTACTTATGTAATATCACGTACAAGAAATTGACCTAATACTTCAAAAATTTAAGTCTTGAACTGTGAACAACCCAGAAAAATTATTCCCCACCCGTCAGCACATGGGTTCATTTCTTGTTTAGTTTACGATAACAACATTATTATGAAATTAATTTTTTAGATATAATCACAATTAATTAAAAAATCTTTTTAATAAGTATTTATTTTAAAGTTTAATCTTTAATTATTCTAAAGTGTGATTTCCTTATCATCTCACTTAATTTTTTGAGACTTCAAATTTGTTAAAATTATAAATTTTTTCATGTATTTTTATTTAATAATTTAAAAGTAATTAATTCATCACATAATATTATTAAAAACAAACTCTTATGTGAATGGACCTTCTTCTTTCATACTTTGCTGCTGTAAATGTTCTTGAAGTAAAGTTCAACCAATAAGCCTGTGTTTGTTTCTGTGTTTAGAGGCTTTAAACGCCAGTTTGTAATATTAAACGGGCTTTTGTTATGAAACATTTTGTTTGGTTGTCCGGTGTGATAGTATCTCAAACTTGCTTCCATCTCTAAACTCCCGTTTGATGTGAAGCGAAATTATTGCTTTTACGTTCAGAACGTTGAGTAACCCATAAAAAAAATTTCTCTTTCTCAACTTTACCCTTCTCCAATTGAATGTCAAGTCACGCCTTCCGTGTCCTTTCAATGAGCAAGACTAAAAAAAGAAGAGGGAAGCCACTGTCAAACCCTCACAAAAGTAATAAATTTCAATTTAATTTTTTAATGAATAAATAATTAAAATAATTACTTTTAAAATTTTATATTAAATAAACTAAACAAATTATTTTTTTAATTATTAAAGAGATCATTAATAAAATTAAATAAAATACTAATATAAATAAAATAATATAAAATTTATATTATTTTTAATAATTACATATTTAAAAATAATTTTTATTAACATTATTTAAATAATTTTAATTCTAATAAAATTACTTTTTAAACATATGTTTTTAAATATAAATTACAATCATATAAACTTAATTTTTAATAAAATTAAATTTATAAAATTAAATTTATTTAACATTAAATTTATAAATTTTAATTCAAACATACACTACCATACTAAATAATTTTCAAGTTTTGATTGGAAAAGCAAGCCCCTTTTGTAGTTCTCAGTTCTCACTCGCAGACTCAGTAGCCGTCCAATGGCCCAAAAGAAAATATAAAATATGAACAAAAAAAATGCGCTTCAATAAATAGTTAAATACACTTCCCTGACATGTGTGGAAGTGGAAGCATAGGTTGTAGTTGCTGCTAGCAGAATGCAGACAAGCATAATGTTCGTAGCTGCAGAGTTTTAGATCAGAGGGACAGAGAAGAGAACCCCCACCTCTCTCTTTCTTCCGCGGAGCTCTCTTTTCTTTTACAAAAATTCCCTCCATTCAGTTCTGGTGGAAAGCTTCTTCAAAGGTAGAGTACTAGAGGGCGAGGAGATATGGAAACCAGCTCAGTTTCCAAGCTTCTAATACTGTTCTTCACGGTCTTGTTTGTGGGTTCTGAGCTGATCCATTGCAGCGTCACCTACGATAGAAAGGCCATTGTCATCAATGGCCAAAGGAGAATCCTCATCTCCGGCTCCATTCACTATCCCAGAAGCACCCCTGAAGTATGTCTTCCTTTTCCTTCACTTTTCACCCATTCCATGTGAACTTGTGTTTGAAGCTTGTTGATCCTGGCGTCCTTGTGTCGTTTGTTTCAAATGTGTGCTGCTGCAGATGTGGGAGGATCTAATTCGGAAGGCCAAAGATGGAGGCCTAGATGTCGTAGACACTTATGTCTTCTGGAATGTTCATGAACCATCTCCTGGCAATGTGCTACTCTGGATCTTCGTTTGATTCCTTTTCTACTTTTGGAGTTCAAATTCTGAAAACCAACCTCACACTTTTTTTTTTTTTCTTTGCGTTCTTTGTTATTTTTCTGATGTTGGGTTGCAGTACAATTTTGAAGGAAGATACGATCTGGTACGGTTCATTAAGACAGTACAGAAAGTGGGGCTTTATGCCCATCTTCGCATTGGACCTTATGTATGCGCTGAGTGGAATTTTGGGTACATGCAGCTTCAACTGTCCTGTGTGGATATATGTTTTTTAAAAATATCATCTTTGTTTATATCTGTAAAATTTCTTGTTTGGTTTCCTTTTATGAATGCTTATTGTGATTCCCAATCACATTCTTTACTGGTATAGAGGATTTCCTGTTTGGTTGAAGTATGTTCCTGGTATTAGCTTCAGAGAAGATAATGGGCCTTTCAAGGTTGAACTGTAATTTCATTTGTCTTTTTTATCTTCCGTTTCTCTTTGCTTACTTAAGTCTTGAATAGTCTGACTAAAGAAATAATGAAATCCCAAGTTGACCTTTTTTTTTAGGCGGCAATGCAAGGTTTCACTCAGAAAATTGTCCAGATGATGAAGAATGAAAAGCTATTTCAATCTCAGGGTGGTCCAATCATTCTTTCTCAGGTACGCAGTTCCTTTCAATTTATGGCATAACTGAAGTTTTTATTCAAAAATTGTCTCCCACATGTATGTTGCAGGGTAGCAAAGAGTTCCTGATTGAAATCTTGATGTTCCCAGATCAAAAACCCTGGAGTGAATCTGGCATTCACAAACTCATGCCAATAAATTACTACTTCAAGATAAAATCTTTACTTTTTCTCCACTTTTCTTGTGTTTTCTAGATCGAGAACGAGTATGGACCAGAAAGCAAGGCACTGGGAGCTGCTGGTCATGCATACATAAACTGGGCTGCAAATATGGCCGTTGGATTGGGTACAGGAGTCCCTTGGGTGATGTGCAAGGAAGATGATGCCCCAGATCCTGTGGTGAGCCATCTCATGCTCTTGGCTGACTCATTTGCCTTAGTTTGTCACAATATTACTGGGGATTGACTTCAATAATAGATTTTGTTGTCTTAAGCTCTTTCTTCAAGTTCATAATTAGATTTTTATTAAGGGTTGAATATGATCCATCCAATTCTTCAAAACAGATAAATGCATGTAATGGATTTTACTGTGATGATTTCTCTCCAAATAAACCATACAAACCTAGCCTGTGGACTGAGTCTTGGAGTGGCTGGTAAGCTATATATATAGCGTATAGTTTCTGTTGTTGATTGTGTAACTTTAGATACGGTTGGCTCAATTTTTTACCCTTTTGTTCTTCTTCTCTCTTGTTCCTGGTCCCCATGATAATTAGGTTTACAGAATTTGGTGGTCCATTTCACCAACGACCAGTTCAGGATCTAGCATTTGCTGTTACTCGTTTCATACAAAAGGGTGGCTCATATGTGAATTACTACATGGTTGGTCACCTTCAATGATTTATTTCCCATTTTAATGAAACATACATTGCCTTAATTTAAAAATCTGACAATCACCCATGTGATTGATGACATATGATAGTACCATGGAGGAACTAACTTTGGACGATCAGCTGGAGGCCCATTTATTACTACAAGCTATGACTATGATGCACCAATTGATGAATATGGTGAGACAATTATGCTTGCTAAACATATGACAAGATTCTTTGATTATTTTATTTGATCCATGAGTTCACTAGGCATCTAACTGGAACATTATAGCTATTATTTACTGAGCTATAAATTCTTGTTTTTTAATGACAGCCAAGCCTATGAAATAGTGCCTCATAATTCTTCATGAAAGTATAGATAGCATATGGCCTTTGAGTCAAATTGATTGTTGCACTATTTCCTTATCTTCTAAATATGTATCAGAACCGGATCAGTTTTTTTTTTTTTTTTCCTCCACTTGTTATGGTCGTAAAGATAGTTTTGTCTTATATTCTGTTCCTTCCTCACCCAGTCACCCATATAGCAAGTTGCAATCGAGTGCTTCATTATGTTCAGGTTTGATCAGGCAACCTAAATATAGCCATTTGAAGGATCTTCATAAAGCTATCAAGCTATGTGAACATGCTTTGGTTTCTTCGGATCCTACTGTTACATCATTAGGAACATATCAGCAGGTCAGTTGCCTCTATGAAGCATTACCCTCTTCTAGTTTCATACTTCTTTAAGGTAAACTGACCTTAATGGTGACAATAATGATCCATGTCTTGGTGATCCTCCAGGCACATGTTTTCTCTTCAGGGATCAAAACATGTGCAGCTTTTCTAGCAAACTATGATTCAAATTCTGCTGCTAGAGTGATGTTCAATAACAGGCACTATGACTTACCTCCTTGGTCCATAAGCATCCTCCCCGATTGCAAAACTGATGTATTTAACACTGCAATGGTAAGAATATTTAAAGGGCCTTTTAATGTATCTTTAAGTGTGATGGAAGCTCTTGTTGTCTGTCAGTATTTCTTATCAGCCTGGCCCTTTGCTTCAAATTATTGATTGGATTGTTATGTCTTCATGAAGGTGAGAGTTCAAACTTCACAGATACAAATGTTGCCTAGCAATTCCAAGTTGTTCTCATGGGAGACCTATGATGAAGATATATCTTCTCTAGCGGAAAGTTCAAGGATGACAGCTGCTGGACTTTTAGAACAGATAAACGTTACCAGAGACACTAGTGACTACCTATGGTACATAACCAGGTAGGTTACTTGATATGAAGGTCATCTCCTAGATTTTCAAATAGCAATCAAATGAATTCAAAGTCTTTTGGGTTGTTTGCATAATAACGAAGCAAGAAATTTCTCAATGTGCATTGTAACAGTATGTAAATTCAAGCAGAAGAAATCTTTCACGTTTTAGTTTCCAAGAAGTTCCTAAACTCTGCCGTTTTTGCCGTCTTTCAGATTTGAATTCCTCTTTCAAATTAATGAAATCCTTTGTCAGATAGCTTTTATTCTCTTACCTTCTCAGTTCTCAGGAGTTGAAATCTTACTGTTTTCTGGTTTGCATTCCAGTGTTGACATAAGTTCATCAGAATCGTTTCTTCGAGGAGGACACAAGCCCAGCATTAGTGTGCAGTCTGCAGGCCATGCTGTCCATGTGTTTGTTAATGGGCAATTTTCAGGTATGTAGTTAAACTTGATAGTTCTTAAGTTTGCAAATTGATTGAATCTAAGTTCTACCACGATGAGATAATTTCTTTTACAGGCTCGGCTTTTGGGACAAGGGAACAGAGAAGTTGCACATTTAATGGCCCGGTCAACCTACGCGCTGGAACTAATAAAATTGCACTTCTCAGCGTAGCTGTTGGATTACCGGTTAGTATCTTGCTTGTAAATCCATCTTGAACTTGACCATTTGCACTGCTTCAGGTGTTTCAATTTGCTTGGCACATAAGTTGCTAGTCATTGATTGCTTATGCTCTTTGCTTTTTCCCTTTCTGTTGGAAGAATGTTGGTCTGCATTATGAAACATGGAGGACAGGGGTTATTGGTCCTGTTTTGCTCCATGGTCTTGACAACGGACAGAAAGATTTAACGTGGCAGAAATGGTCATATCAGGTTTGATGCACACACACAGAAATGCACACCAATCTAACTTCTGTGTATACACAGGCTTCAATAAATGTAAGGAGAAATTATTTTCTAATTATGGAATCTTCATGAACAGGTTGGCCTAAAAGGAGAGGCCATGAATTTGGTGTCTCCCAATGGGGTCTCATCTGTTGAGTGGGTCCAAGAATCACTAGGTACCCAAAGCCAGCCACAATTGAAATGGCACAAGGTAAGAACAGTTACTGACTTATAAGAAGATCCACTGCAGTCTTCCATTAAAAGTTTACCATCATCTTGGAACCTTCAGGCTTATTTCAACGCTCCCGAGGGAAAAGAACCATTGGCTCTGGACCTGGGGAATATGGGAAAGGGTCAAGTATGGATCAACGGGGAGAGCATAGGAAGATATTGGATGGCTTATGCAAAGGGTGACTGTAATTCTTGCAGCTATTCTGGGACATTCCGGCCTGGAAAGTGCCAACTTGGTTGTGGACAACCCACCCAACGATGGTACTACTTTTTGTGTAAAGATTCAAGTTCAACAATACTTCCTTATCTTTAGGAAAATGCTACTCATGCAACTGTTGTGTGATAAAATTACACGCCCCTTTGTGCATAGCCATCGAATTTACGCTGTGCGGAGGGAATGTGCTATTTTGTATATTTGCTTTTGGTTGTGTGAGCAGCATTACTCGATCTTTATATACAAGAGTAATGATAACGAGACAACCATTTTTTGACACAAACGCACACTGTTGAATCTTTCAATGTGCCACATCCAGTGTCACTATATATTACTCCATTTGTGAGCCCCTCTTATGAACAAGCGAAGAATAGACTTATTGACCCATTTTCTGTTTGGAATTTTGCAGGTATCACGTTCCAAGGTCATGGTTAAAGCCGACAAATAACTTGATAGTAATTTTTGAGGAATTAGGCGGGAATCCCTGGAAAATATCTCTGCTAAAAAGAACCATACATACTCCAGCAGCTCCTGAAGCCAATTCAAAGAACTGAACCTGAATAAGAGTAGCCATACCGTGATAGACAGGGCAGCAAGGTGGGGCCAGAGTTATGAAGAATAAGAAATTGTATGTCCACTTGTGAAATTCTTTGGCTTCCATTGGCATTGGTAGATCGAGGGTAACGATGAGGGAATAAGTTATTAATAGTTTGCGTTAAATGAGCTTCACTTGATGCCTGGTTTGATTCAACCGTTGATGCGGTCGACCCTAATTCTATGATCCATCAAGGCGGATACAAACGTGTGGCCAAAGTGATTTGTAATTTATTCTTTTGCCCTAGGGTCAACATATCCATCTGCTTGGAAGAGAGAATACAATTCAGACGTGTGCTTTTATTCATTCGTTTGTAATTTTTCTGCACATGCATGTACATTGGAAGTTGCCCATTTTAATCATCAAAATATCTTAATTGTCAATTAAAAAAAATTATTGCAATATTTTTAAAACACAATAAATATCCGTTTCAATATTCATTTTCACTGTTAATTTTAAATTTATAATATAAAATTATATAAATTTTTTAAAATCAATGATAAGGAGTAGTAGCATGAGAAAGCGACCATTTGCATTCAGACTCGTAACGCGGCTGCTGAAACGTTAAATCTTCTAAATCCATTAATCCATAATCCTTAAGTTTTAATAAAATCCTGCCGTTGGTTTACAGGAGATTCTAACTAAAAGCCTTTGTCTCTGTCATTGTTCCAAAAACAAATAGTTCCTTCCAAAAACGGGAAACCCAAATCCGTGCTCCATTGTAACTGATTAACACTAGTTGAAACTGGAAACCCACGGCCTTCTTCTGTCTTCCCAGGTTGGTCTAATTCTGGCTTAGAGCAAACTCAGCAAAGAAAACAGCAATTAATCAAGCCACGGCAATGATAAAAATATAACGCACACAACTAAATATTATCATAAATGCTATTAATGCGAGTTGGTCGCTAATCGCCTCTCAATCATCAAATATCTTCTAGTCTCATCAGCGAAAGCATTTTAAGTACGAGAATCCAACAATTTTATTTACATGTACACTCATGTTCTGCAAACTCCATAACCATAATGAAATCAAGCAAACTGACTGGAAAACGGTAATATATTATTCTTGATCTTCATATGATACTTCAAGCAGCAGCAGTAGCAGTTGCATGCTTCGCTATTGTCATTTGCAGCTCCTCCTTCTTAGCACCAACAACCTTGTCCACTAGCTTGCCCTCTTTCAAGAACAGGAAGGTGGGCATAGCCTCAATAGACCATTCCTCAGCAACAGTCTGAAGATATCAAGGTGATAGCAGGATACTTAGTAAATTGTAAAGATATAGTCCTCACACGCTTTAGGATTAAAAATAAATTAATGATACTGTAGATTCAGATATGCCTACCTTCAATTCATCCACATCCACCTTAAGGAAGATGACTTCAGGTGTTTTCTTAGCAAACTCGGCTAGAATTGGGGCAATGAAACGGCATGGACCACACCAAGAAGCAGTAAAATCCACCACAATCTATTAAATGCAATTTCCATTCAGGACGTTGAACTTACTTAAAAATGGGGGACGGGGGAGTTAAAAAGGATCAACATATTTGGAAAATCACAAAATCTAGCCATCATTGCCATAATATTCTTAATGAATTCTTATATTATAAAAAAATGCCATAATAACTAAATCAAACTGGGGAGGGGACAGGAAGCAACTACAGTTTTGCAGTTGTATGGTACAACTGTACATAGTGAGTTTAATCATTCCACATATGTAAAAACCTTGTGTCTCTGCGATGAGAATGTTAACAACAGTCTTTGCAAGTCACAGGTAACCATATAACAATGAAACCCAAAAGAGTTATATAATAACATTTTATTTAAAAGCATCCAAATTTTCCTTAGCAAATAAGCATAAATGCATAAAGAAGGTATTTTATGCCAAACATGAAATGACATTTGACCATTCAAAACCAGCCATCTCAACCAACAAATATTATGTAGCAATACAATTAAGATTTTGAATCTGATTACAATTGCAGCACAGATCATAAAAAGTTTGTTTTGCAATTAAATTTTAGCTAAAGATTTTAAGTCTCAGAGTATATACTGTAAATTTAGGTTAGATCACCCTCCAAAAATTGTGTTTCCAAAGCTTACAATTAGGTTTTATGAAGCAAAATCTGATCAGATTTTATAAATCCAATCATATGTATTAATAATCCAGAGACAGGAGGCAACGGGGCTAGAAACAATGTGAAAGAGAATTACAACCTACATTACTTAGCATGGGGCCAATCCATGCAAGTCTGTTCCATATAGTCCAGACATCATGAGGTCGTTCCAAAAGGGAAATCCAAGAAAGAATAAAAAGTATCACTTTTCCCCAATTTTCAACCTCGTCTGAAGGAGCAACGTTTTGTTTTTCTACCCCTTTTGTTTGGAACACGTTGAAGTTCATCCGATGGTAGCACCTAATAAATCTGTGCTTTTAACTTGGAAAAAATTACCAACTTACGATAGAATGAAATGTATTTGGATACAAGAGAGTCTATCAGGAAACAGGAGGATACAAGAAAAATCTAGACTTGGACACAGAGAGCAGCGACGAATCTAGATCCTACGGAGAAACAATAAAAGAAAGTTGAACAATTTCAGAAACCCTTATTTAGTTGGGCGGCATACACTTTTGCAATCAACACCGATTAAACTAACGAAAATCGAAAGAGGTGATCGAGTCCAAGAGACCTCAAGTACGGGAACAACACGCCGATGTGAAAAATGAAGTTGAATTTAGCACAGATGCATGGCATGGAAAGAAAGAAGGCAAAAACAAACGAAGAACAGGGCTTGCGTAAATTAAAATACCAATTTCTTGGACTCGTTTCCCTTCTGGATCTGCTCGTTCCACGACTCAACGGTGTGGCAGCCAATGACTTGTCCCTCTTCGGCCATTTTTTCTCTCTTCTTGTCTTTGTTCTCTTGTCTCGACCAGGATCGCACCAACTATGCTCTTTGCCTTCAAACCTTCGCTCTCAGCTATAATGCAAAAGAGGCGCAGGTCCCCGCGTCTTATAGGTAGCCCCACCTGGTCAGTGTTCAGGACTCGGTTCATTTGTGTCCAAAATAGTACATTTTTCTTAATATAATAATTGAAAATTCGGAGTAAATGCGCTCTTTGCGTTGTCCTGTGTCCACCACACGTGACGCTTTCCCTTACGTCAATAACTTGAAATATTTTAATTTTTATAATTTTTATTTATTAAATTATTTAATCTTTATTTTTTATAAAAAATTAATTTTTATAATTTTTAATTATTAATATTTTAATTTTTTTAAAAATTAAAATTTAAATAAATAAAATTATAAAAATTGATATAAAAAATTATAAAAATAAAAATAAAATAAAATATAAAAATTATACAATTTCACAGATTTCTTGATAAGGAATGCACTTCATTTCGTCGCTGCTGCCTCTGCTGTCAAAGACGACTTCTTCTTCTTCTTCTCTCCTTTTCAGAGACTGAGTTCAGTAATACAATTTCACAGATTTCTTCTTCTTCTTGATAGAATGACTATTTGCGCGTTACGCATTCAGGTTCCGGTTGCGGAAACAAATTACTGCAGTTACTAGTTACCGAAGTGCATAGTTGAAGCCTATATATCGGAGAGTGGAGACGAGGGCAAAGATAAAGGTATCATTCATACTCTTGCTCTCTTTTGCAATCACCGGCCGCGATTGATTGGGGAAGTCGTAAATTTTGATTTTGTAACTTCATATAGTCATTGTTCTTTCTCTTCTGAACCCTGGCCTGCGTATGACTACTAAAACAATAATTGTTGACTGACAGTAACTTATTTCCCTCTGAGGGATGTAGGCTTGTGAACATTATTTTCTGTTTCTTCCTTAGATAATATTATAAATTATAAATAGTATAATGGTATTGATTCACTCATTAATATTCAATTGAATGCCAATTATTCAAGTTAAAGAATAACAAAAACATTAAAATGGCATAACCGTGAAAGTCGTGTCTGCCTGTGTAAAAATAGTTTAATTATGATTCATGGAAATAGTTTTATATTAATATGTAATTATATTTTATACTAATAATGTTTTAAAATTAAATTTATATTTAAAATATTTTTTTAATACATAATAAAATAAATATTAAATAAAAAATAAAATAACAATTTAATTTTTAAAAATATATTTTATTTATAATTTAATCTTTAATTTTTATTAAGTGTATATTTTATTTTTTAAAATATTTAAATTTATTTTATTTTAATCTTTAAAAGTGATAATATTTTAAAATAAATTTAAATGATTGAAAGATTAAATTATATATTAATTTAAATTAAGAATTAAATTATGAATAAAGAATATTTTTTAACATTAATATACTATTTTATTTATTAAATAAAAAAGTAAATTATTTAATATTTTAAAAATATAAAAAGTTTTATATATTTATTTTATTTAACAATTTAAAAGTTAGGAGAATATATAATTTTTTTAATATAATATAAAGTGGGAAAAAGCTTTCACCCTGAGAGCTTGATAGTTAAAATCCTTCTTCAACTGAGATATTCATAAACTTTGTTTGATGTGTTCTGGATTGCCATACGCTAACCACTTGATGCTGTATATTTCTATCCCTCTATCAGTCTATCTTATGGACTGAACTCAATATGGAAGGAAAATTCTCGCAGGGGCAGGGGACGGATCGGATCGGATCGTTATTGCAGTGAGTCGGGTCCAATTCCCACCTTGCAGTTGCTGTTGCAGTGTAGCGAGTAGAGTAGAGACATCTGATAATAATAGCTTCTTCTGTTTTTCGCTTCTCTCTGCTTCTGCTACTACTTTGCTCCGTGAGCCACTCAATCAACGCTGACAGCCATGGACGTCGATCCTCGCCAATACGAAAACCTTGTATGTTTCTACTTCTTGTGTTATGTACCTATCAGTTCTTTTCCGTGGTTTACTCTTGCGACCCCAATTTCATTTTAGTGATTTTCAAGTATTGCATTAACAATTTGTGTTCCGTCCACTCTCTTTTGGAATATTTATGAACCAATCATCATTCTCATTGGTTCGTCGTCGTCGTCGAAGCCCTAATTCCCCCTAAAACGCGTGGATATTCTGGACTGGAGATTCATAATGCGTGTTTTGCCGGTGAATAATATGTTATGGTTGTTACCCGTTTGAAGATTAAATTTAACTGGTGACTGAACTCAAAGATATTCCGCAGCTTCTTCTGATTAAGGATAAAATTTGAAGGAATGGAGTGGGGAAAGGGGTGAAAGCATAAAATATTACTCTCAGTCTCTCACAGCGTCATAAAATACTCCATTTTGTTCAATTTGAAGGTATTCTCTTACTAGTTCCGTGAGGATTGCAAGTTTGATGGTTCCACTTTTACTGTGAATTAAGAGCCCTAAAATACGGTTCAGGAGTGAAAACATGATGGGGGGCACCAGTATTGATTGATATCTAGGGTGTGCTTGTTTGAGGAGATGGAAAATGGGGGGGTAGAAAATTTGGAATGAAAATTTCTTAATACTTGCTTGGTACATCAAAAATGTGGGAAGTTTGAAAGTATAGTGCTACTCATTTATAATTATACTACATCCCACAAATTATGGCTACCCCTATTGCATGAAAGTGAGGTGAAAGTGATTTTTCACCCTTTCCCAAGCAACAATGGGTGAAAATCAAAACCTTTCTACCCCTCCCAATTCACCGCCTTCCCAATTTCCACATTTTCAAACAAGCACACCCTTAATTTCAGAGATTAATTTAACGCAAAAAGGAGGATATTTTGATGCTAATTTTGAATTCTATACAATGCCTAGATTCATTTTAGGAATGTTTAGTTAGATTTCTCTGATAAATTGATTATGAAGCATTTGTCATGATATGTCTGAAATTAAATGAAATTATGAATTCATAATTACAGATACACATATCCAGGTTGCATTCTTTCCCAATATGTAACCTATTTGATACTTATGTGAAGGATTTATAGTATTTCCATATGCGCATTATCTTTTTATTAGTGGTGTTTGCCCTTGTTTTTCTCCCTTTTTTTAAAAGAAAAAAAATTGGGCTGAAATCCAACTCATGCAGTATAGGTACTCCCTGCTGAACTGTTTCATATATGGTTACTTTTAGGTGTTCTATCAGATTTCTGTCAACAATTATGATTTCCTGGTTGTATTAATTATTGTCATAACTTATGTGACTAAGTTCTACACATATTTTGGCATGTATTTACAGGCTATAAATGATAATGACATCCACAATGTCGTTCTGTCATATCTTATGCATAATTGCTACAAAGAAACAGTGGCGTCATTCATTGCTTGCGCTGGGATGAAGCAGCCTGCAGCAGATTATTTGGAGTACATGGAGAAAAGAAAAAGTAATCTTGTTGTTATCTTTGAGTGTAAAAGGTTGATTGAAGAGGTCACTTACTAAGTTGCTATAATGTCATATTTTGTTTGCTTGTGTACCAAGGAAGTTTTGTGTACAACAAAACTTTTTCTTATATGTTAATTCATAATCATTCACTGTTGAAAATTTTGTATCATATTGGATTACTGGACCTCCAAATCTCCAATGGGAGGATGCTGTATCATTGTTTGCTCTAAATGCCACTTGAAACATCTGCTGCTCTTTGACAATGGCATCTGACTTTTGTCTTAAACCTTTGAAATATGATTATACTTTTTCTTGCAGACCTTTGAATTAAGATATCAAGTGGCTTCTCTTGACCTTTTTATATTTCCTCCCCTCCTCCCCACTCCACAGGCAGAGGATACTCTCAATATATATATGAAGTGAATTGTCTTTTATTGTCGCATATTAAAGGTAGTACGGGCCTCCTTGATGGTAAATTTCATTTGTCTTTAGGAATCCTTCACTTTGCACTGGAGGGAAATGCACTTAAGGCTATCGAGCTTACTGAACAGCTGGCACCAGATATTCTAGAGAACAATAAGGATTTGCTGTTTGATCTTCTAAGCCTTCATTTTGTAGACCTTGTCTGCTCTAGGAAATGGTGAGCAGAGATTAATTTTGTCTCCAGGAGAACATATTGCAAACTTACTGCTTTCATAGAATCTCATTTTATTGGCAGGACAGAAGCTTTGGAGTTAGCTCAGACCAAGTTGAGCCCTTTTGGGAAGGAGCAAAAATATATCGAAAAGCTTGAAGTATCTTTGCCTTTTGCATAACATTTTGGTGCTACATATATATGTGTGTGTGTAAGATTGAATAAATATTAAGCTGCTCATGTTGCAGGACTTTATGGCCCTTCTTGCTTATAAGGAGCCAGAGAAATCCCCAATGTTTCATCTGCTAAGCTTAGAGTATCGGCAACAGGTTGCGGATAGTTTGAATCGAACCATTCTTGGTTGGTTAACTTGACTTCTTTTTTGCTCGTGTAGTGCATCTGTTCCTTGTGTTTAATATACATTTTGTTGCATATATCAATAAGATTCTACCCCAGTTAAATATTTGATGTATAGTCCTCATCTTTTTTCTGTGGATGGTGTTGATTGGCAGCATACTTGAACCTTCCCAGCTACACAGCAATGGAGAGGCTTGTACAGCAGGCTACAGTAGTTAGACTATGCTTAAGTCAAGAGGCTGGCAAGGTAATGGGCAATTAATAATTTCCTGGTTCCAGTTTCAATTTTTTATGGCAGCATATGCTGGCTAATTTTTCATGGAATAGCCTATGCAGTTTAAGCTTTGACACAAGTTTTTGTCTAACTGAGAAACCATTTGATTGCTCATCTCTTCTGGGGCGAGAGGATGTGAGCACTCACACGTGTGATAGGAGATGTAACTACTATAGTTTACGCAAATTACCAAGTGTTCAAGCTGATTTTTCCGTCTACTCTTTGCAGGATGGGCCTCCACCATTTTCCTTGAAGGATTTTCTCAAAAGTTGATGAAAAACAGTTAAATATTCACGGGCAATGGGGGAATGAAGCACGTTTACCTTACTTAAGCCTTTGTTGCCACATATGGGATTGGTATCATTGGTGTAGTTGTCTTAATGCCTATTCATCTATAAAATTTCTGGCAGCAGGCTATCTTGATCTTTTTGTTCTGCCTGGGCCCTGGGGTAGTTGATCTAATGTGTCGGCCTTGAGATGTTGCCCGTCATAATTTTCCCCAATTTAGATTGTTTTTAATCCATCGAGGTTGGGCATACAAAACCAAGCACCATTTTTTTTTTTCATGTTCTGATTTTTGGGCGTAAAATGCAGCTGCATCTGTTGGCTACCTGTTTGTGATATGAAAGGAAGATTAAGACAAGTTTTGTACCAGTGTCCGACTTCAATCTCTTGTCAACTGTGGAAGTATTAGCTCTCTGGTATTATTCTAAACGTTTGTGTGTGGACAAATTTAGCCATGTCCGACTTTAATAATTTGTGGGTATTTTATGAATTCTCTTTTGTTTTTGGGGAGCCTACAATATAATTTCCAACTTAAATGAAGCCCAATCATACTTTCTGCATCATATATTGATTAAACCGCATAATATTCAGTTAAAGACTTTCACTAATTTAGCCATTAACATCTCATTCAGTTGAGCCTTGTGACGCTGAGGATTGTATTGTCAGATGTCAACAGATGCAATCTCCCTCGAGCACCGCAAGCAGATAAAAATGAAGCCACAAAAGCTCTGCCCCCTGTTTACTCGTATAATAATATTTTTTGGTAATCAACGGGGTGATCTAGCCACACCTAACAAGAAAGGAAAACAAGGAGCACACTACAGAATAGCACGCTGGAAGGGAACACCAGCCAATTACTAGTATAATAATATTACTTGACACTATGGATGGAATTACAATTTGTGCAGAACCAAACATGATACTTCTGTGGTTCAGGTGAGACCAGTTAAATTCAAGAATAACGTTACTTTTATAATTTTTTCTTCATAACCTGTATATCGAGTTTCATTAATAAAAAAAACACATAAATGGCATTGCTTGAATTCATATGCAATCAGATTAGTACTTTGAACTAATGTTGTTAAAATTGAACCAAATAATGAACTAATGAAGCTTTTGGTTTAGGTTTAAATTATTTTAATTGTTTAAATTAGTTAGTCGAATTAAATGATATCATAAAAATAATTTACACATAATTACATAAAATTTATTAAAAGATTTATCAAATATCATAAGTGTTAACTTTTTTTTAAAAAAGTTAATGACATATCAAATTAATTAGTTCAATTGGCTAGTTCTATTAATTTTGACCAGTTTTAACTTTTAACTTGTCCAAATTATAAATTTGATTATAGGATTAAATCATAACTAAATGAATGCTTGTTTCACAAG
This sequence comes from Castanospermum australe, assembly GCA_019955255.1. Lineage (NCBI taxonomy): Eukaryota > Viridiplantae > Streptophyta > Magnoliopsida > Fabales > Fabaceae > Castanospermum > Castanospermum australe. The sequence goes on from NSJW01000961.1 coordinate 50,875, forward strand.
CTGGCAAAACCAGTTTAAACAACACTGATTTGTGAACATTTTTTATAATTTTTGAATTGTGTGTAGTAAGGAAACCAGTTTAAACAACACTGATTTGTGAACATTTTTTATAATTTTGAATTGTGTGTAGTAAGGATGACAAAAAATCTCTAAATTTGGGAATCTTCGCGGGACTATCCCATTTGAAAACCCAAATTTGGAAAGTTTTTTCTTGTAAGGACAGGAATTATATCCCCACCTTGGGAGATTTTTATTTCTGTTAAATTACGTAAATATCATTAATTATATATAGATAAATTAATAATTTTTTATCACTTTTAGTAATTTCACATCTTATGACTATTTATATTAATTTAAAATTAAAAAGCTAAAAAAAACTCCCATTACCCATAGGTTCAATCCCATACGGCCATATGAGCTACCCAATCTTCAGATCTCCTTCGCATCTCTGTCCTAAGCCTTTCGCCGCACGCCACTGGTGCCAGTCGCCAGTCACCAACGAGTCCATTTGTGCTCCACTGTCTGCATTTGCTAGGTCGCCATTCGTTTTCCCTTTTGTGCCTGTGAGATCGCCGTTCGTGCTCCACCATTTGCGCCGATCATGCCGCCTGCCATTCGTGCTTCGCTGCTGCCATTATCATTCGTGTTTCATCGCTCCATTTCCCAAGGTTCAATATCTCTTCTTGGCTGCTATTCAACCTTTTAAGCATGCTCCAATGTCTTTTCGTGTTCCATTACCTCCATTGCCATTATTGCATTTTTTTTTTATTTATTTCTCTTTTTTTTTTTCATTTCTTGGGGGAATTTGCAAAAATTTGAAGAACGGAGACAAAGTAGAAAAATCCCGTGGCAGAGATTGGGGACAGGGGAGGGAGTCGATGGCGGGTACGGGGAGCAGGAGGTACTCCACGCCCCGCCCATCCCTAGTGAGTTGTGAATTTGCATTCCTCTGTCCACTTTCTCATGCCATTTTTTTTTCTGTAGAGACATTGTGGGCTTGCGAAACTAAGGTGAAGATGTTGGGCTTAATTTTACGATCCAAAACATTATTGGGCATGGATTTCAGGATAATATAAAAATCTGAATCAGCCCAGGCTGCTACATATACCGGAGCCGATCTTCCTCCTCCTCTTTTCTGCTCGGATAATGGTGTCTCTGATTTCGCCACCGTCACCAGCTTCATTTTGCAGCATTCATTTCCGCGAAACTCGCTTCTTCTCCACTCGCTGGCTTCCAGAAAGGTATTATTGTATTATTTCAGTCATTCCACTTTCTCCTTCGAGTTCCTTCGGTTTACATGTAACCATAACCCAATGGTCTCGTTGCCTGTAGGAGTAGTCAACAGAGATGCAATTCTGAAAATCATAGATGGAAAACGGTTCAGTGCAGAGTTATCGGCGCCAATGCGTCTCCACCCTCAACGACCCCTTCCACAGTGATCAGGGAACCTCACAAGTATTTTGATCAGGTAGTCATCACGGTTCGTTCAGGAGATGGAGGCCACGGAGCAATACTCAGCACGCCCAAGCAGAGAGCAAAACAGGAGAAGGAAAAGCCAAGGAAGAAAAGCTCTTATAGAAAGGACTTCGATGGATCCCTCATCCTTCCTATGGGCGGCCATGGAGGGGATGTGGTGGTCTATGCCGACGAGGGGAAAGATTCCTTGTTGGAATTTCACTCGAAAAGCCGCTATAATGCAAAACGTGGTGGCAATGTTGATGCAATGGGTGTTTTGACCTCACATCTGCACGATGGACTTGCTGCCCCGACTTTGCGCATTCCTGTGCCTGTAGGTTTGTATTCTGTGGTTTATGTGTATATTTAAGGGATCTTTTCTGGTGTTCTGCGTGAGAACTGGAAAATTTTAGACAAAATACAATAAGGGTTGTCGTTACCCATACTTGCAAATTCAGGAAATGTGAAGAACTAAATCTGATTTCCCTCATGGCGTTTATGAATGTGACAGGTACAGTTGTTAAAACCAAACGAGGGAAGATGTTGGCTGATCTAGCACAACCAGGTGATGAAGTTCTTGTTGCTCGGGGAGGACAAGGAGGGGTAATATACTTATTTTTTTTCATTTAAAATTCTTTCAAAATCTATTTGGTTTTATAATTGAGTAATGCATCAGACTCAATTCATCCGTATGTAACATTGGTGGATTATTTACTGGTGTGACTGTGAGATAAGTCGTACCACTTCAGATTGGTCATAAACTGAATAATTAGACCAATAGAGTTCATTTATACATAAAGATCTTCATATTTTTGGGTACAGTAGGTAAGGATTTTTTTATATTATGGTACCTATTTTTTTCCTCTTTTTCCCTGGTAAATACAGAGAGTTAATTGTGGCATATGATTATCTTAAGTTATTATTGTTGTATTTCACACCTGAATCTGATTTTTCTTTTTGCCTGCCCAGATTAGCTTGTTAGAAACGCCACAGCATAAAAGGAAAAAGATGATGACTTTGACAACAAATGTGATGAGAGATGACTCTGATAAGGTAAAGTCTATTGAATATTTATGTGTGCACTGAAATATTTCTTGTGTTGTCTTCCCCGGGATGATATCATTAGTGACCTCTCGTAGTTATACTCTTCTGTGCAAATTGAATTCCTCATATATGAGGATTAAATCAACGGGGCTCTTCTGTTGTTCTCTCCGTTTGATCAAAGTTGGTTTGAATTTTGCAATACTTAATGATTAATCAAAATATTTTTGTCCAAAATGAATGATCATTTCTCACTATGTTTGCTGTGGCTCTAGAACCGTGATTTTAAGTCATCAATTCTTGTATTGGGTTTTGTCAAGAAATTATTGAATCTGGAAACAAATAGTATTATGAACTTTGTGCAATTAGTAGTGTTGGTTAGGTGCCACTCTATATTAGCAAGTTGTGTTCCTATCTTACTGTAAGATAAACCGTTGTCATTTTAAAATTATTACAGGTATTAGTTCACGGTCAACCTGGGGAGGAAGTTAGGTTGGAGTTGATCCTGCGAGTTGTTGCTGACGTTGGTCTAGTTGTAAGTATTGCATCCATGCATAATGCCTTAGTTAATTAGTAATTGGTGGTCTCAGTTTTATCTTCATAATAACTATATATTGGATGTTCATGAATGAATTTTAGTTTCTTATCTCTATATCAAGTGGGATAGTTTTGAGATTGCTGGAAACTAAAATGTTGATGCCAGGACCTAATTAAATGTGTCCATCATAATAATTCTTTATATTTGGGCAGCAACCCTTTCATGCAATTGAAGGCCAAAATACTCATTGCAAATTTGTTGTCATTACTGTTTATTCAAACAACTTTTGTATCAAGGGGAAATCAAGACCATCTGCACACATGCCTTGCTTTGGGGTGGCTGGAGTCCAGCGGCTAGTGATGATGTGGCAGTGGAGGATAGGCATTTTGGACATTTCACATCGCAAATATGTAATATATTCCCATGCCATGGGAATGTAGGATTCCCACCATCCCAATGAGAATGAAAGTTTGAGAATGTCGGGCAAAATCATTCTCGGGAATCATTTTAACACAGGAATGTCTTTTTGAAAATCTTGTGCCAAACATAGGAATCTAACGTTGAGAAAATATTCTGTGAACTAAATGCTCTCTGGTTTCTTTTAGTTCTTTGTTGTATGAAATCGTTCTTTTGATTTGGTGAACAAAAGGTCTCCTATATATTGCTTGATTGTTACTTTTTGTCCGGGTGAAATTTGTTGGCTGTAGAGTAAGTAATTTATAGTTGAAAGACTACTCTCTAAAGGTCCTCCAAATGTTTTCATTTATTTGCTCAAGACTAAGTAACTCTTGTTGTAGGGACTTCCAAATGCTGGGAAATCAACACTCCTTGCAGCCATTACACTTGCAAAACCTGACATCGCTGATTATCCATTCACAACATTAATGCCAAACCTTGGACGCCTTGGTGGGGATCCCAGCTTGGGGGCAGGGATGTATTCATCTGAAGCTACATTGGCAGATTTGCCTGGTCTTATAGAAGGTGCTCACTTAGGAAAGGTATCAAATATTTTTATTCTTGACAAATGTGCCCATTTTAAACCATTGAGATGCTAACTATGGAAGCTTTTATCTTTCAGGGTCTAGGCCGCAATTTCTTGAGGCACCTAAGGAGGACACGCCTATTGGTCCATGTTGTTGATGCAGCCACTGAGAACCCTATAAATGACTATAGGACTGTCAGAGAAGTATGTATGAGTTAGTTGTGTGCTTTATGCATGACTTAATTTTTAGTCCATTCAGATTTTTGGTTGGCTCAACTGCTTTAGTAGAAGTTGTGGGTTGTTTATGCCCTTGAAGACTCAACTCTAACTACATTTAGAAGGGAGTTGACTTGGAAAATTAATTTTATTAGTTGAGTAATTTCCTCTTAAAAACCTTCTATTATGTTGTTCGTCGTTTATTCTTTCCCTTTTCTCTTTCCTTTTGGGGTGATTGAGTCAAAGCTACGAGGTAAAATAATGCAAAGTAAATCTAGTTCATTCAATGGCAGAAAGTAATCTGTGGTCAACTCAGCTTTTCTTGTTGTAATGTGCTTCCCTCACTTAACCCCTGGAGTTTTTAATCTTGCTCAAGCTCTCCATGTCAATTCTGTTTTGCAGGAGTTGCGCATGTATAATCCTAAGTACCTTGAGCGACCATACATTGTGGTTTTGAATAAGATTGACCTTCCAGAGGTATGTAACTTCCTCCCACCATGTGTGGGGTAAGTATTGTTTCTTAATTCCCTATTGTCTTGTAAAGGGTGACCCAGTGCCCGAGGTTCCCACTGTTGTGGGGTCTAGGGAAGGTTAGATGAATGCAGCCTTACACCTGTGAGTGAAAAGGCTGTTTCTGTGACTAGAACCCATGACCACCCGGTTATAAGGCAGCAACCTTACCGTCGCACTCAAGCTCACCCTCTTTTCTATTTTCTTGTAATATACAAAATTTAAGAGACATAACTGAACGTGTCTTCTAATTATAATTTCAGGCAGAAGACAGGCTTCCATCATTGACTCAAGAAATTCTGAGAATTGGAAGCGACGGTGAAGCTTTTGAACCAAAATCAAGCTCTGAAGTTCCAGCTCAATTATTGTCCAATGAAGATGACAGAAAGGAAAAGAAACTTGAGGACTATCCACGACCTCTCTCTGTTGTTGGAGTCAGTGTTCTGTAAGTGCTTGACATTTTGTTTTATATTATTTCTTGAAAGCTATTTTCTTTACAGTTCACACACGTGTAGTAATTGGTTAGAAAAAGTTCTTATACTTTTCATAGTACCCAATACCCACATTGGCTTAGGTCAAAATTTCATGTTGTTTCTTGCAGAAAGGGCATCCGGATAAATGAGATGTTAGAGGAGATAAGGGCGGCTTTAAGGAAGTGCACAGATTCCAATGAAGCATTGGCTTTGAGTGTGCCACCTTGAGATTCGCGTGCTATGCTTTGTTAAAAACAATATTGCAGTTCAACAAGGCTTTTCTGGCTGAGGCTACACATAAATTGCTTCTAGTCTTTAATTTGGCTTTACCAGAGAACAAAGAAAAAGAAAATTGCAAGTTGGTTTTAGAGAAAACACTCACGTGAGACGATGGAAGCATTATGATGTGTTGATAGTCCAATTTCCTCAACCACATATTGTTGTAAGCAAGAATGGATTCATAAGTTATATCATTTGTAGTAAAACTGTAAAAGGTTTTATGCAATTTCTGTGACAAGTTATATTACTAAAAGAATCATGTCTGCTGGCCTCACTTTGGCATGATAAGTATGTCACTGATGAGTTTTCTGTGATTGTAAAATTGTAAGAGACGATCATTATGATAGACCTCCCATAACAAAGGTATATTTTAGAAAGGAGAGGAAGAGAAACAAGGGAATAAGGCTTAGAGGCAGTGGGGAGAACGGGGACAGTGAGGAAAATCATGTGAGGACAAAGGGGAATATTAAGTATGGGGATTTGGGGAATAACAGAATGGACAAGTGGCATGAAAAGGGGCACAACAGAGAAGGTTTTAGTTTAGGAGAATGATTAAAAGGTAGTGGAGGCCCTTTTGGGGGGAGGGGGGATTAAGTCAGGCTTAGGTAGAAAGAAGCAGGTCCTTCAAAGGCCCTGCATCGTCTCTGTTCTTTCTTGCAACTTTCTTTACTTTCTTCTTCTAGATGTACTTTTCCTAGACTGATTTCATTTCGAAATCAGTACCAGAACCTTGTTCTTAAAGAGTTATACAATAATAAAACCAGAGGAGTTTTAAGATATCTATCATTTTGGTATCAGAGTTCCCAATCTAGGGAGCTTCAAATAGTGAACACCCGAATGGAAGCACAAGTGGAAGCAATGGAGAAGAGTATGAGTCAACTTGGAGAGCTCAGGAGGGAGTTTTTGAGAGGTTGAGGAGAGAAAACCACGAGGAGATAGAAGCCCAAAAGGCTCGACTCCAAAGAGCAGATGAGGGGTATGAAGTGAGGCTTAAGAAAGTGGCGGAGAATTAGCTTGAGATGTTGCGTCTTCTCAAAGGGAAGGAACCAGAGGGGACTTCACAGAGAAGGTTGAAGATGGAGGACGATGGAGAGGACAGAGGCAGCAATTTAGGGGGAGCTTCTGTTGGGGCTACTCAAAACCTAATGATGGAGGAACTGGGAAGGAGGCTAGTGATTCCGATTTTTGTTAGGGAGGATGCGTATAGATGGGTTAAAGGGCGAGTAGTTGCCAGCGGTCGCAGTAGCCATGGAAGGGAAGACGTTGAACTGGTTTATTTGGTGGGAGGCATACACACCTTATGCGGTGTGGGGAGAGTTCAAAACGACCATCGTGTGATGGTTCCAACCGGCCTTGGCACAAAATCCATACAAATTGTTACTGGGTATCCACCAGACGTTGTGGTGGCTGATTATCGTAAGAAGTTTGAGTTGTTAACGGGGCTATTGGTGCACGCAAAAGAAGACACGCTGAAAGGGATTTTTTTGAATGGCCTGAGGCAACACATTAGGGCTGGGGTGAAATTACATAATGTGGGCTTACTTTCTGATTTGATGGACAAGGCTCAATTGGTGGAGGAAAGGAATTGGGCTGCTAGCAAAAAGAATTCGGGCTGGATTCAAAGGGGAGTCCTCAAAGGTCACCAGGGGGCAGAAATGTTGTAGTAAATATTGGGCCCAAGCCCAATTTCAACTCTGATTGCGGAAAACAAGGCTCAAGCTACTCTAATGCTATGTCTCGACCAAATATAGGGAGGGAAAACTCATCTGACTCTATCATCATTGAAGGGACTGGTGGTTAGAGGAAAGGAGTGGGAATTAAAAGAATCTTTAACGCAAAATGGCAGAAAAAAATAAGGAAGGGATTGTGTTTTATATGTGATGAAAAATTTGGGCCTGATCACATCTACAAATTTAAATAGCTACATGTACTATTGATGAATACAGAGGAAGAAGAGAAGGAGATACTAGAGATGCAAGAAGAAGAAATAACAAAGGAGTTGGAAGAGAAGCCTTGCAATATCCTTTAACAGCATAATGGGAATGACTTCCAAACGTTCCTTGAAACTTTGGGGGAGATAAATGGGAAGAAGGTAGTGGTGCTAGTGGATTGTGGGACTTCCAACAATTTTATATCTAGGGCCGTGGTGAGGGAGTTAAATTTACCTGTAACTAAGACCCAAGAGTATTTTGTTGAGGTAGGGGACGGGCACAGAATCAACAGTAAAAGGGTCTGCAAGGGAGTTAAGATAGTGGTACAAGAGGAAGCCTTTGTTCAGGATGTTTTTCTTGTTTAATCTTGGAAGGACAGACGTGGTGCTTGGATTGGATTAGTTGGAAGGTTTTGGGGAAATCAGAGCCAACTTCAAAGAATTGACTCTGAAATTGGAATCAGTAGAAAGAACCATCACTTTAAGAGGGGAACCATCTCTATCCAAATCCATGGCATCCTTGAAAGCCATCCTTAAGGCTCTTTAGGATGAGGGAGAAGGATTTTTTGTGGAGTTTGAGGCTATGAACATGGAACTGCAAGGGCAGAATCCCACATGGGAAGGGTTGAAACAGTTACTGCAAGAGTTTGAGAGTATGTTTCAGGAACCTAAAGGTCTGCCACCAAGCCGCAGGCATGATCACGCCATTAGATTGAAAGAAGGGGCCCAAATTCCAAATACTAAACCCTATACATACCCTCACTATCAGAAAAATGAAACTGAGAGGATTATGGGAGAAATGTTATCTGCAGGAATTATTAGGCCTAGCACAAGTCCCTTCTCTAGCCCCATCATACTAGTACACAAGAAGGATGAAGGGTGGCATTTTTGTGTTGATTATCAAGCTCTCAACAAGGCAACCATACCTGACAAGTTTTCCATACCAACCATTGATGAGCTACCCAATGAGTTGAGTGGGGCTAAGGTATTTTCCAAGTTGGATTTGAATGCAGGGTACCGCCAAATCAGAGTTAAAGATGAAGATGTTCTTAAGACAGTCTTTAGGACTCATGAAGGGCATTACAAATCCCTTGTGATGCTTTTTGGGCTATCGAATGCACCATCAACTTTTCAGTCCTTAATGAATAAAATATTTAAACCTTTTCTCTGAAAATTTATACTAGTTTTTTTTGATGACATACTAATATATGGCAGAGAGCAGCAATTGCATTTAGATAACTTGAGAGTGGTGTTCCAGATATTGCCAGATCATAAACTCTTTTTGAACAAAAAGAAATGCAGTTTTGAGAGGAGTTAACTGAAGTATCTTGGTCATCTAATCTCTGCTGAGGGGTGCAAGCTGATCCTAATAAAATTAAGACTAAATTATTATTTTGATCCTCTAAAGATTCTCTTGACATCAATTTGATCATTCAAAGATATTTGACATCAATTTGATCATTTAAAGATACATGACATCAAGTTAGTCCTCAAAAGATTTAAAGTGACATGAAAATAGTCTTCTAAAATGGTCATTCGAAAGGACCATTTTGATGTCATTTTAAATCTTTTGAGAACTAATTTGAAGTTATATATCTTTGAATGACTATTTTGATGTCACTTTAAATTTTTAGATAAATAATTTGATATCACATATCTTTGAAGGACCAAATTGATGTCAAGTAAATCTTTGGAGGACTAAAATGACAGTTTAGTCTAAAATTAAAAACATGGTGGAGTGGCCAACCCCTACTGATGTTACAAGCTTGAGGGGGTTCTTGGGCTTAACAGGGTATTATAGGAAGTTCGTAAGGGATTATAAGAAGATTGTCTGACCTCTTACACAGTAGCTAAAAAAAAAGGAATTTGCTTGGGGAATTGAGGCTTAACAAGCTTTTGATGCTCTTAGCATGCCATGGCCATATTACCTGTGCTAGCAGACCCAGATTTCAGCCAAACGTTCATTGTAGAAACATATGCATCAGGCAAAGGGTTGGGGTTAGTATTGATACAACAAGGCAGACCTATAACATCCATTAGTCAGAGCTTGTCTGATAGAGCTCAGGCCAAATCAATCTACAAAAAAGAATTGATAGCCATTGTCCTAGCAGTGTAAAAGTGGCGTCATTATTTTATGGGCAGACATTTTATAATCAAAATAGATCAAAGAAGCTTAAAATACCTCACAGATCAGCGATTAATGGGGGAGGAGCAACAATGATGGACTTCTAAACTTTTGGGGTATGACTTTGAGATTCAATACAGGCCCGGGAAAGAGAACAAGGTAGTAGATGCCCTTTCTAGGAAAATGGACTTTGCTACCATATCTACAGTCCAATTTTCAGATCCAGACTCACTAACAGATGAATTACAAGTTGACCCTAAGCTTAGAACAATATTCCAAGACCTGTTGAGTAAGGAAGACTGACATCCTGGATATGCAACCAATAGAGGGAAGTTATACTATAAGAACCGCTTGGTTCTACCCAAGGATTCATCTAAAATACCCATCATTCTTAAGGAATTTCACAGCACACCAATGGGAGGCCATTCTAGATTTTTTAGAACTTACAAGAAGATTTCTGGAATACTATTTTGGGACAGAATGAAACGAAATATCCAGAACTTTGTGGCAGGATGTGATGTGTGTCAATAGAACAAATACCAATCCCTATCACCAGTAAGGTTGCTTCAGCCCTTACCTATTCCCACACAGGTATGGAAGGATATTTCAATGGATTTTGTAGATGGATTGCCCAAAACCTAAGGGGTGGATACTATTATGGTAGTTGTTGACTGATTTACTAAGTATGCACACTTTCTCCCTCTCTGCCATCCCTATTCAGCAAAGGAAGTTGCAGAACTCTTCATCAGGGAAGTTGTGAGGCTGCATAGGTTTCCTTCTTCCATAGTTTCGGATAGTGACTGGATTTTTGTTAGTCAATTTTGGACTGAATTATTTAAGAAATCAGGGACAAATCTGAAACTAAGTTCAGCATACCATCCCTAAACGGATGGACAAACCGAAGTTGTCAACCGTTGTTTGGAAACATACCTTCGATGTTTTGTAGGTACTAAGCCTAAGCAATGGCCCAAATAGTTGAGTTGGATAGAATTTTGGTTCAATACCACTTATAATTGCTCCACCAAAATGTTACCCTTCAAGGCTCTATATGAGAGGGAACCACCTACACTTCTTAGATGTTCAGGAGAACTTTTAGTAGTAGAGGACGTCAATCAACTTATAGCAGAAAGGAACACCATTCTGGATGAACTTAAAATCAATTTGATATAAGCTCAAAACTGAGTGAAAAACTAAGTGGATAAGAAAATGAGGGATGTTACCTATGCAGCTGGAGATTTAGTTTACTTAAAAATTCAGCCCTATAAACTTGAGTCTTTGGCTAAGAAAATGAATGAGAAACTAAGCCCAAGATACTATGGACCAAATGAAATCCTAGAGCAGGTAGGACAGGTTGCCTACAAATTAAAGCCACTTGAGTACAGTCGCACACACCCTATTTTTCTTGTCTCCGTGTTGAAGAAATCAGTAGTTGAGACAGCTACATCTCAACCATTACCACGACTGCTACCAGAGGATTGGAAGTTGAAGGTGTATCCAGTTGCAATACTAAATTTGAAGATGGCTGCTGATGGTTGATTGGAAGTGTTGATTCAGTGGAAAGATTTACCAGCTTGTGAGAATTCTTGGGAGCTCTTCTCCACCATCCAAGACCATATCCCAGAATTTCACCTTGAGGACAAAGTGAGATTGTTAGGGGGAGTATTGATAGTCCTCCCATAACAAAGGTATATTTTAGAAAGGGGAGGAAGAGAAACAAGGGAATAAGGCTCGAAAGTAGTGGGGAAAATGGGGACAGTGGGGAAAATCATGTGAGGACAAAGGGGAATATTCAGTGTGGGGATTTGGGGAATAACATAATGGACATGTGGCATGGAGGGGGGCACAGCAGAGAAGGTTTCAGTCGAGGAGAATGATTAAAAAGTAGTGGAAACCTTGGGGGAGGGGGTAAGGATTGAGTCAGGCTTGGGTAGGAGGAAGCAGGACCCTTGAAGCTCCTACATCGTCTCTGTTCTTTCTTGCAATTTTCTTTACTTTCTTCTTCTTGATGTACTCTTCCTGGACTGATTTCATTCTGAAACCAGTACCAGAACCTTGTTCTTAAAGAGTTATACAATAATAAAACTAGAAAGAGTTTTCATATATCTATCACATTATAAAATAAAATAAAATAAATTGTAAGAGACGATAATACGATATCATGAAGGAGTTGTTCGTGTATGTTCTCTCTTATTTGCAATGTTAACCTTGCAGATAAATTTTAAGGACAAATAAAAGAGCGTACTCTATTGAGCATTGAATCTATATACAATTCATAGACCTCTGTTTAGACCGTCATGCTTGTCTTCCCATTTGCTCTAAATTATTTCGATTTTCAATATTGGGACTTGAATGCAATGATAGCAACGCCTATTCATGAATTCATATGGTATCGTGGTATGTCTTCTCTTTCCATGTGAACTGATGATATGAACATTCACCATTCTGACTTAGCCCCCTAAGTTAGCAACATGTTGATCGTTTCCATGTCTAACTGGCGGGTGGTAGTTTTGCTTGCTAGAATCAAAATGGTGCCTGTTAGCCTTGGTGTGGGTAGAAAAGTTGGAAGTTAGGGAAACTGAACATTTGGACAGAGATCTAAGTTGAGGTTTACAACTTCTCCCACTATACTTAAAAACAAACAAATAAATAAAAAATTAGGTGATCAAAAAAACTCTCAGGAGTTATGGTTATGGTTTTGGAAATCTCAGGAGTTGGGTCTGTTACTGTGCGTTGCTGATACCTTCTACTCGTTCCCCTTATTTGGTTCTGTCCGTTGGAAAGACAAGGGAGCTGCTGCGGTTGCTTTGTAAAGTGTACAATGAAGGGTGACACAAATTATGCTATGCCTCCTCCCTGTATAAATCACGAAAGCCCTCCACGTATATAAATAATTGTATGGTAGAGTCTGCTATCTCTCGGTTACTCCCTAGCCACTCTCTCCATCCACCGCTGTTAGCTTCGTTGTTAATGCTTTGGTTAAGAAGGGGCCATCCATATATCCCATTGTATTTATGGCCCTCTTTTGGGATGACAACAAGGTATTTGAGTTCTTTCTTATATTATTTACATAGGAACGTGCTTTTTGAGGATGTTCTGCACGCTTCTTTTACATTTAGACTTCCGAGGGATGTTCCTCACCGGAACTTAGAGCAACCTCCACTTCTTTTCTTTTAAAGTAAATTATTTTAATATTTTTTTATTTATTTGTTTTTTAATAAAAAAAATTTTATTTTTAAAATTTATACAGACTTTTTTCATAAAAAAAAGATATGTGTAACGTATTTTTAAAATATAAGAAAGCCTGCATGAATATTTAAAAGAGTATATATAAATTTTTAAAAATATTTAAAAAAACATGTACAAATTTTGAAAATTAAAAAAAATTATAAAAAATAAATAAATAAATAAAAATTGGAGTACTTGTGTTTTTCATAACCCCACCGAACCAAAAACTAAAAAACAAAAAAGGTACTTCTAGTAGTAGTAGAGGTAGTGCAATGAAGGTGTACAATGCCAATCAATTTCGGTAAACTCGTACCTGTGTAGCATATGGTACTTGTTGTGTCTCAGAACATTGGATCTGGTTTGGTTCGGCTTGTCTCTTTTACTACACCCTGAATCACTGATTCCCAATTCCTGCACTCGAAACAACTGGTATTGTTTCTTCCCGCGTACTCCGAAGGCTTCGTTGCTAATTGTCACGTGCTCCAGTTTTGGAACCCCCGATACGTACTTATCTAATCTTCAACCGTTTCCTCCAAATGACACCGAACCCACCCAATAGTAAATGACTATTATCCAAATCCTAATTACCTTGTTTTTTTCAAAAAAAAAGATAAAGACCCATTATCCAAACGACCGCTTTCTCTCTCCCACAGCTTTAATTTTCTTTTACCTTTTTTTTCCCTTTTTAATTTTGTTTATTCTACATTCATCTCATCTATCACAAAATATATTTCTCAAAAGGAAAACAAAGGGAAAAAAAAATTATGTAAGAATTTTGGTCTTGGTTGTTCGCCACCTGAGCTGGTATACAAACAAAGGCTCAGGCCCAGCGTGTTCAAGAGATATCAACAGTGAGGCTCATAGTGGACACGATCTGCCTGGTTCATCATGCCAAGTAGCAGCCCAACCCCGCCACGTTTCAGGTTCTTGTATTTGGTACTTATTACTCCCATTCATCCCCCCTTGTTTTGTCAATATAAATAGTACCCATCACCCCTCATCCCTCTTTAAGCCCAGGACCAAGAGCCTATCTCTGTTTTAGTGACTCCCTAATTATTACAATTTGTCAACAGCCCCCACAGTTCTCTGCTAGCCGTGCTGCTGAATAAACAACACAGCCCAATGCTGAAATCAGGCATGGGGATTGAGGAGAGAAAGCAGGTGAAGAGGCCAACGCAGGCCAGCTCCAGAAAGGGGTGCATGAGGGGCAAAGGAGGCCCCGAAAATGCGAGCTGCACCTACAAAGGCGTGCGACAGAGAACTTGGGGAAAATGGGTTGCTGAAATCCGCGAACCCAATCGCGGTGCTCGCCTCTGGCTCGGCACATTTGAGACCTCCCATGAAGCTGCCTTGGCCTATGATGCTGCCGCACGCAAGCTTTATGGCTCGGACGCCAAGCTCAATCTCCCTGAGCTCTCTGTCTCTGTGAATTCTCAGTGTCCACCATCTTCTGCCAGCACCCACATTCCCCCGCTGGAAAACCTGCAGCAGCCTCAGATTCAGCACGACTCAGATATCGCCACCTCCTGTAACGCCCTGAACCCAGTTGTTTCCATGGAAGTTGGCGTTGGACCAATATACACCAGCGACTCCATCGTGTCCCTTCCCTTGGAGACCAACACTACTAAGCCAGCGGAATTCTACGCGAAGCCCGTGGAGAGCGAGGAGAAGTTGCGTCCATTTTGGGGGACAGTGAACGAGGCCCTGCCGGTGTTTGATGACTCCATCTGGCCAGAAGCTGCCATGTCCCTAGATTTTCCCATAATTGCAGACGCTGGGATTTATGCAGCTGGGAACTTGGCAGAAGTGGGTGCCTGGGACTCTCTGCAAACTCCATGGTGCATGTAATCACTAATATTCAGTAATCACCATCAAGTGAACTATCTCAACTCTCAAGGCAAACTAGTACAACTACACCTCATCATCGATCGCTTTCGTTGCCTGTTCTCACTGTATAGTAATGAATGCCTTCTACCAGCTGGACCGGTATCCGGTATTTTACACACATATAAAGAGTGTATATATATATGGGGTACGCTGTATATACATACATACACAAGACTAGCTAGAATACTAGAAGCAGTGTCTATTACTATATAATTATAATATGTCTGCCTTTAAGTTGACTGAAGGCCACGACTCCGCGGTTATTTTAGCACTTCGCCGGGGCAAGGTTAATAAGGGAAGGTGATGGAGGAATAGACAATAGAGCTCGTGGCTGTATCTGTTATAAATCAGTCACGTGCTTTAGCATTGTACAGGCTATGTTTCATGTATACATATTATAAATAATGCAGTATACAAAAATAAGAATAGTTTTATGCAGATGATGCTTTGCTTGGAACAGTGATCAGGGGCGGAACTAGAACACAAAATCTATCAATGTTTGGAAGGGCCATGTTTAAAAACAATTTCAGAAAAAATAAATTTACAAAAAAATTTACATGTAAAATATAAGTTTTGAAAAAAATTTGGGGCCTCCAACACAAGAGGCACCGCCCCTGACCGTGATGATGTGCTTTGGTTTATGATTTTATTTTAGAATTCTGATGATTTAGTCCATTTATAATATCGATGAGTTTTCATTTATTAAAAATATTTATTTTTTTTCTTTTCCCGAAGCTATAGATTCGTTTCTAAATTTGTAGCTAGATTCTAAGCCACCATTCCAAGTTTGAGGATTCCATTTCTCTGACAATTTAAGTCATTTTATCTGTCTCATCGAAAAATAATTTTTAGATACATATAGGCGAACCCTTGAGTCACTTGACTATGCCTAATTAACTGTTCCCTAAATTAATTACCTGAGATAGATAACCGTTTTCTTACTATAATAATTATAAGTAGATTTCATTTCAGAGAATGCCGATCAAAGATTGTTTGAGATTTTCAGAAGCTGAAACTTGATTACGACAGCAAGTCACTGCAACGTGACTTGAAGGTTGTGCATTTCTGTCCATCGCGTTAAGAGAATGAATCATGAGGTTGTTTTTATATATAGTTATAAATTATAATAAATAATGAATGTTAATGTTCATGTGAGCTGCAGCGATATATTATATATAGTTATACAAAGGAAGCTGAAAAGAGAAAGCTACCTAGATAAGCACAGCCTATATTATATATAGTTATACAAAGGAAGCTGAAAAGAGAAAGCTACCTAGATAAGCACAGCCTATATTATTTATGACAATGACAAAATTATACCTCTTGTATAACATGTAATATAGTGAACATTAATAATGTATTTATTTTATTGTTTAGATATATGCATGCCTCACAATCACACAATAGGGATTCATAACTACGAGTCTTGAAATAATACTTGTTAATAACGTGCACGGCAAGGTGTTGGAGATTTGAGTACCTGGATTGGATTTGTATAAAGCATGCATCAAATTAGAAGAAAAAAATAAAAACAAGCTCGAACATTAAGTTAATGGAAATAGCATTTATGGCATAATGTCTGAGCATAGGTTTCTTGAAGAAATAATTACTATTTTTGTTAACATAATTGTGACCCGTAAAATATCATTTTTGATATGCATAAATAAATGTTTTTCTAATATATGCTTTAAGAACACACGTGCTAATTTTTCTTTAAAAAATTATTATTAAAAAATTAAATTTTTTGACATTTTATCATTACATTATTAATTGCTATTTAATTTGAATGAAAAAGCCGTAATAATTTTGAAAAAAAAATTAACTCTTTCTTTCAAAATTTTTTAATAGCTACTATTCTTATTTAAAAGGATTCATGCTTTTATTGATTGTCAAATTAATTTAATGAAAAAGGAATTAATGAAACTAAGTGACCTCAATCTTTAAAGAAATAAAAGTATCTCAATACAAATTCAATTAGTCGAGCCAAAATCCTTGTTCTTAAAAATAAAATAAATAAAAGAAAAAAGAACAGAAAAGAATTTATAGCACAGTGGAAATCGTGGTGTGAAAATTTGAAGGAAACGACAATAAATGGTGATAGTTATCCCATGAATTTAAGCGTAACGTTCAATTTTTATTTTAGGTTGGAAAGCGTACCGTTCAATTCAATTCAATGTATCTGAAGCGTGTAGATCATGACCATTGAATACATATGGCAAGGTTTTTTTTTTTTTCTTTTCGGGCTCAGAATTCAGAAACCGTCAATTTGTCAGTACTCCGTAAATAGACGACTTTATGCTTTTTTTTTTAATGTGAAATAGACAACTTTTTCGTTCCATTTGAAGACCACTTTTATGATACACATTACTTGTAGGATGACGATCAGAAGATGCTCTTCCATTTCAGAGAATAAAATGTGACGTTAATAATTATTAATTATAAAATTAGCAGATTAGATTTTTATAAGAGTCTAATTTTAATCTATAAAAATTATATACAGTCATATAATTATGAATTATTTAAAAAAATTAATTAAAATAAAAATTACTTAAAAAATAAAATAATTAATAACATATGATTGAATTATACAGTAAAAATGAATTGAAATTAAATTATTTTTATAGAATATAAATACATAAATAACCAACAATAAATTTGTATGATCTCTTATAACAAAAAAAAATTGTAAGATCTCTTTTTTTAAAATTTTTTTCGTAAGTGGTTATCACTTTCACTTTTTTTAAAGTACACTCTCAATACGAACCTTCTTTCCAAATCAGTCCTCGTTCATTTCATTCGTGGTGCTTTTGGCACAATGGTCTAATTTGGAGGAGGAAAGTTGAATTTTTTATTTATTTATCATCACTATAGGTCATATGGCCAGATCGACGTTGTCAAAATAATAGTATTCAAGGCTTACCCCTTTGAAAAGGATGAATGCCCCGCCCACATGAGATCTGCTAAAGGCTTTGTTAGTAAGGTGAGAATTTCAGCCCTATCTTTCCTTCGGGATTCAACCTCCTTAAGCGATCAGCAAGCATAATTGAAAAAAGAAAGACACCTCGGGTTGATCCAGGCAGTCCATTTGAGGCTATCTTCGGTGGTTACTGATAGGGTCCAACCGCATCGCATCGTCAATGAAAAAGAAAGATCGAATTGTAAAGTAGATTCGACAGTATGCCAGTTGATGGATTTTGTACTTTTCTTTTTATTCTTCATCGAGATTGGCTTGGTCTTCCGTCTTCCTTTAAATGGAAAGAATAAATTGGATAATGCTATGTTTGTTTTAAACTCCAAACGGGCGTTGGAGAGAAGCTAAAAATTTTTGCTTCCTGTGAAAGTGGCATTAGGAATGGTGAAAAGTGGGTTTGCGTTGAGAAAAATCTCAACCAAACATGCACTTAAATGATCGAAATCTACACTTGTATATGGACACTTCAGCAGTTACATTTTTTTTTTTGGATAAACTTCAGCAGTTATATTTGTAGTCTATATTTTCCTCCACATGGAAGTAATAGATCTAGAATTATATTATGCATGTATATAACAATCTTATATGTGGGAGCTTAATAATATTTTATTTTAGTCTTTTATTTTAAAAAGTTTTTAAATAAAGAGAATTTTTAATTAAAATAAATAATTTATCTTCTTTTTTTTTTTAATTTCTTCATCCATACATACCTTAAGGAATTTCACTGAAGATAGTTGTATTTAGATTTATGCTAAAAGGCCGAAATACAGATAAGAATTATTTATATTTAATAAAAACTAGTAATATGTGAAAAAGGTTTTTCTTTTACATTATTATTAAATTATTATTGACATATCATTAAAAAAATTTGATTACAATGACAACTATGCACACAGTCAAATATTTTTTTAGTGATGTGTTAAAATATGACTAAATTATAATTTAAAAACTTTGTACTAACAATGAGCAACTTTGAGGTTTAATTACCTCAGCATTCGCTTTGAGTCCCATTTTCATAGTCTCTGTCAATCCAAAGGAGGAGACATCAACAAAAGCCACAAGAAATGCCGATGCTAACAGCAAGCTGCATAATTACCTTGCGGAGGGGGAGCTTCATAAACATGAAGCAGTGTTTTCAATCTCCATATATAATTATATATAGATAAAGATAAATTTACGTGCAAGAGAACTATGTTGTAGAAAACTCTGCTTTCGGTTGTTTTTTTTTTCTTTTATTTCGTTGAAAATCTCTGTTGGATGGAAGGAGTTTGAATTGAAAAAGAGAGAAAAAAAATTTCAAGTTTATTTTTCTTAGTTGAGAACTGTTTAAAATGAGAGTCATAAAATGAAATATTATCAAATAATTTTTTAATCTTGCTTTATTTATTTCTATAAATATTTTATATCTTTATAAAATTAAAAATAAAAAGTTAACCTTAAACAAATAAGTTATTAATTAATAAATATTGATCCGAATAAAAAAGATTCAAATTTTTTTAAAGGTAAATTTTAATTCTATATAGGACAAATATTTTTTAGAGTGATTTTACTTCAACGTCCGAACGTATTTTAGAATATTAATCTGTTATCGGCAGACGATAAGATACTCTTAAAAATTAAAAAAACGAACGAGTTACTATCATTTTTTTTTGGGCCTTAACGAGTCACTATCATCGATCACTGCATATTGAAAACGTCGGAATGAAACCAAAAAGCCCGACCCAACCCATTCCATTTGACGTTCAGAGCCCATGTTGCACTGATTTCAATATGAGCAGAGAGTTACTGGTCGACCCCAACAAAAAAGAAAAAAGCAGAGTTACCGCAACTCCTGGGACCCCAATTTACCACTCTCCACGAGGACAAAAATAGTAAGAATGCTCCGCTTTCCTTAGTTTACCACTAATAGATTGAATTGCTTGAAAATGTCTGTAGACACAGTGAGCGTTCAGCTCCATCAAGATTTTGCAGTGGCCAAAATTAAGAGTGAAAAACATGACGCAATATAAAGTATAAAAGACACCATCATACATTGTTAAAATTTAAGTACGAGTATAAGTTTTACGTAAAATAAAAATAAATTAAGTGAGAATTATATAAATAGAAAGACTTATAAATTTAATCTCTTAAAGTTTTAGGTTAAAATATGAACCTTGCCAGCTTCTTTTCAAGTATTCTGTGTATGCATGCATTAGGTCTCGTGTGGTGCGTAATTTACCAAATCACTCGTCAAATATTTCGTATTTTCCAACATAGCATAAATCACTAACTTTAATATTTCATATTTTACTCAACCGCTGGGCATATTCTCAAACGCATGGGGATGGAACACTGTTATGACTCGCCATTTAATCTTCATAAGGCTGTCATTTAAATTAAGACTCCCCTGATGTGTCATTTTGGTCTAAATTCATAATGGGCAAGCGTCCTGTTGGAATTTTAAGTTTGGCCTACATCCCCTGCTCATTGCTCAACAATGGTTCAAAAATAAAAATTAAGACTCCAATCTGACAAAAGAATTACCTTTGTATGTAAGTTTTATACCCCTAACAAACTTCTGCACTTCCATAATCATTCGTGCCTTTTCAAGGAATACTACAGCATATTTCGATATGAAGCCTAGTACTGAGGCGAGCACAATCACAACTTTTTCAGTCCCCACAATCACTCACAAGAGGTTTCTCCAGCAAACTTGTTAGTCCATAGAATAAATTAAAAACTTCCACTAGCCAAAGCAAAACCCAACTGAAGACAAAGGAGAGAAATTCTTGCATGCACTACTAAGAATATGCTCCATCTAATTATATTTTAAAATTTTAATATTAAATAATTAAAAAATATACTTCTTAAAAGAAAAAAGAAATATACAATGCTGAAATGTCAAAATATAATTTGATAGAGCATAATTCTAATGGTACTACAGGAGTTTACAAGAATTTCTCACCAAGAGAATGCGGGGCACCGGGCCGTCATTGTTCTTGGTACCAGTGGAGTTAAGCCATGTGTGTCCTCCTTTAATTTGGCGATGAACAATTTGACGAGGCAGATGAGAAAGAATTGTACGCATTCTTCAACTGGCTCTTCTATGCCATCAACATGGGTGCCCTCCTACGAATCACGCTACTGGTTTACATAGCATCTTTTCTGATAGTCATGACTAACAAGCATGACTATTAGTTAAAGAAAGATTTATATTCTTGTTTGTGCAGAATCTTATCCAAGCATGACTATTACGTTAGCATCAATAAACTATTTTGTTAATGAAAAAGATAAGTTAAAGTAGAGACAAAACAGTGTCTTTAGAAGTATATATTAAAAAGTGGTATATATTCAAAAGAAAATTTATCATTGATGAACAGTAATTAAATTATAAAATATTTCCCATCAATTATGAAACGATTTAAAAATATATAAATACCTTCATTCTTAATGAATGGCCATTTAAAAAAATGAAATAGTTTAGTTTGAGTGAACCACACTATATATATACTTGGAATTTTTTTTACATGTGAAGTATATGTATTTGAAAAAATATTTAAAAATGCATATTTAATAAAAAAATTGAAATATGAGAAATTAAATCATTTTTAGAATCAAATCAGAGGGGATGTTTGCTAAGTTTTATAAACTTTTGAAGAGACAGCTAATTTAATCCATTCTTGTTCTTTTTTTTTTTTTAACAACTCCAATTTTTTAAACTTCATTATAGACAAAATTGTGAAATCTAAAACATTGACATCTTTGGGGGTGTTATAGAAGCAAGTTTTGATCGAAAGTTTGAGAGTAGATTAATTGTACAATGAAATCTTTACCAAAAAAGAAAAATAATTACGAGTGAAATGGACCTTTATTCTCATGATTAATGGGGTCGCGTTATATAATTATGTTAGACATTTCCTTCTTAATGTAATAAGACGACTCTGCCTCACCATGGCAATTATGCTTAGCTTGGTAATTTAAATATAAAAAGGAGAGATATTTTTGGACTCTGCGCCCAGCAGCTCATGACCATTGCTAGTTGGACACGGCTAGTAAAGCAAAGGATAAAAAGATGTGTAGAAAAGGAGCAAACAAAATAAAGGAAAGGGATGCCAATCTCTTCATCAGGAAAGGAAAAGCATCAATCGATCATCTCAATAAAGTAGAGACTTTCCAAAAGAAAGAAAGGGATTAACTTGATGTATAATCATGGATCCTAATGATTCACAGTCTTCCATGATGCGATCTCCGGCTCTGTTAGTTGAATATCATACTATACTTCAAATTTTACCTAGAACTGTGTCAACTTGTCCGTGTCTTCACAAGAATTAACAATGACATGTTGGCTTGTAGCCTCATGGCAGTATCTTATAAACCAACCCTATATATTGGTCCTGATTTCCTTGACCTTAGCTGCTCGTTAGGTTTTATATCCATGTCTTCTTATATGTGCTATCGACATAATGGAGACAATGTAAAGCTGATTTTGCCATCGTACGTCAAGGTGATCCAATATATATAATGCAAAATGAGCTTAATTTGAATACGCCAAGGATAAATATGAATGAAAGTGCGAGAAAATCATGCAGTCGAGTACGGTCGGCCATTGATGATGCACATGGCACATATGTGCTTCAATTCTAGCTTATTTCTTGCAGGTCATTTCTAACATGCACCAACTAATCATTCTCTAGCGGCTTTAGTTATTTGTGCTTCGGATTTTTCCAGCATGCACCACCTCATAATGTAATCGTAGTGACTAGTGATAAGAAATTAGAGATGTTGATGGAATCCGACCGAAATGATGATTCCATTTGAGTGTGACTATATATTATGGCTTATCACAATCTTCATGCTTAGCCAACTTTTGAAACAAGTGAAGAATTCACGTCTGGGAAATTATGTTCGTCTTTGTTCCCTTACTTTCCATTCCATGTCATGATGACCATATATCTTAGATAATTTTCTTTTCGTAAATCAAACCATAAATTAACATATAAAAGCATATGGGAATTCAGCCTCTAGGCCCCACTTTAAGTGACATCCACTATTGCAATCATTCCCATGAAATCTCTCATTCTAAATGTCCTAGTAAAAAAGCATTTAAATTAAGCGAAAAAAAAATAAAAAACAAGGAGAAAAGACGAAAAGCCCTTCGTACACACACAACACAAGCTTCCTGACACAAAGGTACACAAAGGTAGTAGTAATGTATAACTGGTATCATCATTTTTCTCTTTCTTTTGTTCTTCTTCTCCCAGAAAATGCTGTGGTTTAAAGGCAGTGTTTTCTTGATCAAACATTCTCTGTGGATGAAGGGAGGAGTGGCTGAGTAAGTGATGCTTTGGCGAGGCTTGCGGGCCTGGTGCTGCTATGCTCCGGAGTGGACGTGATCGCAAGCTGTTCCATTGCAAACTTCTTCTCTTCGCTTTTACCCCACAGGACGAAGTACAGTCCCGCTACGATCAATAGTGCCCCAATGATCCTGCAACACAAATAATTTTCACACCAAGCCACGAAGACAAGAATCAAATTAGAAGGAAATTTATTTATTTATTTATTTTTTAAAAATTAAAGTAAAGGCAAACAAGATGAAGAGCACGAGACATCTTCCACTCAATATCCTATAATAATGCTTTAAACTTTTTTCTCCGGAACGTGGAATCATTAAAGCTGTTCATTCGTATATCGTAGCCCTTCTCTCTCAGTTGTCACCGAAAGGTCCCAAACTGTACCTTAGCTCTAGCTCACTTGTCGTTTAGTGGCTTTCATTTGTCATTTTCCAAATTTTCAAACAACAAAAAGTACCGTTCGTCAAACTTCTGGTCATTTCGGACTCTTAAGTAGTCAGTATATAAAAGACGTGGTCACAGTTATCAAGCATTGAAAAATGAAATCATTGTGGGATTCCCTGCATTTTTCACTACCTCAACTGATAGGTCTCACAGCTTTTCTGTTTCTTTCTCTCACAAATTTATGCCAGATTAAATAATTAAAATGAAGAAAATAAAGAAAGAAAATGAGAAGGATGAGCTTGCTGGGGACTACTAACCCGCCCAAGTAGAACTCTTCGCCTAAAGCAATGGAAGCCATGATGGCGACAACGAAAGTCTGAACAGGCTGATACACGGCAACGAACACAGGACCACCTCTGTCAATGCACCATATCTGTACAGCGAAGGCAATTCCGGATGCCACCACTCCCTGCAATATATATTAAAAGAAAAAACAACTTTAATTTCTTCCTTATTTCACCATCAATATATATACCCACCATTGTATGTGGAGAACATTATTGTATAACCACTTTGTGCTGCATGTCATTTCACAACTCAATCACGTGCAATTATAGAGAAAATTTCAACATCAACTTTTAATAAGAAAATCACCAGCTTTGTTCAGTTCCGCATGAAGTTAAGCTGGAAAAATCTTGTTTATGCCTTACAAAGAAGGAGACCGGGGTCTCTTGATTCTATATATTCATGTATGACTCTGTCTGTGTGCTAGCAATTTTTCTTTAAATATTAGAAAACTACAGTTACTAACCGTTAAACAATAGAAAACTGCATTCTGATTAAGTAGTTAGTAGTTACTAACCGCGTATAAAATTGTGAAAAGTTCTCCACCAGAGTGGAAAAGCCAAGCCTGTGCGTCTCTCTCAGCAATCAAAGCAATAACCAGAAATTGTAAGAGTCCAAAGAAACAAGTATAGGAAGTAACAGAGAGGCGAGCCGGGTACTTCTTGAGGACAGGTGCTTGCAACACGAGCCAACCGGACCAGGACAAGCAATGCCCGATGAGGTAGACGCAGCCAAGGGTCCAGTTCTTGCCCTTTGCATCTCCCAGTGAGAGCGAGTCAAATAGTTGTGGCTTGCTGCTATGTAGAGGTAGGGCGGGGCTGTATATCGTTGGACCCTTGTAAAGTGTAATCACGGTTGCCCCAGCAACACATAATATGGTTCCCGCCACCTTGGCCAACCCATCTTTTCTGTTCAGTCGCACTTGCTCTATCCTGAAATTGTAAATGCAATTGTATTTGTTTGTAAACCAAGGCTGAGGCATATATATACGTATGTATTTGTGTGCCTAGATGCTGCAAAAGCAATTAATTAAGGGCTCGCCTGAGAACGGCTGCCATGAGAAATGTAATGGCTGGGACAGAGTTCTGTATTGCTGATGCGAAGGTCGGGGATGTGTTGTCCAAGCCAAGCAAGTAGAAACCTTGGTTTGCTGTAATTCTGTTCAGCGCAAAATTATTATCAAAAGACCGTCCATTTTGTTAGCCTTTGTCCTAAATTCTAATTTAGTTATTTTTTAAAAAAAAAGACAAACAGAAAAGGCCTTATTTTAATATAAATATACAGGGATATGATGTTTGATGTCTCCCTTGAGTCTTTATTTTCATTTTTTTTTTGGAACTATCTAATTAGTTTTACATGGTTTAATAAGAAGACATACCCGACAAGTGCCAGAAGAAAGAACTGGCAGAGGAAGTTTAAAGTAAGCGCAGGCCTCTCCTTCCTGGACAAATGGAAAAGAAATTAACAAAGCAAAATAAAATGTAACTGAGAGAGATAATTAGGGACCGTAATAGAAAAGATTTAGAATATTATTGAATACTTTTGTGTGTGTGTGTGTGTGTATTAGTGGGAACATTAATTTGTTAGAGGAGCACTAACTTTTCCAAGAAGTAGGCAAAGGGAAGGAGCAGAAGCAAAGCAATGATGTTCCGATAGACTGGAAAAACAAGTTTGCTAACGCCCATGTTAAGGGCAGCTCTTGAGACCACATGAAACCCAGCATAGCCAAACTGCAGGGCCAACATGGCCGCATGCAGCTGAAACCGTTCGGGGATGGAGCACCACATTCTTTTGGAAGAGGCTGAGCCTGAATCAGCCATTGGAGAAGGGAGACTAAAATTTGACCTAAATAATTGAGGTCTAGCTAGTCTTGGCTAGTAAAAGAAGGGTAGGAATTTAGAAACTAGGAACTGGTGAAGAGCAAGCTATCGTAGGGGATATAAATATAGTGGAGGGGGAGAGGGGGGAGAAAAGGAGTATAGAATAGAAGCAATAGGTATGGCCCACAATCACCCTAAAAAGACGTTATGTCAACTGTAGATAGCCTTCAAATGTTTTTGGTTGTCTCCCACATTCGTTGCTATTCCACCCTCCTTGGCTGACAAGACAACCCCCACCGCACTTGGGTTAAAATTGAAAAAGAAAGGGCTTTTCAAAAAAAAAAAAAAACTTTTAAAAAAAAAAAGAAAAGAAAGGGTGCTGCTAGCTACTAGCTACTAGCTAGAGCCTAGAGCGAGAGGGGTGTGTTTGAGCGAGGGAGAGAGAAAGGCCAAAGAGATTACCAGTGTTCTGAAAACCGGACCGGACCGGCCGGTTCAACCGGTCGGACCGGGAACCGGTTCCATCACTGGTCCGAGTTACCTCCCAAAACCGGTGAGGTCAAAAACCGGTCAAAAACCGGTGAACCGGTATCAAACCGGTCAAACCTGTCAAACCGGCGCCGGTCCGCAAGGTTTGCCCGGTTCTGAGCTTTTTTTTTTTTTTGAACCTTTGATGTTAAAACGACGTCGTTTGCTCCGGATTTTACAAAAAAAAAAAAGAGCAAAACGTCGGTGCCGCGCTGCTTCGCTCAGGGGAAGCCGAGAACAACCGCGTGCGATTTTCAACCGGCGAATCAGCCCCCTTCCCGGCGAAGTGGGAGAATCGCGCAAATCGACCATCGGAGAACAGCGATTAGGGTGTGGGTTTGATCAGAATCGGGGTTAGAGGAGAGAGAAAGGGGAAGAGAGAAAGGGGGGCGACGAGACCAAAGAGGAAAGAACCGAAAGGTACCAGGCTATGGAAGCGCGTCGAAACTCGAAAGACGACGAGCCGTTCAGATCGCGTCGCGTCGCGTCGCGTCGACGAGAAAACGCACCTGTTCGGGGTGGCTGGTCGGCGTCGTCGGATCGAGTCGTTTCTGCTTGGTGGCGTCGGTTCCGTAGAAGAAATGAAGCCGAAGACTGCAGACTGAGGAACAAGAGAACAAGAAACTGAAGAGTGAAGAAAGGAAAGCTGAACCGGTTCTGAATTTTCAATTTTGAGTTCTGACTTCCGAGACAAGTTTTTAGTTTTTGACTTTTCAATATTCAGACAGAATAATAAAATTTTAAAAAAGAAAACAAAATAAAAAGGGTTATTTCACTTATTTGAGAGATTTTGGGTTAATTAATTAATAAAATAAAATAAAAATAAGTTTTAAAATTGTTGTTGGAGGAAAAGTAAAGAAGGAAGTATGTTGAGAGAGCTGGCGCGTTGTGACGGCTGAGTCAGAGTGAGACAGTAAAATTTTTATTTTTGTTGAAAGGAAATGAAGGAGTGAGGACTGAAGAACGATAATTTCATTATCTCAATAATCTTATTTACAATCACATTTTATATCTTAATATTTTCTTTTTTTCCTGCCTTATCTAAGGCTACTCACTGATAAGGCTAAGACAGTTTTAAACTTTCTCATTTTTGTTTTGATAATTAGTACAGTGCTTTGTGTAATATATTTTTATGTTTTAAATAATTTTATTATTGATTTATATTATATTTTTATAATTTTTATTTATTTTATTAATATATAAATAATTATATATATATATAAATATATTTATATTTATATATAAATATAAATATATATTTAATTATATTCCGGTTCGACCACGGTTCGACCATTGAACCTTGAATCAGTACCTCAACCGATTCAATGACCGGTTCGGTTTTCAGAACCTTGGAGATTACTACCATTTAACAGGTTATGCTTTGGCCATTCTTATTGAACCGGACTACAACAAATGATTGGTTGGTTTAATTATTCTCATAATATTCAATCAATTTTATAATTAAATTATTTTATGTAAAATAAAATTAATTAAAATTATTTAAAATTATTTAAATAAATTAATTTAATCAATTTAATTAATTTATTATTAATTAAAATAATAATAAATTTTAATATTTTATAAATATTTTTAAAAATTCATATTACTAATCAATTTAAATAATTAAATAAATTAAACTTGAATTAAAATTTTCATTAATTAATTATCCAATCTTATTTTTATAATATTGACTATGGCACCGTGCCATTAATGATGATAATTAAGCAATGGCCGAGCCGCCATCGATAGATGGCGCACGAGCGGGGTGGTGGGTATTGGGCACCCCAGGCGTTCTCACTCCCATGAAAGCCTAAACCCCACCACACTCCCCCACCCTACTTGCTACTCTCAGTCTCTCAACCGCTGGCCATTGCCCAATACCCATTGTTTTTTCGTTGATTCAATAATACATTATTATAAAGTCTAGCGTATAATAAAAGTTGGTGTCTTAACTACTAAAAAGATGTAATCTTTATTTTAATTAATTAAATTTAAATTTTAAATCCATATTTAAGAGAATTAATTTTTTAAATATATTATATTAATATGGGCATAAGCTTTTAAAATTGTTCAGAAAAAGACTTAATTTTGATTAATACAAAAATTAATTCAAAAAATCCTGATCATAAAGATAAAAAAAATAAAGTATGGTATATGTACTTATATTTATATACTAGTTATCATGCCTTTATTATGGACAAATTTACATATATTTTATATTATTTAAAAGATAATTTTAAGTAATCTTAATTTTTTTATTAAAATCATTACATATAAATTATGTTAATATTCATTATACTTATTTTAAAAAGGGCATCAATTTCAATTCTTCATTAAGAATAGTTTCATTCATATTGTATTAATATTAAGTATACATATCTTAAAAGTGAATCAATTTTTAATTTCAATAAGTTAATAATCAATGTATACCTATCTTTAACAAAAAATTGAAAGAGGAAGATATAAGAGTAGTAATTTTATTTGCATCGTATTAGTATTAGGTATACTTATTAGTGAGATTTGATAATAACAATTTTATTTAAATTTGATTAATATTTAATTTTTTTTAGTCTTTGAATTGATCAAAGTATCCTGTAGATATTATTATAAAATTAATTATTCGGACGATCTCAACTAGTCTTTGAGGAGGAGACTTTTTTGATAAGTATTTATTTTAATGTTTGAACTTTAATCCTCTACCACATGAAATTATTACATGCATTTAGAGTGCAACTATAATTATGTTTCTATCTAATTATATATTTATATTTTAATATTAAATAATTATAAAACATATATATCAATGTAGTATTAATTATTTTTACCTCGAAATGTATGTTTTTTCTTAATAAATATATTTTTTAATCATTTAATATTAAAATATTAAGATATAATTAAATAAAATATAATCTTAGTAGCGCTCCCAACCACACCTAACCTTATCTAATAACATTTATAACTTATTTAATAACATTTAATAGATGCATGTTAATTTTACTATATATATAAATTGACAATCACA
This sequence comes from Castanospermum australe, assembly GCA_019955255.1. Classification (NCBI taxonomy): domain Eukaryota; kingdom Viridiplantae; phylum Streptophyta; class Magnoliopsida; order Fabales; family Fabaceae; genus Castanospermum; species Castanospermum australe. The sequence goes on from NSJW01000961.1 coordinate 79,936, forward strand.
ATATAAAAAAAATATAAATGGTCACTAATATCTATAATATATTATATTTTGTGCTAGCTTCTTTTAGGAGTTTTCTATTACTCACAATAAACAATGCACAAAGCCGTACACGTGTATATATATATATATGAAATTAAAGGGATTTTCCTTTTTACTATCAGATTTTCAGTTTTTTTTAAAATATTAATAACTAATTAAATACTACTAAAAAATGAATAAAACTATAAATATTTTTTTTTGATAGCTACATTAGGAGATTATTGTTTTGATCTTAAATTTTTTATTTTTTTAAAAATTAATAATAACTAATTAAATACAAATAGAAAAAAGATAAAATTATAAACATAATTTTTTTACATGTAAAATTATAATTGACTTCAAATATATTTATTTTTCACAAAATTATTTTTATTTAAGTAATTAATTAATAATTATAATAAAATTATATTAAATTAATTTATAAAATAATTATATAAATAAAAATTATAAAAAAATGAATAGAAAGGCACAATTGTATCTTTCAAAATGCTAGTATATATAAAAATTTTAACCATTCAATGCATAATCATTGTTTTAGTAACAATGGCCCAATACTAATAACATGTATATCGAAATACAACTGCTTTTCCAAATATAAAGATAGATAGATATAGATGGAGGACCCGAAATATAAAGCAGCATCCATAATTTCACATATATAAGGTTAGCATTACGCAAGCTGATTTAAAGCATCGCTCTCGAGTACATAGCCGAATCCCATAAAGCATATCATATTATCATATATCATCTATGATGGGTGAGATCATGGGACGAGAGCCCTCTTTTAGCCGATGTTCATTATCATTGAACAGATTAATTTAATGCATATAATATTAAAAAATATTGACCATTATTTTAAAAAGTGAATCTAGGAATGTATTCTACTTTGGAATGTAAAAAGTAGCGGCCTGCAGCCAACACCAGGAGATTCGTTATCCTTTTCATGTAAGCTTTCTCCTCTTATTTTATATATATTGGGCAATTCATAATTATTAACTGATTAATATATTAAGCAGAAAATTTGCAGTCCCTTTCACTAGAAATAGATTAAAGGAAGCTAATGATGTGTTTTCACTGAGGTTCCCACTCCGAATGTTAGCAGCACAGTGTGGGGGTTGGTTCCTGAAACGAACCTTCTCGCTTTATCAGACATGCTGCCCCCCACCCTCAAATGCGACCACCATCATCACTCTAGAATTCAAAGGAAAGAGGCATCCTATATATATATATATATATATATATATATATATATATATATTGCATTCAGGCCTTTTGATATTTTTAAAAGGAAAAAAAGTAGTATATAAAATTTTTTAAATTTAAGATCATTTATAAATAATTTTTTAAAATTTTAAATTATTTTAATTAATATTTTAATTATAATAATTATGTAAATTAATTTTTTATTTATTTTAAATTAAATAAAAAATATTTAAAATAAATAAAATGTAAATAAAAATGTTAATTTATATAATTATTTTATAATTTATATATTAATTAAGATAATTTAAAAATTTAAAAAATTATTTACAAATGAGTTAAAATTTAAAAAATTTATATGTTTTTTTTAAATTCAAATAAAAAATAAAATACATGCTTGTATCGGACACCCATGCTTTACTAATTACGTTATATGACAAAAGCTGGGTGATGAGAGTTAAGAGCAAAGACCAACACTGGTCTGAGCCGGCCTGCATCGTGAACCGATGCGACACCACCCTTACCCAAGTCAGTTGTGGTCTTAATTGCGTTTCCACGAGCTTCCTCCCCTTTGGGTCACACAGGTACACCTGAGTCCTGACAGCTTAGCTTTACATTTTGTGCGCACGGGAGAATCTTCAAAAGACTCGTCTTCCCCTGTCATTCATTACCACCTTCCTCTCTTCTATACTCAGCACTCTGGTCTGCTCTGGAGCCTGAATGCATTTTTGCATTTGAGCTCTGTCACTCTCACTGTGGATAACTTACCTAGTCTTGAATTGCGCTATTACTTTCATTGGGTTAGTAGAAAAGTGTTCCAAACATGATTGGGGTATATACAGGAGGGAATAAATTTAATTATGCACTTTCTTGTGACTAAATTTAATTAATATGTATGCGTGCGTAAGTGACTATAATAAAGAATATCCGAATATACCCTTCCTTAAATGTTGAAACTTTACCTCCTTCGTCTTTCCAGTTTCTTTGGGAGTGAAATGCAGAACAATATCCTGGAATTAAACGCTTGTGTGCATGTAATTGCTGCAACGATGGATTTGTAGAGAGTGACGCCAACACTGCATGTGCACTGAGTACACGTGGCAAATTAGTTAACGCCAAGGTTGTGGTCCAAAAATTCGTACTACCCGTCGGATTCTATGTGTTATATGTAGGCCAATATACCATGCTTGGTGGTTCGGTGCCACCATATATACAAATTTGGAAGCTCTATATATTTTTAGCTTTGATGGAACGGGTGGCAATGTGTGACACAATTTGTTGACAATATTTGCAACCATTTATTTATTATAATATTCGAGTTTAAATATAATGTGTTTGGATTAAAAAAAAAAAGAGAAAAGTTAGCTCGTTATTTCTTTTTTTCCTTTTAATGAATTTTGTATTGATGTGTTACATTACATTTTGACACTTTGACTACTTGTAACATTGACACTTTGGCTTATTGACTGAATTTTGCTACTTTGTTTACACACTATTACCGCATTGATGGGCACCGACGTGCCAGTAAATTTTTTTTTATGTATTTATATATATTTTAAAAAAATTATATTATGTGTTAAATATTTTACATTTATTTATATTTTTTATTTTATGTTCATATGTATAATTATTTAATTAAATGTTTAGTGTTATAGAAGTTAAAAAAAAAGAGAGTAGTAAAAAGATGAGAAATAAGATAATGAACAGTAGGATGTTGGGAAGTGGGATTAAAAGTGTGATAATTGATTAAAATATTAGACAGTTAGTTATATTTTTACTAATTTCTCCATCTATAAAATTGTAAAAGAAAAGTAAATGGTAAATTTGAAAGAGTAAAAATTAGAGACCAAACCTAACAATCCTTATTACGATAGTAATAGATTACTTTCTGTTGTTTTTTTTTAGTTGTCTAATGTTCATTGTACGTTGTAGTTTGCGTTATAAATAAGTCATGAAATAATTTTAAATATATAGTTCATCTTAATTAAACTGTTTGATTTTAGGTGGTATAATCATAATTAATAAGTAGTGTTAGGAGATTAAGTATATTGGCATGATTAGACGAGTAGAGTAAGTGATGAGCTATATGTCACCAAAAAGAAATGTCATGATATTCTTGTTGGGTCAACTCCAAACTGGTTCGTGTGTGCGTCTATATATATATATATATATATATATATATATATATATATATATATATTCTTACGCTAAACATACATTAAAAGAGAAGATCAAAAGAGTTTAACCGTGTCTTCTAAATATGGGAAAATATGGCTCCTAATGAGTGACAAAAATTCTCATTTGAACAGGGTATTCGCATGCATTTCTTCGCGATGGGGTGAATATATATGAGTACAAATGAGAAAATTTTATCCCCCTTTATGAAAATCATGATTCTTGTCGTCGCATGTACCTGATAATTAAAAGTACAAAAATATTATTAATTTAAAAACACAAAATAACTAATATATATATATATATATATATATATATATATATATATATATAGTAATGATTAATATATATGATATTAGTAATTAAAGTACTTATATTTGAATTTACCAAATAATAATATTTAGTCTTAAAACTTATGTTGTTGCTTGTTGAACAAAGTTATGTAATATTAAAATTTCATGTTGCTAGATATAATTGTGATTATTGATGCTAGAATACTTTTTTTTTTGTGAGTTTTAATATTTCTAATTTAATTAAATACTTACTCACTTTATTTTGGAATAATGAGCAGAGTTAATCAAGGTTAATATGTTTGGCAATCAACTAGCTTATGCCAATTCAATAATGAAAGAGATGCAGCATGCAGTCAATTAATGCACATTATTATACGTAATGATAATGTTATATGAAAACCCATGATATCCACTGACTGCAAATTGCACGGATATGTTGGTTGGTTTAAGAAGTTTGCATGACACACTGCTAAGCAGCGATGATTAAAATGTTGAAAAAAGAGGGAATCAGAAAATGGAATCAAATCAATTACCAAGTTGAATTCGTCCAAGGGGCTCTATTCCTCCACATGCCCCAACATGATGTTGAAACGCTTTTGAGTTTTGACAACGAGAACCCACCTCATGTGCTTTTCACGGTTTACATTCATTGCTTAGTTCCCACTAATCAGCATGTTCACTTTATTTTCGGTCATATTGGTCGCTAATGTTTAGTCATCTTCAACATGGGGATTTTAGTTTCTGGAAGGGAGTGAACATCAAAATTATATATTAGTTGGTTAATATGTACATGCACATATGCATATATACACTTGAAATTTGTGAGATTCTAAGACCAGCTTTTGGACCCTGCATGTGCAAAGTTGAGCCTCTTTTGGACTAGTCATGTATAGTATACCTCACTAGTTAGAGCTGCCTCTATATATCATAGGGTAGACATGAGTCAATCACAGACTGATAACCGATACCTGTGTCATTAGTTTAGGCATGAGTTGGGGCTCAATGCTTGAATTAAAATGTTACCTTCATAAAGCCAAAGGAACGATTCATATTAACACACGGATTTATAGACTATATAAAAGTAAAAATGCTACAATCTGCAATATATAATGTTCATTTCTTGGGGGTTAGATGCATAAATGAGACGGCCCCAAAATGGACCTCTCAAGGTGGATAGAGATTTGAAAGGGAACGTGCAGCAGAAGAGCCTAAAAGAAAACCTCATTTGTTGCAAAGGTTCGGTGTCAATCACATTGTTCAATTCATATTAGAGTAGTTTGTTTATCATATATGGATTGATCAACTATATTATGTGAAGTGACGGATATGGTGCTTGAATTACTTATGAGTCATTTATCAGTGACCCACGCTATTGTGCATAAAACAAATGAATTTTACAATACATTCTATATATTTTTTAAATGATTGAAAAAATTTAAAAATAATATTATTATTAATTAAAAAAATTAAATATATTAAAAATATTATATATATATATATATAATATCCAAAAATATAATCATTTTAATAATCACATATTAATTAAAATAAAAATATAATATACCTAAAAAATAAAAGGTACAATTAACTTATAGAAATTCGATCACCCAACACAAATTGAGCTACGGTAGAAATTAGAGTTGTAGAAACTAGAAAGTAGGCTTTATTTTGTTGCTACGATCTTTGGCTGGATATGGGCGGTCTTCAAAGAAGTATATATTCTCTTACAAGAAAAAAAAATTGAATATATTGCACCAGATACGTATACAATTTCTTTAAAACAATTGTCGGTTAAATTACCATTCGATTCTCATAATTTTACTTTAAATTTAATTTAATTTATATAATTTTAAATTATTTTAAAAAATTTCTATAATTTTAAATAATATAAAATAATTCTTATTATGCAAATCATTTTTTATTTTTTAAAATTATATAAATCATTTAAAATTATTTAAAAATTATAAAAATTTTAAAATAATTTTAAATTATAAAAATTAAATTAAATTAAATTTAAAGCGAAATTATTATAACGAAACCAGTCATTTAACCAAAATTGCAATAAAGCACGTCACTAGTCCGTAGGGGTAGAATAGGCTTGGTCATTTTCGCCAAGTCCAGGTCCCAAAATCTGTCATCATTTTTGGGATAGAATAGAATAACAACGATATATATTAACGGTGAGTGAAGCCAATCTCAGCTTGGGTAAGTGAGCTGCACTTGAGAGAGAAAGAAAGAGAGTGGCTTGTAGCCAAACCAAACCCACAAGTAGATATGGCAAAATGGGCAATTCGTCCTGACCCGCGACAAATCAGGTGAAAATAAGATAAGATAAGTTGAGTCGTTATTATTTGATGAGTTAAAAAAATTAACTTATTTTTTTTTACGATAGATTAGAAATTTGGTGGATCAATTTATTTAAAATAAAAAATTTTAAAAATGATGAAGTAACATATTAATCTACTTAAAATTGAATTAAATAAAATAATAAGTTAAGCAAGTCAAATTACTTAAAAAAAAAAGAATTAGTCAGGAATGGGTTGACCAACCTGTTACTGACAATAACAAAAAATTTAAACATGACTCAACGGATCAATTCACCCCACCCTATCACAACCCAAGAATTATGTGGGATGGATTGAAAAAACACAACTAAAAAGATAAATTACATGTTGTAACCCAATTACCATTTTTCATTGGTTAAATGAGTTGATCCGTCGAATCCAATTCATTTTACCATCTCTAAGTTCCCATCCTATGGAAAGATCCCTCTCCCTTTACGTGCTTTGGCTCCTGACACGTTTTAACGATGGCTGGGCTAGCTGCAAGGTAAAGTGAAAACCCCTAGTGATTCTTATTGCTTTTTTGTTTGGAATTTTTGGCACAAAAAGGTTAGTCCACCCCAGACCAGGCCACGACACTCCAACCACATTGTGCAAAAACAAATACTAAAAGTCATACACTACGTTTCTTTTGGTGAATTTAGTTTCGCATGTTTTTCTTAAAACGGACTAAGCATCTGAGCAGTAGATAGGTTCATGTAGAAATATCGCAATTAAGTTGCGTGTGCCGTTGTCTAAGAAAGAAATAAAGAAGCAATAATCACTGGGTTTTGGTGCAAATTGTTTCCGACTGCACCTTTTTGACCATACAATATTTCGTAATGATTACTGCTGTAGGAATTGAAGTCATCGTCTTGGATATCAATCTCGACAAAAATCTCTTCTTCCAAGTCTCTCCATTTCTCTGTCTTGCTTTACCTTTAATAATTCGAATCCTAGCTAGAATGCTATTATATTATCGTGCCAACGTAATATCACCCCACATCATTATCTAGTTTGATTTATTTCTGATGAGTTTCGTATACTAATAACTATTGAGATTTGACTATTTTAAAATGAGAGATTCATTTTATATAGTATTAATACATGTATGTATAGAAATATGTATAGTTGACTACATAGAAAATTACTTGAGTCAGTTACTGGTTGTTACAGATTGTTAGTTGGTTAGTTCAGTTTCTAGTGTTTTGAGTTGAATATTGATATAAGTTAATTCAATCACTACTTTTTACCGTGCCTCATTACTCTATTCTAGTTCTAATATGGTATCAGTTGTATTTCTCTGAGCTTCTGCTATTATAATCTTGGTTGATAGCTTCTGCACCTTCTTGCATCGGTTTCTTCTTTCGGTTCTCTAAAATCATCATGGATTTCGAATCATCAAGCCCCTTCTTCTTGCATCATTCGAACAGCCTAGACCAAATCTTGTTTCTCAGTTGTTGACTAGTGACAACCACAATTCATGGAGCAATGCCATAAAAGTTGTTCTATCAGTGAAGAACAAGTTAGGCTTCATAGATGACTCTCTTCCCAAATCGAATGAAGCAGATCCTTTGTTTCGAGCAACTATATTAATGTTGCTTGGCTCTTTAATTCTGTGGCCAAGGATGTCATTCCTAGCATTGTGTATTCAGAGGTAGCAGCAGATATTTAGAAAGATTTGCGAGAGCTTTTTCAACAAGAAAATGATCCCAGGGTTTTCCAATTACGAAAGGAACTCATGAGTTTGACTCAAGGAAAGAACACAGTGAGTTAATATTATAGTAAGATGAAGGTTATTTGGGATGAGTTGAATGACTTCACTCCAATCTGTTCATGCACTCTGGTGGTGCAAAATCGTTGCTAGATCATATTCAAACAGAATATGCTATGTCCTTTTTAATGGGACTTATGACTCTTTCACTCACATTCGTGGGCAGATCCTCATGATGGAGCCATTTCCATCAATTAATAAAGTTTTCTCCTTGGTTTTGCAAGAAGAAAAGCAGAAGGAAGTTGGATTTGGAAATCATAATTCTCAAGATCCACAGCTTCCATTTGCAGTAAAGGCCGATAACATCGAATCATCTAAAGGAAAACAGCAGAAGAAGGATAAGCCTATATGTGCTCATTGTGGTATTGCTGGCCATACCATTGATAAATGCTTTAAGCTTCATGGTTATCTACCTGAATACAAGCCTAAGGGCAAACTGAATTCAAAACTTGTTGTGAACCAAGTTGTTGAGACTAGTGCTGCTGTTAATCTTAGTGGTTCTGTGCGGCCCCTCACTGCTGCTCAATGCCAACAGTTAATGGCTATGCTTGCATCCCAGATGTCACTTGCAGCCAAGCCAGTTCAGGAGAATAGGGATTCTCATTCTTCATCTGCAGGTATTTCGTTATCTGCATTTAATTCCTTTTTTTCTAGCACCGATTGGATTTTAGATTCTGGTGCTACAAACCATATATGCTACACTTTTTCTAACTTTCTTGACTACAAACCAGTGGTTAACTCTTTGATTTCATTACCTAATCATGCTAAGGTACTTGTTTTGGAGTTAGTAGGGTAAAACTTTCTACCAATTTCATTCTTGATAATGTCTTTTACATTCCTTCTTTTCAGTTCAATATCATTTCTGTTAGCAGCCTTTTACATAATCCTAATTTAACTGTTCTATTTTCTGCATAATCATTTTTCATTCAGGACAACAAGTCTTTGGAGATGATTGGCAAGGGTAGGCTCCATAGGGGACTCTATATCTACAAAACATAGTTTATTTCCTCTGTAAATTCATCTATGCATAGCATAATTAAGACACAATAAAATTCCATATGCTGTATGGTACAAATTAGATAGGATAGTTGAAAGGCTCAAAGCACATTTGGTGGCAAAAGAGTAGACACAACAAGCTGGACTTGATTTTATTGAGACCTTTTCTCCTATTGCAAAAATCACCTCTATTAGGATTCTTTTAGCATTAGCAGCTATCAAGAATTGGGCATTGGTGCAACTAGATATTAATACAGCATTCCTAAATGGGGAGTTGTTTGAAGAAATTTACATGGATTTGCCTCTTGGGTATCCAAAACAGGGGGAGAAGGTAGTGTGCAAGTTAAACAAGTCCATCTATGGACTAAGACAAGCATCAAGGCAGTGGTTTTCCAAATTTGCTAGTGCAGTTTTATCTTTTGGTTTCCCAGTCTAAATGTGATTATTCACTATTCACAAAGGGCAGTGATGAGACTTTTGTAACCTTACTTGTATATGTTGATGATATTATCATTGCAAGTCCTAATTCTATGTTGGTGCAACAAGTTAAAAAATCTCTGCAGGAACAATTTAAGTTGAAGGACTTAGAAAAACTTAAGTATTTCCTTGGTTTGGAAATTGCACAATCCAGCAAGGGAATTCTGCTATCTCAGAAACACTACACAGTTTCCTTGTTGGAGGATATAGGATTCATTGGCTCAAAACCAGTCCAGCTGCCTATGGATCCAAATGCTAAACTCAATTCTTCCACAGGAACCTTGTTGGCAGACAATTCTCAGTATAGAAGACTTATCGGGAGATTGTTATATTTAACAATTTCCAAGCCTGACATTGCTTTTGCAGTTCACAAGCTAAGTCAATTTGTTTCTAAACCTCGGAAGCCACATCTTCAGATTGTGCATCACTTGCTATGCTATTTAAAAGGTTCACCTGGCCAAGGGGTGTTATTTTCTTCTCAGTCACAGCTGAACCTCACTGCTTATGCAGATACTGATTGGGCAAGCTGCACTGACACGAGGAGATCAACAATAGGTTTTTGTGTTTTTATTGGAGATTCCCTAATTTCCTAGAAATCCAAAAAGTAACCCATGGCTTCACGTTCATCTGCTAAGGCAGAATACAGATCATTGGCCACAGTGGCTAGTGAACTGTCTTCGATAATAAATTTGTTAAGGATTTCAAAGTTTCAATCTCCTCAGCCATGGTATTCTGTGATAACTAGGCTGCAATACATATTGGGACAAATCCTAACTTCCATGAGAGGACAAAGCAAGTGGAGATAGATTGTCATTTTGTAAGAGAAAGGGTGAATGATAGAAGACTTAAACTGGTTCATATACCTTCTGCACATCAGTTAGCAAATTTGTTTACTAAAGCTCCATCTTTTTCCTTGTTCCAACACTTAATGTGCAAGTTGGGGGTGCTAAATGTATATCTCCCAACTTGAGGGGGAGTATTAGTACATGTATGTATAGAAATGTGTATAGTTAACTATATAGGAAATTACTTGAGTCAGTTACTGGTGTTTTGAGTTGTATATATTTTGATCTAAGTTAATTCAATCACCACTTTTTACCGTACCTCATTACTCTGTTCTAGTTCTAATATATAGTAAAATAAAAAATATTAATTATTAATAAAAAATTAAAGAAGTAAATTTTAATAACTTCATAATTTGTTATATATGTGTATATATTTTATTATAATCTTAACTGTTAATTTTTTCATTAAGGATTAATATTCTTTACTTTATCCTCTAAAATGAATCCATCACTTTAGAAGAGCTAAATTCTAACTATTGATATTACTCTGGAAACAATCCTTGAATCATAATGAGAAACAGTTATAGCTGAATTCAAAATTCAAATACCCAATTATAAGCAACTGAGATAATTTTTCTCCACCTTTATTATATCATATATTTAAAATAAAACTAAATAATTAGAGTCCCTCATTAGTAGGTAATATGTAACTGTAAACTTTTTTTTAGATTTGTAACATGCCCTATCTTGAAATATGGTTATCTCCTTACTCCTAAACTTTTTGCTAATAAAAAGAAACTAATTTTATGTAAATAAAATAGTAGTTTGTAAGTTTGTTTTTAAAGATGTTTTCATAATCATGTTTATAAGCAGCTAGAGTCAAACAAGAAAGAGCAGTGGCTAGCAATCTAGGTCTTTACTTTTTTTCCTGGGCAAAGAAATGTTTAAAGCGAAGACAATTTTGTCTCATCCAAACATATAATGAGTCTCAACAAAAACTTACAGTAATATTTACATATTATTTACAAAATGAGATATTATCAACAAAAATTAAACTTAAGACCTTTGCATCATGCATCGTAATTGGATCGTGAGTTGAACCAATCTTTATTGGCCATTCTAGGTCATTACGAGCCAATGAAACTTGAATATTGCAATCTACAAGCACAAAGAATGTGCTTCATCTGATTTATCATAAAAGAATTAATTTAATTGAATTACCTACCACTAAAATTGAATTACCTTAAAATTTGATTAAATTACACTAATCTTCTCTAATTTAAAAAACTATAGAAACTTTTTTATTATGAATTTTCACTAAACATATACTCTTTACCCTTTTCATACACCACCTTCCCTCTGTTCATACTCTGTACAGTTCCATACAAGTAAAAGAAAATACAAACAATGGAGTAAGTATAATTTTTAAAAATTAAGAAGAACGTTATATATATGCAATTTTATCAAATCTTATAGTATATTGACATAAATTACCTATAAAAAGAAAGAAGGGAGAATGAAATAAAGACTATTTAGTTATTTGTGAGGCTTACTTTCTCAAAAGAGCAAAGACTCTCCATTGCCCATAAGGTTTCCAAATATATATGTTCATCATATTTGTTAGATTTAATTTCATTATGTTGTTTGGAAAGAAAGAAGATAAAAATAATGAAAGTATGTGAAAATTGTAAAATTAGTTAAAGTTTAATGGATAATTCATTATTTTTAATCTATGAATATATGTTACAGAATGAAACGTAACTCTATCTCTTTCATAAGCCTTCCTTTCTCCAATGAAACTAGGGTTTCATCCAAGATTTCGATTTCTTTTTTTTGGTTAACCAAGACTCCGATTTTTGTTAGAAAAGATGCTATCTCCTGATCATCTATGTACCTTTATTCATCAATATTATTCATCTTTTACTTTTCATTTCTCGCAATATTCTTTACTCTGATCAATTGCGAAATTAACCTTCCTACTATGCACTCGATGAGGAATCCAAGAATTCCACCCCGTATATAATTGGTAAAGACATACTCATAAACAAGAAGAGTTTTAGAGAACATGTATTGAAAGAAGAAGCTGTCAAAAGCCGCAACACATTAACAAGCATAAAGTCATGGTTCAATGAACGATGAGTGCTCTTATATATCTATCTTCCAGGGATATATGCTTCATGCTCATGCGTGCAGAGAATATCCTGCGCATGCCAGGACCACTGTCATACACTAAATAGCACCTCCCCTGTCAAAACCGTCCTTGATCACTGTTTCTATGCGTCTCTCTCTTCGTTTATTAGGCTTACCACTTTTGTAATCCACGTTCATGGGAGTGACAAAGTCCTCCATTTTCCGTTCTCTCTTTAAAGTGGCTCTGGTGGTGGAAGGGTCCCAAACTGGGGACACCCAACCCACCAACGTACAGTGTCCACCATCACCACAAGGTCTACTTGAAGTTGATCGTTCGCTTAATGTTGAGAAGATGGTATTGGAATCTTGAGGGGGATGGGAAAAGTTGCAGCAAAAATTTTCCAAAGCTGACAAAGAAGATTCCAAGTTGATCATTATTTGCATCCTCAATTGCACGATAGGAGACGCAGATGGTGGGTGACCATTCGTGCTTCGAAAGGTCTATCGCTAACTCTAATGTCTCAGCTCAATGTTCTTTCACATTCAAAAATCCACTTGATGGAGCATGTCATACTTTTAGTAATATATATATGCATTTGACCCCAGATGCAACCTTGCTGACCAGGCTCGACTAATCTTGTCATGGCAAAACCCTGAGGCAACTTGATGTACTATTGCCTCTAGTCGTGGGAACCTAAATGAGCGCCACTAATCATATGTCATATATTAGAAGAGTAATGTTACACAACTTAAAAAAAAATAATCATAATTCTTAGTCAGAATTAAAGAGAATTGTTAAATAAAATTAAGTGATAAAGATTATTCATCTATTAAAGATAAAAAAATATATCAAATTATTCTGTCAAAAATTCTAACTAAAAAATTCTAATTATATAATATTTTTTATATTAAAATCTTAATAATATTGCCACCAAAAATAATAATAATAATAATATTGCCTTGAGTTATAAGTGCAAAATCTCATCAATATTTACCTAGAGTTTTTTGTTCCAACTTAGGGATGGATATATGAGATTATGCATATGTTAAAGTAATCAATAGGATTAGTTCTGCTTAATTAATTGAAGAAATACAATAACTGATTTTAGTGACACATACCATGTGTACATATACTAACGATACCATCATTTCGTTACCTTTTGCTTTATTATTATATATAAAATATAAATTTAACTTAATTATTACAGTTTTGTATAATAATTTTTTAAATGAAGTGATAATATGTAATTTATTAATAGCATTAGACTATTAATAAATGAAAATTAAGTCCACATGATACAAAGTTGAATCTTTTCTACATACATATGGAATATGTTCAACAAAATACAAGGAAGATTCCTTGTTCGAGGACGATCAATAACAGTTTGGCTGATGTGATTGCACGTAATGATGATATTTGAGAAAAACAAGGCAAGATAGTAAGGTAGCTTTTTGAATTTTGGTGTACATGTTGATATTACATAGCGGCAGGCTAACCCCATGTAGAGAAAATTCAGATCAAATCCTGTGCCATTCATATAAATGAGTTGTGTTGATCACATCAAATCTAATACTTATTGCGTTGATATTATGTTTGATGCCGGCTGCTTGGACTAGTACTTATCAATATTCTAGATAAATCTTCAACCAGTCCACAAATTAATGAATATGAATATTGAAACGCGTTTTCCTTATCGTTTTTGATCGGACACTTTCACTCTACTTTTTCTTGCCTTGACCTAGTTGAGCAGTTGTCAACATCATCGAAGAAAATAAACAGTAGTTTTAAGTTACTAGCGCATGACAGACCCGTTCCGCATTTTTTATTTATTATATAATTATATTATGAATAAATATCTATATTTAATCATATCTTAACATACTAAATATATTACATTTAGTTTTTTTAAAATGAGAAAGTATAAATTTACATTTTATATTTTATAAAATCATGAAATGTGTAACAATTAAGACTAAAAGAAAGGGAATGACATTGTTGTCTCTATGACAATTATTTAAATCTTCTATCTTGTTTTATAAATTGAGAGAGTAGCTAAATCTTTGTATGGCAACTGCAATATATACAAACATAATAAATAACAATGTCATATATAAAAATATTTAGACTTTTATCCTAATTGCAAGTTAAAAGCTTTTTGAACGCTTTTGTCTTGTTTTTTTGAATAAAATGTAAAAAGTGTACATGTACATTCAAATTCACGTCTGCACAGTAAAATATAAAAGTAGTGTTAAAAAATATTAGAAAAAAAATAAGTTTGATAAATTTTTATCTGTTAAAAATACTTTAAGATGTACAAATTTTTTATTTTCTTTATTGGGGAAGTCTATAATAGAATCTATAATGTCATTTTTTTCTTTTTTCTTTTTCTCTTAAAATGACTGATTATTGTAATGTTTATTCTAAAATGAAGGTTTTCTAGTTTCTACATTTTGTCTGTTCACGTTGTCATGGATGGCAATAACTGTTGGCTTGGAAATTCATGGAATTGAAAGTTTAAACAAATAAATATTTTAAGCTTTAAATTTGTACCTAGTTTTTTTAATATGCATGGAACAAAGGAGAGTAGTTATTGGATGAGTCAAATTTTAAACCCACAGGAAAATAGAAAGAAAAAGAAAAATAGATCCGTTAATTATGTGTTTTATAGCACCATAAGTACCTTTACAGGATAGACTCACAGAATCAACTTTAATCCGATATCAAGCCTCAAACCTTTTTTTATGACAGAAGCACATGGGCAAAGAAAAAAAATTGTGTAGGGAAAATGAAAAAGGAAGGAGGAAGAAAGGGTGGGAGGGAGAAAAAAGAGGAGAACGGCAGTCTGTTATCAAAACAGTAGAACGTGGGAAGTGTAACAATTGAAATTTCCATTTTGACCCTTTCTATTTTTTTTTTCGAATAAGTGTAATGGCATTGTGGAGAGAATAAAAATTGGAGACAAGAGAAAATTCTCTTTATATATAGTATAAATAAAAAGGACAAAATTAGAATGAAAAAATTAAAGAGTAAAAAAAAAATTTAAAAAAATTAAAACTTAAGAGTAAAAATTTGTATTTTAAAAATTGTTGGGAGTACTCCCACCCACTAATTGATACTGTAGTTTCGCCTATTGCTTAAACTATGATGATATTATTCACATAGGATACATTTTAAAAGACTTGAGCATGAAATTGCATCGGGGTTTCGTGGGGAAGGGTAGAGATCTAGATGTTCGAAAACATCCCTTCTCCCATCTCCTAAAAATTAAATCAAATTATTGAAATTTGATTAATATTTATATATTCTTAAAATATATAAATAATAAAATAAGATAAGATAAGATATATATATATATATATATATATATATATATATATATATATATATATATATATATATATATTCTGCTCAAAGACAAAAAAAAATAATTGTTTTAAATTTTAAATATAAATATACTAGCATAAATTAACTTTTTGCATAAATTTTTTTGTTTAAAATAAAGGGAAATTATTTTGGTATCTATTTTTTTTCTTGTGTATTAGTAACCAAATTCATTTGCTAAATATTTATTAACTATTTTTTTTATAACAACAACTAATAAATATTTAATGAATCAGTTTAGATATTGGTACCCTAAAAAAATTAAGGTATCATAGCAATATCCTAAATAAAAATAATTATTTAACTATAAATTCATAATTTTCATATTTTAACATATTAATATAGATAATATTAATATAAAAATTAATAATAAATTCAATGAACCAAAGAATTCATAATTATGAAAAGATAATAAAAAAATATATTTATCAGATCACAATTCATAATGTGTTTAGCTAATTAGAAAAGAAAAAAAAAAACTACGTTTCATTGATCGGCCTTCTGATTATCAAAAGAGTATTACAATTAACGCATGTTCGGATTATCTGTTGGGGTATTATTTCTAATTTCAAAAATTTCATTATTTCTTTGTGGCGGGTTATGTATTTTAATGGACATATGTGTAGAGTTTCAAAGGCTAAAACAAAAGAATTGTAGAAACCAACTCATATTTAAACAATGAAATATATAATATTTATTTATAAAATATAAATTTGAAAACACACAATTCCGAATAATCACGTTAGTTATTCTCAACTCTCCTTTATATATATATATTAAGGATTCACTTATTCAAAAATTTACTCCCAATCCTTGCCGTCTATATTACTTATATCCAACGGCTATGGCTCATTCATGTCAAAATCATTGGCGTGGACAGTTTGTCGACATCCAATGTGTACACTCAAGTTTGAGTTTGGGTTTTGTTATTCGCATCAAGCAACACTAAATTTATACTCTTTTAATTTTAAGAATATACTTTCACACTTGCTTTGTATATTTTAATACTTTTTAAAAAAATAATTTTTATTGGTATTGACTCAAATTTTAAATTTAAATACGAAAAATATGAGTACTTTTTTTAACTACGGGGCCAATTCGGTTAATAAAGTAAATAATTGGTCATCAATAAAAACAAGCTCGAATTTGTCAAAAGAAAAATGAAAAAACTGTAATGTACCGAAAAGGAAAAAAGCAAAAACTGTAAAGTTCTGCAAAGGTCCATAAACACGGATTCGACATTACCCACATCAAGCCTTGTACCTCTAATTAGGCCGATCCATCTAAAGCCCAGTGGGCATCTTACTGAATTATCGGAAAGCTGGTCCGTCCAACTATCAGGCCGTGACTTTTAGAGCACCAAAGGGCACTTCATCAGTCAGGCTGTGTCTTTGACCAAAAAAAGGAAAAAGCCAGGCCGTGTTTTAGACTGAGACTGACATTAGCTGGATCGAACTCAAATAGACCAGAGTCCAGGACCAAAAAAAAGGAAGACCAGAGTCAGTTTCACCACAAACTAAAAACGAAACCAACAGAAAACCAAAAGTTAAATGGTGAGTAAACCTTTTAAATCTTTTAAAAATATATATGTTATTATTTAATTTTTTAAAATTTTTTATTATTAATTTAATTTTTAAATTTAAAAAATAATATTATTTTAATTTTTTTTAAAAATTAATTATAATATATTTTTTTAATAATTAAAAATTATCATTAATCTATTTTTTTAATTATATAAAATTATCATTGATTTAATTTTTTAATTATTAAAATTTTATTAATTTAACCTTTATTTATATATAAAAAAATAATTTTATTGATATTTTTAAATTTTAAAATTAAATTAATAATAAAATTTTTTAAATAATTAAAATAATAATATTTATATATTTAAAAAGACTAAAAAAAAATTCTACCCTAAAATAATTGTCTTTTGGACCAGTACAAGGTAAAACACCGTACCCAAGTCATCAATGGCTAAAACAAAAAAAAAAGAAAAAGTCACCTATGGCTGTGGATGACCCAAAAAAAAAAAGTAACCAACTATGGGCTAAAAAAACAAACTTTATTAGAAACGTGGCATCTTTGTGCCGACAAAGCAGAATCGTGACATCAAAAAAATCGAAAAAATCGAAAAAATATCAATCAGGGTTGAAATTGATGTAGCTTTTTTTTTTTTTTTTGCGTTGAAACTAAAAGTATTTGTTTGATGGTGAAAAATAATAGCAGAGTCCTTATTTCTTATTCAATAAAGAGAGTGGGAGTGATTGCTTACGAGAGTGAGAGAGTTGTAAATTAAAAGAAATTGAGAGTTTTCACACACATTGTTATGTAATCTTATTTAATAATGAATTAGATCTCTTCTCATTTATGAATATAGACATTTTGGCATAATTATATTAAATATTTAGTGTGATTTGATTTAATCGGTTTCATTTGGCATATTAGATCTCTTTTCATTTTTTATTTTTTTTGTGGTCTTAGGCAAAGAGATTCACTGTGTCTTTACCTCTTCAAAAATATGTTCTAATTTCTAAAGTCATTGTAAATAATTTTACTACAAATTAAGGAGACTGCGGGTAATTTACAAGGAACAAGTGAAGGGGAATAAACCTGCCTTAACAGTTGACGCATCTTCTTTGGGCAAATGAATTGATACTTTTTGCTTAAGTTTTACTGAGGTGCTTGAAGAAGTATTATTTGTAGTTTAGAGAAAATCAGTACTCACAAGTAAAGAATGCACTTCAGCTTAATCTTAGTTCAGTAAAATATATAAATAAAAAACAATCAAAAGTATGACGATGTTTAGCGGGTGTCTTCCTAACTCCAAGCACCTTGCCCTACCCTTCGTCATTGAAGATCGAAGAAAGCAACATTTAATGACGTAGTGCAAAGGGTGCAGGCAACAAAGCAATAGTTTTTTGACGAAAAATTCTATGTATCTTTATCTAAATTTTCAAGAACTGCTCCCGTTAGAATAGCTGGATAAGCTATTCATTATTATATACAACACTCTTTGAATTTTTGGAGTGTTTGGTAAGTGGGCATTCTAGTATAAGTACTTGAAAACTTATGAGATACTAACAATAACAACAACAATATATAATAATTAATTAAGACTCCATCTTAGTTATGACATATTAAATATCAATCTACCAAATACATGACAAAAGTGATTTTGATCTCATATCCTGATTTCACATTCTTTTTAATAATTATATATTTAAAAATAATTTTAATTAATATTATTTAAATAATATTTATTTTATCAAAATTAATTTTTAAATAAAATTTTGTAAACATATATAAATAATTTTATTTTAAATTTATTTTTAATTAAAATTAAATTTATTCAAAATTAAATTTATAGAATATAATGTAAACACATAATCTTTCATCAAAATTACGTCTTCTAAATTAATGTTTGGTGGGGAAGGAATATAAGTCATCCTCGTGGGGTAGAGTGAGCTAAGACAGATATTCCGGTTGGCTCACCACGCCATCTAATCTCAAAACTGACATCATTTCAAATAATAATAAAAATGAAAATGAAAATTTGCAAAGAAAAGAAGAAAAAAGGAAAGAAGAGGGAAGGGCCACGTCGTAATGGTTGTAAGCTGACGAGCGCAGTGACATATTGGAGAGTACGACCAAATCAGTGAGGGCCACGTGTCAACATCATATAAGCTATCATCCATTTACCATCTTCTGGTACTGTCCTTCCCATATTAAATACTGCCAATTCCAATTTCCAAACCTCACATTCACAAATTTGTCCAATCCATTTGTTTCTCCTCCAATGGGGCGCCGCCACTCACTCTTGCCTCTACTCCTCATCTTCGCCGCCGCGGTAGCAACCGCCTTGAGCTCCGACTGGATCGATGCGGACGACGACGACCTTCTGATCCGTCAAGTGGTGGCGGACGTCGAGGATCACTTGCTGAACGCGGAGCACCACTTCTCCACCTTCAAAACCAAGTTCGGCAAGACCTACCCTACGAAGGAGGAGCACGACTATCGCTTCGGTGTCTTCAAGTCCAACTTGCGCAGAGCCAAGCTGAACGAGAAGCTAGATCCCTCCGCCATCCACGGCGTCACCAAATTCTCCGATCTTACTCCGTCGGAATTCCGCCGGCAGTTCCTCGGCCTCAAGCCGCTTCGTCTTCCCGCGGACGCTCATAAGGCTCCGATCCTCCCTACGAACGATCTCCCTGCAGATTTCGATTGGCGTGACCACGGAGCCGTCACTCCCGTCAAGGACCAGGCATGTACATGCCTATAATTATAGTATAATTATTCATCGACGATTTGATTGTGCTAAACGTTATTCTTGTTTTGTGTTGTTAACTTTCTTTATGGGAAAATTAGCGTGATTAACATTTTGGAGTGATTGACGATCATCAGGGCGCATGTGGATCATGTTGGTCGTTTAGCACCACGGGAGCGTTGGAGGGAGCTCATTTTCTGGCGACTGGCGAGCTAGTGAGCCTCAGTGAGCAACAGCTTGTGGATTGCGATCATGTGGTTAGTTTCCCTCTCTTTGGTGTATTGGACGTGCTTTCGCCTTTATTTTTACTATCTTTCTCCATTTTTTAAGTTGCCTTTCATGTTCTTATTACAAATTAAAATAAAATTGTTGTGCATGGTAAGTCGCATGATTATTCGATCATGGTTATGATATGTAATTATATAATGAAGACATGATGTACGCACTCAGTTTTTGCGAAATTGACCTGTAAAATTCAGGCCCCGCTTTGGTATATATTTTGAAGGAATAAATATGGGATAATTAATATTATTTTTATTTAGGTACAATAATAGATAACAATTTATTTGATTAAAGTAGCTTTATTTCATTGTATAAGATAAACGATACTGATTACGTGATCATGATTAAATAAAATTATTTTAATAGATATTATACTATTCAATATTTTATTTAAACATTATATAAAAGAATGTATATTATTAGTCATTCTATATTATCTATCATTTATACATACTATCTATCATTTATACATCGTAGCAAATGGGTTACCTCCTTCGTGATATGGTATAGCATTTGCAAACATATCTTGTATTAACATCTATAAATTTCTCAGTGTGATCCGGAAGAATATGGAGCATGTGACTCAGGCTGTGATGGTGGGTTGATGAATAATGCATTCGAGTACACACTTCAGGCTGGGGGGCTAGTGCGAGAAGAGGACTATCCTTACACTGGAAGAGATGGTGGCCCCTGCAAATTTGACAAAAGCAAGATTGCTGCTTCCGTAGCCAATTTCAGTGTGGTTTCCCTTGACGAAGAGCAAATTGCTGCAAATCTGGTTAAGAATGGTCCTCTTGCAGGTAGCTAACTTTTTTCTGTAGGGAACAGGCTTGGCCCCCTAACATCCTTTTCCCCTCTCCCCCTCCCCAAAGGAATTAAAAACAATTCACAGGATTCTTTGTCAATGGTTGCTGACGCTATCTTAACTGTTTATAACTTCGTCAAGATAAATTGAATGGTAAATTCGAGAAATACTGACATTTGCTTTGCTTGGCACAGTTGGTATCAATGCAGTGTATATGCAGACTTATATTGGTGGCGTCTCATGCCCATACATCTGCGCGAAGCGTTTGGATCATGGGGTTCTTCTAGTCGGCTATGGCGCTGGGGCATATGCTCCCATTCGGTTTAAGGAAAAACCTTACTGGATCATAAAGAATTCATGGGGGGAGAACTGGGGAGAGAATGGATACTACAAGATCTGCAGGGGTCGAAATATATGTGGAGCGGATTCCATGGTCTCAACCGTAGCTGCTGTACATACATCTAGCCATTAAATACAAGGATGCCTTATCGTGGTTGTGTGGCACTAGGCTCGTGTAGTTTATGTAAATAATAAGTTATCAAATGTATTGTAAGGTACTGCTGATAGTATTTCCATATAGGAGCAGGAAACTGTTATGCTCATGTTACTTTTATTTTGTAGTCCTGTATGCCTGTCAGTCTTGCTACAAATTGTTATCCAGTGCAGTTATCATTAGTTATGGTGAGTAAATGAATTGGGAAATCTTTAGTATAAATCGCGTTGCCTTCTAATAATTTACAGAGCAAATTGTGAAATACCTGTGTAAACTCTGAAAACTTGCTGAAGAGATTAGAGATGGATCAGGAGAGCCAGTACATCATGCTTATGAAGTTGCGGGGTGATGATTTGATTTCTCACACGAGTGGGATGGCCATTAGAAACTCAACGTGATACCAAGGTTCATCTGGGCTACTCTTAGTAGGACTGTCATCTTCATTTTCAAAGTGTTAAGAAATGGCAGTTCATTCCGAGTACCATGCCATTTGGGATCCACACCAAATTAATAAATGCCATGCACTTCTGTTAAACTTGTTGTAGAAGCATCCCTGCAAAAGTAATAATAAATACTACATATATAGAATATGACTGACAAGCATAAGAGAAAATATATATGTTAAACAGATTGTACTGTTAACCACCTGCACGAAGGACCACAGCATCGATAGGCAAATGGTCCAAATAGTTCAAATGGAACACAATAGGATTCATTGTATATCAACCCTGCGTAGAATAAGAAGAGGCCATCATCTTAATAACATAGCAGGCAGCAAAAGCCATTTCTATAGTGTCTCCGAGATTCTGCCATTAACAACATCAAGCAAAGCTGATGCAAATATAAAAAAGGAGGAAGCATTGAGTATTAATACTAAACCCATGAGTTAAGAAACTGACTAGAATATCATTTTTTCCCCCTGATTAGAAAATAAGTTGTCAGCAATAAACATATGCCATGCCCCCATTCGCCAACTTTACAGCAAAAAGGAATGGCAATTTAATGATTGTGTATACACTAGGATTTGCCTCCTGCTACTAGACAATTCTATCAAATATTAACAATTAATTATTTGAGTTCTAGGCAGGCACTCAATACATCAAGCAAGCAAGAACCATGTTCGTAGGATTCTATCATAAGGTGAAGGTTCAAAGGTCTTATCCTAATCAAGCTCATTCTTCTTTTCTTTTTTTCTTGGACATTCTTTTTCAACTCTTCCTTTCTCCTTTGATGTTTTATTCAAGGGATCCTCTACAGGTGCCTCACTTTCCACCCCATGTTAAGTTGAAGGACTCATCACCTCTCCAACTTTATCTTTCTTTGATTGAGGTTCAATTGTCTTGCCACTTTTCAAAGTTATCGCATTGCAACGCTTCCATGGATTAACCACAGTGTCACTTGGCAATGAACCTTGAGAACTTTCTGCAAGTTGCCTCAATATTTGCCCCAACTGTCTCCAAATTCCAGATAGAAGCTTTTTGATTTTTAAAATTAGCTCTTGTCTCTTGCATAAAAAAAGAAGTTTGCTGCACAAAACTAGTTGTTGATTGAGAAAGTTTCTCAAGAGCAATTTCCAAAGTGGATAGCTTATCTTGATTTGGTTGAGAGTGAGGTGGTAGTGGTGGTGCTTGGTATTGAGATGCAAGTGGTCTTTGTACACCTTAATTGTTCCATGAAAAATTTGGATGATTTCTCCACCCTGAGTTGTAGGTGTTGGAATATGGATTGTTCTGAGGTCTTGAAGAATTCCCCATGTAGTGCACTTGCTCTGGTTAGGATGGATTTACCGCACTTACCCCACAATCTCCATTCATGTGGTTCCCTCCACAAAAATCACAGCACAATGGAGGAGAACTAATAGCTTCAACCTGCATATGACCAAGTTGCTTAATGAGATTAGATAACTGTTGAGAATGATTCTTATTTTGAGCAAGAATAGAATTTAAGGTATCCATTTCAAGTACTCCCCTTCTTCCACTGGACTGGTCCAAAGACACATGATAATTGTTAGCTGCTATGGTCTCCAACAATTGTTGAGCTTCTTCAAGTGTCTTGTTATTGAAAGAACCACCCACGGCTGCATCTATCATGAACTTTGTCAGAGGTGTCAACCCGTTGTAGAAAGTTTGAACTTGAAGCCAATCGGGAATGGAGTGGTGAGGGCACCTCCTCAATAAATCCTTGAATCATTCCCAAGCATCATATAAGGACTCTATCTCATGTTAAGTGAAAGAGGTAATCTCACTCCTTATCTTAGCTGACTTGGATGGTGGAAAATATTTTGTTAAGAATTTTGTCACCAAGTCATTCCAAGTGGTGATGCTCCCCTGTGGTTGGGCTTGTAGCCAACTCTTTAATTTGCTTTGTCTCTTAATGAGAATGGAAACAATCTCAATTTGATTGCATCTTCGGAAGCATTATTAACCCGAATGGTATCACACAACTGAATGAATTTTGCCAAGTGCAAATTAGGATCTTCCAATGGTCCACCTCTAAACTACCCTTGTTGCACTAGATGGAAAAGAGTTGGCTTGAGTTCAAAGTTATTGGCTTGAATGTTGAGCCTCACAATGCTTATGGTACAACCCTCTGCATTGGGTGTAGTGTAATCCCCCAATGTGCGCCTTGCATGATTTATGTTTTTTTCTTCAACTGTAGGTCTTGCTATGGTTTCTTGTTGAACTGGGTCTATAGTTTCTTGTTGAGCTTCTTTCTTGCTTTTGTCCTTTTTCTATTACTTCTTGCTATTTTCTCAATTTCAGGATCAAATTACAATGACTTAGGATCAAGAGTACCTAGCATAAACCAAGGACAACAAACAACAAAACACTAAATTAACAAAGTAGAAATAAAAACTAACTAAAAACAAAGATAACTATAACTAAAAGAAAAATCCAAATTAGTATATTTCTCAGCTACTTTCAATATTGACAATTCACACAATCCCCGGTAACGGTGCCAAAAACTTATTACTTACTTGGCAAGTGTACCAAATCGTAAAAGTAATAAAGTGATGAGTGAGTATCATTCCTACGAGGATTATTAATTATCAGCTATCGATTCACTAAGAATTAATACTATCTAGAAACCAAATATTTGAATTGAAGGAATGTCTAAAACGTAACTAATGAAAACAACTAGAAAAGTAAAGTAGATTAAAAACAACAAATAATAAATTAAAGTGAGCAAGCTACTAACTATAACAATGGCAAATATCACAATTGGAACTAAACTAGGGTCCGATTTCACTTGACTTTTTCATTGATGATCTAGATTCTTTAGGTTTAATCAAGTTCTAGATCCCTCTTTATGGTTAGATTCCCAAAGATTAATTGACCTCCAATTCCTTGGCTAGTTAATCTTCTTCTACTCAATTAGAATTAACTAATCCCTTAATTTAACCTTAATTGAAGAAGGCTTTTTAAGGTTCTGTGGAATCTTTAATACAACCACATGAATAGCAACATCTATTCCTAGATTATTGCTTAAACATGGTGATTATCTCATGAAGCAAAATCATACACCAATCTCGCAACTAATGCATGAACATAAAATATATTTAGGAGTGACCAGTTCATAAAAGCATTAAGAATGGAGATAAACACTCAATAAGGAAATAGAAATTTTAATTAAACTAGAAATCCAAATACATTAACATTTAAGTCAAGTTATATCTTCCCTTAGCTAAAAGGGGTTTAGCTATTCATAAAAAATAAACAAAAATATAGTAAAAGAGCATGGGAAGAAGAAAACTCTATGAGAATCCAAGAGAAATTGAGATAGAAGCCTTCAATCTTGATGAAATCCTTGTTCTTTGCCTAATTAGGGTTGGATGACGTTCTTCTCCTCTTTCTCTTCCTAAAAAACTACCAAGAACTTTGCCCCAATTCTATTTAAATGCTGAAACACATGATAGAGGAGCCACTGCTCAGGTGGTGGCTAACCCAAGAGGAGCTCTTGACAACAACTTCACCACTCAAGTGGTGCTTGTGGTTGTCTGGGCGCGCGGTTGGCAGATGCCAACCCCTCTTTTTTCCTCTTTTCTCAACCAAAAAGCTATCTAATTCCTTCTTAAATCTCATTTACCTAAAACAAACCAAACAACAAGTGAAAAACTAAGGTGTTTCAAAAGACAATTAAACCTTATTTGCACTCTAATTGCTTGGTTGTAAAGCATACATGAAACTTTGATAAACTACCTTAAAGAAAACTCAATCTAAAGGTGAAATTAGAGGAATGATTACAATAAACTCATGAAAAATCACTCTATTATAGGATTATCAGCAATAGAACATAAAATTCCACAAATACAAGTTGTGTGATAACCACAAGATTAGGAGGATGCAAAGAGACTGCAATAATGTATTATGTCCTTCACTGTGAAGATATAAATAACTTAAAAAGGCTCAATTATTATACTTTTATCACATAATAAATGCGATCTAAAAATTTCAAACAACATTAGATATGATCATATTGAACTAAATGCAAGCATGTATCTTATTATATTAAAATCCACATCACCTCACTCTCAATTCTTCTTGGAATTGAAGCAAACCTGCACCTTCTTATTCAAACAAGGCAGGCAAGTTTTAGGAGTTCCAATTTGTCTATTACAGCCAGTCAAAATAGTACTGTTGTCTGTTTCTCAGTAGACAAGCAGGTGTTAGTTAAAACGTTTAGTTAAAAATCCAACAGACTCTAGCATCACTTGGTGTGAGACCATGTTTAGGAGATTCATCATGCAATGGCAGTCCCTACGGCTACATGCCCTTATATCAACACACACACACACATGCATAATAGACCCAAACAGAAGTATATGAACAATTAATTGAAAAAATATTACACAGAATTGACAAAAGGGGGAAAAATAAAGTCGTTACATTTCATAAAAGTTGAGCAAACTAGTCAATAATATATTTTAAATGCTATTTGAATCAAAATATAAGAAAATAGTCTTACTATCAAAATAATTTTAGATATGCATAAAATTATATCATATATTACTACATAAAAATTTTAACATTATTTGACATTCTATTCTATATCCTTTTAATAATTAAATACAATACCAGTTGCTTTCATTTTCTCTAGTTATTCTCAGCTACAGTATATTCCATCTTCAAATGCAAAAATAAAATTTAAACTGAGAAAATAGACACACATATGGCATGCCTCATCACATAGGATTAAATCTTCAGGCATGATTACAATTAAGAGTTTAGGTGTGTGTTTAGATTAATTTATTTTGTATTTAAAACAACTTATAATTAAAATCTTTCTAAAAAAGTTTGTTTGAAAACAAAGCTATTTTTTTCCGAAAACTTAAATCAAAACCAAACATGCACTAAGTTTGATCAAAAGATCTACTTGGGAAGGAAAAAAGGAATTAATTTTAAGATGAACATGCTAATCTTAAAGTGACTTACCCATAGCTGTCTACAATTTCTTGAAAAGCATAAGTAAATTTGTTTGTGAGAAATAGGTGGGTGGTGGTGATTTCTCTGTCTGTAAAACGTGAAATATTGCCCCAACTTGTTAGTTACAGTCCATGGTTGCCCACTGGCAGTGCTATACCTTGTAAATCTGCTAAGTATTGCTCAAACTAATTAGATAAGGCAGCCAATAAAAAATTGCAATCCTAGATGCACATTATATCAGAAATTAAATTCACAGTTCAGGAACAAACCTGACTTGCTGTAAATACAGGACACCAACCTTCCGCAACAAGACATTTTTTTGGTCACATCAATGTTAAGCAAATTTAGAGTGTGATAAATGGATTTGTCCTTCTTCACCTACCAATTAAAATTTGAGAAAAGAAATGTCAGTGCCAGAATGAAACTAATTGCAGAACATAGCAGCAAAACTGTAAACAGAGACATATATATACATAGACCATGTGTCGTAGCAATAAATACTTAGAAATTTCTATCAAAACAATAAAATAAATGCTTACAAATGATATATCAAAACAGTCAAACAAACCAGAAGGCTCCACTGCTCATGGTGATATCCAATTGTCTGCAACAGAGTGGTCCGGTGCAACAATCCAAAATCAATAGTTGTCTTCAATTCTGAAATTTTCCTGACACCTAGCAAAGTTCAGATTATCTAGTAATTATTTCTGTTGGCTTATCCGCAATCAGACGATGAAGAAAAGGTACTATGGGCAAAGTAAGCCAAATATTGTGCACAACTTGGAAGAAGCTCACATCATAAGGTCTATGATTTTGCATATGGCGAATATCCTTTCTATACAAAAACACAGGATAAGGATAGGTTCAATATTTTTGTAATCACTTAAGTTAATCGAATTTATCCTAGTCTTCTACTCTTCTGAACTTTACACAAGTTTCTTCCTCCATCACATAATACTAGAAACAGTTTAAATATGCTTGAAGGAGCTCTCTCCTGTGCGTATAAAGAATTTTATACCATATATTTAGTGTATACTTAATGGTAGATTAATCTGCAATTTCCCATCACATACTTTTTGATTTTACTGTCAACAGGATAATCTCCCCCCTCCTCTCTCTGTTAGTGTGTAAGTGTCTCTCTATCTGTGCCTCTGTGTGTTTACGTTATCATTGATAAATATGTCTTAATTCTCCCTCTATTGACATCCCCAAACACCTAGTATAATGTCATGTGTGAGACTGTGTGCAGGTGCACATGTGAGAGAGGAAGACCAGAGAGGAGGAGGAAGGAAGGAAAGATTAGATATGAGCGATGCAAAATAAGAACTCCAACAAGGTTCCTCATATAGTATATACCTCATGTAGTTTCCTTACCTTGTTATTTGCAAATCTTTATTCCCTCTCCTTTGGGTCAAACACTATTTTCATTTCACTCAGCACAGTAAGAATATTTATTAATTACTAGAAGATATATATATATGCTTTAGAGTACAAAGCTGAAAAGTTATGAGGTGTCATATGTATATTTTACTGATAATATCTCTTTTTTTTTCTTAATACCTAGCCGTAGCTTGCCTCTTTTCACATGATCTAAGATGTCAGTGTAAGAAATTAAATTTTCATCCTAGGTTCACTAGCACAAAACATCAAAGAGCTAAAACGAACTTCCTAGTGTTGAAACAAAAACACATCCAGATATGTTTTCTAGGCAAATATGGAGCTCAGATTTCTTTTTGGTTATGCTTCATCATTTTGAATAAGATAAAGGGAAGTCGGTATCACCAGTTCCTGGTGAAATTGCTACCTGAGAGAAAATGTTCGAAGATACAGGTTATGAAGAGAAAAATATGTCCGTTGGGATTGGTTTTTTTCTACATTAGGCTACAAAATTAATATAAACAAGATTTTAACAAATAATAATTCAGACAGCAGATCAAAAAGAAAATTCAATGAAGACATCGAAACATCAAGGAACAAGTATGCTTCCTGAGACAATGCATTAAGAAATAAAAAATCGTTACAAGTCAAAAAAAAAAAAAGAAATAAAAAATCGTTAAAAAAATGTGGATCGGAGCATAATAAAAGTCCAAGCACGAATTCAATTCACAAAATCAAGACTCGCGAAACCAGAAACCTAAGTAGAAAGAGCAATTCGGGTTTCAGGGTCAAAGAATCCAATAGAATTGGAATGAGGCATACATGCATGCATGCATACATACATCTTTGAATCGGAAGAGGCCGAGATCGCCAAGATAAAAGATGATTCGATTGGAATGATCAATTGAACCAAATGCATTGGCTCCGACCGTAGCTGATCCATCGTGGGATAACCACCTCCATCCCCCATCTTCAAACCCCTAGCTTGCTATTTTTTCAGTTTCTGGATTTCGAAAATGCACAGGCGCGGAACGAATGACTCTGAGTGTGATCGGCCTCTCGAAAATGCTTGCGAATTTAATAAAAATCTGTACAGTTAAAATCCTATGTATGATCAAAATGTGATTTTGACATGAAGAGATTAAATTTATGAGCCGAACTCATATAAATATTCTTAATTTATATTAAAATAAAAATGTGATTCGATCAAAATCTAATATTTACTTATTTAGAATAACATTGCTCACATTTTGTATATAAGTTTCCTACCTAGCTATTGAGATCTCTTGGCATCCGGGAGCTAATTGGATAGCTTCCTTTCGGGTATTAAAAATCTTTAACAGTAATTCTTTACGTGGACTTTTGTTTGCCCCTATAAAATCTCAGGCATGCTATTAACATTTTAACCGGTAATCTTAAAATAACTTATAACTAATACAATTTTGATTGAAAAAATATAAATATATTATAATTATTTTTCATAGAAATATATCCTATTATTGATAATCAATACCTCGTTTTTATTCTTATTCCATACATCCTCAATCGGTCTATCGATCCCCAATAACAAAAAGAAGAATAGCACACAAAATCATAGTTTTAGTACGAAGTGTAAAGTTTCCAGGTTGATTATATGAACATGATTAAAGTTTCTTCTCTACATTAATTAGTTACGGGACTCTTTTTTTCGGGATAAATATCGTTTTAAGGGTCATTGAAAAAGAGGAAATGCTAATGTGTATAATATACTATTCTCATTACTCACATGTACCTAGCATGGTTGGCTCGCTTTCGCAATAACCCTTTGGTACAAACGCTTTCTGTCACTCACCCTAAATTTGCAGCTCATTTTTGGATCTATTCCATCCCGGCCTTAAAAATTTTTAAGATTGAAATAAATTTGAAATGATAAGGATTGATGAAAATTTCTCGGAACAAGTCCGTTTCAGTCAAGTTTCAATTAATAAGTTTGCCCGCACAAATCTTGCATTTAAAATTGTGTACCCTGTGAAAGTAATAGTTGATCAACTGATAAAACCCTTTCTAGTAGAGCTGAGATTTAATACAAACTTCACCAAAGAGAGAAGATTTTAGAAAAGAAAAGAAAATACCTCTCCCATTTGTATATTCTACACTTACATCCTGGACAAGTGGCTTTATCTAATAAGTTAAAGTGATCCATTTAATATTTTTTCTCTCAATTGAAGTCAGAAAAAATTGTATAAACATCTATGAATGAAAAAGCTCTGTAGGTAGTATTATTATTTTTCCAGAATAAGTTGCCCTATACTTCATTCTCTCTCATGAAGCTTGCTGCTGTAGCAAGTCCTGTGACTGGCTTTGTATCTTTGGACCACTGTGTAGGTATAGCTAAGAAGGTAACAAGCGTAAGATAAAAAAGCTTGCTGGCATGCCCCGGGCCACGACCTATATGCCGTTCTATTCATTGCACAAACCCTAGGCTGTGACCATCATATCAAGCCCTAGTTGAGTTCTCTTGGTCTGACAATTTTTAACTGCACAGAATTTGTCCAAGAAGAACACATTACATAGAAAGATGAACTAACCCTCTATCCGACATTGTTGTCCGGAGGCCAGGTAGACATGATTAATTCATGATGTCAAGAGTTTGCCTAGAGAAAAGAACAAAATTTGAGCTTTGATTTCTCTTGATGTGGTTAAATCTACAACCTTAATTGTCATAAACAGTGTTGTTAATCATGTTGATTTGTTTATCACTACTTGTTATAGCTAGTGCGATGTTCGGATACACAAATAAAATAACATTTCCTGTCATTGGCGAATGAACTGTCCGATATCAATATTCGCGAGTACATTTAATTTAGCTTGAGGGAAGTCAATTTCATGTTGACAATGGTAGGACATATATATGTGGTATCTAATAATTGTTGACCCCAACTCGAAGACAGCGAAGCAGACATTCAAACAATTTTTTTACCGAAAAATCACAAGACATGGTTTGAAAACGTGCATGTTTCTCTCATTGGAACGTAGAAAGATTATTTTTTTTGAAAAAGTATTTAAGAGAAAGGAAGTTTATTCCATTTCAAGATTAGAACATTATACAAGATTTAACGAAAACTTATTATAATATTTATATTTCACCAACTACTGAGACTCTAGCAAACCTTAGACTTACAAAAATATGAAGTTCAATTTTACCAGTCAACCCTTGTTGGTGAAAGAATTCAAATTCAATGTTACAGCTACCTTTCTTTTTCCCTCCTCCTTAGTTAATTTTGTTTAATTACTTCATCTTAAACCTTAATTATCCCTTGCAATTAAAGTCACATGTACAGTACTCGATCGTTATTCACCTAGCTAGATAGTAACTATTATAATTAACAAATATAAATATGTGCTATCGGAGTATTGGAAGTGGAAATGTTGGACAAGAGATTATATTATATGGTGTACAGGAGTTTGATGCTGTGAACTCCTAAAAAAGAGAGATTGTATTATATTCAGATACCCAGCCATGCAGTACCAACGCCCCAAAATGAAGCCCCGAAATGTGTGCATCCATAAATCCGGAGAAGAAACCCATCGTTGGCATGGAACCAGATATTCGGGGCACAGGATTTGAGCACCGAGAAAGAAACAAATACACAATTGTACGACTTGGCACTATATTACGCATACTGTCGTCGTATCTTGCCAGGCTCCTATTTATCAGCACAAACAAAAGCTAAATCCTTGCCCCAGCTAGCGTTTGAAGAATGAATAGTTTCCTGGTGTTTGATTATAATTATCAGAAAATTTCATTGCAATCCAAGTCCGAAGTTCATCAATTATCAAGGATTCGATATGCTATCATTTGCCAATCAATTAGTATCTCAAATCATGATCTTGTTTATCAATTAATGTTTGAAGCTTCAAACACATATCTCGTAAAACAAACTTACAATGAAATGGCCCACTTGGGTTTAGTTCAAGTCGTAATGAACTAATGGTGAGATGAATTTTGAGTAGAGATCATAGGTATAATTTCTTCTAAATAAAAAAAGACATTTACCAAAAGAGAAAAAAAAAAAAAGAAAACTCACCATATAGTAGTTACGTAAAAATTAAATAACAAACACTTGAGAGTATCCTTCTCACATTTGTTTATTAACATCTAATAATGACCACAGGCCCATAATTAAATATGTCAAGTCAAAATTTCTACTTACAATACACTAGTATATATATGTACTAAGGATGGGGCTACTGAGTTCTAAAAAATTTGTAAAAATACTTCGTAGGGCTTCCTTGATTATGCTATATATATATAGTCACTCTTAGCTCTAGTGGTGAGAATGGAATCAAATTTGAGTAAACATTCAGAATCTAAAGTCATAACAACTACGATCTCAATATGTACAATAACAGTAATATGAAATTTTCACTCATCAAAGGTTAAAATGCGTGACCGGCATTCTTGTTACATCTTATCTTTTATAAAGAGAAGGTTTATATAAACATATAATAATATTGTAATTTGGACATAATATTGTTTTCACTAATAATGATTTTGTAATTAATGCAACTTCATTATTTCATCGTACTGTGTTTGTGCATGCGTACACTGCCTTTTTCAGAGTATGTCTCATGCTTTGAGTAATTTTACCGTGATGCTTCTGACCATTAGCTTCGCATATAAATTAATGTCTATGCAATCCTTTTCAAAATGATTAAAGTACTGAACGATGGTTTTTATAACAAACATTTATTTATCTACTCTCTCTCTCTCTTGGTGTGGCCAACAGAAGTAAAGGTTAACTCTTTGTTGATTCCCTTGTCTGGATGTATATCCTCCAAATACGATAAAATTCAGCCAACTTCAATCCCCAATCTCGATCTAATCATGAAGAATATTGTTCATGAAATCATAGCAAAAGAATAACATTTTTATTTGATTTTCTAGATTTGGAGGAAGGGACAATAATAAGGTAGGGAAAGATGCAACTTTCTGTTAAACACATAATCCTATATATATAAACAAGATCGACAATAGTAAAAAGAATCGAGAAGAAATTAGAGGGGGAATAAGATGAGAAAGAAAAAAGTATGGAAAGGTTATAAATACAAAAGAACAAAAGTATAGATGAAAGAGAAAGAGACTGGTATGTCTCAATCAGCTGAAGGTTGTGTAGCACATGTTATGGGTCAGTTATTACAAAACTAGGGAAATTTTTTGTAAAGTTACTGATCCTTCCTCATGAACTAAAACCAGCAGTCTATGAAAGTATCATTAACCCTATCGTATCATATGTACCTTGACCTATATCATTGGTGGCAGTAGCCACTTGTGTGCACATAACATACATCACATGCACATACTTTGAGAAGCATTAAACATTATGAGCCAAAGAAGAAGGCCTTTCCAACTCTAGCATATGGAATAGACACCCATGATCCATGGATGTGTATTCCAGTGGCTAAATTTTATTGTTTTTCAGAGAAGTAGTTGGTGTAAATGCTAGTTGTAATTCTCCATTTATACGTAATATAATTATGCAGATACCGATTGATCGGGGGAAGAAAAAGGTATAGAAAGTGAGGCATCCAGTGGTTTCACTTTTGGGACTGGGGACTGGGCTGCTGGGACGCCCAGTTGCATGGGAGACAAAAGAAAAGACGCACACCGTCCGCGGCCTGTTTCTCCCCAGAAATCGTGCAAAGAGTTAAAAGAATGGTTTTAAAATTCTATGCTTAACCAAACACGAAACCTATTTCATTCCATTTTCATCCGGCAAGCAAACGGATAAACGGGAAAAAGTGGCTTCGAGTTGAGCACCAACCAGAAAGCTCACTCAATATTAACCCAGAAAAAGAAAAATACTATAAAGAAATCAAGTCACCCAGCATAACAAAGCATATATATAACACAATAATGCACACATCCAGATGCTGCCTGCGCCAAGGAAAACACACCACAGTCCCACACTCACACGGCGAGATCAAAATATATGCTCTAGAATTGAAAAGTGAGTCCATCGATAAGATCAAAATACCATGAAAATCTGAACTGAGATTCGGACAAGACAAAACAAACATCCTGGCCCCTTTAATTTCGTGCACCCTGAATCATCGTCGTAATCATTTGTCAACTCTTAACTATTAATCCTAGCTACTTGATCAGCTGATGTTAAGATGGATATAAAATACCCAAGAACGGCCATGAACAATAATCCAAATTAGAGTCGTTGAAAAAACAAATACTTGGTTTCAATTATTATTCCAACAGATAGAGAGACACGCCTTTAGGACCTTGGGGGTGGGAAGAATTGCGTACCAGCCATGAAAGCATTCAGCGGAGCGGGGTAGAGCGAAGGGTCAAATGGGTTGCCTCTGGTTGTGGCGGTGGTTGCGGCGGTTATGAGGCTAAGTTGCTGAGCTTCACCTCCACCGGAGGATCCCTCACCGGCTGTGCTAGTGTAAGCACCGTCGGGGCCTTGATCGTAGAGAATTCCCTTGAAAACATGCCCTCCGATGTTGACAGCGGTTTGATACGCGAACCGCTCATCTGGAGCGTCCATTGTGCTAACTCTTACACACCGAAACACAGCAGGAGAGTTCAATTCGGGTGGGAATTGTCCCAGTTCCAACCCTAATATCAAATAGTCAATAAATTAAATCAGGTAATCATTCATGTAAATCAGAGAAGCCTGAATTGCTGTTCTCTATCTTCTTTTTTCTTTATTTTAAAAAATTGCAAGTCTAACTAACCGATCACATGGAACTTAATAATTTCGTCAGTTTTACTTATTAACAGTGATGGAATATATATGGAAAAGACCAGAGAGAGAGAGACAGAAAAAGTAAGGTGATGGATGACTATGGAGTGGAATTGCATTTTCACGGTGAATTGATATGGACAAGTTAGGTATAGTCATAGAAGACTACAATTCCTCAAGATCTCAGTGCATCTTTCTCTAGCGATATCATAGACTTAGAAAAGTTATTTAGTTGAAAATTCGTCACTGGCCTATATACTAAGGAGGTTATTTGAGACCAAAATTCCAATAGTTATGAACTCTTTTTCTCAGTACTCTTTGTTTGTATTGTATGATATCCTACAACTACAATCTTTACCTGTGGTGGTGATGGGTACTGGAGTGCAGGCAAGAGGACCAGCACCTTGATTTTCTCTATGGCGTCTAGAATTCTCTCCCCGAAATTGTTGTTGTTGCTGCTGATTTTGTTCCTGCGACGAAGCGAGGTGTTGCTGTCGTTCGCGGCGCTTGGCTGCGGGAACCCAAGTGCTCTTGACGTGGGTTTGACACTGAAACCCTCGGCTCTTGCAGCAAGTCCTGCATCTGAGATGTGCACAGTCTTTCTTAGCTTGGTTGCCACAGTCCTGACAGTTCATGCCGCTTCCTAGACCTCCAGACCTCATGATCGTGAATCCAAATCTCGTAGACTCATCAGAGACAGAGACAGAGACGTCGTCGTTAACGTTGGAGGAGTTTCTGCGACTAGGACCCACCCCAAACGAGTAGAAGTTGTTCAAGTTTTGGTGTGGGTGATAGGACTGAGGCCATATCTCGAATCCCTTGTTGTAGATCTCCTCGTTCCTGAACAAGAATGGGCTATTACTGTTATTATCTTCTTTTTCTTCTTCTTCTTCCTTGTGTTGTTGGCCTCCCCTTCCACCTAGAGAGAAGAACCCAGCCATCTGTTGCACCCAAAAGCTGAAACGATCCCCAATTCAGAGAAAATATCCATAGCCGAAGCTTCGCGAATCTTAAAATATTTTTTCGAAAGATCAGTCTACAACTGTAATTTTCTTGGGTTTCAACTTTCAAGTGAAAAAGGGTCGGTTTGCTGACAGTAATACTAACAGCAGTAATACTAACAGCTAGGCTTGCTTGTTAATTTTGACCCGATCGAATTTTTTCTTTTTTTTTTTTTGTCTTGTTGGGTCTCACTCTGTCACTGTGGTGAGGCTGTGTGGGGGCGTGTAAAGTTTGATCTTCAGGTCTGGTTAGGTTTTTGCAGCTTTTGAGGAAAACTGTTTCTCAACTCAAAGAAATTTGTAAGAGAACTAAGGATAAAATGAATGAGGAAAATAGGGTGTCGAGTGGATGTTGCTCGATTCTCTCCAGTTCCCTGTAACCCCGGAGCAATTATGGCACGGAATTAGAGCCTCTGCTACGCCGCCATGGCAACTGCACCCATCCACTCTACTATTCAAGCCTCATTTATGAATTATGGTCACCAACCCAACTCTCTCTCCCCCTCTCTCTCTCTCTCTCTCTCTCTCTCTTCCTCTGTATCCTACACAAGAAGAATACAGACTGTCTTTTTTCGGTGTTGCGTTGTTGTTGTGCCACAGACTGATAGTGTGTGAGAGGGTGTGTGTGTGCGTGGGGGAACATGAAAATCTATCACTGGCCACTTCTCTACAGTTCTCTCTCTGTTTCAATAAATCTCAGCCGGGACGAGTGAACCCCAGTCGAGCTTTGACCATCCAACGGACACCATTCTTCCACTTGTCATATAATTAGCTGTCGCTTATTCGTCCTTGCACCGGAAAACCCGCTGGTACTTTCTCTGACCGTCCCCATAATTAACATTGTTTTCTTCCGATTTTTAATGTCCATGAAGCAATCCACCCAGAGAAGAAACGAACTACGGTGCATCACTCGCATGCACCCGCGTCGCTCTTTCATCTCCCACGTCTCCATCACCGCTCAAATCTTCAAACTCATCATGAGACCCATATCGGACGGCTCTCAGCCATCATAGCCCATTATTCTGTAGACCAAGTGATTTTAGGGTTGGTTTATGTATTTATACGTTGAAAAAAAGCCAAATTGTCTCTACATAATTTCTAGAAATATATAAATAAACGAGGGTTAGCCCCGGGTGTAGTGTATTTTTTACCTGCCTGGTGCTTGTATTTCAAGTGGAACCTCGTCCCATGCCTCGTGTTGCACTCAAAATTCTATCTGTAATCATTGTATGATTGACTCACAAATCTCAACTTCACATAATGCATGTTAATTGCTGGGCAGTAGTAATTTATTTGGGAAATATTAGAATGCGTCCGTGTGATGTCGTCTACGTGCTACTCAACGCGGGCCTCACTAACAAGTGGCGTATTGATTACTGAAAGCGTGTTGATTTTACTAACTTTTAAGCAAAATAAAATGAGTAAATCCATTAATTTTGGCGTACTTGGAAGGCCTAAAACGTAGTATTAATTAATATCACTTCCTTCAGTTTTAGGCTTTCCGTTGTGGAACATGCTTCACGCACAAATCCTCGACAATAGTAAGATTATTTCACATTTGATATACGATTAACATATTGAACGGTGGATAATAACATTGCTGCTTACATCACATCCTTGATTTAGCTAACTTCGTGTTTTTCCGATCTTACTCACAATTGTCATATATATATATAGGTTATACTGAGATAATTATTAGAATGATAGATAGGAGAATCTGGCCTTAAACTTGTATAACTCACATGTTGCTTGACACATGATGACAAGTTATGAATAAATCTTCATTTTATTCCTCTAAATATATAAATGTCTTCACTTTCATTTTTTAAAAAATTTTATTATTAATTTAATTTTTAAATTATAAAAATAACATTAAAAATATTTTTTTTATATACAAATAAAACTAAATTTATATAATTTTTATAATTAAAAAATTAAATTAATGTTAATATTATATCATTAAAAAACTAAATTAATAATATTTTTAATAATTAATAAATTAAATTAATATTAATTTTTTTATGATTAAGATTATATTACTTTCTATAATTTAAATATTAAACTGATGTTAAAATTTTTTAAAAAATTAAAATAATGACATTTATATTTTTAAAAAATTAAAAAAGTTACTCCAATAACTACCCACATACATCTCAAAGAAAGAAAACTAATAAAATATGATATATTTTAAAAATAAAGATTTCTTCGATTACCTTTGTTTTTATGAATGCATCAATATTCTTAATAGTTAGTAAATTAATATTTAGTCACGTATTTTATTTAATTAAAATTAAATATAATATATTATGTCATTTCATGAGAAAAAAACTGCTCGGATTGACATGTATTGAGGCTCATTAATTGTTAGTTCAAATTTTCAAATAATAATCCAAGCGTTTAGCTGCTATAATGCATCAATATATTTTTGTGTGTTTATATAACAAAAATAAATTATATTTTTAAATATAAAAATTATAATTTAATTTTTAAAAATTTTATTTTATAATAATAAACATAACATTATTACTTTTATTTTAAAAAAATTAATTTATAAAATAGTTTAAATGAATTAAATTATATAAAAATATTTTTAATTTACATAAATAAAAAAAGTTAAAAGAAACATGAAAAAAAAGTGTGTCAGATGACTTTCGGCATGAATTTGTGAACGCAGGGACCATGACCCCCATGGTCGTATCTCCTACAGTGTGCGTAGCTGGTCATATTTCGCGGTTTGCTCCTGCCCGCCGAATTTCTATTAGTAAATGCCGGAATCGCAGTGATTAATTAGAGAAAATCCCGCAAGAGAGAGAGAGGGAGAGAGAGAAATTAAAGATGGAGATGAAAGAAGTTTGGAATTGGTCAATTTGCAAGGATGGAACAGCCTGAGGCTCAGCTAGCTTAGCTAGCTGTCATTTGTAGAAAGCGAGAGAGGCACACACAAACTCTTTCAAAATCCAAATTAAGACGCGAGCATTAGACCATGGAGCTAGCCGGCCAACTCTTGCTTTTAATTTAAGTACTAGTAAATAGTAAGGGGAGCGGTGTCCGCTGGACTCAAAATCAGATGAAAGCCTCTATCGGTGATTCATTATCACGTGAACCGCCGCCAACGTAATTAATTTGAGACCACTAATAATTGGTTCCAATATTGCATTTTTTATTTTAATTGATTAAATGAATTTATTCAAACTTAAAAGACACAATAATTAATAAATAGTATATTTTATTAAACAGTTGATAAATTTTGTCTTTTGTATTTTATTAAATTATCTGCTTTAATTGATTTTTCTTTTGATTTTTATTTTTAATTCAAACAGTATTTTGTTTTACTATATCTAATCAGTTTGTTTGTCAGAAACTTATTGGATGTATCAAAAGAAAAAAAAAATATACAGTTGAAGAAATAGTGTTAAAATAGCGTTGATGAGCAGTTGAGAAAGAGTGAGAATGAAATCGTTTTTAAAATGGATATAATCTTATAATTTTATTCTTATTATAATTTATATTTTAATTTATATTGCTGGCTTTTTAAAAAATGAAAATTGAAGATCAAAAAAGACAATTTTTTTATATAATAAAATATAATAAATAATAATATAACCAAACCAAGAGGGTAAGGACTAGGCCTCTTTGGCTTAGTTGTGCCTTTTTAACTATCGAAAAAATTTTAAATAAGTATTATATATTTTAGTCATTTAATTTAATAATTAATATATATATAATTTAATAAGATATATTGTAAATATATATTATTTTTTAAAAAATTAATAACACATGTTAATTATTAAATAAAATATTTAAAATAAATAATACTTACTTAAAAAATTTGTTTGAAGTGACCTTACATGTTCTTTCACAATACAATTTAATATATATTTGAAATTAATTTATTTTTAATTTAAAATAATTTATAATCAAAATTTTAGTAAAATAATTTTACAAAAAAAGATATTTTTTAAAAAAATATTAAATTTTACCGAACATGCACCTAATTTGTCTCGCCATGCTTAAAAATTTTCACCCAACCAACACCAATCCTACTATCTTATCATTCCCAAAACTAAACTTTGTATTCTAAATTCATTTGTTATTAGGAGCCCGAGGTAACAAATCATCTTTCCCTTCCCTTCTTCCCTTGCCTTGTCCACCATGGCACATTCTCGCACTCTCAAGTAACTTTTATAGTAGTTCTTCTTTCAACCATGATTGAGTTTTTTATTTTCTTTTTTGTTTTACTAACTTTTTGGCTGTTTCGTTTTTGTTGGTTCTGTCCGCGGCATTAAAGATGCAGTGGTCCAAAGGCTTGAATCAATTCTGATTGGGCCAATCAGTGGCCGAAATGAAAATGATGCTCCCAATCTTTGATGGTGCGTTTCCTCAAATTAAGTCCGAAGCTGGTCAACACGACCTTTTTGAAAGGCCACATAAAATTATGAAACCTATTCGGCAAACAAACTGGTTTAGCTCAAGACCTAAGCTGGGGGTGATTAGACTTAATTAGCCGAATCAATGATAATAAAGTGTACATGATACGATATGAGTCATAGGTCATAGCTATTGGTTATGGAGTTGTGGCTTGCAATAACAACTCTTGAATAAGGTGTCGTCATGCCATGATTATTGGTTAAAAAGAAGAGTTAAAGAATTGAGAAGACTTTTTTTGTTTTTTTTGTTTTAATGTCAACAAATTGAGAAGACGTGACCTTGCTCTTTTTGCCGTTGTTTCTCTTTCGCAGACTCCTCCTCCTTCGGTCCTCTATCACATGATTGAATTGCAGACCGATTCTGAAGGTCGGTTTGGGCTGGCCCAACAATATTACTGACTTAAGTAGCCATCATTGTGCATTTATTTTTCACCCATAGAATCTTGAATTACACTACGGGTGATAGCTCTACGCGAGTCAAGTTCCTCCCTTCGTATTCCAATAGCATCCATCTTCTTAATGGGTTTTGATTGTGATATGTACACTTAAGAGTTATCAAATTGATGCATTATATGTGTATAAGGACGGGCTCGATGATAAAGAACTTATAGTCGTATTATAATAAGTTTTATATATAATTTTAAGAATTTAAAAATCATTTGTTTAAGCATTCCATTTAAGTATTCAAGCAAAGTTACACAAATAAAAAAAAATATCCATTATATAATATTGATTTTTTTAAGAAAGAAAACAGGAAAGTTCATGCAAGTTTAAGTATATTTTGTTTAAGCATTTTATTTAATAATCGTTTAACATGTATCTTCACTGACAATAATTTAGTTAGAATTTAAAAAATAAACGAGTAATCTAAACCCAAAAAGAAAACAAATAAAGAAGAATAGATTTGTATGTTATTTAGTATACTTATATTATCTAATATTTTTTATCAAAAAAATTATATTCATCAGTTTGCTCATTAATGTATAAAAAATTAATTAATAAAAATATATTTTCTTCGGTAATTTCTATATCTTTAATTTTTTAAGAAAATAAAAATATATTTAAAGAAAAATAAGTCATTATTCAAAACATAATCAAGCACTAAAATATAATTAAATAAAAAATATGTAAAATATTCTATAAAAAATTGCTCAAATGAAGAAATTTTCTAAGCATATGTATGTGTTTAAATTAATTTATTTTGTAATTAAAATAACTTATAATTAAAATTTTGATGAGAAAACTTTTAAAAAAAAGTAACTTTTTATTAAAAATAAGTTATTTCCAAACATGTATTATATCTTGTTGTAAGAATTGTTTTTCACTAAATAATTTATTTGTCAAATCTTTTTTTTCATTTTATAAAGAACAAGCCAACAGCTTTGGGACAAATTAAATTGGGTAAGGATTTGTTTTTTTAATAAACATTAAAGTGAGTGAGGATGTTTAAATAATATACTTAGCTTTGAATTAGAATTAATAAACAACTCATTTTTCTTTAGAAGGACATTAATTAAGTGATTCCAAGCAATGCTATGTGTATTTTGATTAAGTACATTAATTGTGTATTTTGTCCCCAAAGATAATGTGTTCAAATTTAAACATATATGTAACATTTAATAAAAAAAAAACTTAATTTTATAATTTTTATATTGCTTTTCAATTTACTATGGGTGGGCGAATGATGTGTGGGCGTCCCCCCGCAGCTTCCGTTTTACTTTTTACTCTCGAGCCTTGCGCTTGTTTTGCACTTTTCCTCCGTTGACCCTCCTCTGTAAGCGGTTTCATTTATTTTGTTTTTAAAATCATTGTTGAAAATTATTTTATTTTTTCTCCTAAAATTAAAATAAACAGCAAGTTTTGCACGTGTACGTACATGTTGTTATGCACGAAAAAAAATGTGATACGTTATTTAGTATTTATAAAAAGAATAAAAACTTTGAATTAAGGGTTAAATTGGTTAAATATTTAAAGAAAAATAATTTTGATATAAGGTAAAAAAACATTTATTATTTACTTACAGAAATTTATCTTTCTTTTTATATCTTTTATCTTTAAAGAACTCATATTTATTAATTATTAGAAATTTAAATTTGATTAGTCACATTTTAAGAGAAATGAAGTTATCAAATGAAGTGTAGTTTAAGTGACATATGTCTTTTGTGTTTACAATAGTAAAACCTACACAATCTTTTTTTGGTGCTACAGAAAGAAGGAAAAAAAGAGAAAAAAAATCACTAATTACGAATAAACAATTTAGCTATTTAGCTATTTCATGTTGGGTCACAAACCTACACAATTTGTCATTATAATTTTATTTCTATTATTTTATAAAATTTATTTATTTTAACTAATATCGATGAATTTAGTTATCATTTTTTTATTTGATTATATTCCAAATCATAAAATTACTATTTGTATGTCTATTTTTATTTTTGACCAATAATTACAAAATAAAAATATATAAATAAATTTAAACATTATTTCATTGTAAATAAAATGTTAAAACCTTTAAATATTAACTAATCGAGCTCGTTGGGTTAATATGTAAACCTAATCCAGAACATAAAATATGGTTTGATTTTATTATATTTTAAATATAAAACAGCGTCATTTGAATAATTTTGTAAAGAATTAACATATGTTAACTCAATTATTTGACCTGAATCAATTTGATCATAAATGAGTTGGGTTAGTTCAAAGTTAATATGATATTTTTTTTAAAACTTTACCAACCGTAATTAGATTAATTTTTACTTTTAATCCAATCTAATTACTCAATCCAATCCGCTAGATAATTAAAAATATAAATGCAAGGACGTGCGTTTTCAGTTGAAAAAATTGGGTGCAGATTTAGTGATTAAATGGGTGTGCAAACATAATAATTTTGTTATTTCTATACTTATTTTTTACGGTAAACTTTTATACTTTTTTATTAAAAAATAAATATATTAATTAAAATTTAAACATATTTTTTAATATTCACTTTATTTTTTTAATAAAAAAATGTATAATGTATGATTTAAAATATAAATATATGAATAACAAAATTTCAAATGTAATTTGAGGTGATAGTGATGAGATGGTCCCAAAGGATATATATAGTTATTATATAGTTTATACATTTAGGCGGTGGTGGGTCCAAATGGCCGTGCATGTGAGTGAAATGATGGTTGATGAGAACTTAGATATATGGACCGAATTCGCGGATTCTAGGTTTCTCTTTAACTCCATAATTGGCCTCTCTCAGCCCGATAACTTGTCATCATGTCTCAACCAAGGCCACAGTCTCAGCTCATACCCTTGACCCGCAATAACAATGTCTTTTCTCGTTTTCTCTCCTTTTTCCTTTTCCTTTTTCTTCTTCTTTTTAATTCAAAAACGAAAAGAAAACTTTCGTTATCAATGCAAGGACAGAAACACTATTCTTTTTTCTGCCTCTTTTTATTTCATTATTCATTTATTTATTGACGCAACATTTATGCGCACGTGCGTAATGACATTCGCAGTAAACGAGACTCGGTGGGTACACGTTCTATGCTTGTCCTTTCCTTAAAAGGAAATTAAATCATTAATCAGGACAACGTAGTGTATGCAATTAGGAAGGATTTTATCTTATTTGGACGCTAGAAAAACAACAATTTTAAGTTAACCCTTCAAGGGTGAGTGTTAGAAGCCAATAAATTTTTTAAACATTTTTAAAATAAAATAAAATTATCATCATACAAATTTAAAATAATCAATGTTAAGTAAGTAAGTTTGAAGTGATTTCACGAGCATATATATAATATATATCCAAACTTACTGAAATAGCTTTTTTATTCACGTTTGTTTTATGATATATACTAGGAAACAGTATTCAATAATTGTGTGGGTTGCCTTAAAGCAAGGCAATTTGGGCCTTATTTGTAGCCCATATGAA
The DNA here is from genome assembly GCA_019955255.1 of Castanospermum australe. Classification (NCBI taxonomy): domain Eukaryota; kingdom Viridiplantae; phylum Streptophyta; class Magnoliopsida; order Fabales; family Fabaceae; genus Castanospermum; species Castanospermum australe. Next base: position 124,245 of record NSJW01000961.1, read on the forward strand.
ACTTTGGGCCAAATATTTATTTGAGCTACGTATCCTGAAAGTGCATTTGCCCAGGCAATAGTTACATAGGTTGAACAATTGAGACTCTATAGGCCTGAATGCAATAAAGAAGAAGGAGAGAGAATGATACTTCAGTTTGGCCTGTTAGTAAATATTGTCATTTTAATTTGTCAATTTAATAAATTATTTAACAAGCTGATTTATTAATAATTTATTGTGTTTCACCAATTAAACTTGTGATTAATTATAAATAATTATTAGTTAAATAAATAATTAAGTCAAATATGCAAACTGAACTGATAATATTTGTAAACACGCAGAGTTAAAAGTGTCACTCTCCTATACAGAAGTTGGATTTTTTCACAATAGGCCTGTAGTTAAAGTGTCACCAGCAGCAATAGGCTTGTAGTTTCCCTAGACTAAAAAAAAGTAACCAAAAATATGTAGAATCAAAAGAAAGAAAATGTATCCAAGATCAAGATTATGGCACAAATTATATCTATATCTGCACACTTTAAGTAGCAGTATCAAAATGTATTAAATTAAATTTGTGTAACAAAAAAAAATTGTTCCCAATATATAAAATTAATTAATCGATGGCCCTAAAACAACATATATGGGCATATAGCAACTGTTGCATCATGCAATCGAAAGTATGGCGAATTTGTCCCACCTGTATCGTAGGTAAAGGGTTTTAAATTCTGGAGAAATCAGATATAACCTTACTATCGGTCACCACTCATTTAACCAATACCACATTCGAAGGAAAAAAAAAATGTAAACAGCCATGATTTTATCTACATTTTTTGTGAATCTGGTTTCAGCAGAAACTCACAAGTCTAGAGTCCCTTGATGCCATGAAATGATGCTCCTCTGTATTGATCCTTCCGTTTTCTGTCAAACGTTTTCCTATGATAAAAGAGTGACGTTACATTACAACTAGTTATATACAGAAAATAGTCAGACCCACCGTTAAATCTTTCACATATAAACAAACGTAATACATACTATATTTCTCTTTGTATTTATATTTCTCTCTTGTTAATTATTTCTTCCCCTTTTTGTGTTTGATCCTATATTCTCAGCAGCAGAAGGCCATTGACCTCATCGTTCTCTGCGATGCCTAGGTTTCTATTATTATGTTCTCCAGCACTGGCAAGCTCCACAAGTACATTGGCCCCTTCGCCACGAACATATTATAATTACCGCATCCACCTTAGTCTTATTTTTCTCTTGTCTGAATTCTGAAACCCTTGCTATAGCTACCTAGATTTATTAATGAATCAATGTCTTAGTTGACTTCTTTCTTTCTTTCTCTTTTCCAGAACAAAGCCGTTCTTCGATCTGTACCAGATGACTGTAGGAACTAGGAGCTGATTTGTGGAGCTTCCAATACGAGGTCTTTCCTCCTTCCCTCTCTTTCCCTCTCCCTTTTCATTTGTGAATGAGAATGAGTAATTGTGCCACCAGTAAAAAAATTACCATTTCTAATTAAATTACACCCATCTTGTCAATTTGTATTACTACTATAATTTTTTTTTTCTTAAATAAGGACCAAATGCCGGGGACTGGTAAATGTACTCTGGGACAAACTCCAGAAATTCGTGGAACAAATTTCTTTACATCACATCAATTACAAATTTACAATCATTTGAATTTTATTCCCATGTCTCATTGTTATGTTGGTCCACATTTATGGATTCATCAAAATCGATTACGGTAATTGTCTCACTAAATTAAATGTAAGCAAGAATCTCCAAATTATGGTGCACTCTTGACTCTACAGCTTTGTTTGGAATGGATGTCGAGTGCAAATGGTAACAACTCATAGAAAAAATTGAAAATGATAACATAGGCACCCACTCCAAAGAACATAAATGTAGACATATCAATTGTTAATTTGAGTGTTTATATAGGTACATAATTTTCTAAAAATTTCTCGTTTTTAAGTTTTTCTTTAAGATGTGAATGTGCTGGGCAGATGTGTATTCATCTTGATTAAGCTGAAAAATAAGTTATGTGAGATGATTAAAAATGGAATATAAATCATTAATTTGTGGCCTCCTTTGAAATCGCGAAATTGAATTGAAAATAATTTTTTTCTTTCTTTCTACTATCAACCGAACATCAAAAGTGAGAATTCGAAACCTTTCCATTCCTAGTTCATTTTTACTTTCCTCTTTGTTCTGTCTTATTATTCACGTATTATACAAAGCATACCCAAGCCTTAATTTGCTGTGACCAATTGTATTAACCATGTCAAGTACAGTCCAACTGAATAGAACTTGCACTGTTTTTTTTTTTTTTTAAAGCTAGTGTGGAAAATTCTAAATGACCTAAAGATTTACAGACTGGTATTATTTCTTGCAACTTTATTTTCCAGTGCATTTCACCCATATTGCTCAGAGTATTACTCCATCCTAAGAGGTATTAAGAACACATTAATTAATATCTGTCGTTTGAAAAAAAAATTATCTAAAGAAATTTATTATTAAAAACTATTAAGAACATATTAATTATTATTTTTTAATTTTACCCTTATCTTTTAGAATTAGTTTGATATAAGAAAAAAAATGAAGATGAAAATTTTATGAATAATTTTTGTATACAAAATTGTATATAAAACTTAACTGTAAAAATTTTACTTTTATTTTTATCTTCATACTAAATATACACTCAATGAAGAGAGAAATAACGAAATAAATAAAATTGAGGAAGAGAAAAAATATTAATAAAGTGAGAGAAAACATAATTTAGTCATATTAAACTATATTTTTTATAATTAAAATTATTTAATAACTTTCTTAATCTTTATGCATAAATATTAAATAACAGATAAAAAGTAAACGGAAAAAATAAAAAAAGGCTTTTGTAAATAAAAAAATAAAAATTATTAAAAAAAATAAAAATATTTAATGTCTTAAAAATTTAAAACATATTTAATACTTTTTTTTAAGTAATTGAAATTATTTAATATAAGATAATAAATACTATTTTTTAATTGTTAACAAAACCACGGTTTTAGACAAAATATTGGATCGGCAGAAAATAACATGGTGTGGAATATGGAGAACTGTAAACAAAGAATCCCTAGGCATATCATTTATGAAATACAGGCCACTCCGATAACTCTGGCTACGAATAACCAATATCAGCTTATTTAAAAGGGTACCCTCTCTGGTGAGATTACATCTTCCTCTGCTTATCACTTTGGTTTTACCATTCACATAACAAAATTGTTACACTTCATTTAGCATGGAAAGATTAAGATACCATACATGCGCAAGTCTATATGTTCCTCTTCTCAAAGTAAGGTCCCCACTGCTCCCCGTTTCAAACAAATCTACTTTTTTTTTTCTCTGCTTTTTTTATACAAGTCAAGGGGAAAATAACGTAATGCAAAACTTAAAATATTTAGCAAACAACTTTGCAGTTTGCACCTTATCTAAAAAAACGTAACATCCGCATATTATATTTTCCAAGAGTGCTCCAACTAGTATTTCACTCTGTAGCTCAATTTTAAAATCTTGTCACTTTCTTCTACCCCATCAGGATTCAGGAATTGAAGCTACTCTCAATTCGATATCATTTTTTCTCCTGTCTACAAATCAAATCAACTCAACCATCTCTACCCATTCCTTGTTGTGGAATATCTAGCTGGACCTATCATTATAAGCATAGGCATCGATATATGAACAAATTATTGTATGTTGCTAAAAAATAATTGAGATTATATTTTTATTTAATTATATTTTGAAATTTTGACATTAAGTGATTAAAAAATATATTTATTAATGTAACATTAATTAATTATTTTTATTTTAAAATATATTTTTCTTGATATATATGTTTTTTAATAATTTAATATTAAAATATTAAAATATAATTAAACTAGCATAATGACGCTCCACAGGAACATGCAATAATTGCCCGACCAAATTATCTTAAAGATTGGGCTGTCCAAACTTGTCCTCAACCATACACCGTGTAACCGTGCTTGTTGGCTTGCCATTAACGGAAGTTTTGTATTAGAATTTAGAACTTTGAAGTAAGAATTTAAAAAGACAAAAAAATCTAAGGCTGACCCCTCACCTAAAAAAAACATAAAATATAATAAATATTATCAAATAAAGTACATTAAACATTAACTCAATTTAAATTAAATTATTATTATTAGTTGTGATTTTCCTAAGTTTTTTGTATCATGATTTCGAAATAAATACATTAAATTTTAATAAGAACCAAATGAAACTAATACTTAAATATCTCACTCTTTTAATTTTTTTTAAAATAAGTATACTAAATAATAATATTTTAAATTATCTGAAATATGTATAAAATCATTTATTACACGGAAATGCTAACTAGTTTTACATGCAAATTTTATTTTTAATAATAATAATAATAAGTTCCCCGCAATTGTAACCACCATGTCCCGTTTAATTTCAAGCACAACTTTCATGAGAAAACTGATGTGGGTTATCTGGGTACCTAGGTGACACTTGAATAATGATCCACCAAATAAGGGTATGGGCGAGGATCTTGGTTCTTGTTCATATCATAATTGTGCGCTCTTAGACCAGCTTCTTCCGTGCAATATCATGGTCATGGCTCATGCCATCCCATACCTTAATCGGATTACTCTGAAATAATGCTTATCGCCCAAACTTCTAACAATCATAATGTTTTTTAAATTATTCTATTAAAAATTTTGATAAAATAAATTTAATTATATAACATTTTTTTCTTATACAAGTAATGTTACATAACTAAAATTTTTTATAAAGTTTAATTAAATTTAAAAATAAATATTGGATGAAATAAAGTGATAGAAACTATTTATCTATCTAAAAATCAATAAATATGTCAAACTACTTTATAAAAAATTCAAGCAAAAAACATTTAACTATATAACATTTTTCTTTCTATACGTGTTAGTGTAGTATTCTCTCGAGTAGGATAGGATTTGAAGGGAGAAACACTAACCCCCACTGGATTATTTAGCAACTTTAGGATTAGATGGTAAAATATTAAAATGCATATCGGTAACTCTTTGATCAGAAAATTTATTGAAAAAATATTAAAAAGAATATTATCTAAAAACTTATGTTTTATTAACATACAAATTGTTGAATATTTCAATTATGATTATTTAACTTTCATTTTATATATTAACTTGGATTTGTTATAATTTTAGTCTTTGAATTTTTGAATAATGAATAAGCGGTATTCAAAATTTTTTGGACGATTTTGGACATCCCCGATATCTACTAATTAAAATATTTGAAAAGTATCCGCTCTCTCTCTCTCGTGGCCAAGTGGGGATGCCCTGTCGGTAGATAATCCCTCATTCTGCGTAAAGTGTAAAAACCTTATCCAACGCATAGTATCGCAGGTTTTTAACTTCTATTATTGAACAATGCACATAGAGGATAGCGATCGAAGAACCAGAACATTATGGACATGGCATTCATATTTGTTTACTAATTAATCTGTTCATCTATTTTTATCTGTATTTAAGATAATTGTATAAAGATTTAAAAAATTATTAAATAATTTTAATTAACAAAATATAATTTAATATAAATAAATTATTCTTTCTCTTACTTTATTAATATTTTTTGTTTTTTTTTAATTTTAATTATTTTATTAATTTTTTATTAAAAATAATAATAAAATTAAAAAAATAATTAATATTTCCTTACACAAGAGATTAAAAATGAACTAAAGAGGTAAAAAGAAGCTATTCTTCCTTTCCCATCCACACTATTACAAGTCTCTAGTCAAGGTATGTCCAAGAATATTGTTTGTTTGTTCTTGATTAGTTTTAGTTCTTTCAGCTGGGTCACTGCCAGTTCTCAGTTTATCAGTCAGACAATTACCCCCAACCCCTGGTATCAACCAGTCCCAGAGAATCTTCTCAGCTGTATGCATCATTATAAAGGATTTGAATATTTCCTGTTACAAGATCATCGTAATGAAAAAAAAAAAAATACAAATTTGTTATATATAAAAATTTATTATAATATATATAAATCTTTTAATTATATTTAATTATTTTATATTTTTATCTCTCTAATGAGATACTTTAATATTCTTGATTCCATTATAAATGCATTGGACGAGTATAGCCCAAATTTAAAGCGAGAGAAGAAAAATTAGGACCATATTTTGATTATTATGGTGCGTTACATCACAAGTTGGCTGTGCCATATCCTAGCTTTACGACGTGGCTGCAGGACTTGGGCATCCCGGTTCCTCTCGGGTCCACTGTTCTAAGCGTAAGGAATGCGATTCCATTGTCCAAAACATTAAAGCCCACTACGCAGTGGCGTATCTTGGCGGTGCGCGGCTCCTCTATGTATCTGTTTTTTCGTAAGTCTCACGGCATCGAAATCGTGATCCCTTAGAATACAATGTGAATGAAATCAAATGTCTTAGAATGAAATGGTGATTTCCCAGTCTACAGTTTAATATCTTTTTAAGTTTGGTACATGAAAACAATATAAAGTAATTTTTAACTTCTCGTGTATAAATAACTACACAAGTGTGAAGTAATTTTCATTTCAAATTTTATACCCTTTTGTTTTTCACCTCCTCAAATAAACACACGCTTAGACTATTCAATTAGAACGATTTATGTATAACTCATTCAATTTCCTTAAATTTTTAAATTAAAAAATTTGAATACTTGGTGCATATATTATTTTATATGCAATAACATATGTAAACATTTTACACAAAAATTCACACACAATGCTTTAAAATTGAAGCAGATATATGTACCAAAAAAAATTGAAGCAGTATAAGATTTAATAATTTTAGACAACTTGAACACAAAATTAATCATGGTCACGATTACAACTTTGAGACTTGATATCTCTCATATTATTTATTTATTTTATTGTAAGAAATAAGAGGAATAAATTTTAGTCATTCATATGTATATGTAAATATTTTAGTTAAAAGCTAATATTCATATGTATTTATTGTTTATGAGATAATGTTTTGTGTATAGATAATAATAATAATAATAATAATAATAATAAATATATACATAAAATAGATAAGAAATAATAGAGATTTTAGGTCATAAAGATACTAGGTCATTCTATCATCTCTCATGGTCTTTAATTTTGTTATCTCAATAACAATTATTGTCAATTAAAATTTGTTAATTAACAATATTTTAGTAAGAAAACATAATTGAAAATAAGGAAATAATACTTATCAACAGGAGTCAACTCACTTAGTCGACCTTTCACTCATTACAAATATATAACTTAGATTCAAAACCAGAGGTTTTCTATTAATAGATGATCTGTAATTCTATTATAAATTTTTGCTAAGTTTGGTGGTTTGACCTGACCTTGAAACGAGGAGAGTCTCCCTTCATTTTAAATTTTGTGTAAAAATTTTTTATATAATTATTTAATAATATATTATTAAATGTTTGATTTTAATTTTTTATATAGTTATTATTTTAGTTAATTTTATAATGATTTAACAACCTATAATTATATGATATTATAAAAAATTATCAAAATATTTTTATTGGTAAATTAATGAATCTTTTTCTTGTAAAAAAATTAAACTCTTTTCTTATAATAAAAAAAATTAATGAATCTGCTGATTTCATTGAGTTTGACTTTTTTTTTATAAGTTTGAACTAATTAATCATACTGTTAAAAAAACTAATTAATCATAAATTTAATTATAAAATTTAACCATAGTTAATTGAATATTCACTTACCATCTGAATTGCTTTTTTTTTTTTTGGTCATGCCATCTGATTCCGCGTTTTTTTTTTTTTTTTGGGTCATGCCATCTGATTCCGTTTGAATATGACAACACTGCTTTAAAGAATCAAAATACAAGCTCTGATTTCCATTTTGGACGAGTACTCACTTAAAATGATGTGAAGTTTCAAATCTTTTGTTTTTTTTTTCAAAAACATTTTGTGTGAAAAACTAAATCAATAAATAAGATATATTATTTTACATTAATAATTAAATAATTACATAAATTCATGTGTTAAATATTTATTTTACATTTAAAATGGTGAAGAAATTCTTTTTTTTTTAATTTCTAATCCTATTCTTTTAATTAGATACTGATAACTTAGCAAAAAATTATATTTATCTTAATTAATATTAATTTTTTTAAATTAAAATATATTTAAACTTGAGTAATAGGGGTGTTTGTGACTCAACCTCCTTCGACGATTGCAAGACTCAGTTATAATAAAAAATTGAGTTAGGTATAAGTTTAAAAAAAAATAGATTCAATATATTTTTGAGTTGAGATTGGGTCAAATTTTGAGTTGGCCTAACTCGGTCTAAGATTATATAATATTTTTTAAATATTATTTTATATTTATTTTTTATATTAATATAAATATTATCATATTATGATATTACTATTTAAATATTAAAAATATTACTTTTTAAGTTTTCTATTTTTAAATACTAAAGTTTTATAATTTAATTGACTAGTTATACATATAAAAATCTAAAATATATTCAAATTTCAAGCTAACTCGGTTTTGATCCAGTGTTAGTTGGATTATACACAGATCCGAACATAATTAGTTCTATTTTGGTTTAGAGTCTGATATAAGTAAAGAAAATTGACTCGATCAAAATATCATATCAGGATTAAGTCAAGTTAAACCTGGTTCACGAACGTTCCTATATGAGTACATAGAATTTGAATCCCATCTAATAAATAGGAAAAAAAATATTATAGGCTACTCAAACGCCATATAAAATTATGCCCAATCTATTTATATTATAAGATTTCTTAAATTAAAATGTTAAAATATAAATAAATAAAGTATAATTCTAGATAATATTTTAAAAATATACAATAATTTGTAATAAACAATAATCTTTTTTTTTTCTTTTGCTGAAAAAAAATAGACAATAGTACTTATAGTGCCTTCTTTGCCATTTGACCATTTATCTCATATCAGTTACCATCTCTATCGATTCCTGCTTTCTTCTCCGACTTTCGGTGAACCTACAAGGTTCCTTTCTCTTTTTCCTCTCAAGCCACAAGGTCCAGAACCAACGAACAAACTCGCCAGCAGTGGCCTGAGCGAATGAAGATCCAGTGCGACGTGTGCAACAAAGATGAGGCTTCGGTATTCTGCACCGCCGACGAAGCTGCCCTATGTGACGGCTGCGAACACCGTGTCCACCATGCCAACAAGCTCGCCTCCAAGCACCAGCGCTTCTCTCTTCAGCGCCCTTCTGCAAAGCAATATCCTGTCTGCGATGTTTGCCTGGTAATTCTCTTCTTTCCAAACCACGAAAAGGGTTGGTGCTAGCATGTATGCTGAGCATGGATTGTGTCTAATTTATCACAAAAGGGATATTTATATTAAAGTTTGTGTTTGTATTTAACTGTTGAATTTCTTTCTCGGGGGTAATCTATTTCTAGGAGAGAAGAGCTTTCGTGTTCTGTCAGCAGGACAGAGCGATCTGTGCAAAGAGTTGACTGCCGATTCATTCTGCCAACGAGCACACCCAGAAGCATAATAGGTTCCTTCTGACTGGGATTAAGCTCTCTGCTGCTTCTACCCTTTATTCATCATCAGCCTCCAATTCCGTTTTGAGCAGCGGCTCTGGTTCCATGTCCAATTCCAAGTCGCAATCTTCAGTAAAGAATTCTGTTCTTGCTTCTTCTAACGTTTCAAATCCACCTTTGATGGCCAGTTCCTCTTCTTCAACAGCATCAACTCCTCCCACCATCGACAAGACTGGGGGAAGTTTGCTCAATAATGAAGGAGCTGGTTCCACAAGTACCAGTAGCATATCCGAGTACCTGATAGAGACTCTTCCGGGCTGGCAGGTCGAAGACTTTCTCGATTCATCTTTTGCTCCGTTTGGTTTCTGTAAGGTTTGCAATGAACCTCCTCCTATCTTTATTTTACGGCTCCTAATCGTGTCTAGAAAACTCATCTCTTCTTCCTTCAGTTTCTTTGAATTTTTTATTTTAATTGAGGGTTTCTTTTGCTTATACTTGGATCTGAGCTTGGTATCACGCTGCAGGGTGATGATATGTCGCCACTGCTTGGTGCTCATATTGAAGGGAATCTGGGTTCCTTCTCGCCAGCGAGCATGGGGATCTGGGTTCCTCAAGCACACCCTCCTCTATATTCTTCACAAATGGATTGGCAGATTGGGCAGAGAGACACGAAGGAGGCCACCAACACCACCAAAGCCAGCAGATCAAGATTGAGCGATGATAATTTCATGGTTCCACAGATTAGCCCTCCCTCCAAGAGATCCAGATTTCTGTGGTAGAAACAAGCCTCAAAATCGAATCTTGTTAGGGTTACAGCCCCTGTATGCATCATCCCCATGGTTTTTTTTTGTTTTTTTTGTCTTTTATTCCCTCGTCTTCTCTTTTGCGGGCCTTTATCTGGCTTGAATTTCACTCTGTCATTGTTCTATATCGTTAATTTGGTTCCGTTTGACTGGTAAATCCCCCTCTTCTGAACTCATACCCTGCTTCCCTACGGGGCCATGTTTTGATAAATTTGTGTTATGTCTTCTTTCTCCCTGTGCTTGCAGAATGCATGCATCGGTGTATATATGAACGTTTTAAGAGCTTTCTAAATTGATATATTGTCTTTGATACATGTTAAAAGAGAAATGGTGCTATGAACAGATTTCAGGATTTTCTCGTTTGTAATCAAGCGCAAGCAAGAGAACTTCACCAGTTGAAGCCGAAAAACTTTTAACTCGTGTCACTTAACTTCTTTTGGTCAGGGGTCATCAGGGGGTGGGGGCATACGATCAGGTTGTTGGATGTAGGACACCTAAAAATTAAAGAGAGAAAAGGGTGATGGAGAAGATGATTGCACAGATGAATATGATGATGGGGATGGGATTATTGAGAGGTAGGGACACAGCCACAGAGGACGGGGGGGCAAAGGGTGGCGAAAAGGGGTGGAATGGATGACATATTTGTCTGAACGTACGAAATTCGTGTGGGTGGCAACCGTACCCAGTAACCATCATCATTATGTTTGTTTTTTGCGTTTCAAAAATGGAAATTTGTTGGTTTGGCTTCGAGTACGTTCTGAGTTCTGCAGCCTTATTAACGCAGACACAGCAGATAGGCGACTTGAGCACAGGGAGCATAGCGCGCTAGGACATAGTTCCGAAGCTGGATTATGGAGGTACTTAAAATAATAAGCACTATGGCAATCCATCATTACAAGTTGTCGACAATATTATTACTTGATATTTGATTAGCCAAAAGGAGTATCAATTTTCGTCAAAATCTCATTCTCCGTAAAGAAAAGGAATAAGGAATTGCTTGACAAAAGAAAATATCAATGGTATTAGGTAATGTTTGGATGGATATCAAGTAAAAGAGTGACATTGCAAATGTTATAAAATTTGTATTTGGAAGTTTTTTAAAAAAGAAATGAGTGAAATGATAATAGAAAAATTTTAAAATCCTTTTTCAACATTCAAAATCTGAAATTTATTATCTTTCTAAATTTGAGAGTCAAAGAGAGAATGATATGATTTGAGTAAAAAAAGTTATTATTAAAATTTAATTAAATTATTATTTTACTTTTTTTACAAATGAGTATTTTTTTATATTAAGATAAAATTAAAAAATAAAATTAATAAAAAAATTTCATTCTATCCCTAGTATTATAACTTCTAATCAAGAGTCAAAAGATTCTTTACTTTTTTTTATTAAACAACTAAATAATAGAGAAATATGTATCTTTTCATTCCATTCTTTATCTTTCTATTTTATTCTATTATTAACAATTCTCTTTCGTTCTCTTTAAATCTTCTAAACATATGTAAGTTATTGGAGACTCTTTGATTTCGCATAATCTTATGCTTTATCTGAATTTTAGTTTATTATTTTTATTTTCATTATATGTTAGACATTTTTTAATTAAAAAAGTGAAGTAAAATGGAAAAACAAATAAAAAAAATTTCATTACCTATAATTTTTTTTTCTGATTTCTCATTATAGGTTTTACCTTACCTTTTATTGTTTTTTTTTCCTCAATGTCAAGGGCAACTCAAGTCATATCCATGTTATTTGTTTGTTTGTGGGCCTCTTCTTGTTTAATTAAGAAAATTGTGGAATGAAATAAGAGAAACGAAGGTAAAACAATAGTGTAAAGATTATTTTAAAATATATTTTATTCTTTTTTAGTATTGTAGTGGTAAGGAGATTTGAATTTATAATTTCTTATAAACTATTCATACTCTTTCCTATTAACATACTCTTAGTGGCTTAAATATAATTTATTCTTACTTTAAAAATATGAAAAAAAAATTCTGTTTTTATTTATTTATTCTATTAACACTGTGATTTATTAGTTCATTCAAAAACATTTAGACGAGATAAGACCTGTTTCGAAATGTTTAGCCTAAACAGTTGAAAATGAATAACTACTTCTATATCTTCATAGGATTCCTTTCTGGTCTCTGGGAGTTCATCATCAACAACAGCGATCTAACATTTGCTGAAGTAAAATGGAAAAACAAAAAACAATATGAAAGAATAATGATTTAGTAATTAGTACAGGCTAAGATTTTGAAGCCATTGTCAACTCAATAATCAATAATTACCTACCTAAGAAACCCAACAATGCACGTAGAGCACTGATTGATCCAGGATGGATTGGCGAATTAGCTTGAGCAGTTCAGGGTCGGCGACTATGAGCCTTGCACATATGGTAACAGTCAAATTGAGTTTTCCTTTTACTTATTCATTTATACCTTGATAGTGGCATTGCTCAATGTTCGATTTTGGGCATGGAGGAGTGTTTGGGAGTAAAGGAATCGAACTGCTGCAGTCTTCGTATTTAAAATGTAATTCATTTTCATTATATTAATATTTTTTGAATTATGTCTCAATTTTGTTTACTCTTTTAATGTTCATATTTTAAACATAAACTATGTTAATCCAAACACATGATAGATCTTTAACTTATCTAAGTTTATATACCATACTTCTTTTATTTTATCCAATGTGAGACTTTTTTACTCACTTTACCACTACACATCACACACTCACATGTGTTCTTTCAACAATCAATGGCTTGACATTGTCCACCCCTACCTGAATAGATCTATAAGAAATCTCAAACACTTAAGTTCTTAGGCAGTGAATATTAAGGAGATTTCTTAGCCTTCAATTTGTCCCCACCTGCTAATGTAGCAACCCCAACGTGGGCCCCTATACGAGCCTCTCCCACCGAAACAGCACTTGGGATGGCTTGGCCTACTTCTCTAATCAAAATTTTGTTCCGGCATAGGCCCCTTTGCCCAATGAGGCGGAGATTGATCGAATTTTCACGATGTGTACTATAGTCTCAGTTTGTTTGTTTTTTTTTTTTTCCTTCAATCTCAACCTGAAAGATGCATTGTTATGCTCAATAGATCTTTGTTAAAATATAAAAACAGCTTTAAGAAGTCACCTTTTAAAGTTGCATCAAGTATTCATTTTTATATCAAAAACTGCTTTTTGTAGCAGTTGATATTTACTAAAAGTACTACAATTATTGTTAAAAAGAACGCCAAACCGAATATGCAGCACTACTTGTTTGTTTCATTAGCATAATTAGACTTTTGATCATATTATAAAAGGTACACAGGATCTTTCTGGTTTAATAAAAATGGGAGTCCACATAAAGAAGAACTTTTTTGAGCGGACAGAAATAATTTTTTTCTCTACTTTTTTGTATTAGTAGTTAATGTTGGATAGTAAAGTAGTGAGAGGGCAAGAAGAGTAAAAATTTAAGTGCATTAGAGATAAGAATGTTAAAGGTAGGTAAGTATAGGAAAAGGTAAAACTAAGAATTTAGAGTAGCACCTATGAGGAAGATAACAAAATTTTGTTTAAGACGATTGCTCATGTGAAGAGAAGAACAATAGTCACAATGTGAAAAAGTAGATAAAAAAGGAAAATAGTTCCATTAAAAGTGGTAGAGGAAGAAAGAAAAGAGCTTTGAAGAAATCATTAAAAAAAAAAATCCTTACTCTAATTAGATTTATTGAAATTTTAATTTTTGATAGAACTTAGTAGCCTCGTTTGATTCATGTATTTAACCACATATAATGGAATACGACTTAGTTATTATTTTTATTATAACTTTTGTCAATTGATAAAGTTCCCATAGTCAACATTTTTCATAATGCTATAAAGAAAAACAAAATTCTCAAAAAAGGCTATTTATGTGAAATCATTGTAGTTAGGCTTAACTCCTAGATAACAAAAATGGTCTCCCGCAAAGCTCATTGGCCTCCAAGCGATAGGGGATTTTAGCCAATAGAATAATGAATCCATGCATCAAGTGCCTGCTCTTGATCGACAACAAGTACATGGACATCGATGAGGAATTGGGATGGACCCTTGCAGGTTTATCATGCACCATTAATGCAACGGTAGTTGACTACCCGCGTCACATTAAGTCCTCCTATCATGCCTTGTCTGAACAGGACTTTTTAGGTAGATATCACTTTATTTTAAATATTTTATTCAACAATATTATTAATTTTTTAAATAACAATATATATTTATAATATTATTTATTAATTTTTTTATATTAATTATTTTATAAAATATCTAAAATAAATAATATCTGTCTAAAAAATTTTTCTCATCTATCTAAATTGCCATTGCTATTGCTTGGCCACTTAAGCCTACGACTCCGGAGAACGTATACCACAAGACGTAGTGGTGTCATAGCAGAAACAGATGGGAAAAAGGTGTTGGTACCCAACCACATACATAGATGGGTATTCGAATCATTTTTGCAAAACAAATGCCTCCGACCATCCACGTATTATCCAATATCAATCTAAACACCAATAATTATGCATTAATTAACTAAGTTCCTCTCTTATCACAATAACATTCTTTAAAGAAAGACATAAAATGAATTTTAATCCTCTTCAATCATTTTATTTATTATACAAGAATCCACTCTATAAATTATAAAATTCACTAGTTATAATTTAAATTTAATTTTATATTTCTCTTTATCTAATAAGTTATAAAATTTATTAGTTATGATTTAAACTTAATTATGTCTTTTTTTCTCTGATAAGGCCGATATTGTTTGTCAACTAAGAGAATCCAAATCCCTAATAAACATCTTTCCATCCCCACAGTATTCAGGAATGCACACGATCAAAATAATCTTGTCATGGTAACTGCGGGCAAATAAGACTCCAGCTAATATTAGTAAAATATTATATATTAACGGGAACCAAAGAAAGAAATTGTGAGAAAAGAAATGTGGATATGATATCCGGTTCCGCCATTTGAAGTATTTGCGGGACCAATTAACCTCTGATTTCCGGGGATTTGTGTTGGAATAACCCGACTTGGACATAAATCCGGTTATGATATCTCGTTCCAAACTCAAAACTACATATTTTTCATTTCCTTACACGAGCATGACAACACTTTCCCATTCCATCATTCTCGCTTTCTAGTTTATTTTCATTCCATTCTCTCCAAAATTTCCAAACAATGGCAAGTAGGAAAAATAAGTTTACGCAAGATATAACTCAAACTGACACTAATAATCTCTTTAGAAACTATCTGATCTTAAAATCGAATCCCATTCAAGTATTTACACCCTGAAAAGTGCACAATGGACGGGAAAAAATGGTACATGCAAGACTGCGGAGGCATCATCTAGATCGATTAAAACAGGTGATAACATTATACATATATATATATATATATATCAGAGGCTAGTTACGAGTTGCAAAACCTTATTATGACTCAAGGACAGCTCCTTCGACAATTTTCCACCCTGAACCTGAAAAAGCCATCTCGTATCTTGTTGTGTAGGTTCTGCTGTTCGAAGCATCATGCTGGGGATGGCCTACAGCAGTTAGGTGGGTAGATTCATTGAGAGTTGTTTCCACCACTGCACGGCGCCCATTCTGTGATATAGTCACACTATCGATGTTGAGTCCCACCAAGGTGTAGTCATAGAACCAACCAAGCTCTGCAATTTCAGCAGCCCGATCAGTCCATATCTTCAACATCTCACCGTCCAAAACCTAGCAGATCTTAGCCGTCAGCAAAACTTCATGCATACAAAGACAAGAATTCACAGAATAACTTCCCTCAAGACTGTTGGCACTCAAAAAGTAAAAAGAAAGAAATTTAAAATACTCAATACTTATCCTGGAGAGAGAAAAGCCTAAAAGTAATGTAAAATCATACAGTTCATTCAAACGTTGCTTTTAAATTCCCAGATACACAAGGTGACTCTGTCCATATGTGCACATGTATAAGATAATAAGACCAATTGTATGCAGGAACTCTTGTTATGCTTCAAACGAAATATGATCTGAAAGATTACTCAAGTTCTTATGTGAAATAGTTGAGGAGGTGGAAATGCAACACTTTAATGCGAATAACCAAAAAAAAAAATCAGATTTGCTTAATGTTCAGTTTGATATGGGAGTAATGCAGGGGAAAATGTTTCGGGATAAAAATTTATCCCTTTTAATTGGTGTTTGATTGGTCAAGAACAAGGTAGTCAAATGCGAAAGGAGTCTTAGGGGATTTTCACGCTTTGAGGCGAAAGGCACCAAAAGACGCACACCTCACTAAAGAAGGAAAAATTATTGCATGCTACTGGAGCACAATAAATGCATTCTCTAAAAAACATCTTCACCATTGATTTTTAGTTGTTAACATAAAATTTATATAAGTTCTCTTAAAATCAATGATAAATATGCTTCTTAGAGCATGCATTTATTGGTGCTCCAAAAACATACAATAATTTCTCCTAAAGAAGGGCACTAACATTAAAAAAACAATATATAAATTAACTACTTCATTGTGAACTTACAACATTAAAATGTTAAGTGATAAAGTATCATAATAAGTTGATAACATGCTCTAAAGACTAATAATAAAGACACTAACACATAAAATTTGGTAAATTTTAAATAAATAATACTTTAAAGAATTAATAAAATTTTATAAATAAATCATATAATAATATAATATTAATAATATTTTAAATAATAATATAATAATATACATAATAAAATCATTAGTGTCATAAGAGCTATTGATTTATTAATTAATCAAGAAACTAACAAATAAAATTTGGTAAAATTTAAATAACTAATATTTTAAAATTTAATAAAATTTTATAAATAAATAATATAATATAAATAACATTGTAAATAATAATATAATAATATACCATTAACATTAGTAACCAGCGGCAAAAGGAAACACAGCCAACAGCGGCAAGTTTATGCAAGCAGAGCATTGGTAAAATTATTAAAATCACTAAAAAAGAGATGAAACTGGCAAGAATCTGCCGAAGTAGGTAATAAGAGAAGAATGATAGTTAAAAACACAAATATAATGAAAGAATGTCTAGAAAAGAATTTAAAACCAGACTCAAGACAGAGATAGACTAAAAACAGAGCATGTTCATTGTCGGTAGCGCAAAAAGAATAAAACCAATATAAAAACATGTAAAACTATCATAGAATCAGCCAACATGCATAAAGAAGAGATGAAGAATGATTAAAAAAATTAAAAGGTATCTGTTTGGCTTGGCGGTGGACGAAATTGCCTTGGTGGTGGGTGTCGTTTGAATGTCTCCTTTGTTACATAACTTCAGAATCCTTGGTGTTGGTCTTTTATAGTAAAAAGTAAAAACTCGTGTCTTATGGGTTGGGCTTTTAATCTTAAGTAACAATCACTAAGGTGCTCCAAGCGAGCACCTCACTTACGATTGAAAAGCGCCATCAAGGCACAAAAGGCATGCACCTCACGCAGCAAGAGGCGCCGAACCCTTCCCTCACCTCGCCTTAGTGCTTAAGGCACGCCTGGGAGCACCTTTGACTACACTGGTCAAGAACCAGATGGAAGAAGTTTTAGGCTCCGTTTGGTACACAGTATAAGCAATGGATAAAATAGTATAATTAATACTATCCATTTTTATACAATGTTTGGACAAGACATTAGATAACATAATGTCCGATCAAAATAATTTTATTTAGCCTTAACTATATAACATATAAAAATCAAAATATTTTATCTAATATAGTCTTATACAGTCAGAGTTAGATAAAATTATGTTGACCGGATAAGTTGTTATCCAGTATCTTGCCCAAACGTGGATAGTATTAATTATACTATACTATCAATTCCTTATACGGTATACCAAACAGGGGGCCTTAGTGTACTAAACTTTTCCTATATTTCAAGGGGTAAACATTACCCTCATTGGGAAAAGTTTCAGGAATTTTATGTGTTGGGCAATGATTTGGTCACAAAGCACAAAGGAAAGGTGAAATGGTTGGCAACAACACGGAGGCAAGGGTGATGTCTACAACAGAGGCAAGGGTAGTGTTTGGAAACTTGAAGTTAGCCTATCAAAAGCAAAGAGACAGCCAAACTAAGTTAAAAATTAATTTTCATCCCTTAACATTTGTTTCCTTAATTGTTACTCCAATAAAATTTTTATCTTAGCTACCAAACATAACCTAAGGGTATGTTTATACCAAAGTGATGGAAGGAAGGATTGAGAAGGGGAAGTAAATAGTTTATTAACAAATTTAACTTTGTTTGGGAGA
Organism: Castanospermum australe; assembly: GCA_019955255.1. Taxonomy (NCBI): domain Eukaryota; kingdom Viridiplantae; phylum Streptophyta; class Magnoliopsida; order Fabales; family Fabaceae; genus Castanospermum; species Castanospermum australe. The sequence continues at coordinate 142,868 of NSJW01000961.1, forward strand.
TTTTTCAATGGAGGGAGTTGGAAGCCCTTTACCCCAAGCAAAAAATATAATTCAATAAGGAGTGGAGTGGGTTTATTAAAAGGATTGTTTAGTGACTAGTCCAATCAATAGAAAAATACTTCCTCTTCTCCACTCCTTCCCTTTCCACTCCACCCTTATATGAACTCACTCATTTCCATACCTTGCAAAACTCTTAAGCATAGCCTAAATGATATGCCATCATACCCAATGTTTAGAAAACCGAACAAGTGATTGAACCTGTAAAGGGAGAAGTTGAAGGTTTTGAGGTTAAACTGGAGTTGAACCACAGTCAAACCAGGGCTTTATATATACCTGCATATTTGATAAATATATGACACATTTGCTATTTGTATCATCTTGAATACTTGATTCATTTGAACATATTTCATTCTCTCCATGTTTTGAAGATTTGTCAAGCATTCCAAATGATTTGCAAATTTTTCAACCCAAGTGTATGCATATATATATTTGTATGGAAAATGAAAACACAAATAAATATAAGTATATAATATATACTATGAAGTTAACAATCAAAACTTCCCAACAGTTAAGTGGCTAAATAAACACCTTTCAATTTAAAAGAACCAGGTTCGATTCTTGGCTGAAGCACTTTTACCGTCTTATGTTAAGCCTCACCTTCTTTAATATATACCTTATATGAGCAAGAGGCTTCACAGGTGCCGTGGTAACGCAGCGTGAAGCCAACTTGTTGGCCCAAGTTCAAATCCTGCTTTGGAACTTTTGGTTTCGAAGATTGATTTCAAAATTTGAACTGGTTGGACCAGTCAAACTGTGACCGTTTCACACAATTTGACTGGAGAAACGATTCTGCAAATGGCTTTCAGTATACTGGCTATGGGGGACTAACCAGACCGAATAATAGACTGGTTCTCAATTAAACCAGTCCGGTTTTCAAAACACTGATCACACATCACATCGGATTCAAAAGAAAAAACAATAAACACCATAAAAACGTATAATTGCACAACAAACCCAGGACAAATTGGATTCAACGCTCTTATAGGATCTAATCTATAGAAGCACTTTCCTAATGAAGCCAGATTTAATGTAACCATAAAATAAAACTACCATCAGTGTATTGCTCACACCAAATTTTGGAAGTGCGTAATTACCATTTCCAGTTCCATAAGGACCATCTAAACTCCTTACCTCTTGCAATCTTCCTAGGCAATGGTCAGGTCCAAAAGCTTGGGATTTGATATTTTGCCATTTGCGAACTAGAGCTTCTGCAACCCTTGCATCCATTTTCGGAAGTAGCTCTCCGAATTCTTCATCTCCTAAGGAACCTGTGCAGTTGAATCTGTGTTATATGCAATAAGCAATTATTGCTTGAAGTTTACACTTTGAACTTATAAAACCCAATTTCAGATCTGGTGTAATAGAATAATTCAGATCATGAACAAGAACTATTTGTGCTAATGATTCCAAATTGCAGATGTCTCTATATGGATCATACCTAAATTGATGGCATCTGATGCCATCTCTGAACCAGTCATTTTGCGTATGATGGGTGAGCCATTCCTAAAAGGTAAAAACTTCAAGCCAACCAATGTCACAAGTCCAATCACAACACCAGCACACATGATCTTCACACTTGCCTCTTTAATTTTGTCAGTAATAAATTCACCTTCACTTATCTCGGTAGAATTCTTTATTCCAGAAACCTCAACATCGGGTGAAGTATCTTGATCCGATAATATTAGAGGATCCTCACTTACTACAGGACTGAAATAATCCTTCTCACCATTTTCTTGATGTTTCACAATTTGATCTTCAGAACCAACAGGAAATACCTTCTTCAATGTGTTAATTGCACTAGCCTTGACATGGCCAATAACAGCAGTAGCCTCAGCTCCAATTTTTACTATGGCTGCTGCAGCAGCCAAGGGTGAATGGCCGACACCTTCCAGCCTCTCTAGATATCTCAGCACTGTAGGGTCATCATAGTAATCTCCAAGCTTGAATCTCGTGTCTTTAGTATCTCTAAATCTGGGAAAAACCACCTCCATCAACCATGTCTCCAGCAATTTACAGAGTCCAGGAAGATCACGGTCATCATCACCCTTTGCATTTTCCATAACAAATTCTATAATAGATGGGTTTCTATAAGGAGAGCTATCGCTGTCTAGTCCCAACCATGAACGACACTGGTCAAGCTCCCCAACAAGCAGTGCACAGAGGCCCCTTTCTAAAGCAAAATCAACCTCTCTCTTCTCCTTGGGAGTGTAGACAGAGGCAGCATTCCTCATAGTTGTTATCTTAGTTTGTTGAAGTTGTTGGAATAAGTTATCAGCATCTTGGACAAGATGTGGTTTTTTACCTACAAAGGCTTGTGCAACCAGGGCAAGTGCCACTCCATAAGCTTCAAAACTTTCAGCTGGAATATTACTTGGTGTGGCTACAAAAAGATCAACCTTCAAAAGAAGAATGAGGGGAAAAGGAAAACAATATAGGTTAATGCTTTATAAATAATAACTAAGAAAAAATAGAAAATTACAATAACATGCAAAAAATAATCTATGAATACCTGCTCAGCTGCTGTCATATGTAAGAAGGCCTCATTCATGAAATCTTCACGGGTGAAGCCCCCAGCAATTGCTGCTGCTCCCCCTCCTCCAACCGCCCACAAAATGTTGCGCACACCCTGAAGACCTTCCTCCCTCCGTGAACGATATTCATCGCCAAGAGGCAAGGCTAGAAGTTCCAAAACACAACGTGGGGTTATCTCTTCTAGTGTCTCATCAATTTGTGCTTGTAAATCTGGTGCTAGGCTGCTTGCCCCTTCTTCCTATATAATCAAGTAAGTTATTGGAAAGCATATTGAATCAGAACTCCAACTTAAAAGTGTTCAAGCTATAAGATATATGCGTTATGTTACCGAGCATTAAATACTAGCCATAATATTTTAAGGTAGTTTTTGTAAATCCAACAGTAGTAAATTTCAAGAGGAATAATACACTTCACAAATGTTAATTATTCACAAATTTCACCCGCTAAGATCATCATTGTCTATACAAAGTCTGCGGTGGCTTGCTTTGACATGCTTAATCCTATAACAGCACCAAATTGATTTCGGCCATTAGGGATGATGCATCAATAGGACTAAAGCTTATATTCAGGTGCAAAAATGTGGTAATCAAATGTGTGACCAAAACGTTAAAACACACATTATCTATACTGAATATTCTATCGTTAGTCCACAGAAACCAAAAAACAAAGAGCCAAAGGTAGAATGTTTAAAAAATTTCTTAAAAGAAAAAGAAAATGGTCCAAGCCAATAGGCGTGAAGTTGAGCAACTCACCTGCAAAAGCTTCAATGCCCTCTCCAGCACCTCACAGCCCGCAATGAAATCAGGTGGGGACAAAGCCATAGCGTCCCTTGAGATGTCAACGTAAGCAAGTGCCATCGCCAAGACAACATCTTGCTTAAAGGACTTTGGTAGCCTCTCTCTAAGTAAACCTTGTCCAATCTGAAGTACCAACTCAGTCTCTCCAGCTTCCTGCAACACGTATAAAGCTCCCGGAACCTACAAAAAGGCAAAGCTTTCTCCTATAGAATATTTCCCATTGAACCCGAAACTGCCTTTAAACAAACAATTAGCACTGGTGATTTTTTGAAATGAACCTGGCGAAGCTTTCAATTCAATTATGGCGGTCACGTGAATAGGAAGGAGTAGAATTACCTTGTCAAAAGGGACTTGGGTGAGAATGGTTCCATCCTCGTCGTCGACGAGGCCTTGATTGTACTCCCTCCTGGATGCTGGGTCTGCTAGGGTTTCACAAGCGGCTTGAAGGATTTGCCTGCGGCTAATCAACGCGTCGTGGCTGAAAGCGTACTGAGGAGGCTTTGAGACCCTGGCCTCGTAAGCCCTCCGAATACCATCCCCTAGGAAATGCGGCTCCGCTCCAAGAACCCCATAGAAGTCGAGGGGGATGGACACGTAGCGCTCAGGAGGGTCGAATCGCGGAGGAAGAGTGGGAGTCAGAGTAGCGGCACCGGAGGAAAGGGAATGGTGGTGGTCGGAAGCGTCGCCGAGGAATTGGAAATCGGAAATGAGGCGCTCCGCCCATTTACTGGCAGAGCAAGCGACGGACACAGAACCGCCGCCGCTGCCGGAGAAATTGAGCTTGTTAGGTTTTGTAGAACAGCGTCGCGGCATGAGCCGCGGGGTGCAGAGACCAATGCCAACGCCAACGCCAACTCGAGGCAGCAAGGCATCCATTTCAGTCTCTGCCTTCTCTTAAACCCTCAGTCTCTTGTTACACTACTTTCTTCATTTTAAAACAACATAGTTTGGGACCATTGTACAGAAAGATCAATACTTCATTGGTTTTATATATATAAATTAAACCCCTATTGCCCAAACCGTTGTAGTCTAGTTGGCTAGGGTAATCGGGTCTCATTCAGAAAGTCCGGGTTCGATCCCCGGCAACAGAAGTTGTTATTTCGCCAAATATTTTAATTTTCAACTTTGTAGTTATTGTATCTTGTATATTATAATTTTCTTAGTTAATGAAATGTGTACACCATTCTTTCATATTTTCTATACCAAGTTGGTGTCCCTAGAGAGCTATTTGATGAAACCGAATCATTCAAGTAATGGTATACCTTATTCAAGTGCATCATGGTGTCTATATAATTTTGTCCCACCACAGACATATGTTTTTTTTTTGTACAGTAGATAAGAAACCACAGACATATGTTGCATTAATTAATGGCTTCAGTCCCCGTATAATTAATTGAATATGAATCAGTTTTCTTTATTTATTTCCCTTTAATTGGACAGTAAACATTATTCCTTTGCTTTTATATTATTCTTTTTTAATTGTATTTAAACCTAAACGAGTTCATTTGTAGTGTCAATGTCATATCATTTATAAATATATTTTCTTTTTGGACTGAAATGGTTGGGTTTTCGGGCCATCTAGAGATGATCGGGTACATAAGTGAAGCTGCTTTTGGTGGGCTTCATAAGTGTGACAAAAATCGGGTCTTAATATGGAGGGGGGAGTCCCTGGCCCTTTTGAGTAGTTAATGGGCTCCTCAATTCATCATCCACCTTGTACGTGAATATAAATAATTCTGTACAACCTGCCCACTCATGTAAACAGCAAAGGGCTAGTTGTTTTAAACACCTAAATGCAAAAATACAATGGCCCATGAAACGGCTCTGGTGCCATGAATGCATTTGATTTGATTGCGTGGGTTGGGCCTTCATAAAATTATGTTGTTCTACTCTATTATTTTGCCCGTACTTAATGGATTGATGTACTTGATTAGTTTATTTTAATTTAATATATAAAGTAAAGTGGATCATTTCTCGTGAAATCAATCGATATAATATATATGTCTTGTTCTCTTTTCCTTTTATTAATTTTCGCTAAAGGGATTAGCTTTCCTTTATCTCTCTTTCTGTGGCTAATAAAATTTGCCTAAAGAAGAGCATGATAAAATAATACTCCTTTTTGGTAACCCAGGATGATAATAATAGTAGTTGTCTAACGGATGCTTCGTGGGCATCTCAAGTCCGAAATACTTTAATGGATCTTCTCTCTTTCGGAAGGGACACTGGACTCGTGCATCGTGACCTGAACATGGCCATCTAAAATCTAAATGCAACCAGAATCATTAATAAATAAATTGGTCCCCACTGGCCACCACCCCCAATGAACTTAACCACAGAGGAACAGCCATCAATCAGTGACACTAACAACCCCAATTGTGGGGTGAGGCTATCAAACCCCATATACGATAGAAATTCACGAGACCTCATAATACCAGTCCCATGACAGGATTCCAAAAGCACAACGAGTCTTCTTCTTTCTGCTCTTTTACACGACATAAAAAGGGCAAGAAAAGGTTTCAGACCTTTTCGGGAATAGAGCAAGCGAGCGACAATCAGAGATAGAGAAGAGAAGAGGAGAAGAGGGACATACGCACTTTTGCAGCCCAAACGGCAAAACGCTCCTGAAAGTACAAACAAACCCCAATGCCAGAACCCACGTCGAGCTCCCCAACACTCATTCACCATCACCAGTACATGTACATTTGACCATTCCCGCGGCCACCCACCAACCACCATTATCAGATTATCTTCTTCTCCAAACCCAAATGGCAACAACGGCTATTTTTCTGTGCTTCCTTGCGGTGGCGCATTATTCCACCACCTTGACGTGTGCCCAACGCAGCGCCGAGACCTCGTCGGAGATCCGAGCCTTAACCGCCTTCAGGGTCAACCTCCACGACCCACTTGGCTCCTTGGACGGATGGGATTCTTCCACGCCATCCGCTCCTTGTGACTGGCGCGGCATTGTCTGTTTTGACAACCAAGTTCGCGAGCTCCGCTTGCCTCGCCTTCAACTCGGTGGCCCACTCGCCGACTCGCTCTCCAACTTGGTACAACTCCGCAAGTTGAGCCTCCATTCTAACAACTTCAATGGCTCCATACCTTCTTCTCTCTCCCGCTGCTGGCACCTTCGTGTCGTTTACCTTCACAACAACTCGCTCTCCGGCGAACTTCCGCCGGCGCTTCTCAACCTCACCAACCTTCAAGTTTTCAATGTCGCTCACAACCTTCTCTCTGGCAGTATCCCCGGCAACCTGTCAAACTCCCTCCGGTTCCTCGATTTCTCGTCGAATGCATTCTCCGGTGACATGCCGGCTAATTTTTCTTCGAAATCTCAGCTACAGCTCATCGACTTGTCCTACAATCGCTTCACCGGTGCAATATCGGGCACTATCCGAGCGTTGGAACAGCTTGAGTATCTGTGGCTAGACTCCAACCACCTGCATGGGACTCTGCCTTCGGCTCTTGCCAACTGCACCTCCCTAGTGCATCTAAGCATCGAGGACAATGCCCTCAGTGGGTTGATACCGGCCACTGTGGGGATGATGCCCAAGCTTCAAGTTCTGGCACTGTCGCAGAATCAACTCCTGGGTTGGGTACCCGCATCCCTGTTTTGCAATGTTCACTTGAATGCTAGCTCTTCGTCTCTGAGAATTGTTCAACTAGGCTTTAATGCGCTCACGGGCATTTCCAAGCCGCCAAATGGGAGCTGTGTTAGCGCTTTGGAGGTTTTGGACATTACGGAGAATCACATTCGCACTCCATTTCCCTACTGGTTGACCAATGTGACCTCATTAAGGTCTCTAGATCTTTCGGGAAACTCCTTTTCTGGTGTTTTACCGGCTGATATTGGGAATCTGTTCAGGTTGGAGGAGCTAAGACTGGTAAATAATTCATTATCGGGAGGAGTCCCTCGTGAAATTGTGAATTGTGGGTTGTTACAGGTCCTTGATCTTCAGGGGAACCGATTTTCTGGTCCTATTCCTTCGTTTCTTGGCCACATGAGGAGCCTCAAGATGTTATCCCTTGGTGGTAACCTGTTCACTGGTTCTATACCGACGAGTTATGGAACGCTTTCAGCGCTAGAGACGTTGAACTTAAGCAATAATAAGCTAACGGGGATTATACCCCAAGAGATCATGCGCTTAGGCAACGTGAGTTCTTTAAATCTTAGTAATAACAGATTTTCGGGCCAAGTTTTATCTGATGTCGGGGACTTGACAGCTTTAAAGGTTCTTAATTTGAGCCACTGTGGGTTCTCAGGAAGGCTTCCTGCTACTCTTGGCAGTTTAATGAAACTGACAGTGTTGGATTTAAGCAAGCAAAACCTTTCAGGTGACTTGCCAATTGAGCTTTTTGGATTACCATGCTTGCAGGTTGTTGCACTCCAAGAGAACCACTTATCCGGGGCTGTTCCTGAGGGTTTCAGCAGCTTAGTTAGTCTACGTTATCTTAATCTCACCTCCAATGCCTTTGTTGGCGACATTCCGGCAACCTATGGATTTCTTCGGTCATTAATTTTTCTCTCTGTGTCTCACAATAATATTTCTGGTAGGATACCGTCGGAGATTGGTAATTGTTCTCAACTTGAAGTGCTGGAGTTGCACTCAAATCGTTTGCAGGGTAACATTCCAGGTGATATCTCCCACCTTTCTCGTTTAAAGGAGCTTGATTTGGGAGATAATAGATTGATGGGAGACATACCAGATGAAATATCAGAGTGTTCTGGTATGACTTCACTCTTGTTGGATGATAATCACTTGACGGGTCATATACCAGAATCCTTATCAAAACTTTCAAACCTGATCGAGTTGAGTCTCTCTTCAAATCAATTGAACGGGAAAATTCCAGTTAATCTTTCAAGCATTTCTGGTTTGAAGTATTTAAATCTATCTAGTAATAATCTCGAGGGTGAGATTCCAGAAATACTTGGTTCTCGATTCAATGACCCTTCTGTATTTGCAATGAACCAGAGATTATGCGGGAAACCATTGCATAGGGAATGTGCAAATGTAAGAAGGCGGAGAAGGAGAAGACTAATAATATTCATAGGCGTGGCTGTGGCTGGACTAGGCATTTTGGCATTATGTTGTTGTGGTTATATTTACAGCCTGTTACGGTGGCGCAAGAAGCTTAGGGAAGGGGTAACAGGGGAGAAGAAACAGAGCCCTGCTCGTGCAAGCTCAGGAGCAGACAGAGGACGAGGGAGTGGGGAAAATGGAGGGCCAAAACTAGTAATGTTCAACGGCAAGATCAGTTATGCCGAGACATTGGAAGCAACCAGACACTTTGACGAGGATAATGTCTTGAGCAGGGGAAGACATGGTCTTGTGTTCAAGGCCTCCTACAAGGATGGGATGGTTCTCTCTATCCGTCGTTTGCCTGATGGATCCATCAATGAGGGCACCTTCCGAAAAGAAGCAGAATCACTGGGCAAAGTAAAGCATCGAAATTTAACAGTTCTGCGTGGCTACTATATGCAGGATCACCTGATGTGAGGCTCCTTGTTTACGACTACATGCCCAATGGGAACCTAGGGACTCTGCTTCAAGAAGCGTCTCAGCAAGATGGCCATGTGCTGAATTGGCCAATGCGTCATCTGATCGCACTAGGCATTGCTCGCGGGCTAGCTTTCTTGCACTCAGTGCCAATAGTTCATGGCGACGTGAAGCCTCAAAATGTTCTTTTTGATGCTGATTTCGAAGCCCATTTGTCGGAATTTGGGTTAGACCGATTAACAATAGCAACCCCTGCAGAAGCATCCTCGTCGTCTACCCCCAATATTGGTTCCTTAGGCTACGTATCACCGGAAGCAGGATTAACTGGACAAACTTCAAATGAAGCAGATGTATACAGCTTTGGGATAGTGTTGTTGGAGATACTAACAGGGAGGAAACCAGTGATGTTCACGCAAGACGAAGACATAGTGAAGTGGGCGAAAAGGCAGTCGCAAAGAGGCCAAATTTCAGAACTGTTGGATCCTGGTTTGCTTGAGCTAGACCCAGAGTCATCAGAATGGGAAGAGTTTTTGTTGGGCATCAAAGTAGCTCTCCTTTGCACAGCACCTGATCCTCTTGATCGACCATCTATGACTGACATTGTTTTCATGCTCGAAGGTTGCCGGGTCGGACCCGATATTCCATCTCCAGCTGATCTCACGACAATACCTTCCCCTGTTTGATTTATTTTTGAAAAAAAAATTAATCAAGGAAATAGAATCTCTTCAAGTTGATTGTTCATTTGTAATTTCAGTGGAAATTTGTTTTCTAATTTGTACTGAATTAAATTAAAAATTTTCCTTTTTTTTTTCTGTGATTGAGTCTTTGCTTTATTCTTCCAAGTTATCGCTGTTGACGTAGCTTTGACCGAACTGCGCGTTCGTTCAAGAGTTCAAATGGCAGTTCCGAAATTCCGTGCGTGGGGAACGCGAAAAGTTGATCCCGCCAAAAGAGGGATATCTATCATCGAATGCAATGTAGCCAAGTGTCGAGTTAGGAAGGTCGGGGAAAGTAACCGTTAATATGACCCGAAGGCTGGAGCTTGGAAGAAAGATTTTTGGACTACGATGCTCTAAATGTGCATGATGCACAACAGTTTATAAAAAAAACATAACTTGTTCATTTTTTTTATAAAATATTAATTGATAAATTATAAATGTATTAAATTTAAATTTTTTAAGAAATATTTATTACTTATACTTTAATCTTTAAAATATAAATTATATATTTTAAAATTTTTATAAATACAAGGAGAGTGAGGTGAGTGTGTGTCGGTAGTTTGACATAAATCACTCCCACAAAATCTAACATGGATTCCTTGGCACTTCTAACCATTTTTTTATTAGCAGATTCCTCGAAAACTGGGAATGGGGCATCAGGACTCAGTATCTGTGAATCTGTCCAAGAAAGGCTTTTTTTTTAATTTTGAAAATTGGACCGGATGATTTATTGAACTGGTTTAATCAAAAATTAGACTATTAGTCGGTCAGGTCAAACTCGTGTGATCGATATGCTAAAAATCGATTATAGAACCGTTGAACCGGATATAAATTACTCAAATTGTCTAAACCGATTACGGTTTGATGGTCTGCCAGTTTAGTAATTAACCTCAAATTGAACAAAAATCTCCCCAGTTGAATTCCAACATGAGTCATAGGTGCATGAGTCAAGCTGTTCTACCACTAAACTAAATGAATTCTCATTATATTATATATCTTATTATATATTTAATATAATGTAAGGACATGATTATAACTTTCAACAAAAGATCTTTGGTTCGAACTTGGAATAAAAGGTCATATGAAAGAAACATTATCACTATTCTAGTGTAATGTTTATAATATATGATACATTATTATATTTAAAATATGTATATAATTTTAAATTAGTATAAATATTATATTTTAAAATATAAATATATTTAATTATATTCCGATTCGACCACGGTTGAACCATTAAACCTTAAATCAATACCTCGATCGATTTAGTGACCGATTTTATTTTCATAACCTTAACAAAAACACAGTGCTTGGTTTGGATTCTTTCTGGAAATTATGCAAGACAAAGCAGGGTATAAGATGAAGGTTCAATAATGTGTTTACATTTAGCAAATCAAAAACTAGTGTTTTGTTTACATCATCAGCCATCCACTTATCTAATAATATTCAGTTTATCTCATATTTATTCCCATCCACTCTGTTTGTGGCTTTTCAATCGTCTTAAATGAAAGAGTGTAAACTTCCACGCTGGATAAAAAGTTATGTCGAGGTGCAAACTGTATAAATAATGGAGTACAAGACACTTGGCTCAAGTAGTACTGAATTTTTTTTAAAACTGTTTGTGGTGGTTTTGATTTCATTTTAATTTATTTTCTCCCATTTCACACTATGTTGTAAATCCTTTTTGTGAAAAAAAAAATCTTTCCCCTTTCCACAGCATGTCATAGATACATCGTAAAAAAAGTAACCAATCTACTAAGCTTTCAATGATTTTGTCCTAGTTTTGTATGTTTTGAAATTTTCTGTTGAAATGAGTCAGAGCAGAGCAGAGCAGCACTAGTTATCACTTGGAATAATTTTGTGAAGCAATTATCCCCTGGCACGAAAGATGCATGCTCATGGGTCTCACCAGTAAATGAACAATATCCCATTGCAGCAAAAAGAAAAAGAAAACATATCCCTTTTTTTTTTCTCTTGACATGGAAAACATATCCCATTCAATTCCCAGTTTAGGCAGAGTTGAATAGGAAAGGACCGGAAGAAGATTATGTGCGTGCGAAACCGTGAACAAATTGAATAGGGTCTGCAGGGTGCATGGTCAGAGAAAAAACATGAACAGGCTGCATAAATGTGTGCTTGTGAATTTCACCTGAGAGAGAGACCCGAAGTCCAAAAACGGGAATTTAATTAATAGCTCACGACAAGTCGCAGACTCAGCACAGTTAGCCCAATAAGGCTGTGTCAGGGTCAAATTTAATTGCAGTGACTGTCCACGTACTTTCTGTGTTTGAGGAAATGAAAGGTAAAAAGTCCAGGAGAGAAGGAAATAGCTGGCATACTGTACTGAGTAAAACCTTTTTTTTAATATTATTTATTAAATTTATTTTTTAAAAATTAATTTTATCAATTTAATTTTTAAAATTTTAAGTTATTAATAAATTTTTGTATTATAATTTTATTAATTTAATTTTTTTTAAAAATTAAATTGTGAATTTGAAGTTTAAAGTATTAAATTAATAAAATTAATTTTTATAAAATTAAATTAAAAAATAATATATATTTCAAAAACTAAAAAAAAAAATTATTTTAATTTATTTCTTCTTTTAAATTCAAACCTGTTAGGAGTATACTCATCGATAAATACAAGTAGCTGCAAACTCTTTTTCCTCCCTGAAATCATCGAGGCAAGAATACTCATTCACGATTCAGTTCTTCATAGTTATAAACTAAACCGATACAAGCATGTCATCATAGCAAGAAGAGTTGAAATAAACGGTGTTAATAGTTGCAGCTTGTTAACCGGGGCAAAGTTCTCAAAGCCAGAAGCTAGCAGCAATCGGGATATGGGGAGCCTCAGACATCATAATACATATGATGAACTTTTCTTCATTGAAAATATTTGAGAGTATATTACAGTTGATCCAAAATTTTCCTTCATAGAAAAATAAGACAATAAATATATTACATGCGCCACAAGTTTTAATCAGAACATGTTTCAGTAATCAAATTTCTATCACAGATCGTTTTTCTTTGAATGTTCCTACTACTGTAAATTCCATTTTACTGAATCAAGACTAGAATATGGCTTTTTGGTACAATGAAACATGGCTTTATTAAATTACGAAATTTATTGTGTAAAAAATGATAAAATAATATAGAGAGCACTGCACAAAATGATTCTCTATGCAGATGTTAGCCCTTCAGGAAGGGATTCACTGTCGGGATCAGGTCTAAGAAACCTTCGACACGCGTAAAACACGGCTGAATGGAAGCCAGTTGGGTTGTCAATGAACACAAAGTGCCCACCCTGCAACAAGTAACTAAGTTTGTTAGTAAAAATAATATTGAAATGGATTCATGTTTAGGGAAATGGAGAAAGTGATACCTGGGGAACCCTAATGATTTCACATGGAACCTTCATATGCTTACGAGCTTCTTGGGCCCCTTGATAATTCATCCAGTCTTGGACACCATATATATGAAAGTGGTGGGCACCTTCCACTCTGAGGCACTGTAACACCAGAGATGGAGGTTTAAAACATCAGATACAAGTCAAGAGTAGTAGAACATAAAGTAAAAGTGAATATTTGAAACAATAGAGAGATGATAACATGACCTCGGCTAAAGCCCATAGCCATGTGACAGTAAATTTACAATTTAGTGTTATACTTAAAGACAAATTTATAGTCACACCTTCAAAATTTTAGAATTTTGGAAATTTACATAAAATTTGCAAACCAAAGAAAGCTTCAATTTGCCTCATGGTCTCTTTCCCACAATTTTTCCTAGGCATTCCTTTTTTTTTCCTTTTTTTAGTTGAATGCTAGTTGGGCATTTCAAAGAATGTCTTTCGTTCCTAGGCAACAGGCTTCAGTATTCAGCAACCAGAAAATAAGCCATGCACTGAGAAACCCAGGTGTGGGACTCCATAATCTAAAACATTGATTCAAGCCACAATACCGTGAATTGATAAGTAGATTGATACATACTGAAGTAATGGTGGCTGTTCAAGTTTCAATTTTCATCTCAGTCAGCAATAAGCCATGAACTACAAATCCAATATGTAGTCCACCATAAATACTGATGCTAAGTAGCAGTTATCTTGATAGTGTCAGTTACAATCTTCATTCTTTTCTCTCACACTCTATTTCCTTCCTTTGTTTTTCAGTTGAAGACAAATCGTATTTTAATGTAGCAGAGTTGAAATGAATTGTTAATTCAATAGGAGGATGATCACCAATCCTATGAAGAAGGGGCATCCTAGCAGATGCTCCAAATGAAAATATATATTTTAATGTAGCAGAGTTTTTAATGAAATGTCAATTCAATAGGAGGAGGATTATCACCAAACCTGTGAAGAAGAGGCATTCTAGCAAATGCTCCAAATGAAAAAATATATTTTAAGCACAGCTCGCCACTAGCTTTGGCTGCTAAAGTATGGTAAGCATAATCTTCAACAGCAAAAAAGCAACAATTAGAATGTACTTTTACATCTAAACCACATGTCAATGTGTTATGTTGCCATACCTGTCAGCAATCTTGATTCCTCTTCAGTCAGCATTTCCCCAGTCGAATATGTACCAAACCTAGCAGTTGTATACCTGCGGACCATATCAGGACCCCAAGGACCTAAACCTCTGCCACAAACATATGTTGAAAAATATTAAACAAAGACAATATTATATAATTGAATGCTTAACGTACTGAAAAAACAAAAGCACTAATATTATAACAATAACTAAGTAAATTAATGGACAAAGAAAACTGGAGCAATGGTATTAACCCATATTGCTTGATTTACAAAAGAATGTTAGATGTAGCATAAAAAAAAGAATGCACAATTATCCTTCTTTCAAGCAGGAGTCAGACCCCTCTTACCCCTCTTCACCACAACCTACCACCCCACATATTTGATTTGAGCATTACTAATGCAAATGGTTTGTAACTCCAGCAACAAGCTCTGTATGCCAGTAACTAGATTGAACATAAAAGTTCTTCAAAAATGATTCCATCCATGACTTAGGTATAATATACAGAACCCATCATTCAATGAAGAGACCATATGAATTTAAGTCAATATACTTGTCTACTTCAGAATGGACACCTTTAGAATAAATAATAATGGCAGTGAGTCAGATAATACTAATGTGTCGTGAAGATGTGAAGAAATGTATTGCATTATCATCAAATACAAACTTTCATTTTAATGACAACTTATTTGAAAGATTTTAAGATTTGGGTGAGAATGCATCTAGTTGCCACCACAATATTCTAATCCAATAATCAAACACAGTAGTAAAACAGTCTTTTGAAAGCCAATCAGTAGGAGATAGGAAAAGAATCTAAAATATAACACAAGCATGTGAATATGTGATACACCAAGGCAGGCACAAGAACTGAAATAATAATGCAAAATTCTTTATTTTCTGATGCCTCCTTCATCATAGCCATAGTTTAAGAACAATGCAAGCATCTCAAGGCAACCAAATCTGTCTAAATTTTTTTCTTTTCTAAAAAAAAGAAAGTGCTAACATTACACATAAAAAGAGGACAGAAAAAAAAGGGACAGGGTAGCCTTACCTGACAAGTTTCTGAGGTGTAAAATTAGATTCCCAGAGATGGTTCAAAATTGCTCCTTTCCATGTTGCTCGGAACCTTGTAATCCACTCAGACTTGGCATCTGATTCTGATGAAACTCCAGCAGGTCCCACCAAAATCAAGTGCTGTACGCGCTCAGGGTGCTATACATAAATATTAAAATAAATATCAGAATAACTATTAAAAAAAACAACCAAAAAAGTCATTAGTAGTTAGCATTTTAATGCAATGTGGGAAGACATTCACCTTAAGCGCATATTTGGCAGCCACATAACCACCAAAAGAATGCCCAAGTAGTATAAAAGAGCTCAGGTTTTTGGCTTTTCTCCATTCCTCAAAAGAATCAATGAACCATGCCTCAGTTTCTGTAGCATTAACAACAAATGAACAAATAACAGTATTTGTACAGTAACTTTCACGTTAAGCAACAAAATAAAACTTTCCTATTCCAAATTAAATATAGCATTGACCTTCAGTACTTCTGCATGTAAAGTCAGGCCTGCTTGATCCACCCCAACTGCAAAAAAAAAAAAATATATATATATATATATATGTTTCAAATGGTTTTAAATTACGGTTGCGGATGTAGTTACATTGCGATTGTAAAAATTGCGGACAATTGCAGGAAAATACGGCTAATGTGGCTGCAATTGTGGTTGCGTTGTGGTTGCGGAGGCTCCCGCAATAGCAATATTGCAGCCACAATTGCAGTTGTGAACCACAATTTAGAACCATTGAGAACAAAATATATAGGCCTCAATTTGACACCAACTCTTCCCTCAAATTTAATTAGCATGAACAACAACATTAGGACCAGGAGAAGTATAGCTCACCCAAGTTGATCAATAGCAATGACTCTGAAATGACTGGCAAGAGTATCAAAATTGCGAAAAAAGAAACCTTGAGAAGCACCATATCCATGAACCATTACAAGCGTAGGAGAATCATCTTTACTGTCAAATGTAACAGTGTTAACAAACCGTGGCTCATTGCTTGCTGAACGGAACCATCTAACTTTGGACCCAGGTGGACCAGAGCCTATATTAACCAGTTCTTGAACATAGGGAGTCCTGCAAAATTATCCATAACAATCCTAGATATTCAATATCCATTTGGACGCACAGAAGATAAAATTAATCTCAATCGTAGTTACAAATTTCAGATCAAACATGTAAGTGAAACAAAGTGTGGACAGCAATTCACGGTCATTGCTGTAACAAAAGTTCAAAGGTGCAGAAATTTTAAAAGATTAACTTCCGTAGACGACTATAACTAGTAAGCAGAAGCGCAACTCGATTAAGTTTTTCACATGTTCCAAGTTTCAAAACATTTAAAACCATAGGAGCAAATGAATCATGGCATTTCATCATGAAGTGACAGTTAAACAATCAGTTCATCTGAAAATTTGCAATCAAAGTCTGCCAAATGCAATTAAGGATTGCAAAACAGACAAATTAAGCAGACCCAGATGTCTGAATAATATTTAACAGCAATCGCACAACGCGGGAAAGAAACAAAAAACGAAATTTTCATGTCGGATCTAATCCCCAATAATTTTGGCGGTGAACAAACGGAAAGCTAGGGTTTCGAAGAATAGAAAGAGGGAATTACTGACTTGACAATAGAAAGAAGGCGCTTCTCGGCAGCGATTATGTGATCGGTAGACGTGGGAATCCAACGAAGAACAGAAGGCCAGAAACGTCGCGTGTTGGAAGTAGAAGCGGTTGCAGCAGAGGATCCAAGGTCGCTCTTGCTGATCTCTTCCGCCATTCTCAACGACCAACGGGACCGAATAGTGTTCATAAATTTAAGAGTCTCCCACCAAAACCACGGCTACTGCATCTTCAGACAAATTCGATATTCTAAGCATAATCCGCAACGCCACACCAGAGACAGAGTTGTGAGGCTTTGACCGTTCCCAGAAAAAGAAGGCCCTCGAAATTGAAACTTGAAAGACGAACAGAGACCCTGTGACAGCGGTAGTCGGCGGAGTCGATTAGTAATTAATTTTTTTTATTATTTATATTTTAGTTTATGAATATAATTAATTATGTACCATGTAGAGTTTATATATATTTTATATTATTTAAAAGATTATTTAAAGTAATTTTAATTTTTTTATTAAAATAATTTTATTTTAACTATATTAATATTTAATATATTTATTTTAAAAATAATTAATTTTATTTTTTAATTAAAATAATATGTTAATGTTTAATGTATATCTATCTTTAAAAAAATACTTAATAGTATTTAGCATACATTACAAAATTTAAAAAATAATATTTGATAATAATAATTTTATTTAAATAAGATTAATACTTAATATATTTTATCTAATAATATTTATTATAGTATCATTTGATTTTATTAATATTGAGTGTACTTCAAAAATTTTAAAAAATATAATATAATAATAATAATTTTATTTAGATTAAGTTAATAATTAATATATATTATTTAATAACATTTATTATAATATATGTATTCAATGTATCTTTTTAAATAATATTTATTATATTCAAATTAATTTTATTACATGTTTAAAAAGTTATCATATGCGATTATGTATTTATACTTTATATATTTACAATTATTTAAAATTATTTTAATTTTTTTTATTAATAATAGTTTAATTCAAACTGTTTTGATGTTTCTTTTTTTTTTTAGAAATGTTTTAATGTTTATTTAATAGTGTTCGATGTACTTATATCCATTTTACAAGAGAAAATATAAGAGATGTTGTAATATTAAAAATGATTTAATTATTTAAGATAATCATATTTTGTTATATACATCTAAAAAAATTTAAATTACTATAAATTGCTTAAGAATAGGAGATTTACCCATTGTTTGGAATGAAAGAAATAAAATAGAAGAGAAAGAAAATTTTAAAAATTTAAAATTTTTTCTTATTTGGTTGAAGAGAAAAGTAAAATAAAAAGAAAACTCAAGAAATAAAAAAATCAAATTTTTCTCTCCAAGTTTTTTCTTCCATTCAAATTTTAAAATTTTCTCTCCTCTCTCATTTTCATTTCACTCATCCAAACTATGGGTTAATGTTATATGAGTATAACTTGTAATTGGGAGGATTTTATAAACTTTCAATTATATGAAATTTAAATAAAGAGTTATTAATAAGATTTAGAATAAAATATAATTTATACCCC
The DNA here is from genome assembly GCA_019955255.1 of Castanospermum australe. Lineage (NCBI taxonomy): Eukaryota > Viridiplantae > Streptophyta > Magnoliopsida > Fabales > Fabaceae > Castanospermum > Castanospermum australe. The sequence continues at coordinate 161,242 of NSJW01000961.1, forward strand.
TAAATTTTATTCTGATATTAAATTACTCTTCTGAAATTTATTTTATCTTACTAAATATCTGAACTTTAGCCTGACTTGAAAATATTAATTTTGCTATTAAATGAAATGGAAGTCACTTTTATTTACACACCACGTAACCATTTAGTTAAAAAATCTTATAAAGTAAAATATAATTTATATATCTAAAGTTTATCTATGTATCAAATTACTCTCTGAATTTTTTTATCTCACTAAATCTCCCTGAAATTTGGTGTAGCATGAAACTGAATGCTAAACTCCGTTTTATTTAACAAAAAAACTAACATTTCTAAATAAGACTAAAGTTCAAATAATTTAGTGAGATAAAAAAAATTTAAAAAAATAATTTAATATTAAGATAAATTTTAAGGACATAAATTATTAAAAAAATAAAAATAAACTGAATTCATGTAATATAATTACCACTTACAAAATAAGAACATATTGTTCTCCGCAACAACAAATTTGTCTTTGTTTGGTTTGATCAAAACTTTTTTGGAAGATATATTTTACCCATTTTCAATACTTCCTTTAAATTTATGGAAAAATATTTTTTCTATTAGAAGCATAGATGCAGATGCTTTGAAAAAAAAATAATAAGAAACAATATCTACACGCCTGTGTTAAATAAGTCAAACAAAAACTATAATTAAACTTTAAAATAACAAATATAGTGCCAAACTGTTAGGTGTTTGCGATTTTAACTACACAAGGATAAAGAAAAAAAATTCACGGACGTCAAAAAATTTTTTAAAAAAAAAAACAATTCATATGTAGTAAGCTTTCTTGCACTCGAATACTACAGTTGATGAATATGATGATTAATCAAGAATTTTAAAAGAGGAATTATGAGGATGGAGGAATATTATAAAAGGATTTAAACTCTTAAAACCTTTTCCTTTATAGTTATCAAATTTTATATTATTAAGTTTATATAATTTGTTTATATTATTAAATTTATTTTAAATTAATATAAAATTATATAAAATTTTAAATTTATATTAGATTAATATAAATAAAATTTTATGATAGAGAAACCTTTAAAGTTTAGGTTTATCTTCTAGTCCTTTTTTTTAAACTTTTTTTTACCGGTTAACTCAATTAATGAATGTAATGTAATTTAAGATCAAATTTTATCTTTTAAAAAAAATTAGAAAAGTGAGAGAGTTATAATATCATTTCTTCGTATTATTAAGTTTATTTTAAATTTGTATAAAATTATGAATTTAATTTTAATTTATTGTCAATATAAATATATTTTTATATTATTATTCAATCATATTTTATTAAGTGACAGACTCTTTAAAAAATTATTATTTTAGTTAAATTTTTTTAATAATTTGATAATTTATAATTAAATAACAGTATAAAATTTTTTATATTAATAGTAGATTAAAATTAAACTATAAAATTATATCAAACTTTAAATACTAAATATCCAAATTAGTTTTTAAAAGATTTCATTAACTTTACATTAGTCTCTAAGAGATTAATCTCATTGTGATCTCTCATAAATTATTTTATCATTTAAATTAGTCCCTATTTACAAAATAATATGACTAATTTTTAAGTCTTTCAAGAATTAAATTAAATGATAAAATAATATGTTAAAAATCATAAATGAGATTAAAATATCTTATGAATTAATGCGTAAGATTAGGCATGATGCAGCTGAATTCAGTTTTTTCTAAAGATTGAACCAAACCAAAAATATGGTTCAATTCATATATAGGTTCTAAGTCTAAACTATATTATTTTATTATAAAACTGAACCAAACTGATAATACAGTCCAGTTAGCCAGTTAACCGATTCTATAAAGTTCAACTTGGTATTGTTCATGAGAAACGGAGCTACCTCAACGCCTATGTGTTCTTGATCAGGAACTGCCAATACTACTTCAAAGGGTATGAGGAGGAGATCGTGAGAACATTCCAGAACATCAACCGACATGAATACATTGTTCACATTTGAGAGTTTGGTGAACCAAAGTTAACTGAATTATTTTTCATTATAAAAAACTGCACGCACTTTTAAAATAAAAACTGAACTGATATAAAACTAATTCAAACAATTTGGTTTTTTCCAATTCAGTTTACAGTTTGGCTCAGTTTTTTATATTTTTTGCCTATCCTTATCCTTATTAATGTGAAGTCGTTGAACTTTTTTGGAATTAATTTAATAATTTAATTAATTTTAAAAATTTATATAAAACTCAAAAGGATAGATTTTACTACTTACAAAATAAATTCAAAAGTATATAAAATTTTATATAGTTATCACTATATTTAAATAAAATAAAAATATTTAAATGAATTAATTAAAAGATCATTATTATTAATAATATTAAATTCCTTCATGTCAATTTTATTATATGTATATATTTTATTAATATTTTACAAAAATAGAGAATACCATAAATATCTACTTTTTAAATTTATGAATGATATATTTATATTTAATTTATTTCATTCTTGTAATTTAATTAAGAGAGTAATTTATTAAAAGGGTGATTTTACATTGATAATAAAATTAGTGTAAAATATTTAATAAAAAATAATATTACATTTTAATTTATTATATATTACTGGGAGAACTGCTTACGCGGGCAGTGACGCACATCCATGGCGGTCGATGAGGCGTACAAGCAGAAGCGTTGCCTCAAAGGTCAAAACTCCACTACAAGCACTTCTTTTCTCTTCTCCCTTTTTCTTAAGAAAAAATTTGATATTTAATGCAATGAATGAAGCATTTAATTTTTTATATGGTTAATGCTACGAAGGTGTAGGTGCTCCTCAATACTTTGTCAATGAATTTGTCATGTTGAAGACTGGCATTATCATGTTCAGTTAGTAGTCATTTAATAATTTGTTTTTAAAGAAATATACTTGTTTAGAATATTAAAATTATCTCTCTCCACATAAAATTATTTAACTAGATTCGAACCTTGATATGTGAGTAATAATAAGTAAATAAAACTATTAATAATCAACTCAAGAAGCTTAGTTCAAGTAACATTAGTCCCTTTGAAAACTACTTTATCCTGAATTTAAATCTTAATGAGGCTCACATTCACTTTAACTTGTCTTCATATTTTGAATTAGATTTTGTTAATTTAATTTTGAATGAAATTGATTTTGTAAACTTAATTTTAGTCGAAAATGAGTTTGAAGCGAAATAATTTATATTTAAAAATTAATTTTGACAAATAAATATTGTTTGGATAGTATTGATTAAAATCACTTTTAAATGTATAATTACTAAAAAGAATATAAGTTAAAGTGTAGTGAAAAAAAATAAAATAAAAGCTAAAGGAAAATATATTAAGCTTAAAAATATCAAAATTTCTTTGACTACCTTTTGCTCCAAAGCAGAAGTAATAAAATTTTACTTCAACCAAGACCTTGGTTTGAAGTAAAAATCAAAATTGAAAGAATGAGAAGCAATTTTATTTAACAATTACTAAATATAATAGCACAAATTAAAAAGCACCTTAAATGAGCTTCTAAAGCCTCTAACGCTATTCCAAACACGCATTAAGTCATAAATCTCTTTTGTAATAAACAAAAAAAAATTATTAATCAAGAAGGGTTAGTTCAACTAATGAGATTATACAACATTGAGGCAAAAATTTTAAATTTGATTCATACTAAATATAGTAATACATTTTAAGTCATCACTAAGGCATCCCTATTAAAAGGGACATGAGAGTAGGACAACTCTCAAGTCTTACACCATAGAGTTGTCCATTTGGCAATTTGGAGTGAAAAACAGAGATCTTAATTACTTTTTTTATACTCTCTCTATTTACTTTTATTTGTCATATCAAAAAAAAAATATTCAAAAATATATGTCATTTAAGAATATTAAAGAAGTATTAATTTATTTTTTATAACTTTACCTTTATCTTTTAATAAAGAGAGAATTAGTAGAGTAAGTAAAATTAAAAAAGAGAGTAAATATTAATGAAGTGAGAAAAGAAATAATTTAATCATATTGAATTATATTTCTCTACAATTGAGATTATTTAATAACTTTCTTAATCCTTATAAAAACCATAAACAAGACTAAGAGAGTAATTGTTTTATTCTGCTTTAAAAGAAAAATCATCCATTATTTCGGGTGTGAGACAGTATTTTTTGTGATGAAAATTCACTCTCTCCTAGTTGCACCTTTTGAATTTACATACTTAATTTGAAACGCATGATTTACGTGATGCAGTAGCAGATTTTTGCATTGTAGCTGAAAAAATAAAAAGATAAGTTACTATAGTTTATAGAAATCACAAGTATGTAGTATCCAAGTGTCCTCTATAAAGCTAATGGCCAAACTTCAAAGTTCATGAATTGCGATGAGTGCGATGCCATTGATTGATGACAAGTTGGTAACACAATATTACATTCTGGAAGAAAATTTTAATCACAATAATAAACTCTCCACTTTCAACTTATTGATTATTTCGGGCCGAGTTGATTTTTAATTTGTTCTGAAAATTTATTTATAACCGATAAAATCTCTGAACAGGGTATGTATGCCAAAACGATAATATATATTTGTGAAAGATATTTCCCTTGCTTTTAAATATCACTACATTACAAAGTCATCACTGGCACTAAACAAGATCCTTTATTTCGATGGTACAGCTGATTATATCTTACGTTTCTTATTAGGAGCTCCAAGAGGACCAAGACTTCATTATTGAGACTGTGAAAGGAAGTTACACTCTGAGTCTTTTTTTTTTTTTTTCCATTTTCTTGTCGCAAAAGTAAAAGAGTGTCATATCACAATTGAGCATTCACCCTAAAATGAAATATATTTTCGTGTTCTAAGAGAATATTATATCACCACAGGGAACATTCACGCTAACAAATATTGTAGGATCCTACACGATTTATCTGCTAGCCATATAAAAAAACGAAACAATAAAATAGCAATTTTTTTTTTCAATTCCGATGTAAAGCCTATTAACTCCTGGTAACAAAATATAAATTTGAAGAGGTTAATTTATCTTTCAAGTTTAATTTTGATTCCTCTATATAAAAATTTTTATATTACCATATAATTATATATTAATAACTTATTTACAAAATTTTATTAAAATAATAATTACTAAAAATATTAAATATTCTTAATATTATAATAACACATAATTTAATAATAATATAAAAAAATTTATACTAATAAATCAAAATTAAATCATTATCGAGTTTAACTTTACAACAATTAACTTGTATAGCACCTCGGTTGCATATCGAAGAGGAATCCGACACGTCTGGTATATTTAGAAATGTCATTTCATTCTAAATCATCGCAAGCACGAAGATCAATGCCAACATATGTGGACTACGAGAGGACAATAAATTAATATTTCATAAAAAGGCAATTCCGAAGATATTGCATCCATACTCAATCCTTTATTTTTTGGGGGGTGGGGGAATCATATCACCGAATATCATCATCCATCAAATGAGAAAATTAAACAAAAAAAGGAAAAAAAATCATCAATCCTCAGTCAAATAACCCCAAAAGGGTTATAACAAGGACGATGGGAGAAAACTAATGCATATGAATCATACAATGATTCAACCTTGTCCTCACGTCAAATGGCAGTTAAAAATGGTAGGAAGAAGCATACCAGAAATGCATCCAAAATAAGAAGACGACGATAATTTTCCATTCTCCTAGTAAATCAAAAAATATAACGTGCTAGCTATCATCACAAAGAAATTATCAGCACCCAATATCAAATTACAATACTGAAACCAAATAGCTGCTGAACGGAAATTGAAAAGCTTGACTAAATGATTAAGAGAGAAAAAAATTGCTTTCTATGACAAGAATGTACTCCTTCTTCTAGACACAGCTATTGGAATTTAATTTCCCAGGCAGCACTATCTTTTTACCCAAGATCACATATTGCTGGCATGAAGACAGTCTGCAGCAGAAACAAGAGCAATAGAATCATAACAGAGCCATCAACCTTCACACCAAGAGAGCATTAAAATGAAGGGACAACATAAAATTTTAAAAGCAGAAAGCACCTGAAAATTGGCTGTGAAGGTAAGAGTTGTAATAAACATCAAATCACAGGGAAAACACAGAATACCTATTACCTCCCATCTGCGATTAACATAATCTTTCTCAGCCTAACAACAAATAGAAAGAGGTGTAAGCAATAACCAGCACAAGAGAACGGCCAAGATAGAACGGTGGCCTTTGGATTATACACAATTGGGCATCTCATGTGCAATCCTTTAAACAGTAATTATAGCTAAATTGAAGGGCCCGCTTGCTAAGGATGCGATGTTCCTATTTTAATTTTTTCAAGTACAGACTTGGAAGCTGGTGCCTTGTGACCTGGTAGTTACAGGTTCTAGTCAAAGAAACAGCCACTCCACCTATGGGGGCAAGGTTCCTTCACAGACCCCACAATGATGAGAGCCTTGCGCATTGAGCCACCCTTTTTTTGTACACTTGGAAGCTTACTCAAGCCTCAACTATAGATAGAAAGGGTAGTCACACATGTGCACCACACACACAAGAAGAGAGGGAGAGAGATATAGAGGAGAAAATGCTGGAGTAAACCAACTAACCACGTATCTTACTAAAGCTGGTATAATTCTTTCCCCATTTTGGAGAATGAAATAGAAGTTAGTAATTGATGTTAAAACTTAAATCAGAAAAAATGTAAAGGTTCTAGTAGGACATAGGAAATGGACGTGTATGCTTGTCATCACTAAAACAATCCTAAGCTGTACAAATAGAAGGAATTGATAAGGTCAAGTAATATCTTGTCCAGGAGAAACCCCTTTAATAAAAAAAGGGTCTTAAGTTTTCAACCATCAGAGGTACAACCTCGAAAGATGTAAGATTCAACGATGGATGAATGCAGTCTGTTGTCATCTTCAAACCTGCCGATGCCTGTCATCCAGAAGATCCAACGGATATTTGAATTGAGCCTGTTTATAAAGTAGTAAAGATTGTTTGCTGAGTAATCCACCATCAGTATTCTGTTCAAGGTTGCCAGGAGGAGAAATTTGCATAGGGTCCACTTGATTTGGATTAAACAGGTTATCTGTTTCTTTAATGGCACCTTCTGGGCCATTTACATTGGTAAGGGGCTCATCTGAGAACATGCTCATGGCCACCAAAACAGTGAGAACTGAAGTAGGAAGAAGAACTAGACTTCGGCAACCCTTACAGAGAAGCACAGAATAGTACAAGCCATTCCATCCAAAGAACATTAAGATTTCACATCTGATTTCATTGCCATGTGTCTCTCAATCAATTTGTCCACAAAGGAGCGGATCTGCATGTTTTAGGCATCCAACCAATGTCAGTGACAAAGAGAGGAGTTAAAAGAATGTCAGAAGCACCTCCAAGGCTCCATTTGTAATAGAGCACAACAATCATGACCCCAAAAAAAATATATATATATTCATATGGTTAACTTTGCAGCCAACCCCACCCCATCCCAAGAAGCTGGCATTCAAGCAGTAATCCATGTCAACAGCAGCATGAATATCATATTCTGGAAGAACATGTTTGGCATGAGAAGTTTCATAGGATTAGTAGATAGACCCATGATGCTTAAAGGAAAAAAACAGCGATGTACCTTATTCTTTCGCTTAAAATCTAGAAACTCATGAACAGTCATGGCTTTTTCTGCATCCGTGGCTTGCTCCATGACCTGAAACTTAAACCCAGGAAGGTAAGAAATGGAGGAAGACTATAGTCTCTTAAGCTGATATTCTAGATCGGTTATTCCTTATAACCTCATACCTAACCAAATCATAGTAACAATTTCTTAATTTAGCAAATTGAAAGGAGAAGCAAAGTGAAGGATGAAAATTACCTTGGTTGCACTTTTCTTCAATATAGCCTTGTATCCATCCTTGTCTAGTTTCCTCGCCTTATAAAGGGGCATAAGTAGTGATGCGACATAATCCACAACAGCCTGTTTAATATGATCTGCTCCTCGAGGATGACTTTTTAAGGCCTCCTTATTTATAGAAACCTGTGAAATAGAACTCTCATTTGCCATACCATCATGCTTCCAGGTGGGTAGCCTTGAACAGGCATTTGAATCCTCCTCATCCTTCAGATGTATGGTTGGATTAGAAAAATCAGAGTCAGCTGCAGCTGCTTGAGATTGCCATCTCTCAATGGCATGATAGTCTTTTATTCCCACACCACCAGCTGTGTCAATCCAAGCTTTTGTATATATACTGCTGTCCACAGCGACACTTTCTCCCGAGTGCTCTCTGAAATTCAAATGGCTGGCAATCTCATTTGAATGACTCCTCTGTGAGAGGTTATCAACTGACATTCTGGAATTATCAAGGTTAACACAAGCAGCGGAGAAATCAACAGACCAGTCCCTAACTCTGCAATTCCTAGAATCAATCTCTGAAATACAATCTTGCCTTCCCAAAACACCACCAAGACCACTTTTTTCTACTATCACATTCTCATCATTTTGTGAATATTGCTCCCGTCTAGCAAATTTGTGGAATGAGGGTATCTTCGGAAGCTGTAGCAGCGTATTGCACCTGGCTTCTGCAGAGGCATATGCCTGCAAAGAACAAGAACCACTGAATCTTCCAAGGAACATGGCAACCAAATAGGGAAAGGATCTGTCAAGAGGCAGTACAATAATCTTTGGATACTTTGCTTCACAAAATCCCTTGCCAGGGAAAAATTGTTCCAGATGAAAACTATATTCCCAGAAAATTATCATGTCCCTATTTAGTTAAAGCACTAGGGAAATCCACTTTTTCCTATTGTGATCATATCAGCTGAGAAAATAAACTATTTGAGGAGGGGGCAGATGAATACAAACACAAATGCTTGTAGTCATGATGGGTAGAAAATTTTTGCATTCAACTACTCAATTTTATTAAAAAAAAAAACTAGTTCACTAATTACAACTTACAAGAGCAGCAGTCCAAGCAAACATAAACAGAGTGCACAACACATGGAAAGATAAGCAAAGACGGCTCAGACAGAAAGGTGAAAACCATAATTAGAACATAATACCAAATGCCCCCTAGCCAAATCTAAGACGCAAGCAAACTAACACAACATGACACAGTGACACAGCAAAATCTAAAACAGAAGGACACAGCACAGCATAGATAAATATTACCCTCCTAGCCAATCTCGGTCTTGTGAAAACTCTTGAACATCAGACATAGGAGGAAAAATTACATAAATACATAAGTATCTATATACAGAAGTATGAAAACATCAATTAGTATATGAAAATAAATCTAAAATATGCCTAGTGTGTTAATGCTTAATGCAAGTTCAGTAAGCATCTAACAAGTGTCAAATAATAATAATTTAATATTTTGTCCCAAGAGCACTATATACAGGTGTTGAAGTGTTACATGAATGCCACGCCATGTCAAGCGTTTGACATGAGTTGCACATGGACATGGCTCCTCTCTTTAAGTGTTTTGCTTCATTGAGCTAGATATGGTGAAAATAAAAAGTGGATATGGACAAACTAGGAACAAAAAGAAGATCAAAGATCTTAACCAAAGGAGAAAACAGATCAAGGATCCCAAACTGCCCAAATTAACTAGAGGTGAGAAGGCAGTTACAACAATAATAATATCAATCAGTAAAGCATAAGATAGTCATCCTAAAATTATCACAAGGGAGGCGAAAAATATCTATAACATGCCAATTTCAGGTGGCCAATGTGTAACTCAATTGTCAGGGACCAATATGCAATTGACTACGATTCAGTGTGGTTCCGAGCATAAGCAATTAGAATAGTATTTAAAGTTGATTTGCCAAATTTTCACCTAACAAACAAAATTTTCATCCAGTCAAGACAATCAAGTTACAACTACTGTACAATACTACAACAGTATATCCCAGTAAATATCTACACAATTAGCGCTAGTAATAAAGGACAATATGATTTGTTCAATAAATGAGCTGAACTTGATAAAAATTTAATTCGTGAAATTCAATTTAATAGTAAAATATGTAAAAAAAAAAAAAAAGTTTCCAACCTCAAAAAAACCAAAGTATTATAATTTTTATTAGAAATTTAATTCACAAACTGTATACAATTGATTATGGTAAATTTGGCCATATACTCATAACTCACATATAAATCTTGAAAAAAAATATTGAATATTGTTAGACCCCCCATTACCCAAGGGTATTCTAGGAAGAAAAGGAGAGACTGCAGAGAATTAAGGCAGCACTTGTGCATGGAGAAAGTTGAGGGGAGTAATAATCCCTATAATAACAGAATGCCTATTTCTGGTGATTCAATAATACAGTTCCTATTTCCTAGTTCTGATATCAAGTTCCTATCAAATATAAATTGTAAAAGGAGGGGAGCTAGTAGCTAACGAGCTGAGCCAAAAGATTTGCAACCTTATTCGAGTCAAACTCAAGCCAAGGAAACTGATTCATGTTTACTAAAGCCAAGCAAATTTGAATCTTAGCTAGACTTGTTTCCAGCGCAATTGCAATATAATCACTGTGCACCCCTCATCACACTAAGAGTTTTAGTGCAAAAAAATATAAGGGATAGCCATATTTGCAAAAACCAGAGTGGTCAAATAATTTTAGCTTGTGACTATAAACTAATTTCAGAATACCAACAAATTCATGACATTAAAACTAAACTTCCAGGAGAAACAAACCTCAGCAGCAGCCTGTGCTTTTACACGGGCAGCTTCTGCAGCAGCTATGGCAGCCTGTTCTTCTTCGGATATAGCATGGTGGCTATCCTCCTTCTCAGTGACTACTTTGCTTATTGAAACTTGGGACCTGGAAGAACTGACCTTATGCCTTGAGTCATTTGCTGCTTGTTGTCTTCCTTGTTTGACGTACAATTTCTTTACATGTGCAATGGAAGGTGAATTGCTTCCAGCAGATGCAAGAGTCAGCAAGCCTCCTTTATTTTCAAAGCTACCACTCAAAGGTGGCTTTCCTGAGACTGAATCTTTTAGAGATTTTCTCTTTGATAAATCTATAGCAGTTGCTTGTCTTGCCAACTTTAATCCCCCATTAGAAGCTTTTTCCTTGCGGAAGACTTCAAGCCATACATTGACCAACTGGCTTGCTATAGCACGTATATCACGGCTAGTATGTACACAAACTTTTTCCTTCACTGTTTTCCCTATCCCTACACCCAATAATAGAAAAGATAAGCAAAAATACAAGGAAATTGTGGACATCATATTTCCACATACGACTCCCATCTGGAGTTCTGGACAGAATAATCTACCGGGGTATAAATATATCTTCCACTTGATAATTCACAGTTTCATTAGGCTGATCACGAGATAGGAATGGATAGTATAAGAAAAGACATAAACTAGGTTTGACATCAACCTAAAAATATATCTTATAAAATGGTACTGAAAAAATTATTCTCGTCCCACCCATATTCATCCCCACACCAGGTCCCATTCAGTTAACCAACTATTTCTCCTTCAAAATATTAGATACAACACATGGTTAAGAAACAGTAATATAACCCCTTACAAAAACCCACATATTTGCATGCAAACAGTAATCTGAATTCTTATATTCAAAAAAATCATAACTACCTGATGAGCGCACAGCAAGTAGGTCAGTCGAAACAAGCACAAGAAGACGCACACAGTGCCGCAAGAGTTGAGTCCCATCCTTCCCCATTGAGTCCTGTGTTGAGATATGAACTATGAAGCACATAATCTAAGAAATTCTAAAGGTTGTATCTACTATCTATCTAAAAAGAGATGAAATATTTTGAGAATATGGATCAAGTGATACAACAGTACCAGTATCCATGAGTTGAGAATGGTTAGCCCCTCTTTACTCCCAGCAAAGGACTTCAAGTTTTCAACAGGAAGACTTAGCAACTGTTTAGCCACATGCAAGCGCCCAGTACTGGTTTTTGCATTGAGGAACATGTCCTTTAGTAAAGCTTCCCAGGTTAAGATTTGAGCACCACCTAAACAGTTCTTGTACAACATGTTAGAAAGCTCCACTGCATCAAGTCGCTTTATTATATCCCTAACTTCATCCCTTTCAGTATCTAACAGTCTCTGTGCAGCTTCCATTGCCTCCACTTCTGCAGTATAATCATTTCCGGTGCTCAATATGTCAATTATGCGCACAGCCTCCCGTAGTCCACTCATCATTGCACCACCAACAGTATCAGGATGCTCTTTGCAGGTTGCTTCACCAGCAAAAAACAAGCAGTTATCAACTGGCCTCCCTAATTATATCATAGTCTTCTCCTGATGCTCCAACAGCAACATAAGAGTAAGCACCATAGCTAAAAGGATCCCTACCCCAATCAGTCACAACATATGCAACAGGATCAGGTACTGAAGCCTCCCCAAAAAGCTTACGGAGAACCATTAATGCATGGTTGACATGATCAGAAGAGCTCAAACTTTGACCATCTATGGCTGCCTTACCAACCACTAATGCTATGAGGACAGGAGCCCCAACTGTTTTCCTGACATTCCAGAACATAAAGCAGTGACCTCTTCTGCTTGTCTCCTCAGCTGTTGCTCCAAAGTAGTCCACAGCATCATCCCAAAACACACTAGGAAATTCCAAAATCACTTTATTGAGAACTCCAAAACCAAGACACTGAATAGAAGAATATTTCCACTGGGGCAAAGGCGGGGAGAATTGTATTGTTTCAGCCTTCAAACAGCCTAGTGGAACAGTGATGAGGACAGCATCTCCAAAGAACTTGTTGCCATTTGATGTAGAAACTTTGACTTTATTACTCTGGCCAGGTTCCTTGCTACCATATGACACATTTGTTACGACATGGTTCAAGTGAATGTCAAGCCCTTCTGCTAGAGACTCGACAACAGTGCTGTAACCCCCTTTAATCATACAATGAGCTCCCCCAAATCCTCCATACACATCATCTTGATTCCAGTGGGGAAGAGAAACTTCCTTAAGCACAGCAGCACATCCATACTCCAAATTAGCAAAGTGCCAATCCATAACCCTCCTCTCCAGAGGACTCAAAATCTCCTCTTTAATTTTTTTTTCCACGGTACTTCCTCTTTTGGAATCAAATGGACTATCTGCAGAATTATTTTGTTCAATTTCTTCACTACTTCCAGAGCGTGCCATACGGCGACTCTTAAGGGCATATTCTAAACCATCTTCCAGAGACATTTTCATTGCTTGTTCACCGTTTTGGGTAACAAGCAATACCATGTCATCAAGAAGACTATTGTATTCAGCTTCCAGTGCTTCATCCATATCTGCAGGGACCTTTTGTCCTGTCACTATGTCATAAAGAGGGCAGTCACTGTTCAGCACTGTCAACTCAAGGCCCAACTGAGCACAAACCAATGAGGAAGGATCCGGTCTCCTCTCAGTGGCCACATCAGCCTCAACACCAGTGATAATGCTAGCACCAAGATCCACGGGGACAGAAAGAGATGAGCGATCTGTAAATACACGGCCTCCTATCCTACTCCTAGCCTCAAGTACAGTTACAGGGAATCCCTGGCGTTGCAAGTGGCGAGCAGCAGTTAGCCCAGCAGGACCTCCTCCAACGACAATTACTCTCTTTCTCGCCTCTAAATCAGACTGCAGATGATCACCTATCTGATCACCTAAGGCAGATTTAACACAGGTAGATTCATTGATATGCTCTGTAGTTACAAGAGAAGTCAATCCGCAATCAGGAAACTTGGTAGAAGGAAAAGAACTGTTAATATTCACATGCATAATTCCACTAAATCTATTCTGAATCCCACCATTTTCTTGGTAATCATAATTTTTTCTTTCTTCATGTTGTGTCATGTTTGATAAATCTACCATCGCTGCATTAACATGCCTCCTGCCTTCTGTAGCTTCAATTGTCAGGTCTTCAAAATCAATTGTAAGACCATTCTTATTCTCCATGGAAGTATCTGGCATTTTAGTCTGACCAACAATAAAGGAAACTCCATCTTCAGAGTCAGCCACAGAAGCCGCAGAACTTTCATCAAATCCTTTTTCTTTTACAAGTTTATAACAATGCCTTGCACAACTTCCAACATTCTCCTTTTGAGAGGCAATTCCAACATTTATATAACCCTGCCAAAATGATTTTATCATTTTAAAGTTTCAATGTTACCAGCAAATAGACACTAAAATATGGTTTTTACCCAAAGAAAAATCATTTCAAATTAATAAAGCCCAATAAGTATACATCCACATATTCTCACAGTAAATGAGAAAAGGAAATGAAAATTGATAGCTGAACAACATGACGAACAAACTTACACATTGATCAAGAAATGAATAGACTTCCCTAATAAGAGAAGAACGAGGATGTTCATCCTCGGAACGAGTATCAGTAACTCCACAGTCAGCAAGAGGCAAAATACGTGTGACATCTCTGCTCCAGAGACTTAAGATCTGATTTCTGCAATGCATTAAAATAATAGAGGTATAACTTATTACAACAGGCTTCCCAGTTCAAAAGAGGTGCCAGAAAGTCAACAAGTTTGAGCTAAACTTTGTTTAAAAACAAACAGAAGCCTAAATTCCAGCATATCCCAGTTTAAGTAATATGTAATGTAACATCTAAGAAGCTGCAGCAATATGCTCTTATGAAGTTTTTAGGGGTCAATTTACAGAATTTTGACAGAGTAAAAGCAATAAAAAATTAAATCCCATCACTAAACAAAGAAATCAGAAGATAGCAGCTAATCAAGCAAAAATAGAATGATGATGATATTGTATAACGAGTAATATGTTTAAACAAAACAATAGCCAACCTCTAAGTAAAACAAGGAACAGTAATCACAATATAAGTATACATGATTGACAGTTCTCCCAAGAACACATCTTTAAAATGTAGAAGAAAAAAGATATTGATGAAGAAGTCTCAACTTAAATTTGTATATGAAAAACTATTGCAAATAAATATTCGAAAGAAAGAGAAGAGCGGAGAGAGAGATGTTATGGGCAATAAAATCACTTACACAGGAACTCATAATAATATAGTATACAACTAATCATCAACTGCAAATCAAGAAAAAAGAAAAGAAAGATACAAATTCAGTCCAAATTGATGGGAAGTAGGCATCTTTTCTTAAACTTTTCCAGTTCTGAGCAAATACAGCAGGAAGGCCCTTCCCCAAAACAATGCAACAATAACAAATATCAAATTCAGAATCAGACAATGGCCAAAAACGAAGAAAAAATTGAACCAACAAACGGGCATCTAACCAAATGTATGCGTTAACTTCCTTTTTTATTTCCCTCTATTTCTTTTCAAATGACCACAAACAAGCAGTTCATCTGCCCAATTATATAAGTGAATCTATAACAGGCCAGATACAGCAAGACTTCAATATCTTAATTTCATGTTTAAGCAACTAAAATAAAAAACACATTCAATCATCAGTCATAAAGGATCTAAAGCAGTTATGTGTATTTGAAGCACAAGACACTAAAAACCCAAAATACTGAAGAAAGTAACCATTGTGCTCCAGAGGGAAAACTGGAACCTTTCTGTTTCTGAACACTCAGAAAGAACAATTGCAAGCAAATGCAAAGACCAGTTTGAAAGGTTATCTACTGACCTGCAATCCAAATATTCCTGGAGACCACCTTTACTCTTTAAGATCTCCTTAAATTTTATTTTCTCAATTGGACTAGCTGCATGGGCTTTCAGCCCTGCTGATACTGCTACTGCAACACTTTCAGACTCTTCAACAACATTAAAAGAAGAATCAAGCTTCACTCTTGTTCTAAGAGTGCGGTCACCATTTACAACAACTTGGCTTTCATGAAAAGCTTGGTAATTTATTAAAATCTCCCAAGCATCATCCCCCTCATAAGCCATGTCTCCATGCCTACGCTTTTTGTGCGTTCTTGCCACACGTGGACCAGCTGATATCTTACCATCTTTGTTGGCAAAATCAGACCCAGAGGCAGGATATTCTGCATAATTCTCATTTTCCTCTGGAATTGCATATGGAGGAGAAGATCCATCAGTTTCTTTCTTGGCATATACACAATCATCATTTGGAAGAGAACCTTCTTCAAATGTATTGTCAGAAGGTTGAATTGATTCTAACCCCGAGCTGCATTTTAGAACAGAAGCAATAGAGTCTTGATTATTACATGATTCTAATTGTTTCTTTGGGTGATTTGACTGGATAGCCAATTCAGATTCGTTAGCTTCATTAGACACCATAGGAGATAAACTACCACCAGCAATTACAGCATTATTTTTCGGTAAAAAACCTAAAACAAAATCTTTCCCTTCAGCCTTTGTATCTAAACTATTATAATCACCGCAATTTCTACCAGATACAAACTCAGTTTCAGATTTTAAACCTCCATCTACCTCCACATGGCATCCAGAGAACTTCAGAGCTCCATTTCTTGAGGATCCCTGGAAAACTTTTCCAGAAACCAGATGATTATTCTCACTCAATATAACAGACGACTTAATCAAGGGCTCAGTGTCACAAGAAGGCATGAAAATTTCATTCTCCATAGAAGTAGAAACACCATGTTCTGAAGTAGTATTACACTCTTGTGCTAGTTCATCAGTCAACCTGTTCTTGAACTCACCCTCAGTAAATCTACATACCCCTTCCCCCACTTTTGAGAGAGAGACAGTGTCAATTATTTCAACATCATGTAACATGGCAGAACACTGCTTTAAACCACCATTGACAAAACCCTCTTGCAATGCAACCTTTTGGTCAGGATAACAAATATCTTCAAATTGTACACAAGACAATTGTTGGCTGTCTCCATTGCAGACGTTGATTGAGAGACAGGGATCAACTAATGGTCCATCTGGAATGTTTGAATCAAAAATGCCCTCAGCAGTTTCCTCTTTAAGACAGTCATCGTCGAGCTTTTTATTATCCATTACAGATGCCGAAGAAAATGGGTATGGATCAAATGCTTGAGGCAAATCATCAGCAGACTTCAGATTTCTCCTAACCAATTTTGAGGCAGAAGCGAATCTGGATCTACTTTCGGCCACAGAATCTACAGTTTCTGGGACACTTCTGGAGCCAGGGCTCAACCCATTATCCACATTCTGACTCCCACTTTTCTGCTTTGAATTTGAAGAGGCACGAGATTTCCTAATAAAATTAGAATGTGCCTTTCTGAAAATCGCTGACAAGGAGTCTTCCGTATGTTCATCAGAAGAGTGCTGCATGCCATCACCAAGCAACAAACCCACCCCTTTCTCATCCTTTGTGGTGCTCCTAGATCCCCAAGAAGCCAAATCATCATCAGACACAGCATGACCCTCAATTCCCTCAAGAGAAACATCGAAAGACCTATTAGAAGACTCCGGTGCCACATTCAAAGTAGAACTTCTTCCTCTGGTGGCTCCAGATCCCTGATCTCTCTTTGGACCCTTCAACCTCTTCCTAAAACTAGCCAAGGTATCATCCATACCCCCCAAATCCTCTTGCTTGGCAACCAAATTTTTGCCAACAGCGTCAGCATTCTTGCCTTCATCCCCACCAGAGCCCTCCGATGGCAAACCAACCTTCTTGGAGCTACGTGGCCTCCTTAGCTTAAATATAGAGCCAATGGGCTCGTTATCATCCGAATCAAAACCAGTTTCCGCCGGTTTGAATCTCTTCTTCTTGGTCCCAGACCTCGTATCTTCGCCATCCATATTTTTGCGTAGCCCTAGGTTTCCAACAGAATCTTGGAATGATTCCACTATCCCAACTTGAGTGCCCAAATCAAAATCGCTTTCGACTTCTCCATCATGATTAAGTTAAAGCTCGCGTTTGAATGAAAATCCAAATCCTAATTCGACCACATACATACATAGTCATAAAATGGGAGAATTGGAACCCAATCAAAGTCCAATCTTGCAAAAGCACCAATTATTGATAAAGAATGAGCCAACCAGTGACCCAAGAAATAATATTATAGCGAGTGCGCAGGGGCTCCCCAAAGCTGAACAAGAAAATCGGTAGGAAAAACCTACACACACTATGTTGCAAAGTAGCCAAGCCCTTCAAAGGTAAAGAAAGCTACATCAACATACAGATACAGAAAGATTCAGAGGAGATGTCGCACCTGCGCCCTGCGACGGTGCCGCTCGTGAATTCGTCCAATAGACAGAGACGCGCACGTTAGCGACTTCTTACGGCAAGGGGAACGTCCGCTCTATAACCTGTGCCGTGACAGGGGAGGGTGTGAGTGAGCGAGCGAGTGGAGTGGAGTCGAGTCAGGAGAGGGGAATAATAAAATTGCAATAAAATTGTAATTATTAAGGAACAAAGAATAAATTAAGTAAACAATCACTAATCAACTTACTAATTCTTCAAATTACTTAATAAATTGTTTTGGTACAAATTACCAAATAAATTATCTATAATTGTCGTATCATGCATAAATTTATACATATTTTAAATTATTTAAAATAATTTTATTTTTTATTAAAATAATTTGAAAGAACGAAGATTTAAAAATATTAATTTAATTTGTATCGTATTAATATTTAATTTATATACTTATCTTAAAATTATGAAAGTATAATATAATAATAATAATAATTTTATCTATATTAAAATTAATGTTCAATGTATCTTAGACTAATTTATTTAAATTAAATTTGTATTCAATGAACTTTATCAAATAACATTTATTATACTTAATCAATTATATTAGTGTTCAATGTATCTTATTTAATGATATTTATTATATAAAAATAATTTTTCTATATAAAACATATAAACATTTGATATCTTGAAAATGAAAAAAATTCATAATTTCTTCATTAGATAATTATGATGATTATGAGGTTGATTATTCAAGATGATTTAACATTTTTTATCTAATAATTATCCTAATTACTTAAGAATTCAAATTTTAATATATTAAATAATAAAGTATTAGATATTTTTGGATGTTTTATATATATATATATATATATATATATATATATATAGTTGGTACCGGAGCCTAAAAGAGTTGAAAGAATTAGAAACAATAGTTCTGATACCAACTGCTTTGAAATTATTAAAAAAGTTGAAAGAAAATCTTTAAAATCAGTAACAATCTAAGATCTTTAGCATGAGATACATGATCTCAAAGCAAAAGTCAAATTTTTAAAAGAACAACAAGAAATACATACTGCAATCCTAACCCAACTCAAAGAAAGAATCTCAAATTCAGAACAAGAACTTACTGGTAAACCTTCTATCTAGATAAATCAACCAGAACAAAAGAAAGATGAATTTCTAGGATTAATAAACAAATTAAAAATCCAAAAATTCTATATAAATATAAAAATCATACTAAAAGACTTTGTCTTTGAAACAGTTGTTTTATTTGATACAGGAGCTGATTCAAACTGTATTCAAGAAGAATTAATTCCTACCAAGTACTTTGAAAAAACCTCTGAGCAACTCAGCACTGCTAGTGGTTTTGGATTAAAAATTAATTTTAAACTTTCTGAAGCAATCATAAAAAATCAAAATTTTCAAATTAAGACATCATTCCTTTTAGTCAAAAATCTTAAAAACGAAGTGATCCTAAGAACGTCATTCATTAGGTCACTTTTTCCTTTACAGATTTTTGACAAAGGAATTACCACCAAACACATAGGAAAAACAATCAAATTTAGATTCCTTAATAAACGAATCATTAGAAATCTCAATCTTATTCGCTGCAAACAAAATCATATTAATTTTCTTAAAGAAAAAATTTCTTTTAAGAATATTGATGATCATCTCAAAAAGCTTGATGTCCAACAAAAGATTCAAACTCTTCTTAACCATATTCAAAGCTCCATTTGTTCTGATCTTCCTAACGCATTTTGGGAACGAAAGCAACATATTGTTGAACTCCCTTATGAAAAGGATTTTCATGAACGACAGATCCCAACCAAAGTCAGACCAATCCAAATGAATGAAGAACTTCTCATTTACTGCTAATAAGAAATTTTTGATCTTCTAGCAAAAGGCCTAATTAGAAAAAGCAAGAATCCTTGGTTCTGTTCGACCTTTTATGTCAACAAACAAGCAGATATCAAAAAAAGTACTCCTCGTCTAGTCATCAACTACAAACCTCTCAACCAAGCTCTACAATGGATTAGATATCTTATTCCAAACAAAAAAGATCTTCTCAATCAACTCCATTCAGCCAAAATATTTTCAAAATTCAATATGAAATCTGGATTTTGGCAATTCCAAATCAAAGAAAGTGATCGTTACAATACAGCCTTCACTGTTCTTTTCGAGTAATACAAGTAGAACGTAATGCCCTTTGGGCTCAAAAATGTCCCTTCTGAATTCCAGAGGATCATGAATGATATATTCAATCCATACTCAAACTTTGTCATTGTCTATATTGATGATGTATTAGTTTTCTCTTAGTCTATTGATCAATATTTTAAACATATTAATATTTTTATAAGAATAATCAAAAGAAATGGCCTTGCTATTTCAAAATCAGAAATCAATCTATTCTAAACCAAAATCAGATTTCTTGGTCACCATATACACCAAGGAACAATAACTCCAATTGATAGAGGTATTCAGTTTGCAAATAAATCTCCAAACTAAATCATTGACAAGACCTAATTACAGAGACTTCTAGGCTGCTTAAGTTATGTTACATATTTTTTTCTCCCAGCTTAGTAATCTTATTAAACCACTCCATGACCATCTGAAAAAGGATCCTCCTTCTTGGACAAATATTCATACCAACATTATCAAACAAATCAAAACTTGAGTTAAGGATTTTCCATGCCTTTATCTTCCAAATCCTCAAGCTCTCAAAATTATTGAAACAGATGCCTTTGACATAGGTTATGATAGCATTCTCAAACAAATAGTCGTAAACAAAGAGCATATCATTTCCATTTACTTCAAAACACTGAAATTCGACACAGCAAAAGTATTCCACTATCAAAAAGAAAATTTTAGCAATTATTTTATGCATATCAAAATTCCAATCAGATTTGTTATTTCAAAAGTTTTTAGTACGTGTTGATTGCAAATCAGCAAAAAATATTTTGCAAAAAAATGTTAAAAATTTAGTATCCAAATAAATTTTTGCCAAATAACAAGTAATTTTGAGTGTTTTTGATTTTGAAATCGAATATCTCAAAGGTACTACAAACTTTCTTCCTGACTATCTTACTCATGAATACCTACAGGATACATAAACACAAAACACAGCAAATGCCAAGAAAGGTAAAATCAACTTCCTCGTCACAGGGGAAGCAAGCAGATAAACAATTAGTCCTTGCAGGACTAGCTAAACATATATGGTCATCTACCCAAACTGGGTCATCTACCCAAAACCTAAATAAAGCTGGATCATCTATCCAGAAAACTTTCCAAACTCCTAAACAAACCAAAGCAGATTATGCTATATACCAATCCAAACCCTCCAAACCCTAGCAGATAAAGGACTAACCACCTTGCCTAAAAAATCTAGGGCAGACATAGCCTCTGAAGAGGATGAGGAAACAAACCAATCACTGGCCTTCCTTATCCAAAATCTGAACCTTTAAAAATAAACTCTCTTAAAAATAAATTGGCCCTTCAACCTTCACCAATCTCCTCCCAAAGACCAACCAAACCAACCCACTACATTTCAAAAAATAAATTTGACTGTCATCCAGATGGAACCAGAGTACTGGGATAAAAACTCAAACCTTGTCGCTTCAAGAATTTTTCCAAAAGGATTTCATTTCAGACTAGTAACCTCAAATAAAACGCAACAATTTTATGAATTCATACTTGTATACTCGGACTCAGTCTCTATCAAACATTACAAAGACCCAACTACAGAGATTTCTAGGCTGCTTAAATTATGTTGCAGATTTTTTCTCCCAGCTTAGCAATCTTATCAAAACACTCCATGATCGCCTGAAAAATAATCCTCCTCCTTGGATAGATATTCATACCAACATTATCAAACAAATCAAAACTCGAGTTAATGATCTTCCATGCATTTATTTTTCAAATCCTCAAGCTCTCAAGATTGTTGAAACAGATGCCTCTGACATAGGTTATGGTGGCATTCTCAAACAAAGAGTCGCAAACAAATAACATATCATTGCATTTACTTTAAAACACTAGAATTTGGCACAACAAAAGTATTTCTCTGTCAAAAAGAAAATTTTAACAATTGTTTAATGCATATCAAAATTCTAATCAGATTTGTTAAATCAAAAGTTATTTCCACTGTCTATGTAAGCTTTCTTTCTCTATCATTTAATACAATCTCTTTTCTTTATTTGTTCTTCTGTTCTCCCTCCTCGCCATTCCCTTGCGGACTAATGTTGCTCCAGTTTCTTTTATTTTCTTTATTTAAATTTATTTTTCTGTTCTCCCTCCTTGCCAGTCCTGTGTGGACTACTGTCGTTCCAATTTTTTTTATTTTCTTTATTTAAATTTGTTATTCTGTTCTCTCTCCTCACCAGTCCTGTGCAGACTACCGCCACTCCGATTATATTTTTATTTATTTAATCTTGCATTTATCTTTGCATTTGCATATGTAGGTAGTCCGTCTGCTTTTTTACTTTCCACTTATCCTATTCTTAATTTCTTTTTCTTCTGTTCTCCCTCCTCGCCATTCCCTTGCGGACTACTGTTGCTCCAGTTTCTTTTATTTTTTTTATTTAAATTTATTTTTCTGTTCTCCCTCATTACCAGTCCTGTGCGGACTACTGTCGTTCCAATTTTTTTTATTTTCTTTATTTAAATTTGTTCTTCTGTTCTCTCTCCTCACCAGTCCTGTGCAGACTACCGCCACTCCGATTATATTTTTATTTATTTAATCTTGCATTTATCTTTGCATTTGCATATGTAGGTAGTCCGTCTGCTTTTTTACTTTCCACTTATCCTATTCTTAATTTCTGTTTCTTCTGTTCTCCCTCCTCGCCATTCCCTTGCGGACTACTGTTGCTCCAGTTTCTTTTATTTTTTTTATTTAAATTTATTTTTCTGTTCTCCCTCATTACCAGTCCTGTGCGGACTACTGTCGTTCCAATTTTTTTTTATTTTCTTTATTTAAATTTATTCTTCTGTTCTCTCTCCTCACCAGTCCTGTGCAGACTACCGCCACTCCAATTATATTTTTATTTATTTAATCTTGCATTTATCTTTGCATTTGCATATGTAGGTAGTCCGTCTGCTTTTTTACTTTCCACTTATCCTATTCTTAATTTCTTTTTCTTTTCGTGCTTTCTTTTCCCATAATATGTTTGTCTTTTCATTTAATATTTTATTTATTAAATAATCAAAAAAAGTATTAAACTGATTGTGTAAAAAAATAAAAATAAAGATTAGGTGTATTATTATGGTGTCCTTTTTCTTGGACGTTGATACCATGAATTAGTTGTCAAAGTTATCATGCCTTTGGCTTCGCAGTCACTCCGTTAGTAGTAAGTGAGTGTTTTCCCTTTTTTGATTCGAGTTTGAATTTTAAATTAAAAAAAAAGTGTGATCAACTATTTATTAATTTACAATTTTTTACGATAAATATTTGCATGTGATTACTCTCATTCCATATTTTTTTACTGATATCTCATAAGTTTCGAGCTTTATCAATACAAATAATATTATGATACATGTTTTGATTGTCGTGGACTTCTCAGCCATTTCATAGCAAATCACTAGTTTCGAGCTTTTCTCTTTTTTCTTTTAGATGCACGTACAACATTTTTCTCGTGTGCACATAGAACAATATTGATTGCGTTCTCATAATAGTGATTTTTCTGCTCTAAAAATGAATAATAATGATTTTTCATATAGCCAGCATAAATTAAGTCATCAGCTAGTAAGCTGTCAAAGTAATTATTTCGAAATTAATGCTATGTCTGGATTTTTTTTTAAGTAAGGGAAAAAGGAAGAAAAGGGAAGAGAAGAAAAAAAAAATAAAAGAAAAAAAATAGAACGAGAGTTATTTTTTTTATTTATATATTTAAGTAAATAAATGAGAGGAAAGTAGTGGAAATAAGAATTATTTCTTCTTATTCAAATTAAAATTAAATTTTTCTCTTTCCTTACCGCTCAATTTGAGTGGAAATAATTTTTAGTCTTTGATGGAGAAAGAAGAAGAAGTGTTCTCCTTCCTATATAAGCTTAGATTTATTACGTTGAAAATGCATTTTTGGGAGGAGTAGTTTATTTATGTTAAACAAGTTTAGTTTCACATTAAAGGATATAAAAATACTCAGACAAAGACAAAAGAAAAAAAACATAAATTTGTTAAGAGATCGTGTGATAAATTATATTTAACGCTCAAATGAAATTTTATTATTGATCTTAGTATCCCACTTAGAAAGTTGTCCTCCTCATTCTCCTCTTTCCCTTATTCTTTCTCTCTTTTTCCGCCATAATTGACAAAAATAATGTTAAAAATTTCGTTGACGAATTGATTGGTCAAAAATTTAAGATTTTTGACTGAACTTGAACTTTTTTTTACCAAATTTGATACACCTTTAGAATAAAAAAAAATGCTATTTGACCCAAAATGTTGTCAGAATCTATGTGCCCAAATGAGGTGGCACTTTTTTATGTCGTCTTATTTGCACTTTATAGTGTATACTCTCCACCCAATCCCTCTCTCTTAGAATGCCGAACAACTCTGCCTCCTGCACCACTGACGACTGTCAACCCCGCAAATTGCAACCGAGTCAACACATAAACCCCCAACCCATTGCTCGCGGCTCTGCCGACACGGATATTAACTTTCAACCCACCCTTCCTTTGCTCTCATACCACCTTATCATGGTGATTAACTCCCTGCAGCACAACATTACATGCGTACAAATTCATATTCATAGAGTGGATAAGATAGCATTAGGAACTTCAAATTACATTAGTTAAATATTCAATAGAAATTTATATAATCAAAATTCAACTAATAAACAAAAACATATTCAATATAAACCTAAACAATTGTCAGAATGGAGGCAAAAAGAATAATGGGTACAAGGATGATCAAACAAAAATAAAAGACAACACCAGAATGTAGATAATGAAAGAAGAGGGACGCAGATAGTAGTTACTAAAAATGCAGGAAAAGAATGAAGACAGGCAAAGAATTAATCAATGATGATTTGTAAAATACAGGATACAAAAAAGCGATGAAACTGAGAGAAAAATAGAGACAAAGAATGAGGAACTCATGTGTTTTTTCTTCATCAAATCGGAAAGAAAATGACTGTCTTATCGGCGTTAACAGATACAATATCCTCATTCAACCATTTTTATTTGTATAAATAATTATTAATTAAACATAATGTGACATGCAATTAAAATTTAGGTGGACAGCCACCTCATTTAAATAAACCTTACACCTTATTCTGGTAGACAGTGTTCGGGCAATTATTTCTGACTTAACAGCACCATTACGGAATAAATTGTGACAAGCCTGCATAGTAAAAAAGGGCAAATCAGTCAATAAACAAGAAATTAGTTAGCAAACGGTGCCCATAATAAAATAGGATAGTTTAGTTAGCTGGCAAGAATGGAAGTTGATAGATTGGTTGCACTCTAGTGCTGGTGCTATAGTGCTGGTGACACAGGTGTCTCTACAGCCGCTCGTGCCTTTCATTTTCACATGTTAATCTCAATTTTCATTTATGTAAAAATATATTATATGTAGAGTAAAATTATTTTTATTTCTTAAAGGATGTTTTATTTATTAATTTTATTTTTTTAAAATTAATTTTACTAATTTAATTTATCAGATTTTAGGTCACTCACAAACCTTATTTTTTTAAAATATTAAATTAATAAAATTAAAAAAAAATAAATTTTATAAGTGACTTAAAATTTAAATAATTAAATTAATAAAATTTATTTTTAAAAAATAAACTTAATAAATGATGCATCTTTAAGAAATTAAAAATAGATTTTAATTTTATAATTATCATACTAAAAAAATTTTAAGTTAAATATTTCATTCTTATCTTTTAATCAATTTTAATTATATAATTAAAATTGAAACTATTATTTTCTCAACTTAATTAGTGTGATTTTTAATTTAAAACTGATTTACTAAAAAATGTAATATTTATCATTTGGAAGGTCTAGTCCGGACAACTAGAAGAGGCCAAATATGAACAGTTATTTTGAGAATGGAATTACATTTTTAGCATAATGAGGCCTTGTGGAACGTGTGATTTTCTTATTGGTAGACTATATGATGTGTGATGCACTGTGGATAGAGAGGTGTCAAATAGATGAATTGAATAAATTTTGAGTGAATTATTAATGAATGAATATAAAAGAAATTAATAATTTATTTATGATTTATTAAAAAATTATTAAAATTATTTAATTTATTCATAATTTATTTTAATTAATAAATATCTAATTCATATATTCTCAATTAAATGCATGTAAAATCCTCTAAATACATTTTATTCTTTAAATCATATATATATAAATCTATTAAATTCAATAAATAACTAAAACTAATCAAATTCATTTAAATCTATTACATATATTTTTATAATTAGATGAATTGAAATAAATTTAAATATAAATAAATTAAATAGATCATAAATTCATGAATCTAATTGCCAAAACTCTTAATTGCCAGAGTTGGAACTTGAAGGTAATATTAAAATGTACACGGGTCATGGATGGCAAGATAAGCATTAAGTTTTTCATCAGAAGTTAGAATGAGAAATCTTGCAAAGAAAAAAGCATGCACGTGGGATGACTTGGATACCAATCACACAGCTCTCTTTGTCATGAATATCTTACAAGGACTAAATTTTCCACAATCTGTTTTTCATCAAAGTGGGAAACCTACAAGTTGTGACTGTGTACAAGGTTGAGCTGATGGCTGCGCTTGTGCTATGGAAAATGGAGGTGAATTTTTTTATTATCAAAATGGTATTCTCTAGAGGCTGTCTGGCTTGTTCTTGGTACTGATAACTCCAAAACAGACATTAACATATTTATTCGTATAAAAAGTAAAGTTATTAAGTGACTTTAAGAAGGAAGGAATTGAATAATTTGTGAGAAATTTTGAATTATAACTTTTGTCGTTTCATGTATCAAGTCAATTTGTTAATATAATAAAAATAAATTAAATCTTAAGCAAATCTTATTTACAATGTAAAAGATTCAAATCATGAATATATCATTTCCGATCCGAAGATTAACAAAATAATTGTTGACACAATTTGTGTACTCTATTAGAGTAAGCAAATATTTATTTTGTGAGACTATCGTTTTAGTTTAATTTGGTGCAATAATGAAAAGGTACTGACTACAGTAAAGCGTGGCCCGAGACAGTTAAATGATCTGCTTCTACTGATATGGAGTACTACTCTAAGGTCAGTCACAATCAATGACTCTGATGCAACCTATAATTATGGTTGATGCGTATTCGTCTGACACATAATGGACTTCAAAAACTTTTTTTAATAAAGAAAAATAGAAAAAATAAGGGAAATTAATACCCACGGGAGAGCCTATCGCTCAGGTAATAATAAACTAGATAAACTTACGAGATATATCTTTTTTAATAGAATTTTTTTTAAAAATAATATTTTAAAAATATTTTAAAAAAATAAAAAAACTTTTAATTTTATTTAAATAAAAAAATAAAAATATTTTTATAATAAAATTATTTAAAAACAATATTTAAAAATATTTTTTAATTATAAAATATAATAAAATAGACTAACGGTTTAAAAAAAGTGATGTTTTCAACTATATACGTGAAAAATAACATGTAATATACTCAAAATATATATAGTTATATACCTGAAGACTTAATATGTTACTGATTTTATTCTCTTTTATTTTATCTAAATAGTATGGGAATAAAAGTTATAAATGTCAGGTTTTGATTTTAGGGATTATGACAATGATTAAAATTTGAACATATTGTAACAAGAGAAAAAGAGATAACATGGGATATAATTTTTAATAAAAATAAAGTATATTTTTATCATATTATATTAAAAATTATTTATCGTTTTATTTTTAAAAAAAATTAAAGATCATTAACGTCTAAAAAAAATAAATAAACTTTTTTAATTTATATTTTTTATAAAAATTATATCTAAATATACTTAAAAATGTGTAAAAGTAAAAAAGTACTTTTGAAAAAAAATAAGTGTATTTAAATGAACTTATATTATTGTAATACACTACTTCTATTATATTATTCTTATACCATTTTTTTAGATAATAAAATAAGAAAATATTACATTCCAATACACTTTTTTAATTTTTTTTCTAAACAAGAAAGTATATAGAATTATGTGAAGAAAATGGTGTGCAAAAAATATTTCTTAAAATTATGTAATATAATTATACATGCATAATATACTTCTTGCGTGCACGTCTCAAGTCTCAACATTCTGCGGTCAGGCTTATACTTCGTGACATTGAACTTAGCCAATGTATAGTGCGAAATAATGCACATTAATTATAGATAATATTATTATTGATTTCGTCCCCAAAACATTTTTATTTTTAAATAATGAATATGCTAGCCACAACTACCTTATCATGTTTAGTTTCTCTTTAATTCAGCATTGTGAACGCGCGTTCAACGAAAACAATATTTTATTGCTGTAAAAATAAATGCATTGAGAATCATATTTTCTCATTTGAAAAGGGCTTTGAGGTTGGAAAATGCAAAACAAATATGCCATCAGAGTGCTACTAATTAAACGCGTTGCAGAAACTATTTAGAAGAAATCGATTATGTGTGATCTTTTTGGGGGGAAAAAACAAGAAAAGAAAGAATGCTCAATTACTTTCTTTCATGGTTTACCAAAGAAAAGATGCCTTGACAAAATTGGTGGGAAAATTAGTGGGAACTGTCCCTTTTCAGTGTAGCTTTGCAAGCTAAGGCACCGAAAGAGAGAGATCTAGGCCAGCCTTTGTAATGGCAATGCACCACAAAACAAGAATATGCCACCCATCTCTGATTTCTTCGTGGACAAGATTATGAGCCCAAATCAATGTGAAAATAATCCCAAAATGTTACATTTCTTCTGCTTGCGAGGATTAGCATTTAACGAAAGTCCATATAAAACAGATGACAATTCTATCGTCATTCTAATTCGGTGGAGCCTACAAAACCGTGTGTGTTAATTAAGGAATTAGATTTTCTTGATAATGTTTTGCTATTCAGGATACAAACTTTCTTATTGTTATTAATTTCTCATCTACTTTTTCAGATAAGTCAGTCATATAAATATAGATATAGAGTATATCATATAGTTTTTTAAGTACACATAATATAAGATAATATTTTTATATCACATCATTTATCATGTACTATATTAATTATTATATCTTATAATAAAAGATAATAATAATTTATATAATTAATATAACACATATTTAGTCATACAGTATAAAAGATTTATTTACATACACTGTACCAAAAAGTTTTTTTCTTACGACTTATAACCCACGAAGGGCTTTGTACTTTTTTTTGTTACATTTTTCCCCTTTTAATATTACGCCACTTAGAGGATATTAAAGTACAAGGAGAATCTTTTGTCAAAAGAAGTAACTACTAGTTGAATCAAAGCATAAAACCTGGCCACACTGAACTTCAAAAATCTCATGGTAGTGGTACCAATGCTTTTGAATTAGGTGCAATTGTCTTCGTTACAATTTCTGAATCATTAAATCATATATAAATTTAATAAAAGAAATTTTTTTATCAAAATCTGTTAGCTTAGAAACTGTCACTTGCATATATACTTGTTGCAAATTGCAATGGCTCAACCGTTGCATCATAGGCTTTGCTCTTTCAGATTTATGTAACATTAATCAGAATTCAGAAAGTTATACCAGATCGAGAAAATTAATGTCAGGCAGCTTGTGAAAATATTTAACCCTCCTGCAAATTTTTATTTTATATATATATATGGGAATAGGAGATCCAGTACCGACACAAAGGATTGAGATCTCTATGGTAAGACTTCTCCGACATTTGGATCGCACATTTCCTCCTAATTTCATCGCTAGAAGTCAAAAATATTGAATTTAAAGAACTTACAAGAGAAAAATACATTTCTAAGATGTTAATAAAAAACTAACTAAATATTTAGGAGTAAACAAAAGAAATAAAGCAAGTTAGGGTTTTCAAATACAGCTCATTAATCTCTAGAGTCTTTCTCTTTTTTTTTTTCTACAATAAAAATGTAAAAATTTAAATTTATAATCTCTTACAAATTATTTAGTGATTTCTTCACTCTTATCGGCTTTCAAAAATCTTCTTCTGTCGTCAAGACAAGCAATTCTCCACAAGAATCCTACTTACTGTCATTATCAACATAGCGTCGCGTTGTAGGCGACACACGTCTTATCATTGCCGTGTTCCTTCATACGAGTGTTTATCATCTTTTAAGAATGAGTTTTTCAATATAAAACACGAGATCTAACCACGGAGATTAATGAAATAAATGTTAGAGGAGTAGAGGAAGACATGCATGCGAGGAGGCTCTATGTCCAAATGCAGAGAAAGAGTATTAATAAAATCTCAAGTACATTTAATGCAAAACAATCTTCTTAGACTGAATAATTAAGATTATATTGTATTAATTTTATGAGTTATTATTGTTTGTTGCTATCTATATTTATACAAAACAACAATTAACTTTAAAAATAAATGATATCGCATTTGCTGAATAATACTGCATAAGAAATATGTTTTACATTAAATATACTTAAGAATTCATCAAGAATTTGACTCTTTCACACCGCAAAAGACTATTGGATATCATATTAATTATTTTAAGATTTTAACTATGATTTTTAGTCTGTTTATAAAGAATAAGTGTTTATTCTGATACTAGCTACAACAGAAGCCGGATGTTAATAGCACATGCAGATCCGTAGCAAACAAGTTTTGAAAATTGAAGGGCTGTCGTTTGTTTTTTACTCAAAATATTAGTAGTAAATGCAGATCCATAACAAAGAAAAGAAAGCTCATGCCAAATCAGACTATTTATTCTGTTACCTAGCTAGATAGCACAACAGGGGAATATCACTATTAATTTCACGCAGTATATAGCTTTTGACCTGACTTTGAGGAATAATAGAGGGATGACAAGTTTAAAAAAAATGGAAAAACAAATTGAAGAGAGACAGGGACGCCGACGATATAGAAGAACATTTTAAAGAAAGGAAGTGATGAAAAGGCAACTCGCGGTTAAACTTAAAATATGATTTATCTTTTTTGTGTTTTTGTTTTATTTTGGGTCAGTCGGTTAAGACCTGACTGAAGAATGTGGGTTGTCCCTCTTTGTGCAAGACGTGAGGGATGCTTGTCTCTCTCCCCAAAGCCTCTTTATTGATACATAAAAATTTAAGTTAGAAGGAAGACGCCTCTTTATGATATATAAAAATTTAAATTAGAAGACTTGTTTAGTTCAGATTAAAAAATATTTTAAAGTTGATTAAGTGTTTATATGATTTTTTAAATATTTACATGTTATTTATAAATGACTCACTAATATAAAAAATTAAAAATTAAAAATTAAGTTTAAATTATGATAAAATATAAACAGAAAATTGGTCAGATAAAACAAATCATTTGGCTCCAAATCCTCTTTCCTTGCTGCATGTGTTCTTCGTCAACATTGACAAATTGATAGGGTTCAGGCCCACACGCTGGTTTAAATGGCATGGGACTGGGACCTTTCACCCTTCCCTTTCCCTTCCGTTCACACTTCATTGATTATTAATCTCAAAACAATGAGCCAAAATTTATGTCACTCTCTATTGGCTGCTCTGGCCGTTGACGTGGCCATCTAGCTCTTCTTTCCCCCAACCGAAATCTCCTTTATTTGAGTGTTTTATTTTATGCTAGCCAAATAATGTTGGAGACTGTAAACTGCTTTTTTGAGGTTTTACCAGTATATATTACCTATCGTGTAACCGTCGTCTCCATTTGTTACATACAAATTATTATCAGTACTTGTTTTGCATTATCATTTAATATTAATGTGCTATCATATTATTTAAGGAGTTTAGCTTTTTGAATAATTATTATGTAATTAAATTTTGTAATTATATGACAACATATAACTATAAATAAAAATGTAAAAAAAATTTACATTAATAAAAAACTAAGTTTTATAACAAATGTCCTGTTTAAAGTTGAATAACTAGTATTTAATTTCGACCAAAAAAACAAATTAAATGTAAATCATAATCTCAAAGTAACTGGGAATATAGTTGATATACTAAATAATAAATATGTTAAATTTTTTTTAGAAATGATGTCAAAAAATTGTTAAATTTTATTATACGATACGACGGAAATATTAAAAGACACTAGATAACAATAAAAGCTAGCCCAGCTAACATTTGGAAAGAAGCAGCTGATAATAATAGGGGGATTTGCATTTTTCAGCAGCCAAAATAATGAAGAGAGAATCTTGTCCCGCGCGTTCACCAGCGCGTGGGGAAGGTGTTTCATTTCTCTATCATCTTGCCAGTGTATTTAAAGCCGGTAGCCAAACACCATGCCATTTCAGTTTACCTCCACAGTCCCTCACACCAGTTAAGTAATCCACAGAATAGACAAAGTCATTCCCAAACCCATGACAACGACCACTTCGCTTCTTCTCTTAATTCCTCTTCTCCTCCCCATTCTCCTCGACACAGTGACGGCGCCATCTCCGGTGGAAGCCGGCGACGGACAGTGGCAGCTACTGCAGAAAAGCATCGGCATTGTGTCCATGCACATGCAGTTGCTTCACAACGACCGCGTCGTCATTTTCGACCGCACCGACTTCGGCTTGTCCAACTTATCTTTGCCCGACGGCAAGTGCCGCTACGACCCAACAGAGAAGGTCGTCAAAACGGACTGCACCGCTCACTCAGTCGAATACGACGTCGCATCCAACACCTTCCGGGCATTGTTCGTCCAAACGGACGTCTGGTGCTCGTCTGGCTCGGTGGCGCCGGACGGCAGCCTGATCCAGACCGGCGGGTTCAACGACGGTGACCGCGCTGTGAGGACTTTCAATCCCTGTCCCACTTGTGACTGGCAAGAAGTCGACGCCGGACTCGCAGCTCGGAGATGGTACGCCACCAATCACAAGCTGCCAGATGGACGGCAGATTGTGATCGGCGGCAGAAGGCAATTCAACTACGAGTTTTACCCCAAGACTGATGCCGCAGCCAAGAACACATACAGTTTGCCGTTTCTCGTGCAGACCAACGATCCCGGCGCAGAGAACAACCTGTACCCGTTCGTTTTTCTGAACGTGGACGGCAACCTCTTCATCTTCGCCAACAACCGAGCTATCTTGTTCGACTACAACAAGAATGTGGTCGTGCGGACATTCCCACAGGTACCAGGTGGAGATCCCAGGTGTTATCCCAGCACCGGTTCCGCGGTGTTGCTGCCGCTGAGGAATCTTCAAGCTGCGTCTGTGGAAGCCGAGGTTTTGGTTTGCGGTGGAGCCCCGAGAGGGTCTTATCAGCAGACGGATAAGGGTCAATTCCTCGGAGCCTTGAATACCTGCGCTCGGATCAAAATCACCGACCCTGACCCGCAGTGGGTCATGGAGACCATGCCGGGGGCTCGAGTCATGAATGACATGGTAATGCTCCCCAACGGCAACGTTTTGCTCATCAACGGAGCAGCTTTAGGGACTGCCGGGTGGGAAGCGGGGCGGAATCCAGTTCTGAACCCGTTTCTCTACAAAACGAATAACCCGATCGGGTCGCGGTTCGAATTGCAAAACCCTTCCGGCATACCCCGGTTGTACCACTCCACAGCCGTTTTGGTTCGCGACGGTCGCGTACTGGTCGCCGGCAGCAATCCTCACGTATATTACAATTTTACCAACGCGATGTTTCCGACGGAACTGAGCGTGGAGGCGTTTTCTCCGTCGTATCTGGAGCCTGGGTTCTCGAATGTGCGTCCAAGAATCTTATCTCCTCCTTCGCAATCCCAAACCAAAGTGAAGTATGCTCAGCAGTTGAAGCTACAATTCCAGGTGACGGCGGCATTGGCACAAAATTGGGTGTCGGTGACAGTGTTGGCGCCGCCTTTCAACACGCACTCGTTCTCCATGAATCAGAGGCTGCTGGTGCTGGAGCCGAGTAAAGTGACAAACGTGGGGGAATCCACGTATGAAATTGAGGTCACCGCGCCCGGTTCGACTATTCTTGCACCTCCCGGTTTCTATCTTCTGTTTGTGGTCCACCAAGAAATTCCCAGCGAGGGTATTTGGATCCAAATACTTTGATTTTCATATGTTACTGTGGTAAACTACAACATTCTAGTTTATGCCTTTGATTTTAATTTATTCATTATTGTTTTGATTGTCAGCACACAGATTCGTAGATAGCAATACAGGTTGTTTGGATATATATCCATGGTTCTTTTATTTAATTAGAAATAGGATATATAAAGGGTTTTCGCAACTTCATTTGTGAAAGTAAAATTCAAATGAATTGTAATCATTGCTTACAAAAACTCTCATTTCTTTGTACTTTTTCTTCTACTATTTTTTTTTTTTTTTGGTTTCTTACTTATTGCCGTGTTGTAGTCTGAATCATCTTTTTGATATTGTGCTGATATGGAACACAGACACACATTGATTAGATTAACCTTATATTGGAAGAACAGCACCAATCATAATTAATTAATTAGGCACAAGGTGATCAAGGCAATACGTTGCTAGTAATTCCAGCTAATGCAGCTAAAGTACTGCACCTTGTATATGCAAGCAATAAACAAGGTGATTTTCCATTTACTACATACAATTTTTTATTTCTTTTTGGGCAAGGTATATGCAAGTGCGGATTTAACTTGGTTATGAAGGAATGTCACTCGAATATATAGAGGATATCAATATGATGTACAGATATCAAAGTGTTTGTAAGTATATCCCAGTAAGGAATATCAGTAGATTAACATTAATAGTTCATTTGGTTATATACTCAATTTTAATGTTATGAAATTTTGTCAACATTGAAGTATAAACCTTGGTCATTAATTGCCTACTGGTGTTCGGTGAGAATATATTTCGGTTTACGGTGTTAAGTAGTTATTGCGTATTCTTCTTAAATGCGTTTTCAAATGAACGTAAGTAATAATAGTAAGAGGAAACTATAATAAGGAATATCAGCATAACATCCAAAAGAAGGGTAGAAGAATCGGCAATAACTGCTTAGGGAGTGACCAACTTGCATACAGGAAATTTCCACAATTCTCCTTGTCCGTAGTGAAAATGTTCAACTTTTTTCATTATCACTTCTTGTTTACAATTACACGATTAGATCATCTGATAATTTCAGCTGTAATCTGTTTATTTAGCGAGTCCTTCTTGTTTGTTTGGCCAGTGTGAATGGCCTTGTTAATTTTCTCCATCATTAGCCAGTATAAAAAAAATAAGATCTTGTTTGGTACATTTTATAAAAAATAAATAGTATAATATAATTATACTATTTATATTTTAACAAGATATTAAATAATAATTTATCTAATCAAAATAATCAATGATGGAGTCAGGATTTTGAGATTAGCAGGAGTATTAAATATATTTAAATTTTTAAATATATAATAAAAATAATAAATATAAAATTTATAATAATAATTTACTAATAATATCTTAACATATATCAAAACTAAAAACAATTGACTATTGTAATTATAATTTTAAAAAAGTACTTTTATAATTGTCTTCTTCATGATTTCATATTTTAAAACTATTAAATAATAAACTCATTATTTATGTTATTAAATACATTATTCTCAATATAAATGACTAAACAATTATTTATCTATGTATCTCTCATTCTATGCTGTTTTGAATAATTTAATGTGTCATTCTGAAAATTAATTTTATTGCAATGAGAAAAAAGTTGGTACTTATTATAAGAAATTAATTTTCTTTTAAAGAATTTATCTATACCCTATTAAAAAAAATACAATTAAAATTAAGAAAAAAAATACAATTAAAAAAATGAATGTACTAACTTTTGTTTGATGAAATTGTAAGTCGATTATTGAAAATTTTGAATAATCTCGTGAGCCTCTACCTACCAAGATTCGAGAAGGAGAAGATAGAAAGCTTAGTGCTAGCGGTAATAAGTAATATGAGAATTATGAGATAACAAAATCTTATAAATTATAAGTAACCTCAATTAAAAAGGAAAAGAGAGTAAAAAAGGAAGAAAAAAAAAGAAAGTGAGATATATAAGATATAATTTTGATATGATAAATTTAAATAAAATCTTTATATCCAATTAAGAATATTAGTGGGTCATATTTTAATAATTAGAGTAGGTACTTTATAAATAAAAATACTAATTTAATTATTTTTTTAAGTTAACGTCAAATCAATGTGATTCCGTCACTAAAAATAATTTTATTTAATCTTAACTGTATAATATTATATAAAATAAAATAATTTGATTATTATTTGTTATAGAGTCAAGATTAAAAAAATTATTTTTATAAAATACTATATTATACAGTATCTTACTTAAATATTATATAAAGATAAATAATATTAACTATATTATACTATCTATTATTTATACAATATACTAAAAAGAATTTAAGTAAAAAAAATGAAGTCCACAGGTTGCCTTGCCCTTCTGTTTAACTCTGGTTCTTGCTCCTTCCTTCCGGTGCAATATATGGTCAATTTTTGGTGGATCCGTGGATACTTTTTCTTTTGGTTTAATCTTTGGTGTATCTTAGGGACTGGAGAAAAGACACAGATAATCAGCTAGATCCTCACTGTGTGGCGCAGCACAGCAGAGCAAAATGTGAGACTCCAAAGGAAGAAATTATTGAATACTTTTGGAGCTTATAAAATTGTTCTTGATGTATTTATATTTTTTGTTTTGGTAATAGATGTGTTTATATTTTGATATTTTAATATTAAATTATTTAAAAATATGTTTTTTAAAAAATATATTCATTAAAATAAAATAATTAATTTTATTTTAAAAAATAAATTTTTTATTATTTAATATCAAAGTATTAAAATATAAATAAATAAAATACAATTTTTATAACATTTTAAAAACATATAATAATTTTTCTCCACAAACAACCTCGCTCCTCGTCATACAGGATGCAGCCCACTCAAGAAACTTGTCCCGCTTGTTCAATTTCCTTCAAGTTAATGTTACCATTATTTCAATGGGATCATAACAACACTTAAATAATAATAATAGTAATAATAATAATAAAATTATATACGAATTTTTATTGAAATTTTTTGATATATTATATAAATTTAGAAGTTAACAATATAAAAATATGTAAATTTGGTATATGTAAGTTGCATTGCCCCTGTCAATAGCATGTTAGGGAAAGTTATTTTTAGAGGAAAAATTAATTTTTTTTTGAAAGTTTTTTCAAAAAAATTTTAATTATAAATTATTTTAATAATAAAATAAATTAATCTAAACATATATTAAATATCATCATGATCTTTCAGAGTGCTGGCAAAAATTTAGCGAGGCAACCACTAGACTACTCTCACTCTTTCATTTTTTTTCTCTTATATTTCTCTTAATATTTAGTGTTATAACATTGAGGCTTAAATTGTATTGACTTCTTTAAGGGTACATTTGAGAGTTTAGGAAAAATAAAAAAGAAAATATTTAATAAAAATGAAAAGAAATGAAAGAAAAGATAATGATAGACAAATGTATAAATTTTTTTTTTATTTAAATATTTTAAATTCTCTAAAATTTCTTAAATTACGGTTGCGAGAATTTTAAAATATTTATAAAAATTAATAAAAAATAATTTTAGAAGATTACTAAAATTTTTTATTTTTTTTTATAAAATTTTTAAATAAAGAAGATACTTATCATAAATATTTTTCTTTCTTCATTTTTTCTCTCTAATCCCTCGTCCAAACATATTATAACTAATATAGTTTTAATCTAACAAACGAACACCGGCTGGTCTTAATTAGCATGGACCCGAGATTTGTAACACAAACAATACAATACTCGCATTTTACAGAGTTTAATTAAATTTACGTGGTAAATAAGTTTTAAAAAAGTTTAATTTTAATTTGGTAAAAAAAATTATATTATTATTTAATTATAAATTATTAAATTATTAAAATTTTTTTGATTAAAATATAATTATTTAAAAAGTTAAATATTAAATAATATATAATAAATAATAATATAAAAAAATTTACATTATTAATAGATGACAATTAAAATCCTTAAAAAATTCATTCAATATCAACCAGAGTTGATTTAATTAATGAAATCGAATCTATAAAGAAGCTGTTAGATATTAAATTATTTGATAAAAATTGTAAATAAAAAGTATAATTTTAAAATGAAAGAGGTGTCTACATGAACAACCAAATAAGTGGATATACTCCAATTTGCACCGCAAGTGCCGCCCAATGGCAGATTTGACAGGCTAAAGTCTTTATATAAATTAATAGACAAAGTGGGAAAAGGCTTAGATTACGCTTATATGGCGATAAGATTCGTCACGGATCAGAGTCATTTGTTTCAAGAAAAATAGTGCGCGTATAGGTTGTGGCTTTTTATGGCACATGGCCAGACAGTGGGGTCACGGGCCATTAGGACTCAAATTTAATTCACGGGTGATTAGGTATCAAATTTAATTCACGAGTCTAGCAAATTGCACTTTTCTTTCTTTATTAAGGGTAGGGAGCCATGGAGTTGCCAGAATTCTACCTTCATTTGCATGCAGAAATTACAAAGCGGAAGTATCAGACTCGTAAAATATAATTTATATGCGTGAAGTTTATTTTAATATTAAATTTAATTTAATTTAAAATATTAATTTTTTATTAAATTAATTATATATTAATATTTAATTTTAAATCATACTAAATTTAAAGAGAGTTTAGTGAGACA
Organism: Castanospermum australe; assembly: GCA_019955255.1. Taxonomy (NCBI): domain Eukaryota; kingdom Viridiplantae; phylum Streptophyta; class Magnoliopsida; order Fabales; family Fabaceae; genus Castanospermum; species Castanospermum australe. Next base: position 200,101 of record NSJW01000961.1, read on the forward strand.
AAAAAATTTTAAAAATATAATTTGATACGAGAATAAATTTTAAAGTTATAAATTATATTTTATTCTATAAAATTTTTTAACTAAATGATTACATAATATGTACTTGAGTTACAAAGTGTGCATGTGAGAGTGACTTTTATTTTATTTAATTATAAAATTAACGTTTTTAAGTCAAACAAAAGTTCAGGGAGTTTAGTGAGACAAAAAAAAATTTTAAAGAATAATTTAATATTGAGATAAACTTTAGGGGTGTATATTATATTTATCCCATTTTTAATCCTTTCATCATTATTTCCTTTATAACTCCAATTTTTTTAATAAATTTTTTTAATTTTATAAAACTCCAATTATAAGTTTTTTTTGATAAAAAATGCCAATTATAATTATTATTAAATTTAACTACCTTATATTTATATTTTATACAAGGTTTAAGTAAATTATTACTAAAATATTTTTAAAAGAAACATGATGATTAAAAATTTAATGCTTACATATATATATATATATATATATATATATATATTATATTATATGAAACAAAAGTATTTTATAAGATTCAATTTATTTGAACCGTCTTATAAGTTTAATCTTTTCAGTTCAAGAATAATAATGATATGGCTCTCCTCATTAGATATGAATCCTAAGAATCCAACTGTAATTTCATGCTTTGGGACAAAATTCACTATGTTACACTAACACTTTATGAGTAATTTAATGCTTATATTTGTACCTATGTTTCGAATGATAATTTATACACTTCAATTTTTTTTTACAAATAAAACAATGCTCTTTTTTTTTATAGTAATAACATTTATGGTTATCAAGTTATAATAAATACTTGAACTTTTTTTAAGAATATAAATTCATAATTTCATATTACATATATATAATAGAAACGATATTTTAAATTTGTTATTTTTTATGAGACATTTTTGTCATTTAAATTACTCTAATTTTATGTAACAATCCTAAATCTATGTCAACTGAAAATGTTTGTAATATTTTAACTTTATTGATTGTGAATTTGTATGCGTGACTTAGTTGATAATAATTAATCTTCATACCTTTATCATTGTATCTATCAAATCACATCTCTTCTGTTGTATTCACGAGATCAGCTCGCTTGAGAAGCTGTAAGGAAATCTGTTCATAGAAAATGAGTCCTTGAAAGATTGAAACTAATCTCCTAAAACAAAAAATGTAATGCACTCAGCTAACAAATTAGGATCTCAATAATGAATTGATAAAGGAATTTCATTGATAAGCGAACTTGTGATACATGAGGGTTGATCAAATGGGGTTTGAAAAGTAATAAACAACATGGAAAGTAAATCAGCAACAAGATAAAACGGTCGAAAAGTAAAAGAATAAGATAAATAACTGAAAAATAATTAAAAAGCAGTAAATAAAGGGAATAATAAAGTTCAAAACGAAAAAGTTGAAGCTAAAATATATATTTTTATAATTTTTGTATATATTTTAATGTGTTTAGATATATTTTTTTAAAAAAAGTTGAAACATTAAAAAAAAAATTTATAATATAAAAAAGTTATTTAAGTTTTAAAAATATTTTTTAAATATATATTTAAATTAATTTATTTTGTAATTAAAATAATTTATAAATAAAATTATATTAAAAGAATTTTTTAAAAATTAATTTTTTAAAAATTAATTTGTTATTAAATATGTATTAAATATTATATTTAAATATAAACGTTTTTATTTTTTAAAAATTTATATAAAAAAGACTTTTTTCTAAGAAACTCATCGATCTTTATTTTCTCTCTCACACTTATTTAGTTTGAGTAAAAGGAGTTTAAATTCTTTTAAAAATAACCTTAGCGATAGAGGCACACGTAAGGGAATATTATGAAAAACCAAACAACAAAAACCACGCTATGTCGAGATGCACGTGTCACCTTGAGTACCAATTTGATCTTTGAGGCCCACTTTTCTCTTCTCAACAAGCTCCTGTTAACTGAGGCAAAGCCGATATCAGCTCTGTTTGGCTGATGACTAGTATAGCCCCAACAAACTCATTGTATGTGACGTGACAGATTTCAGCCAAGTAATACAAGTTTATCATCTTGCCGCCACATTACTTCTGTAACGGTTCCCACAATCCTAGCTTCTCCAAAATTTATTTATTAGCGTTCTATATGTCTACGATTCTAAACTTATTTCGAACGTTGTTCTACTAACCCAGAATCGTTACCACCTGATAGGGTAGTGATCCATACGTACTTGTCCGACCCAATAATCTAACATCCATACACGCTGGCCCAATGCCCTATGCAGAAGAGTTCTATACCATATCAACCACTTAGACCAGATCAAACTCTGGATAAGGGCTTAGCCCATGGCGTATCCCGAAAAGCACTTCAACACTCACCCCCACATGACGTTGGGGCCATCAGAGCCCCCTGCCCCATATCTCTGTCACGTCATGATATAAGGCGATCGTCCTCTCAGATAAGGTCCCCTAAACTCACAGGTATAATATGCATTGGAGCGAATGTTCACCCAGGTTCCGACGTGAACAAGTAGCATATTCTTTCACTAAACTTAATTCATTACTCATTCAAATTAGTGGCCCTGACTTGATGTTTAAAATAAAAATTTATTTCACCATAAAACTAATGTTATTTAAAAAGGATTCGAAGGGATTTTCTTACCACCCATAGAATATCAATGTAGCAGAAGAACCAGAAACGCAAGCAAATCATGTATTCTGCACGCAATCTAATTTCGCTAATGAATTTTTTGGGTTAAAACGTAAGAGACTACATCAAATTCCACAGCCGAGTAGGCACCCAAAAGATCATTCAGCCTAAAAGTGCCTCGGTTAAAAATTACCAGAAACAATGAAAATTACAAATTCCCCATACAAAAAGAAACGAGCTGCAAAGACTTCAATGAAATTGAATAAGCACCCAATAAAATTATCTGCAGAATATAATCTTAATTATTCAAGTATCTGTCTATGACATAAAGAAAAGATCTTAGGCAATTACTTCAGTTGTAGACATCAAACTTAAAGAATTGTCCAGTACCATACAACGCATAAGAAACACAGAAGTACTAAAAGCCTAAAATGTGTTCCAAAATGAGAAGGGTAATCAATTGGCCTATGCACGTTCACCACGGATGCGGCGGGCGAGTTGAATGTCCTTGGGCATTATGGTGACCCTCTTGGCATGGATAGCACACAAGTTGGTATCCTCGAACAAACCCACCAAATACGCCTCCGCGGCCTCCTGAAGAGCAAGAACAGCATGGCTCTGGAATCTCAAATCCGTCTGCGACAATACAACGGAGATCAATGCTTAGTCACAGTAAAAGAAACATAGAAGATTTAAAAAAAAAAAATAGCGTCCTCAAATAGATTTTCCAAATAATATACCTTGAAATCTTGAGCAATTTCACGAACAAGACGTTGGAAGGGCAATTTGCGGATCAAAAGCTCGGTACTCTTTTGATATTTTCGGATCTCACTGAAATCATACAGAAATGGTAAAGTCAATACTCCGCGAAAACAAACAACCGAGAAAGGGGCGACAGAAAACACGTTGAAATTAGGCAAGAGAATTACCGCAAGGCAACGGTTCCGGGGCGATAACGATGAGGCTTCTTGACTCCACCGGTTGTAGGAGCAGATTTTCTTGCAGCCTACACAGAACAAATACAATAAAAAAAAAACCACAAACGAATTTATTCTCAATTTCAAAATCGTTCAATTATGAAAGCACAAGAGAATTGTTAAATTCTCAGGGAATTTAACAGAAAAACAAGTGAAAGATTGAAAAGAACAAAAGTTGAAGGTCCGTTCTGAAAAACAATTGAACGGAACAGCAGAGAAGAGCATGAGGAAGAAACCCTAACGAAAGGTACCTTAGTGGCGAGCTGCTTCCTAGGAGCCTTCCCACCTGTGGACTTGCGAGCGGTTTGCTTGGTACGAGCCATGGCTTGAGGTTAAAGCCACCCGAGAACGATGAAGAAGAAGAAGCGCACAAGCGAGAGGAGATGGATTTTAGGAACTTGGAGAGAACGATTTCGGAACGAAGACTTTGAATGGGGGAAGAGAACCTGGGGATTATTATTTCTAATAGGCGCCGACGAGGTTAGGTCGGTGTTATTGGAAGAGAGTGGACGTGAAGACTTCAACGGCATTACGTAATGAGGGTGTGTTAATCTCCGTGCTCGTTTCTAATTGGTTGGTTGTTAGTCCCAAGGATTGCCAGCGTGGACGAGTTGTGTTTCTTTTGTGAGAGCCGTGCCCAATTAAACTCAATTCGCTCACCCTTAACATGTTTTTTTCTTTTTTTTTTGGTAATTGTTTATTTACTTCTAAATTCTCATAAATTTCACTGCAAATGCAAGGGACTGCAAAATGAATTTCAAGTAAGTCACATTTTATCGTTTCCTGCAATATTAGTCATTTAAAATTTATAAAAAAAATTAGTTAATGATGTTAATTAAATTTTTATACACATTAATAAATAGAATATTAACTTTTTTGAAAAGATAAAACAGAGATTTAAGATTTATTTTATAGATAATTGTTTATATATTTTCTTGGATCATGTTAATTGCATGATAGTTATATTGGTATTTTTAAATATTTTTGAAAGGCATATAAAATATTTATCTACTATTTTCATATGTAATTGATATTTATTATTTTTTCATGTTCAATGCACCTGTCTTAAAATCACAATGGGAGATTTTAGATACTCAAAAGGACAGGGTGGGAGATAAAAATTGGTTTATAAAAGTAGTATTTTGAGTTCAATTTGATCAAATATTCAGTGCACCTATTTTAAAATCATGATAACAACGGGAATATTAACTTGAAATTTATTATATTTAAAGAATTATTATTAATAATATTTATTAAATTTAAATTAATTTTATTATATTTATAAACGATTATATTCAACGTACATATATTTTCATTAAAAAATAAAAATTAATTAATAATAATAATAATTTTATCTAAATTAAGTTAATTTTTTATATTTATTTTAAAATCATGATTCATGAAAAATATAAGAATATTATCTTGAACTTTGGCCTACTTAAAAAATTATTGATGATATTTATTGCATTCAAATTAATTTACTATATATATAAATAGATAGATATGGATACACTTTTTTTTGCTAAAATCAAATTAATTATATGTACATTTATACAAAATTTAACCAATAATTTCATGCCATTTAAGATTTATGTCACTTTTTTTTAATGAATATCGAAGCAAAAACTAATGCTAGGAAGCCTTGCTATAGCGAAGCTATTAAGTAGCTTATTTTTACGGTGTAAATATTTACCTAAACATGTACACAAGTGACAACCTATAACACTAAGGGGCTTTTAATGTAAATATATAATTTTTTTTATTTATTATAATTCACTTTTTTAATATTATTTGTCAAAATAAACTAAAAATTATAAAAGTCAAAAGTCGTCCTGACTTAAAATAACTTCTAACTTATAACAAATAATTTTTTTTATAACTAAATCAGAAGTCGTTTGGTGGGTGACTTCCTAACTAGTTATTAACAAAAATGACAACCTTGTTGGGAAGTTACCTTAGGAGTTGCCTTGACTCAAGGTTACTTCTAACCTATAATAAATAATTTTTTTATAACTAATTTAAATGTTGCTTTGATTTATGGCGACTTCCCAATTTGTTATAAAAAAAAATTTGACAATCTTGTTGGGAAGTCGCCCTATCCTAAGCTGACTTCCAACTTAATTGAAAAAAAAAATTAATACTTTTTTGACAATAAGTTTAGAAATCACTGTAACTCATGGCAACTTTTGAATTGATTATGAAAAAAAATATTTGATGAAGGTCAAAAGTCGCCTTACCCTATAATGACTTTTGACTTTTATAACTTTCAACACATTTTGATAAATAATATCCAAAAAATAAATTATGATAAATAAAAAAATTCTATATTTAAATAAAAAAGGCCACATTAAGGGCTTATAAATAAAAAAAAATTTACCCATCAAGTACAGGATTTTAAATTCCTATCTATTTATCCTCAATCTAAATTCTTCTCACCCACACTGGATAATTTTTTATTTTATTGACTAAGAGTAAAGAAGTGGATTATTTTTCTCATCTAAAGTTGTTAAAATCGGACTAGATATTGAATCAATGAGACTTTTAATTCAAGTTTAATTATTTAAATTGATTGATTACATCGGTTAACTTCATATAAATAATCTATACATCATAATATAAAATTCATAAAAAAATTGTAAAATCTAAAAAATTAGTCAATTTTTTAAAATAAAAAATTAATAACTGATTGATTTATACAATTCAATTAACTGATTTAAGCGCATTTGACTAATTCAAATTAGTCTAACTGTAAATTTAACTATAAGATTGAATAATAATTGATTTGAGTATCCAATTCATGGTTGAGCTTATTAAAGCTTAATGACAATAGTGTTCTCACTTGTCTCCTTTTTCAAAAATTACATTTCGGAATTTGTCCCTTATAAGCATGAAAATGGATCCGATCAGGCCTGATTTGTTTGCCAAACACAAAACTCAAACTTAATTTATTACCTTATATAAGTTTTTTTTTAGGCCTAACCTAACCTTTTTAAAAGCCTAACTTGGCTTTAAAACTTATTTAAGAGCTTATATTGCAAACAATGGCTTTTATATTAGCCAAAAATCCTATAAATTCAAGTCAATGTAATAAAAATTCTGTTCAATAACATAATTAAATAGTTATAAAATTAATCATTTATATAAATATTGTAATTTATAATATAATATAAAATATAAACAAGTTAACTTGCCAAGCATAAAAGGTCATTTTTAATGTATGAAGCATATTTTTTTTAACTAAATGGCCTTTTAAAAAAGGTATAGCCTAAGTTGTTTAATAAACAAGCCAGGTTAAGACAGACTTAATGTAGATTAGGTCATAAGCTCATGACAAAAAGTTTAACTTATTCCCATCCTTAGTTTCTTATTCTAACAACTCAACATTGAACTTATATAGCCATGTAATGTATTATGGTCATAGCAGACATGCTTTAAAAGAAATAATTTTTATATTATTATTTAATTATATATCAATATATTATTAAAAAAATTAATTATAATAATAACTATTTAGAGAATTAAACTATTTTAATGATATAACATCGGATAAGTAGATAATAATATAAAAAATATACTAACAATAAAATAAAAGTAAACAAATCTTTTAAATCGTATGCACATATTAATGATAATATACATAATTTAACCAAAAGAGAAAATAGAATAAATTACTAAATTAGTTTTCAAAAGACTTTGTCAATTTTATATTTGTCTTTGAAAGATTTTAATCTCATATGTAATCTCTAACAAATTATTATATTATTTAAGTTAATCATCAAAAAATTTAAAAGTCAGTCATATTAATTTTTAAATAGAGATTAACTTGAATGACGAAATAATTTATCAATTATCATGATAAAATTAAAATCTTTCAAAAATAAATATCAAGTTGATAAAAATTTTCAGAGATCAATTTATTGATTTAGTTGAAAAAATAATATACATCATCAAATCCCTTTCTATAGCTAGTACATGATAGCTTTTTAAAGATACAAAAAAAATTAAGATGCAATGTAAAATTAAGAGTATTCAAAATGACAATAAAAAAGTAATATATTGAATTAACTTGAATCATGTACGAAAACAATTAGAGAAATTCTAAATCTTAATCTGTATATTAATCCGTCTAATTACTTGAAAATATTAAAAACTTTTTAAAATTTCAAAATATTAAATATTTTTATTTTTTTATTTGATAATTTTTGATTTAAATTTTAAAAGAATGATAAAATTTTTTTAAAGAAGATATAATATTATGCAAATAATTATTATTATCATTTGCCTACAGGCCGTAAATATTCATTGTTATAGAAAAGAATAATGTTAAATTTTCTTAAAATATTTTCTAGTAACTAAAAACAAAAAAATATTAAATAAAAGAGTAAAAAATTAATATCTTAAAAATTCCAAAAAAATTAATATTTTCTTTTTTAAGTTACTCCGATGATTATTAAGTTAATTATATAAGAAAATTTAGAATTTCTATATATACAACAAGTCTAATAATTTTTTTTAATTATTACTCAGTTCATTTATTTTTTATCAACTACTTCAAAATAATTTTTTTTTTTATTTTACTTGTGGTTTTGAAAAAAAAGGAGGTATTAGTTTTTTAAAAAATTTTTTTGACATAGATATCCAAGCAACAATGATTTCGTTTCTAAAGTACCTGTAGTGAAACAATTTTCAACAGCACCCACCTGTGACACGGTGACAGCTCAGCATTAATTATACGGTCTATCTTTAATCATAAGAACCAAAAAAACATTACTCCCTTTGTTGTTCCTGCTGTTAGTCTCTTTTTCTTTGGGTTTTAGCTTATTTGTTATATTAAAAATAATAATAATGATAAATTAATTAAAATTTAATTTTAATTAAATGATAATTAAGTAAAATTCTTTTTAAAAGTAATATTCACTTAGAGTTACAGTTTAATATAAAATATTAATTTTGATCCATAATAAATAAAAATTAAACACTTTAATTATGCCATGATCATTAACAGATATTAGAATTCATGAAAAAAAATATTAAAATATTTTTTTAAATAAATTATTTTCGTAATGTGTCCGAATAGATAATAATAGATTTTTTTTTTACAATAATAATGAATTAAATGCTTACTATTACAATTGATAAGTTAAAAAAAAATGTTACTTGACAAGGTAATATTGTGATAGTTAAAAAAGAACAGAACATTTTCATCGTCTGCCAAATTTCTATGGTTGTGTTACTCATTGTCATAGAAAACCAGACCACCGGAATTACAAGCACATGCACAAAGAAATAAGACAAAGCCACCCAAGTACCCAACTGTAACTTGTATGGAACCCAACAGTGCGTGTCAGATTACAAATTTTCAGCACCTGCTATATATCATCAGCCAGGGATAACTGTAAAAAATTGTTGTTTCTCATCATCCACAGCACCAGATCGAGACAACATTAACACATCCAGTATTGGGATGTTGCACACCAGAATCCCACGGCAAAAGAAGAAGGTAAAAGGGGGAAGCAGAGGGAGGAAAACAACGTTCTAAATCAATGGAAGTAGCCTCAGACCGTCCTAGTTTCAAAATTTTCAACAGATAAATGCAAGAACTTGCATTTCAGCCAAATGCAATATCTTCATCATTGGCTACAGTATTCAAACAAAAACTAAATCATAAAATTTGCAATCAAATAGAGTAAAAAGAAGAACCACGCAAAAGCAATATATTTGGTTTGTATCCACGAGGCTACAAGATATAAACAAATAAAAATGTCAGTATGCGGCATCAGATCTTCCTATTCGGTGAAAGATTCATTGAACCCAAATCGAAGTTTGAGTTCTCAGCAATTTGAAAGATTCATCATTTGGCCCATTAAACTGCAAAAATACAGAAAAACCAAATGATTAACCAAAGCCCCCAATGATTGGACTCAAGGAAGAGACATATTCTGACGGAGAATACGAGAGGAACAACATTTGAGAACTAGGGTTTTACGGGACTTTCGGGAAGGAGCTTCCTTTTATAGCAGGATGACTCAACGGGATTCGGTGACGGAAGGGGCGATATGGAACTTAATCGAACGGCTCTGATTCATCGCACGGGATCAGTTGCTAGCGCCGCATTGCGGTTCACCGGTTAGCAATATGGAAGGATATTCGCCGTTTGATTTAATTTAATTTCGGAAAAAAAGTCATTTCAATTAAATTAATTAATTTTTTATATTAAAATTCAATAGATTTTATTTTGATTAAATAATCAATTTATGTGTAAGTATTTTTTTTAAATTATATTAAACTTAAAATATGTAAAGATATTCACAATTTAATTTAATTTGATTTAAAAAAAAATCACCCAAACTAAATTAATTAATTTTTTTATATTAGAATCAATTAATTTTATTTTAATTAAATATTTAATATATGTGTAAGTACTTTTTTTAAAAAAATTATATTAAACTTAAAATACGTAAGAGTATTCATAATTTGATTTAATAAAATCAATTTATGAATAAGTATTTTTTTTTTAAAATTCTATTCAACTTAATATATTTAAAGATATTCATAATTTGATTTTGAAAGAAAAATCACTCGAACTAAATTAATTAATTTTTTTATATTAAGGCTAATTGATTTTATTATAATTGAATGATCAATTTATGTGTAAGTACTTTTAAAAAAAAATCATATTGAACTTAAAATACATAAGAGTATTCGTAGTTTGGCTTAATTTGATTTTGATAAAAAAAATTATTTAAATTAAATCAATCAATTAATTATATATACTTTAAAATATTGTTGTAATTAGAAAACTCTCCTTACGAGTGTTTCTTTTAAGGGTTTAAACTCTAATACTCTTTTTTAAATTGTAGCTTGCCATTATACTCAATACTCGTTAGTGATTATATGTTTTACTTACTTGAAATATGCATATATTAAATCAATTTTCTTTGATTTTTTATATTTTGTAATACTATTTAATCTTAATTTTAATTTAAATTATAAAAAATGATAAATTTATTAGTTTTAAACTATATAAATTAAAAATGAATAAATAATTTTTTTATCTTATTATAAATAAATAAATCATAAATATAAAAATTTAAATAAAATAATTTTATTTGTTAATTATTAATTCTAATTACATAATAATTATTTTTTATAATATTATATATTAAAAAATTGAGATAAATAACATAATAAAATATGAGACACAAAAAAAATAATCCATTGTATATATGTGATGAAATATTAACCATTTTTTATTAAAGGTACCGATATTCTTATAAAAATAAAGAATATAAAAGGAATCTCCAATTAAAAATAAACAAGTTAGCATTTGCTCTATAATCTAAACTAAGAAGTTGATTCACTAAGCTTGGTAGAAAATCAGATTCGAATCATTCACTACTAACTAGTAAACAATGTCTCTTCTTAAAGGCAAAAAAAAGTGACTTTACAGAAAAAATTATAAAACATTATTGCATAATTTTCAAAACACACTTGGCAAAACTTGATTTCTCATGCACTAAAGAGGAAACCGAAGGAGCCCTTAATAAATTGCCTCAATATGTTTTGCTTTCAAATTTAATTAGATTGCAAATACAAAATAATAAATTGATGGAATCTTACCGAATGGCAATAGAAAATGAATGAAACAATAACCGCGTCACAACGAAGTTGACAAGCAAAGGTAGAGGACGCACAAAATTATACCAAAGAGTTCAGACTTCCGAGTTGAGAGAGAAGAATATCTTGCACGCATCACAATCACAGTCACATTCGCGTTCCCATTCACATGGTCATCTTTCTGCTTGTCCAGACACTCAGCGCCACTTTTGAAGTCATGGCGTTGCTCTGACCACCTCTGCTACCACCACCACCGCCGGATATGCTTTCTTAGTTCTTATATAACACAATACCCAACCACTGTCTCTCTCATTCTGGGTACGCAAGTCGGCAAGTTTCAGTTTTTTCTCATCGTGCTGGGACAAGATAGGGTTTTTTCTCAGCCATGACCTGGTACTCAAGCTACTGTCTTTGGTGCTAGCGTTTATAGAGTCAATCCAATTTTGGGTTAACTGTTGTCTTAGTAGACGAACTGAATTTCAGGATTTTGAGCTTTGGTTCTTGTTCATGTTCATGTGTTAATTGAGAGTTCTGAGTAAAAGCGTAGGTAGTCAACGGAAGGTGTTGATCAAGCTGGTATGCAACGAACTAGTTCTGCATTTGGTCCACCCTCGGGGCATCCCCGAGAACAAGTATTCCACCCTCCCACCCCAATACCAATATCCCACCTTCAACGCCTTGTCCCCAATTTATGGCCTCCTAGTCCCAGCGATTGCGTTCTCCCAATTTGAGCCCCGCCTCATCCCATTCCAGGTCTCTGTCTCAACCGTCATTTTTCTCACTGGATTCTTTGCCCCCATTGAGTCCTTCGCCTTACCGTGAGCCCTTGGCCACGTCCTTTTCTGACTCCATTTCAACAGATGTGTCTATGGAGGAAAGCGTGGTCACGTCTCATGCCCCTTCCCCTTCTGTGCCCATCAACCGAGGCCATGCGCTTCAGCTTGGTCATAGTCTTCCCCCTCGTAAAGGACACAGGCGCTCCAGCAGTGATTCCTCAGTAGGAATCTCTGGTTTTATTCAATCTTTTCCTCAATTGGTTCCCCCTGGGGCTTGGAGTGAGCGGGACAATTCAGTTTCTAGAGGAGAAAGCTCACGTTTTGAGAAGCCAATTCAGTTAGTGAGAAGGGGCCTGAATAAGGGTGGGGACCATGTTGATGGCTATAGTGGAGAACCTATGAGTGGGAGGAAAGAGGACGCTGTGGATGATTTATTTAGAGCATACATGAATTTGGACAACATTCATAATCTGTATTTTTCTGGTATAGAAGATAAGGATTTAGATAGCAGAACTAGTGGTTCCAAGACAGTTGAAAGCAGTGACAACGAAGTTGAGAGTCATGCAAATAGAAATACAATCGGTGCTCGGGGGGCAAGTTCAAGCTGTTCGGGAGAAAGGAAGGAAGGAGTCAAGAGGAGTTCTAATGGAGATATTATACCCGGTGCCCGACACCCGAGGAGTTTCTCATTGGATAGTTCCATAGGAAATTTTCATATTGAAGATGGATCACCTAAGCTTCCTCCTTTGAAGAATCAAGTTGGCCAACGCTCGCCTAGCAATTCAATAGATGGTAAAACATCTGAAACCAGCATGGAGTTTGGAAATGGTGAGTTCAGCTCGGAGGAGCTAAAGAAAATAATGGAAAGTGATAAACTTGCTGAAATTGCTATGTCTGATCCCAAGCGTACAAAAAGGTGATATTTTTCTTCTCTTTGCTCATTCTTTTGTTCTTTTGTTTTTTTTTTGAAAAAACTAAAGCTATAATAATTCATTGTATTTGTTATATACTTGTCCAGGATTTTGGCTAATCATCTATCAGCTGCTCGTTCAAAGGAACGGAAAATTCGGTACATTTCTGAATTGGAGCACAAGGTGCAGACTCTTCAGACAGAGACAACCACATTGTCTACTCAATTCACCAAATTACAGGTGGCTATCTTCTGTGAGGAGCTTATATCCCTTTTTCTTCACTTTGTCAATTATATTTTATTGTCATGAATCATGCATGCTACTACTCATTCTTCTTCTTCTCCCTTTTTTTGTGCTCGTCTCCAGAGGGATAATTTAGAGCTTAAAAGTGAGAATAACGAGTACAAATTGAGGCTTCAAGCCTTGGAACAACAGTCCCAACTGAAAGATGGTTTGTATATGCATTTTCCTCCTACTTTATGTAATTAGTTAGCTCAAACCTGCTTTAACTTATTCCAACCTGTAAACTCTTTATTTGAAGTAGATAATTTTGTGTCAATTTTCCACAGAAATAACCAGTATATATGATCATGTTCAATGATTTCTGTTTTTGTATGTAAATAGATTGTATGTGCAATAGCAATATTCACTTTATGGCATTGTTGAGTGTGTAAAGATAGTTCTTCAAACTTTTGCTGGTTCTCAACTTAGGGAAATGTTAAATGTGAGTATTTTTTTATCCAATCGTGTTTCTCAAGGCATTATTGCTTCATCTCTGATCCTTTCAAATCTGCCTGCCTGGCCTAGGCATTTAATTTCATCTTGACAAATGCTTGCAAATTTGGAACCCAAGAGTATTTGCACTAATACTACGTTGCTCTGATGTTCTTGTTTGCTTGTTATAGCCCCTTCAAAACTGCATATCTTGATTGCTTGAATGTAATATGGTTTTATTTGCTTCTAGATATTGGGTCACTTGAACTGTTCATATCACCAAAATAGAAAGTAAAAAGAGAGGAAAAGATAGGCGGGAGGGGGCTCTGGTAGTAAAGGTTCAAATGTTCCTTTTTCTTGTAAAAGTAAAAATACTATTAACTTTTTATATTTTGATGTTTTGATATTTAATGGAAAACAGTCAAAAACTAAAATTGGCATCATTATTACCATTAAACCTTTATTGGCTCCAAGCCTTTTCTCAGCTATGTATTCATTACTGGACTTCATTGTTCTCTCTTGTTTAGATATTTTTTATCAAATATATTATGGAAGTGCTAATGGTTATTGATTAACCACTACTTTGTGAATTTTTTGTTTTCTCTTTATTTGTTTAGAATTTCTATTAAATATACTAGGGGAATGTGGTTACCCACTACTTTGGCTTGATGTTTTCTCTCTGTTTGTGATACAAGCATGATCTAGATAATATTGTTGTGTAATTATACACTGTAAACTGTATCTCTCCGAGACATCAGCAATTTTCTTTAGCAGCTTGCAATTGTGAGTATATATCTTCATTTTACCCTGTCCCTTCTTCAAAAGCACCTAATTCCCTTGATTTTGTGCTGAACACGAATATCTTCACCTGATCGGTCTGTCTAAATGATGGGAACCTTGATATTCAATTGTTGAAAATGGGAATAATCCCACTTACAAGAACCGTGCAGGTCCTCACACTAACAGAGAAATAAGGAAAACACTCAACAGAAAGCAGAAAATACAAGGATAGAATAAAAGAACAGAAACAGAAAATGCAGAGCTTCGAGGGTCTGCAAACCTCCCAGCCAAAGCCCCCAATTCACGTACTTAATTCCCCCCCCCCTCCTCTCTCTTCTCCTCTTATTCCCTTCCTACTCCCCCATTCTGCCCTCTTGCCCTCTGCCCTCTGCCCCACTTGCCACTTCAGCAGGTTGTTACAAGGCAAATCCAGCTTTCCCACCTGCCCACACATGTCTGCCCATCCCCTGGTCTATCTCCTCTCCATTCTGCTATGCAGGCAGCAGGTAGTGCAGTAGGTGCAGCAGGTACCGGCCCACACAGGTCCCCCATCCCTTGCTGCCATTCCCTTCCTTGGTCTGCCTCTCAATAGTAGGGGTCTATCAATACTCCTTCCAAAAGATTCACCTTGTCCTCAAGGTGAAGGTTCAATAAGTGTCTTATAGCAACTGAAAGAGAACCCCTACCGGTCCCATTGTTTGAAGCATAATGACCAAGTTATGCTTCAAGTATAAAAGCTTCCACCTGGGTCCCATTGACCTCCTCTAATTCCCATAACCCCTGCACTTATGGTCAAGATGGCAACTGCAGCTATACCAAGGTGTGTCTGAAACACATTTCTTTCAGTTATATCCAGAGAAGCCTTGTGGAAGTTTTTCCATTTGAGGGGAACTGCGGTAGACTTATCTGCTGCCTTTTTGACATTGGAGACTTCAGCTGGACAGATCTTGAATTCCCAATACTTAAAGAGCAGCAATGGTAATGGTTGGTTCTGAGAGGAGTCTGAAAACTCTTTGCTGTTGTTTTCAGCATATAATTCTGTTACCTTCAGGACAATTCTATTTATGCTTGTTCTAATGAAGCCAGTACAGGTATCAATGCGGTGATTGGCAGCCCTACACTCTTGCAATTTCTCCCAACCACACCATTCCAACACCAACACCATATTAGTTCCTCCCGGGTCAAACACGAAATAGTAAGTGCCTCCATTTGCCTCTAATGCTCGGTTTTCTGTGGCATTTTTGGGTCCAAAACAGAGTGTTATTGCCACTGCAATTCCACTAGTATACATGGAACGCGAGTCTCCCATTCCTACTTTAACCAACAATGCTATCTCCTCTTTATATACTTTAGCCATTTCATCATTGGGCTTCACTTTGCTACTGCCCCCTCTTTTACATTTAATGTCGTCCCCCTTAATATTTTGGGAACTGGGCCATTAGGTTAGAAAAAGAAACCCCAAATTCCGTTTTCTGCTTTGTCTTCTCCCTCCTCATTCTGCACGCAGCTGGAGCTCTCTTGTGTAGTACCGAAATCCCGTAACCCCTGAACCAGAGAAGCTAGCATAGGTGGTGCGTCTGATTCAAAGTCTTCAACAGCTCCATTGGGGTGTGGCCCCAAAGTTTAATAAGGTGGATTGTGAGGCCTGATTCTGTTTTGTAGCTTTGTCTCCTCCCTCCCTTATAGCCCATTTCCTTTCTTCATTAAGTTGGGCTTGGCCCAATTGTTTTGGAGTGGTGTTCAGCTTGTACCCAGTCAATTCTGCCCCAGCCTCTCTCCCATTCACGATGGATCCTCCCAGCTCTATGTATCTTCTTCCACGCCTCTTCAGGAGGGCTAGCAACAGATGCAGCTCAGATGCGAATGACCCACCAACCACCGTCCAAGACTCTAAATCCGGTGGCTCCGGTGGGGGCAGTGGAACAGTTGGACTTTTTGAAACCCATAGCTCCATGTTCGTCGCAAGATCCTCTCCTTTCTGCTGCCCCATCGCATGACCTATATGATTGAGTTTCCTCTCCGTCTTCAACGTCTTGTCTTGCAAAATAGCCAAACATGGTGACTGTTCAGCGGTGAATGTCCTCCTACCTGTTGCCCAAAAACTCAAGTGTGGTCCCTCCAGTCATGGTGGAAAAATGCTTGACACTTCAAACTCTGTTTGGGTGCTGATTGTGCGACCCATCGGTTGGGTTTCTTCTACATTTGCGTTTCTTGGTCTATCCACCAATCTGTCTTCAATATCTTCACTTTCTTGGTTGGTCACAGGTGTGCTTTGGGTTGAATCTCGATGAATTCCTTGAGTAAAGTGGAACAACTCCTCTTCCTCTGTTTTCTTCAGTCTTGTTTCTTGCAACCCTCCTCGGACCTCAGTCACTTTCACCTTTGCCCCTAAGTCTGGCTTCTGAAGGTTCTCATCCTGGACCCAGACCAGTTGGTCCAGATCGTAGTCAGGCTGGAACCGTTGGATTATTGCCTCCAAGCTGCCTTGGGATTTTGCCGATTCCACTAGTACCACCAGTTCAAACCTCGTCCTTCCAAAGCCTTCACCGCCTCCAGCAACTTCTCATCCTCTGGTGTCCCCTTCTGGCCGAAGTATTGCTCGGTGCATATCAACCACCAATAGGCATTCTCTCCTTCAAATTCTGGCACCATCGTTCCGTACCCACAGCTCCTGGATAGGGAGCTCAAATGACTGCCTCCCAGCTCCTGACCCCTTCCCCCTATTGCGCGACCCACCGAGTCGGTTTCCCTCTCTATCTCACGCCCTTCCTTCTAGCGCCACTGAAATTCCTCCTTGGTCGTCTATTTTCAGCTTTTCAAACCCAGAACCCATAATAAGTTGCTCCTGGGTTTTGACGGGTTTCTCTTCTTCCTTCGTCTCCTCGAGCAGTCCCATTTCCTCCCTTGCAATCTCCTCCTCAGCCATTTCCTTGCACTGAACCTCTTCTGGTTTGAAAGCCTCTGGTTCCTCCTTCGTTTCTGTCTTTGAGTCTTGTTCACAACCATTTGTTTCTTCTTCCTTATTCTGGATCCAGACTGGTTGGTCCAGATCATATTCTGGTTGAAACCTCTTTATCAAGGCCTTAATGAAGGCTATCCAAGTGGGGTTTGGGTTGCGCCACTCCCACCACAAGTACCAGACGAAAGCTCGACCTTCCAGAGCCTCCACGGCCTTCTGCAACTTCCCTTCCTCTATCCCCTTTGCGTAGAAATATTGCTCCACGCTGATGAGCCATCCGTAGGCGTTGTCTCCTGCAAATACTGGAATTCCCTTCCTATGATTCATTCTCACGGCTGGTCTGAGTACCACAGCTCCTAGATCGGAGCTCTGATACCAATTGATGGGAACCTTGATATTCAATTGTTGAAAATGGGAATAATCCCACTTACAAGAACCGTGGAGGTCCTCACACTAACAGAGAAATAAGGAAAACACTCAACAGAAAGCAGAAAAATACAAGGATAGAATAAAAGAACAGAAACAGAAAATGCAGAGCTTCGAGGGTCTGCAAACCTCCCAGCCAAAGCCCCCAATTCCCGTACTTAATTCCCCCCCCCTTCCTCTCTCTTCTCTCTTCTCCTCTTATTCCCTTCCTACTCCCCCATTCTGCCCTCTGCCCCACTTGCCACTTCAGTAGGTTGTTACAAGGCAAATCCAGCTTTCCCACCTGCCCACACATGTCCGCCCATTCCCTGGTCTGTCTCCTCTCCATTCTGCTATGCAGGAAGCAGGTACTGCAGTAGGTGCAGCAGGTACCGGCCCACACAGGTCCCCCATCCCTTGCTGCCATTCCCTTCCTTGGTCTGCCTCTCAATAGTAGGGGTCTATCACTAAATATTTCGCTTTGTATACAATGTAGAACTCAAAGATAAGGAGTTAATGTGCAATGGGCAGTATTATTTTCTGTTTTGAAAATTAGGGCACTAATGAAAGTAATGCTCGCCATAGTTCATTTCATTAGTATCTCTGCATTTGTATACCTTCAAGTGCAGGGTCCTGCTTTTGTACATTTAAATCTTACAGTATTTTTAGAGTTGAGACTTAAAGAGTGTCTAATAGAGTATGCAAGGTTTACATTTCAACAGCTTTGTAATCATTTATGTGTCCTTATTTGGGCAGCTCTGAATGAGACCTTGGATGCTGAAGTCCGGCGTTTAAGGGGCACTGTTGCAGAACTTGGTGGAGAGTTCCTCCTCTCGAGTTACATGGCTCGACAGCTTGCTATTAACCAACCAATGTTCCAGGTACAGCATCAGCAGCCCAGCTAGCTTATACATTTTCAACTGCACAATAGCCATCCTCAGGAAGAGACAGAGACTCGGTCACATCAGATTCAACGCAAGGAATTGCATCCCCAGCAGCGGAATGGTAAAGCTACTGGCTATTGGTCGCACTAATTCGTAGAAGCAAATAGATAGCTGGCTCCTGTTGATTCAATCTGCGATAAAATATTTTTGGAAATGGAGCTGATGGCTTATAATCTGTTCATTATCTTTATTTAATTTTTTATTTTCGATGTTGCCTCAATATATATACTCCTCGGATAATATTTTCATATTGGTGGACTTTGTGGCTATATCATGAATACAGTCCCCCATTCCCTATTGAAAGGGCCATATTCTGGCATAATCTAATAAAAATGTTATTTACTGGCTAGTGTTAAATTTTCTGTTTTCCAAATCTCCAGGAATTTTGTAAAAAAAAAAGAAAAGAAAAGAAAAGAAAAGAAAAGATTCCAAACAGACAGTATATAATAATTTGTGAATGAGTTGATATTTCATTTTGTAAGATTAAAATACTAAGTACTGACTAGTTATCTCGAATCACTGCACCCATTTCCTCCACGCGCCACCTACACGCTGCAACCCACAGACAGAGCAACATCCAAGACGCCCCTGTACACTGCATCGCTGCACTCTCACCTCACTGCTGCACTGCATAGTTCTGGAATAAACGGTCAAACTACTGGAAAATATGATCACTTAAAAAGATGAATATTCTAAATTCTTGAGACGTATGCATGTATAATTTTTTAAAATAATAGTTTTTAGACTATTATCCCCGCTAGCTTCCTATGTTTTCAATGCTAAGTGGTTGAGCAGTCATGTATTTTTGGCGTTCCAGTTCAACATATGGTTTTTCCCATTTGTCCTTTATGATAATATATTCAATGAGCAAGTATATTGTGCACTCCCAAGCGTGACTTCAACCATATGATGCATCCTCCTCAACAATTGAACCCAACGCTTTGAACTTGGACTATGGTATGTCTTTTGACTTGTGTGTTACATGAGGACAACTGGGTAGGTTTATGGGTGCAGGTATTTTTCATTTTATTTGAAGATATGCATTCTACCAAAGGAGCATGTTAGTAATACATGCCTTAATGTTTCTCATTTCTATTTGGTAGTCTTCCTCTTGATGGTCCGCATTAAAGGAGCCTATTGATTGTTAGCAGTTCCTATATCCAAGAAGAGAAAAAAACCTAAGAAAATCCAATCAGAAGAAAATAAAGGAAGAGAAAACCTGTAAGTATCGAATCTGTTATCATGTCGAGCTAATTGCATAGACACAAAACTTGGTTCCAACGAAGCTGATACAACATAAGAGTAAACATCCTCGTGATCTCTAATTATATTGGACAAAGATTTGAAAAAGGTGACAAGTGAACAAACGTAGTTGGTTAAAACACGTTAAACTTCAATGGAGTTATTCTATTTGCGCACTTTCTTTACACACACCACTTGCGTACAAGACAACGCCTTAGTTACCCATTTGTTTATTTTTCGTACGACACAAACTTGACTTCTGTACACCACTTAACCTGCACCAACCGAGTAAAGCCTAATCGCTCGTTTTTTTTTTTTTGGTATTCCTAATCGCTCGTTTTGAAACACCATTGATTATGTATTTTGGACTTGCAGAGTATCGTGCAAGGATTATAGACTCCATCCGATAAAAAATTCCACAAGGGCCCATTCTTTGACCAATTCAATCCTGCAAATAAGGGGAATCTCAATTGCAGAAGACAGAAGCCTGTTGGCCGTACGTGTGCTAATTTGTATGTTTCTTGACTACGAGGCAAAGATCATTTTTCTTGTGCATCGTGATTCCTGGTTTCACTTGCGTGTCTAATAATTCCTCCTTGTCAATCCCCGCCGGCAGTTCCCAATCAAACGAGTGGACAAGATTAGCAAGTGAGACCTCCACGGTGACCACCCCCATGTGAATCGCTGGACACATTCTCCGTCCTGCTCCAAACGGGATCAGCTCAAAATCGTTCCCCTTGAAGTCTATCGAACTCCCAAGGAACCTTTCAGGACAGAACTCTTCAGGGTCTTCCCAGGTCTCAGGGTCCCTTGCTATAGCCCACGCGTTAACAAAGACTAGAGTTCTGGGCTGAATCTCATACCCGTCTATGTTGCACCTTTCCATCGTTTCTCTCGGCAATAGCAGCGGCGACGGTGGGAACAGTCTCAAAGTCTCCTTCACTACTGCTTTAAGATAAGGAAGCCTCTGAATATCATCTTCATCTATAAAATCTTTCTCCCCAAATCAATTTCTAATTTCTTCTTGAGCCTTGTGCATCGCCTTAGGATTCTTCATCAGTGCGGTCATAGCCCAAACTATTGTTGCCGCACCCGTGTCTGTTCCTGCTACAAAGATGTTCTGTGTACATGCATGCACACATACATAATTAAAGAAATTGAATTAATTAATCAATTAAGCTGACTATATTTTGTATTATAATAGGAAAGGAGAGTACTTAGAACCGACTTTACCATGAGCACGGCTTTTATATGATCGAGAGTGAGATCAAACGAGAATGAGCGATCATCGATTATCCGAAGAAAGATATCAACGATGTCTGCTACTTCTTGGTCATCAGTTTGATGTCTTGCCGGATCCAGGTGGTCCTGGATGACTCGTTCGTAGAACATGTCCAACTCCTCGAAAGTCTTGTCTAGCCGCCAGAGTATTCCTCTGAGTCTGTCGACCCACCCCATGAACGGAAAATGGTCTGAAAAGTAAAACTCCACCAACAAGGCCTGAGCCTCGTTGAGCAGTCCCTGCAATTCGTCTTCCTGGTAGTCATAACCATACCGTTTCCCGAAAGCGATCCTGCAAATCAAAGTGTTTGTGAAAGACATTAATGTTTCGGTCAAGTTGATTACTCTGTTGGAAGCAGCGAATAGTGAGAGTTTCCGAATCATTCGGGCAACTTCGTCTTCCCGAATGGGACGAAAGGATTGGACGCGCTGGGAGTTGAAGAGGTGGAGGACGCAGAGCTTTTTCATTTCTCTCCAGTAAGCGCTGTAAGGTGTAAAGCCCAAGTCCAAGCCGTTGTAAGACAATTTCCTTATGCCAAGCAAGGGTGGCCTGCTTGCAAAGGTGAGGTCGTGGGTTTTCAGGACTTCCCTGGCCATTCTCGCCGAGGAAACCACCAGGGTCGGTACAAAGCCGAGGCGCAAGGACATGAGAGGCCCGTACTGCTTGGAGAGCTGCCATAGACGGCGATGTTGTGGGGATGAGCCACCGAGCTGGTGCAGGTTGCCAATGAGAGGTAGAGCTGGAGGACCAGGTGGAAGAGGTGCTCTTGCTCTGTTTGTTCTGCGTCTGCGGATAAAGAATAGAAGGAAGATGAATAAGAAAGACAGAAGGACAAGCAACCCCATGATGAAGAGGCATACAATACGAAGTGTACCTGTATTTTCTAAATTTATAGAAGTAACATACGAAAGAATACCGCAAAAAGATGAAAAGATAAAAAAAAATTAATTTTGATCAAATTTTATATTATCATTTACATAATTAATAATTATAATTAAATAATAATATAAAAAAATTTTATAGATCAAAATTAAATTTTAAAAAAATGATTATGAGTATGTTTGGGTATGTTTTTTTTAAGAAAAAATTTATTTTTTTAAAATTTTTTTAAAAATATTTTAATTATAAGTTATTTTGATAACAAAATAAATTAATCTAAATATATACTATATTTACCATTTTAAGAGTGCCCTTGATTTTTCTTACTCTATTTAGCTACCCAATTCCAATAAAAATTACAATTCACATGATTTTGTTTTTCCTTAGCCCTTCCAATACTATCACACTTAGTGTTAAATGGATAGATTTGATAAATTTTAGATTTAATCTTTAATTTATAGATAAATAAATTAATAATTTATTTGAAATTTATTAAAATTATTTAATCTATTTATAATATATTTTAATAAATAAATATTTAATATATTTATTAATTTATTTTAACGAATAAGATATATAGATATCTGACTCATTTATTTCAAATCATAATTTTTTTAATTAAAAAATTAATTATTTATAAAATAGATGTATTTAACTTTTTCTTTATCATCTAAATATATTTTATTTTTTATTTTTGTATTTTTTATAATTAAATATATCTAAATTTTTTATATTTAAATATAATTTATTTTTTAAATTTTATATATATTTAATAAAATTTTAATTAGTTCATTAATTAATTATTAAATAAAATTAATTTAATTTATTAAATTTATTATTATAATTTAATAAATTAAATTATGAATAAATTAAATAAATTAAGAAAAAAATAAAAATTTTAAAATTTTATTTTTTTAATTTATTTATGATAAAATAAATGATGTTATAAGTTATGAAGAATAATAAAATAATTTATATATATTTTTATTTATTTTTTTGTTAGATGATATTAAAAAAATAAGTGATAACTTTTTTTTTTATTGTATGCTTCTTTTTCTTTATCGTCCATGTTACCAATCAAAGCATTAGTTATTGTCTTCTGTGGTTTGGACAGTTCCCTATCCCGTTGTAACCTTTTATGCCTTCTTTATTCCCACGTGCAGCTGGTGCGGTTAGGTTTTCCCTCTTGGGTACTGACCTTCGGGCTCTGTGGGCTGTTTAGGCCTTTGATTTTTGAGTCGTGGTCGACCTAAAAAAGAAATAGTTTTCTCTGTCATTATCTCTTCCATGTGATATGTTTGTGTTCATCACGAAATTTTTTTGAAAATTATTATATAACCAAAATTTTTACATCAAAATGACTGATAAAGTGATTTGGCATATATGTAACATTATTCGAAAGTTTTTATTCACGGAGCCAATTAACCCATTTGTTTCAAGTTTCTCTTTCCTTGTGGACGTTAGTATTAGTTTTACTTGCATTTTTTTTTTCTGATTAACTTGCATTTGCATCTTTATATGTCCATATTTTTGGGAAAAACCTGGATCTACATGTACCTTTCAATTGAAATTAAATAAATACCCTTCTCAGATAAAAATGCTAAGTGTGTGAATAATAAACACTATTCATTGTGGGATTATAGACACTTCTGGCAGCAGCAAAATGTTCAATAATAGTACACTAGTTTTTCACATGAAAAATCTTCTAATGCTGAGAAAAAGTCACAGGATTTAATCTAACGAAAATCTCCGCTAATAAAATTAATGAGATACAGGGATTGTCTTCTTAGTGGTACTAGAAAATATAAAACCTCACTATAATAGTGGCACTACCAAGTATAAATAGTCAACTGTTTACCCTCCTTACTATTTTCACTTTCGTCACTTTTCTTTTAACACACTCTTTCTAATATCATTAGGATAATAATAAAATATAAGAATAATGAATTTTTAGTTGACATTTTCTCTGCTTCTATTATTTGAAATTATCTGTTTTGCTTTAGAATGAATAAACAAAACGACTTTAATTTATAGAGACTCCATAAAGTGTAAATACAAATAAAATTTGCGGCTCCACTAATGCAGTCCAATAACTTTTACTGCTCACGGTATTTCTACCGCCTATGTTAATAGACATGAAAAAAAAAAGAGATTTGACTCTTTTAAAGTAAAATTTTTATTTTAAAAAATAAAATGAATATTTATAATTATTAAAAAAAATTTAAAAATAAAATTTAATAATTTAATAATTTATTGTATATATATATATTTATTATAATTTTAATTATTAATTATTTTATTAATAATTATAAATATTTATTTTATTTTTTAAAGTGAAGATCAAAAATCAAATAAAAAAATGTTTCATTTCATTATTCTTTTTAACTAATAACTTACATTTAATATCATCATAAATAGCTGGACCCTACTCATATCACATAATTCTCCATCAGGTTACATCCTCCAGGCCCATTACGCGGTATGTAATTTTGGGCTTACTTCAGTCACCATTTTTGGGCTTTGCTTTAATTAACCGACACCACATGTCGGCTTCACCAAAAATAAAAATGTCGGCGCACGCCCAAATCTCCTGTCTTCATATTCTCTCACTAATAAAATATTATCAACTAGGAAAGATGCTATTGCTAACTAAGAGATGTGTAATTTTTTTGGTTGCTAATTTTTTTAGTTATCTGTATTTTATTGAGATGATAGAATTTTGGAGAAAAAGAAAGAGAGTATTTGAATGCATGCCTACACTAAAGATTCTTGTGTAAATTTTTATGCAAATTGAATAAAGTAAGATAAAAGAAAACTGACACATAATTATTTTAAGTATAAAATAATTATCTGGCTTAAATTTTTTTAATTATTTAATATAAATATTGATTATGTGTTTTGTTTTGTTTTACTTGATTCACACAATTTATGTAAAAACACACAAATTTCTCTGCAGGCACGCCACCCTAGTGCTCATTGCTCAGTAATGTCATAATGTTTTGTGTGATTCTGAAGCATGAGGAGATCAGGTTTCAAAAGCTGTGACCTGCGAGCCACCATCATTAATAGCTCTCACTGATTTGGCGACCTCATCCTATCACTTCCATTGGTGGGATCCAATAACATGAAAGCTGGAATGAATGCTAAACAGACAGTAATATATACTGAATTTTTTCGTCCATCCTCTATAGTTGCTCCTCAGACCCAGTGAGACAATTTGTTGGGTTTGGGGTGGTTTTGGATTATATAATACTGTGAGGGCATGAAGATCGATACGCAGGCAGCATATTCAGACCATCTCTCGTAGTGTGTGTGTGTGTGTGTCTATATATATTTAGGGAATGAGATATATATATATATATATATATATATATATATATATATATATATATATCTCATTCTAATCAGGATCTGTTTAGTGTTTACTGGCTTTTAACTGTAAACTGTTAGTTGGGAAATGGGATGCATGGAAGCTGATCACGCCAGGCCCATATTTAAATGAGATGAGATCATAGACAGCCTTTGATGTTTTGTGGGCATGATACTGCTTCTCTTTATAATGGAATGGGTGAAAATTTAGGAGGAAAAAGTTCTACGGCTGGTTGCGCTGGTTCCCATGTGACATGGGGCTCCACCATACCTGCATCAGACAGCAGACTTACAATTAATTTGATTAAAATGGTTGGCCAGTCATGTGCTGTCGCACCTAAACGCCATTTGATTGCTGAACTGAAATATATGTAATTCTCCACCCAGCGAGGTAGGAGCTAATTAGTGCTAAACTAAGCAATTTTACGTGCCTTTCTGATGATTGGGACGCTTTGATTTCACTGATATGTTCATGCCACCATAAATGAATTTTTAGAAAGGGAACGTTTATCCAAGAGATGAAGAAGAACAAAGGTGAAGTGCTTGGTCACTGACAGACACTATGATTTTTCTTGTTATGTCACTGTGCTGTTGCGTGTGTTTGTCCTCACAAGGGTCTTTGAATTGAGATCTCACTAGCGAGTTTTATCTAGACTCTGACCTAGTCTTCTAACTTATGAGATTAACCAACCTCTGATATTTTCTTTATTTGAGACACAGGAAATTGGCGACAGGGCCACTATGTTTTGCTTTATTCCATTATGATTATTAGTACGATAACTAATGTTCTTTCCTACTCGAATGATGTCTACTTTCGAAGACGAAAAAGGCATGAGTTGGGTGCTTAAACCTTCCTGAACCACAAGACCGAAGAGTCTCAATCCAACCGTATTGCCTTCCAGCTACGCTCAATGACTTTGGGTTGGGCCGGGGCAGGACACGCAACATAAATGTACTTTGTATTATCCCATGAGCATCAACAAACGCAGATTGACATTTTTGCCCCAAGCTGCCACTAGCTAGCATTTTTTTATAAGGTGAGCTTCTAATTGTGAATAGACAAAAAGCTTGGGTCAACTAGAAAATCTTGACAATAATTTTGCATCATCGTACGACTACAAGTGGATCATCTGAGTTATAAGGGAGACCACTACTTAGTTGTGCACCTTAAACTCATATAGAAATGTTTTATAATTATGTTGGACTATTAATGTACAAATTATTATATAGACTATATAACTATTTTGTTTTGAGTGTCCAATAAAAACAAGAGACATTACATGACCTATAACATTAGTCTTTCTCTCTCTTTTATGATTAAGGTATTTTTAGATTAACTTTTTGTATTAAAGGAGACTAAGCCCCTCGTTGAATGATTATACAATATTAAAGCTACATTCTCAAATCAATTTAATACCAATGTTAATTTTTTTAAGTTTTGACTCAAGGTTCAAACCAAAATAATCAAAATAGAAAACATACTTTCTTATCTACTAAATCGACTCGCTTATTTATAATATTATTCTCATAATCTATGTATGTGTCATTTCTTTTTTATTTAAAGTTATAATAACTTACTATTTTTTTAAAAATTTTTAAGGTAAAAGCTTGTATCTTAGAAAAATGGAAACACGCGATCTAAATTTTACTAGGTTATGTTAGTATAAATTTAACCTGGTCTTATCTCTTGAAATTCAAACCTGGTAAGAGCAAACTCTACTCTCTCTCTCTCTCCCTCCCAAAAAAAAGTAATGGTGAGAGATCGAACTTCCACCTAAGATCCACCATATCACCTTAGCATAAATTATTGTTGGCTAGCTAGCATAGTACGAAGCTGTAGATTCCATTATACACACAACACTAGTTGTTGTTAAATCCATCAAACACGTATTGCATAGCATAATTTAGCAAGAGGCAAATGACATCGTTCACTTGTTGGCATTCCACCAGCAGAAAAAATCATTAGATTTGTAAATAAAGCCATAATAAATAGATGATATTTATTCAATTATAAATTATCTAATAATACAATATGAAAAGAACGTGAATTTGCAAAATCATTTGTATCTATCCAAAGTGCACTATGTTGGAGAGGTAGAGAACCCATGTGCTCTTAACGGCGTCCCAAAAATCAAACCACGATGCAGCCGAGGACAAAATAGCTGTCAACAATTGGTTGCTTGCTAGTTGGATAACTAGAAGGACAATCACTGTTTGCCTCAATTGATAGTATTGGGATAGATTTCACACAAAAAAATTTGAGTTCATTTATAACGTTAATTTTTTTAATAAATTATAATGCGTCATATTTTATTTTACGAATTAACTTGAATTTTTCACTTTTTAAATTACAGTTTATATAAAAATAAAAATATATAAATATTATAAAACACACTTTATTATATGTTATTGATGTTTTTATCGATAATTTTGACATTATATATATATAGATAAAAGTAATTTATCTTTTTAAATTTTTATTTAAACTATAATTTTAAGATTCAAAAATTAAACCAAATACATTATCAATTGGTCTTCATCTAATGCTTAAGCCACTGCTTATTATTTTAATCACAAGCCCTCACATGGAAGCTCGTTTTCGCTTGGGACACATCCACCATTTCAATGATAGATTATTAGAATGCATTTAATTTTTTTGATTTAATCTTAATTTGAAAAGATGATTACGATACTAATGATATAATAAATTTTAAAATATTTTATTAAATGAATACTACTATTTTTTGAATTGTCTGTTGTACTATATAGATTCAAATTATTTGTATTGCATTGACAAGAATTGACTTTTCATCATTTGACTAATACATTCCAACTCACGAGAAAAGAGCTGCACCAAAAAAAAAACTCACGAGAAAAGACAGGGGATTACTCATGTGTTTTTTACTGATATTTTAATGAGTTTAATATAAAAATCAGTAATTAATCAATATTTAATAATTTATTAATAAAATATAATACCGTAAAAAAATCAAACTATCATAATAACTTAAAAATTAATATACAATAATTAATTTTATTTGAATGATAAAATAAAATTATTTCTAAAATATAATTATAAGTACATTTTAAAAAAAAATTATTTTTGATATAGGACAAAGGATAGTTAGATAATTGTTTAAATCAATTAGTTTAATTATGATTAGTTAGAATTAGCTGCTGATTAGTTAATAGCTGTTGTTAGTTAAGCAGCAGTTAGTTATGCAGCATTTATGCAGCAGAAGTCCCTTTGTATATAAACAGTTTCTGTACACTGTAACTTTCACTTTTGACTTCAATACAGATTTTTCATAATTTTTTCAAAATCAATTTTTTAATTTAAAAGTTTGTGGTAATTAATTTTTTAAAAATAATCAAACATAGCAAATACTAAGTGAGTATTTAATTTAGTTTTTGAAAACTCTTAAATTATGATTTAGACAAAAATTTATTTCTTAAAAATTTTGTTTAAACTATAATTTTAAAATCTCAAAAATCAAATCAAACACATTATTAGAACCAGTGTTTTTTGAGACAAACCAAACAATCACTTATATGTTAAGTTGCAATTAAAAATGTCTTTGTTTAAACCAAATTTAAGTATTTATTTTAAATATAAGAAAGTGATTTTTACTTAGGTCCTGTTTCGCTTGTACTTGACATATTTTTTTTTTCTCTTTCCGCATTAAATTTTAAACTTCATCGTTGATATCTAATAAAGAGTAAATATATGAATATGAGATGACATTACCTTTCAAATCTTAATTAAAATGTTTTAAGCTGCTTCGTTTTCAACCGAAAAAATGTTATAAGCCTGTCCATTTATTTATAATAAGTGAACATCAATAGTTTTTTTCATTTTTTAAAGTTATATATAAAAATTCAAGTATTCAATGCAGAGAAAAAAACTAAACCCAGAGCTTTTCAATGACTCTTTTTTTTTATCAAAAAAATAAATAGCGACTGGTTCAGAGAAAATTGATGGTCAAAGGATTCAATGTCTCATACTCTCATTTGTATAATAAGTACTAGAAATACTACAATTTGTGTAAAATAATAACATGTTTTATCATATGATGATCTGTCTAAATAGACATTTCAGACGTGTCTTTCATACGAAATAAATTGATACATTACTAATTATAAACGTGTGCG
The DNA here is from genome assembly GCA_019955255.1 of Castanospermum australe. Lineage (NCBI taxonomy): Eukaryota > Viridiplantae > Streptophyta > Magnoliopsida > Fabales > Fabaceae > Castanospermum > Castanospermum australe. Next base: position 229,771 of record NSJW01000961.1, read on the forward strand.
TTGTAGCAAATTCTCAAGAATTGATCCAGTCAAAAAAAAAAAAAAATCTCAAGAATTGATAGTATAGTTCATATTGGAATAGCAATTTTTTTTCTCTATTATGAAACTTTAAAAATAAAAAAAATATAATCTGATTCAATGCTCAGTATTAATAAAGAGAAAAAAAATGTAAAATAAAAAAATTATAAATTAACAAGAGAATAGAAAGAGTTATAAATTGACAAGAGAATAAAAATAGTATATGAAATAATATTGTATGAGTATTTAATATTAATAATTAAAAAATAAAAATGAGAAAACACTCAAAAAATTTAAAATTATAAATATATTGATGTGACTCATATAAAATGTTATGATTTATGAATAAAATGACATGATTGTTTCAAATCAGCTAATTTAATCGTTCCATATCTTTCATATCATGTACTTTATAATTTATATATTATTATGAATAGATTTATCAATATTTTTTTTATATCATTACTTTCTTAATAAAATTATTGATGTTGCATTAGTAGTAGACTAGTAACATTAACTTATAAAATTAAATTAAATCCAAGTAATACTTATCTTAAAATCTTTTATGGAAAAAAAGCATACCGGCAGCAGGGTAAAAAAGCGAAATTATTGAGTGATCTTTTCTTTTTGGTCGATAATTATTGAGTGATTTTAAATGTGAGTAGGAGTGTTCGTAACTAAACAAAATTGATTTAAAAAGAAAAATTTGAATTGAAAAATTAAAATTTAAAGATTTTCTTTTTATACAAACCGATTGATTTAGTTCGATTTTCGGATCATATTTATGAAATCAAATCAAACTAAAGTTATATAATTATACATATATACTTTTATAATTACATACTTATAGATTATTATATTTTGATTTACTATTATTTCTATATAAATATTTTGGTCAATTTATTATTTATATTTATTTGATAATGCTTTATTAATATTTTTACGTTAATTTTTTGTTAACCGAGTTATGAGAAGAAAAAAAGTATGGTTAGATATAATTTTTTTAACAAAAAAATAATTAAACAAAAATAAATTAGATTGAATTGAACTAAAGTGATTAAGAATGATTATCAAATGGATTGACAATGATATGATTTGATTTAATTCTTTAATTAAAATAAAATTAATTAATTTTTAAAATAAAAAATTAATTAATTTAGTTTGAATAACTTTTTTTATTCGAATTTAACTTTTGAAGAGTTTATTTTAAAAAATAAAATATGAAATATTAATTATTAATTAAAATATTAAGTAAATAAATTTTAATAATTTTATAATTTATTATATAAATATATTTATTTTATTATAATTTTAACTGTTAATTAAAAATTAATAATTAATTTTTTTATTTTATTTTTTAAAGTAAACTACTTACCTTATTAGAGCTTTTCATTAACACTTGCCAAAACCAAACTGTAGGCACCTAAACGGGGCACATGACTCCAAAAATGGTAACGGTCCTATACTTAAAACTCCGTAATGTAAGCGAAAGCTATTGCACACTCAACCAAAAGAGAGTGCCAAAAACTAAAAAAGAAAAGAAGAAAAGCAAGAACAATTGCTAAATTTATGTCATCACCACGAAATTTTCACCACTGTAATTTCTCGCCAGTGACGAGTCTCGTGTCGTGTCGTATCGTCAACGATGAAAGTGATGAGTATTTTTGAGTTAAGTAAAGGAACATTAATACTCAAACTCAAAAGCCGGAAAAGAAAAAAAATAAAGAAGAATTTAAAACCTGAGGACTCTTGGTTTTTTTCTCCGCAGTTGCACTATCAAACCCCGCAACGCTCAACGGCAACGGACCTGATATACGAAGGAACCAACGAGGACACGCAACGCGGATTCCAAAGCAAAATATTAAGCTAGATTTAAGGAGTGTGTTGAGGTCCGTGTTTTTTAAGCTTGCCTTTGATGCAATTTCCAATGCGGACCGCAGACGTGGTCTTGTTTTTCGTTTTGTCTCCGAAGAGAGAGAGAGTGGAGTGAGTTGAGCCCGAGACTGAGAGAGAGAGAGAGCGATGGGAAAATCTACCGCCTGCTTCAAATTAATCACATGCGGCGGCGATGCAGCGGACGAAGATGATTACCAGGTATCTGAGGTGAGTTGTCTGATATATTCGGAGGTTGATAACATACAATGTTTGACAATTTATGATGTGTGTGCTTGTGATCCGAGGCTGTTTGTCGTTGGAAAGCAAGGAACTTGATTCTGTTATGCATCCTGCATTGATGAATCAGTAGGTTCGTATGGGATTTTGTTATTTTTTCGGTTTCGTGGCTTTCATCCATTTTGCTGTGTGAATTGAGCTGCTATTTCAAGTGCATCGTGAATGGCCAGTGGCGCTGTTTGGAGTTGGATTACTTAAACTTTAGTGAATGAATGTAATGCAATTTTTCCCATCAAGAAATGTACTGTGTACGGTTTTTTTTTCTTTTCATTTTTCTTCGGCCGATCGCCGTTATCCTTGATTTCATCATGACTAGCAATGGATGTTGGGGAGCTGTTGACGCTCTCTACTGTATTCCAAAAGAAAAATTCTAAATTCTCGTAAACAATCCGCCAATAATGCTTCTACTTTTTCATTTAATATTTTTTTGAGAACGATTCGGCTAGTTTTTTTTTTTTTGAAAATCACCTTTGTTTTTAAAACTCGTATGAAATTATGGCCTTCTCCTTCCCTTGTTTTGAAAATCACCATGCACGTCGTCGTAAAACTCATTTATTACCAATGCTGGAAAATGACACCAAATCTGGCTAATATGAATTATTGATTTGACCTTGCACTTAAGTAAATTCATATTCATGAATTAATTTTTAAATTTGGGATCTTAGAACTTCCATAGGCTTATGACATTTGATTTTAGTCGCATAATGTAGGCTCGTGCTGCTTTTTGTTTTTTTTGTTTGGGGGGGGGGGGGTATATCTGCTTGATATAAACTTAAAATATTCGCAAGATTTTGAGATCTATGCTATCAGTTTGCACACTTGCACTGCATTTTTATTGGATAAAGTTTGTGCCTCACTCTAATAAACTCAAATAGTTGCACATTGCACTCAAGTAAATTTTATTGGACAAGTGAAAGATTGATCGTGATGCCATTGGCATTATGAAAGGTCCCAAGTCTTGGAAGCATTAATCATATGATCATTGAAACAGAATTCCTATATATTTATTTATTTTATTCATTTATTGAATATCTGAGTCTCCTCAAATGGCTCTTTTCTAATTATATCTCCACTTCATGTGGGAACAAATTCTCTGTGATTTTCATGTGTTTTCAATTTCATGGTAAAATTAATTGAAATCTGGAATAATAAAAAACACTGTAAAAGCATGTTAATTGACTTTTGCAAAATTGAAATGGGAATGATTTGGAGTCAAATGACCGATTGACCATTCTTGTTTTAGTGTTTGGTTCCATTGGGAATGCAATGGCTGCATTAGGATTGGAATGGCAAATCCATTCTATTCTTACGTTTGGGACATGAATCAGTATAGAAATGACTTGTAGTTTTCACCAAATAAAGATAAATTAGAGGGGAAACTAAAATCATCTCATTCTAGCTTGCCTAGAATCATTAGTCCCACCCTTCAAGAAGGAAGTCTTGATTCTACTGTGAGAAATTAAGGTTTGGCATGTGATCCTCATTCTAAATCTCTTTTAGTACTAAATATAGAAATCGTCATTCCTGCAAAATGGAGCTAGGAATGAAGTCATGGTTATTGCATGTGAAACACACTTTAAATGATATGGGGTTTTGAGTCATGCTGGCATAAAGTTAGTGCTCTTAAATTGTCTTGAATAGGATGTTTGCATCAAACATATTTATATTCATCCTTTCTAGCTAGCTGTAAGATGAGTCTGAGGTTTTATATCCTCTATAGTGTGCACAGTGCACACATTTATGGAATTAACTTTGTTTTCACAAATGATTTTTATTTTAATTTTAAATGTTATTCCAGATCAAGGATTCTAATGATAAACGTGGTTGGAGTTTCCGAAAGAGATCTGCAAGGCATCGTGTGATTAGCAATACTGTGATAACAGAGACCCCATCTTCTGCAAATAGGGAGAGTTCAGAATGTACTAGTATCAATTTTCAGCCTCTGGCCGAACCTAATGTTGTTGAGAAGATTTACACAACACAATCCTCTGATGAGAAGCCCCAGTTATCCTCCTTGGCAAGCTCACAAATGTCAGAAACAATTGTCACTGAAACTGAGAGTAAGGTTGTCAATCAACCAGAGTCTGTTGTTATTATCATCATCCAGGCTGCCATCAGAGGGTTCTTGGTATGTTTTCCTTTTTGAGGTTCACAAATCCAGAATCTTTTAAGAAGAAAAAACAGTGACTGCCTTTTATATAATCTTGTTCTTGTTTCTTTCAGGCTCAGAGAGCCCTGCTAAAGCTTAAGAATGCAGTGAAGTTGCAAGCTGCTGTTCGTGGGCACTTGGTCCGGAGGCATGCTGTAGGAACCCTGCGTTGTGTTCAAGCTATCGTTAAAATGCAGGTCCTTGTGCGAGCTCGTCATGCTCAGCAGTCACTTCCAGAGAAGCATTTAAATTACATGGATGGCAAAAATGATTGCACTAAAACTTTGGTATTGTTATTTAAAATTACTGATTAATCAGTTCAATGTTTGCTTGCTTGTAGATACTAATTTCATGCCACCATCCTTTGTTGAAGTTTGCAATGCTTGTATTGTATTATCATGATAATATCTCAGTACATGAAAATCTCATTATATTTGTTCAACAGAACCAGTCATTTTTTTCCTTGAGGCATGGAAATATTACTTGAATCTTTAAATCTTTTATTTTTTTTCTAGCTGATTCATTAAACTCAAATATTTAAGCAGGAACTCAAATGGTTACAAAAATGTTTCTATGTTTGTGTTCCTCAAAACAAATCCTCTCTTTTCTCTACTTTTTTGATTAAGAGTTGTGGTTCATTGACTTGTGCCTGAGATTCGTATGATGTTTTCATTGAGAAGATCTATTGTTACATGCATATTGTGGTCAAATAATATATGATGCAAGCCCTACACTAAGTGTGCCTATTTAATTTTACCATGGTTCAGGGAAATGAAAATCATGTGACCAAATCAAATGTAACATACAGTTCCATAGAGAAGCTGCTTAGCAATAAGTTTGCTCGTCAGGTATGGTAAATATGTATTGTTTCTGTTCTCGTTTTGGAATAACATCATGTATCTTATCTCACATTTATTTCTTCCTACTAAATATCCCCTCTCTTTTCTGTACATTAAAGCTGTTGGAATCAACACCAAAAAACAAACCTATTCATGTCAAATGCGATCCTTCAAAAGCTGATTCTGCTTGGAAATGGTTGGAGAGATGGATGTCCATTTCATCAACAGAAACCGCAGAGCACAGAAAAACAATTTCTGTGGCAGAGCAATCAGATGAAATCAAAGATAGCACTTCTGTGTCTCAATTGGAAACTGGTATTCCATCTGAAGTTTTTCTTCAGTCAGCTGACTCAAAGCCCACTGTTGGGGATTCACTTCTGCCCTCTGAGGATGAAGAGATGGCGACTAGTTATGATGCTAATAACTTCAACTTTCAAACAAGCCCCTCTACATCTTCTCTTGTAAAAGATAACTTGGAACAGGCTCCTCCTGAAAAGACGATTACATATGATGCAAAAGTAACCTCAACAGAAGTTGATTCTTTGCAAAATGAAAAAATGGAATCAGATGCAAGTGCCCCACAGGAGCGTAGTTCTCTTCCTCAGAAGCCTGAAACTGATGGTGAACAATGCAAACAATCTACGAAAAGTCTTGCCTCAGACCAACTAGAGACTGAGGGAAAAAAAATTGTACATGGATCAAGAAAGTTCAGTAATCCTACATTTATTAATGCACAGTCAAAATTTGAAGAGCTGAGTTCAATGGCGAATTCAGGTAGGTCTAGCAGCTTGTCCTATCAAGATGCAGCAGTTGAATCACAAGAAGACACCTCTTCTGTTGCTACAGATACTGCATATAGATCAAAAGAGTCATTATCATCTGAGAATTCTGCTCCCTATCCTTCCAGGATTGGTGGTTCTGAATGTGGTACCGAACTCTCTATTTCTTCCACTCTTGATTCACCTGACAGATCAGAGGTTGGGGCTGTGGAAAATGAGCGTGATGCCAAAGATTTAGTAGAAGGGATCGGTAAACCTGAGAACACAATAAATCATGGTGTTGAGGCCAATGTTACGTGTGACATTCCAACTTCTAACTTACCTAACTCTGATTTGGATCAGTCAGAGATTGTTGATGATATCAGTGGCTATATGGTTCATTCAGAGGTAGCTGGGGACTCCAAAGAGCCTGCTATCAAGTCTGAGAAAAATGCATCTGATCTGCTGAGAGAACAGGCAGAGGTTGTTCTGCAAGACTTCAGATCACCTCCAGAAGCTTCACCAAGAAGCCATATAATCATCCCTGAATCACAAGGAACACCTTCAAGTCAGGTATCTATGAAACCTAAAGAGAACAAAACCAAGACTGGATACAAAATTAGACGTAGAATCCTATCAGTGGGTAACAAATCTCCTGCAAATGCAACTCATGATTCAGGCTCAAGAGGTAGTAGGGAACAACTGCCTAAAGATCAGCGGAGTGGGAAGAGACGCAATTCCTTTGGCTCAGTAAAACCTGACATTGATCAAGAACCTAGAGATAATAATAGTAGTAATAATAATTCTCTTCCCCATTTCATGCAAGCCACAGAATCTGCTAGGGCCAAGATAAATGCGAATAACTCTCCAAGGTCAAGTCCAGATGTGCATGACCAAGACATCCCTGTTAAGAAGAGACATTCCTTACCTGGTGCAACTGGTAGGCAGGGTTCTCCACGTATCCAAGGATCAATGCCTCAAGCGCAGCAGGGCACAAAGGGAAATGATGTACATCCTCCTCATGGTAATTTCTAAAGTATAAAGAATCTTCTTCACTTATTTTTGCAATTATTTTATATATATATATATATATATATATATATATATTCCTTATCTAAATATTACATACTTTTTTTGGGTCCAACAAATATAAGGATTTGGTATTGTGTATGACAATGACTGTAAGGTGTGTTTTTGACCCTTATACGGTTTATACCTAAAATTTCCCTAATCTTTGTAACCAAAGAAAAGAATGACATACTTGGTCACGTGTAACAGAGCTTGAGAAAGTATTTCCACTCAATGCTTGATGACCTTTTTTATTTTCTAACATTAACTCTGTTGTGAGCCATGTATAGAAAGAAGTAACAATTTTGTCTTGACACTTTTTTTTTTTTCCATTAAGAGGGTGAGCCTTGGCACAATGGTAAGTTGCTGCCATGTGACCTGATGGTCACAGGATAGTCGCACAAACAACCTCTGCTTATGGGGGTAAGCTTGCATACATCTTACCCTCTCCAAACCCCACAATCATAGGAGCCTCATGCACTGGGCTGCCCTTTCATTAAATACTGTTTTCTCTCAGTTAAGTTCTTGTGTGCAGGTGGGTTGTTGGTAGTAAAATTATGACTAATTGACAAGATAAAATCCTTGTCTCTACTATTGTATTTTTCTTTTGACATGGGAACTGGTGTTTTTTCTATGGGGGCGAGAGAGAGGAGGACAACTATTGAGCCAGGCTGTGTGCTTCACAAGAATCAAAACAATATGTTTACAAATAATGTCTGGAATTTGGTTTGCCAAAAAGTTAATATATTAAGATGAGTTTGTGACCATTGTGGTAGTTCTAGGTTATTCAAAAGATGGAGCCAGAACGTGAATGATGTTTTGTTACCTGCTTGAAAATATATTTTTCTGCCTCTTGAAGGGTTTATTTTCTGTTCACTCACCATCATACAAGAAAAAAAATAATGTTGGAAACACCACTTAATCATGGCTCAAGGCTCAAGTGGTAAGGGAGGTGTAGGGCTGGGTTTGGGTGGAGTTCTGAAAGATAATTCCCATGTTAATGTAAAAAATGTTAGAACCTTACTCTGGACAGATATTTTATGCGAAGATTTTGTGTCCTGTGAGATCTTAATATTTTCCAACCTGCTGCTTAAATTTCTTCTTAGGTCAGCATCCTTGCAACCTGTCAATGCTGCTCGGCCAAAAATCTTTGTATAATTGCGTTTGTTTTGGTCTCTTGTACTTTCCACTGGTGCACATACATTATTACATGCACATATGCCCACACTTTCTGTGGAAAACCTAGACTTTGTAATGAATAAAAAAAGTAGTTCTGCATCATAAGTTGTATCACTTATCACTTGACTTTGCTTCTTTCAGAGAGAAAATGGCAGAGGTGAATTGATAGCTTAAGTGTGCTGAGATGCTTCTACAACAGTTGATGATCAGTCCTGGAGTGGCAGTTTGTAATTCTGATTACATTTGTTAATTTTCTTTGAAGGATAGCCGCTCAGTTTTATATGCTTGTTCTTTGTTTTTTTTCCTTGCTTTTAAATTTCTTGACTCTTTTTTGTATTCTTTGCCTCCCCTCCAAGCTCCCCTAAATTTGGAGGTGGCCAGTTTGGCTGTGACAGTGAGGTTCATCTGGGAACAAACATATATAGGAGTGAGGCTTATATGTACATTATTACCCTCTCATCTGTAAGTTCCAGACTACTTGTGCTTGTGATGTGATTTCATGTTTGTTAAATATATTTTGCTTGCCTGAGGCAGCTACAGATTTTTCATAGGTCTTGCCTGGCATTATTGTAATAAGCTGAATATTTGTATTTTGGTTTCAGCACTACTTTGAGGGAAAAAAAAAGAAGAAGAGAGTACATTACTCATTTCTTTCCCTTGCGGTTTGCGTTTTTTAACTTAGATTTTCCTGTTATTATGAAAATTTACGCAAAAATTTATTGTATTTTTTACTTTGGTTTATGGCTCCGTTGGAATGATTTCATCTTTCATAGATTTTGATTCTAGAGACATTGTTAGTAAGATTTCGTTCAAAGCTTCTGTAGCTATACAGTTAGATTCAAAATAGTAACAATGCAGTAATCTCAATCTGTGGTACGCATAGAAAATAATGAATTTAGATAGGCAAGTTAAAGATTTATGTGGTATTGTTAAAAGAAAAATAATACTTATCGACCAAAATTAATAACACAAGAACAATTAGGGTTATAGCATGGTGTGTGGGCACAAGAGAAATTGTTCTTATTTCTTAAAGTTTTTGTTCTCAATGAGACAACCGTAATGCATATAGAATGAGAGTAAAAATATCTCTGTATATAATATGAGTTAATTTACTTATCATAAAAAGTTCATACACATAACCCACATAGTTTATAATTGGTTTAGGTGTTTGTGAAAATATGATAACAAAACATCATGGATTAAACAAAAAATAATCTATAATATTTCACGTTCAATTAATTTGAATTTTAAAATATATGTGATTATGTTATTCCGCGTAAAATTAAATAATCCAACACATACTTCCCTGTGGGAAGGATTGGGATCCAAAGGTATAAATAAGGGGAATAGAAGTTTCGGTGGAATGGTCTTTTTCAGAATATAATTGGTTTAAAAGTAATGTGGATCAGTGGATCTCCAAGATAATCAGAAGGTTGGGTGCATGGTGTTATCAGATATGCTTGGGTAGCAGGGTGCATGGCTTCTCCAAGAAACTTGTGTTGTTGTCACACATTTGAGGCATAGCTTTGGGGTATCTACGTATGATTCCAGTTAATTTGGGAGAAAGATGTTAACTTGGTCAACTTGGTTAAGGATGGGTCATGGGTGTGATATGATTATGAGTCACATATTCTCTTTCTGCAGTTGTGCATCAGATTCATTGTCTTTTGGGAAAAGAATGGCAAGTCTCAATAGCCCATGTGTTCGGAAAACCAATTGAGTAACTAATATATGCTAGTTAATCCTTGGATCTGAGGATTTTATTCCTCCTTCTCTGTGATTTTCTGCTTGATGATGCGCAGGGACTGTTTTCCCTCGTCTAGTTTCTTGTTCTTATTGGATTTAGTACATGTTTAATTTTAATTAACTTTTTAAAAATACTTATTTTTCAAATGTTTTCTTAATAATTAATTATAAATTATTTTAAATACAAAATAAACTAATTAAAATACATACTTACTTTCTTTCTGCCCTTGTAGTTGTGACCAAAATTTTTCAATAAAAGGAATTGATTCTACCAGCAGCCGCACTCCTTTTTTCTTTTTTAAACGCAAAAAATGCACCTACGGATGCGTGTGTACCGTAACGATTGTGTTGGGGCACCCAAAATGGGATTATGAGGATGGCAAAAATTAAAAGAACTTAGTTTAATGTATGAACACCCAAAATAAATAAATAATAAAATATAGAAAAAACTTAAAATAATTATTTGTGGATAATGCTATATTAAACTAAATACTAGATTTTGATCAAAATAAACATGACTTAGCTATATTAAACTAAATACTAGATTTTGATCAAAATAAACATGACTTCTCTCTCTCTCTCTCTCTCTCTCTCTCTCTCTTCTATATATATATATATATATATATATATATATATGTCTATGTTACGTCAAGTTAATCGCTGTCTAAAAAAACAGAAAAAAAATGTGAGATTCTAGTATATATGCAATTTTGCATTTTCTGATTTTTTCAGAGGAATGACGATAATTTAGGGTTGAGAGGGACACTCTGTCTCTGGGGCCCAATGGAAAGAAAAGTAGTGCGAACATCGAAGAACGGCGGTGTGTCGGGTACTTTGCATTCTGATTTCTGAGCATGTGAGCAGCGAAGAACAGAACTGCCACAGATAGGGCGTGACCCAGGGAGTGAGTGAGGGTGCTTAAATTATAATAGGGGTCTCACTTCACGCATTAGGGTTTTAGTTTACTCTCTCACTGAGTCTGGGATTCTGGGTTATACGTTTTGAATCGTTTCAGTAAAACGATTGATTGAAATTTTTTTTTCCTAAATATGCGTGGATTGCGCAATTCCAAAAGAGTTTCATGGGCCTCCGATTTTGATCTTTGTCAGGTAAAACTTATGTTGCCGCAACCAAATTCTAAATCCCTCAATTCGTTTGTCTCTATATAACAATTTTAATGATTAACGTCCAGAAATCGCCTTGCTTCTGATTCTGAACCCTAAATTATGCATTTGACAAAAAATTCCAAAATTATGTACCCAAGCAGAAGAAAAACTTGGGGTGCCGGAGTGATCCTCATCCTAAAGTCTTCCAACAGGAATGCAATAGATTTTGACCGCCAACTTTTCCTGCATTGTGATAATTACAAATTCCATGAGCTCAAGGACTGATCAAAATTCCAGGAAGTGAATTTGTATGATGAAATGATTACGTCTTTCGTGTGACAGAGACAGAGTACTGATTAAGTGTTATGATTCACTTTAAAGGAAGCACAGGCATTATCTCCTGGAGTTGCTGTTTGTTATCATTAAATTAGAAACAACCCTTATTAGTTATTGCAATATTTAATTTAATGCTGAGTAAGTTACTAGGAAGACATATGCTGGGCAAAGAAATTTCTGCAACTTACGGATGGTACCTAGGTAAACCATTCACGTTCGATATGGAAAAAGAATTTAGTAGGGGAGATTGAATACAGTTGTGTCGCCTTGTAAGTTATGTTTTCTCTTTTACTCCCCTTTTCTACAATCTTTTGTAGATTGTGCCAACCATGCTATGATTTTCTTGGTGTATTACCATCTATGTTTAATACGGAAATAAATCCTTTTGTTCTGGTACTCTTGAAGAGAAGGGCATAGATAAAGATATTTAACCATTATTGCTTAATTTTATATAATACTACTTTTCCAAAGTGTTGTTAGTATACATTATTGCTTTCCATATGTTTTGGATGGCTCTGGAAAAAATACATCTTCAGTGGTTTTAAGGGTTGAATGTCTGTTCTTATTGTGTGCTCTTACAGATTAAATTTCTAAAAATTATTGAAAAAGATTTGGCTTTAGTCTAGAAACTTTTAGCAAGCAGTCCTGCAGGTGATAGATTGTTTTTGTTAGTCTTTAGTGTTTTATTCTGGAGTTAGTGTTTAATGCTCATTCTAAACTAATCTCAAGTTTCAATGTGAGGAAGTTTCTTTGAAACTTGTCATAGTCATTATGTTAGACTTTTCTGATTGGACAGAATTGGACAAAAAAATAGGGCCACCCTTCTGGCAATTGCTATTTCTTTGAGGTGTGTCTGTGTGGTTGTACCTAGTCGGTTTATGCTTCGTGGCTGTATATATAGATTAATAGATTCATTCAATCTTTGTTGTTAAAATCTAACTCATAAAAATGTTGCCGATGATTTTCTTATGTGCATTGTTTTTTATAAAAAAAAATGGCATTAATATGAAAGTCATGTGTTACTCAACTTTCAGTAGCTTTTGTATCTTTTAAGAATTTTAGATGCCATCCTTTTATTTTTTAAACCTTCTGCATAGCCCTAGTTTATGTAGTTTGCACTCCCTTGTTTCATTCAAATGAATTTTGTTGCTCATATGTTATATAGTAATATTACTATATTAGTGCGGTTGCAAGTTTGTCCGTGTGCATATGAAGAGTTAAAGAATCAGTTAACTTTATGTTTTCCTCTGCTATTACCAAGGGTTTTTTTGTTCCCAAGCTGAATTGGTAGAGTTCTGCAGCATAGAAGTTTTTGTCATGTTCCATTCTGAAATTTTGTTCTTTTTCTGTTTGAAAGGAGACTAAATGCAAGACCTCGGCCACTTCCAACATGGAAGGGCCAAGTTGTAGTGATAATTTCCAGAGATGTACTGCCGGTGCATGCAGAAGTATCGGAGGAAAAGGTGACAAAAATCGATGGTTGGCCAGCCAATTAACACAAATATCACCTTTCAGTGTGACTGAATATAAGTTGTATGAGGTCTTTGTTGTCTGACACTGGGATGGAGAGATGGAGGGTGGCAGGATCTGAATGGAGACATTTTGAAACAGCTTGCAATTTGGATATAATAAACTATTATTACTTCTGATCAAGGATCTTACCTTGGCCTTACACTGAGTTTTTGTACACACAATAATGGAAAGAAGGCCAGACACCTTTTCACTGTTGTAAGAAAATCTATCACTATATGTACAGTTTTAATGAGAGGCATCAGTATCTTGCTTAGTACAAGGCAAGATTGTAAGCTTTATTTTTATTAGGGTTTCAATCTTGGAGGGTAGATTTTGGATGCAGTTTTTCTTGAGTCCTACACTTGGATGTGGAAATCTAAAAAATCTTGAAGAATAGAAAATATTGGTTCCTGGCCTTTAAGTACCCATTAGATGAAACTTATGGGTGGCAAATTGAGTACCTTCAAGTATTTTATTCTGATACTGAACTCTAATTTTTTTAATCAGAAAGCATGTATATAGGGATTAGAAAATAGATTGGCCAAACTGATTTTAGGATGTCTAGTCGAATGGAATCATTACTTTAGGACTTAGGGGCATCTCCCCTTGCTCTTAGAAATTTGAGTGAGAAAGTCCATGATATAATATGCAATCACTCTGAATGCCTTTGCTTCTATTGTTGATCAGAATGTGCAAAAAATTTTTTTGAGTTTTATTTTGTTGTATTTATTGACAACTGTAGTTCACAGTCAATCATCAAAGCTTGTACATGGATGAAATCTATCATGAATTGTTTTAATGTGTAATATTTGAGTAATATTAATTTTTCATTTCTTATGTGACATTTGAAAGCGATCATGATGGTAGAGTTTGAGGATGACCATTCATTTTGTGCACAATATCTGTTTGGAAACATTCCATTGGTATCATTTTTACTGAGTGGGATTTGGTTGTTTTTTATGTATTTGTGGCCTGCACTCGATAAGCTCGAGCCATATAATTAGATATGGTCCATTTAGGGATAAGATGATATTCTCTGTTTTGGAAGTATTTGCATGTGAATAATCACCATGCAGGTACTTGAGGTTGTATTGACTTGATAAATATAATGTAGAGAGAATCAATAATTAGTCATTTAACAAGATTCTGCTCGAATATTGGTTATGAATAAATGGTAGAAGAGGGGTAAATGGTAAATTATTAATACTTCTTCATTAAACAGGTTAGATTATTCTTGTCAGAGGAAGCTCCTTCACAAGTTGGGTTAAATTCTCAAGATCACCTCCAAGCAAAGTCGTCATTGCTGTTTCATCCTGGTGGGGCAGGTTCTGATGAAATTCTACCTCCTGGCTTTGAGGGATCTAGTCCTTCAAGTCAGTTGCAGATTAAGCCATCCCAAATACCAGTGATTAGATGGACTAATCCACCTAAGGTAATTTTGTTTTGAAGTTCTACGTTGAACAGTTTACTAAGTAATTTTCAGTATTCTCTTGCTTTCCAAGTGAGTGGAAGATAGAAAGAAAAAAGCAGTTATGCTGGAGGTTGGTTTCAGTATGGTATAATTCTTAGTCAATGTGTCATTCTCTCAGATTGTGCTAAATCTCACGTGGCAAGTGGTGGCTGGGGAAGAAAGCAAAGAGGTAGAGGATCAAAATCAGAGGGAGATGAGAGTTCTTGAAGCTATTTATCCTCGCCCATCTTCCATTCCTCCAAGGTTTGATTTTTCTTGCCTTGTATATTAATTGCTCATGGATCCATGCTTTTGTCATCTAAGGATATTTTTCGTTTTTCCCTCTGCATGCAGCCCCTCTGTTTCAATAGATGTAGAAGACTCCCATTGCATTGATGATCAAACTACTGTGATACCAATTATGCCTACCGAAGATGAAGATGCAGCAGCAGATGCATTTTCTGATTCCATGGCACCGTCTGATGTTTCACCAAGTTCACACCCTCCAGTATTATTATCTTCTGGCATACCTAAGGGTGTAAATTCTCCATCAAGTGTGCAGTTAGCTCATACTGTCGAATCTGATGTAGCCGCTGCGTCTGTAGCTTTAATCAATATCAAGAGCAATGAGCATGGAAATTTGGTTGACCATGAATTGCTTAATAAAATTCTCAACAACCCAGAAGTGATTGAGAAGTTGGTTAGAGATTATGGAACTACTAATAACTTGCAATATGCACTCAACACGATGTCAACTCCAGTGACTTTTTCTCATCCACCTACTTCTGTTAATCAAGCAGAAACCAGTGCACCTTCATCTGCTGCTTTTTCAGCCAGTTCTTCCTATCCTCCTCCAACTGGAGGTCAGGTGGCACCTGTTTCTACTCAATGGCTTCCTAGACCTGCAGTTGGTCCAGTTACTGCTTCTTCTGGTGGAGCCCCTTCAACAAAGGATGTGAATTACTATAAGAGCTTAATTCAGCAACATGGAGGAGAAAGACAAGAGACCCTTCCATACTCCAGTAACTGTCAGATCCAGCAGCCAGTAGCAAACCAGGAGACAGCACACAATTCTAGATCAAGGGAGTTAAAACCTAAGATAATGAAGCCTTGTATCTTCTTTAACAGTTCTAGAGGATGTCGGAATGGAGCTAACTGTGCATACCAGCATGATGCAGCATTCCAGCCACGAGGTAGTGCTGTGCCAGGGATACAAAGTTCAAAGAGAATGAAAATGGATAGCGAGATTAGCAGTTAATTGGACTCTCGATTGGCTGCCATTCACTGTGATGTCGCACAGTCGCAGGTTGCATGTGGGGTCCATTTTATACAATTTTCATGCGGTCAAGTATCACTCAGGTTGAGCGTTTCATTTGATGAGTAAACGTGACCCTTATTTTTCTAATGTTACATGTACCAATTTTGGATGGGAAGGCTCCATTTTCTTCCCTCGATTTAAAATATGCAGAAATTGCTGCTCTTCATGAAACTCAAAGCTTAAATTCAGGTTGAGAGCCTTGAGGCTGCAACTGAATGCTGTTCTATTCAGCTGGGTGATGTATTGATTTTTTTTGTCCCCACATTGTGGCTGCATAGATTGCATTATAGTGGATGTTGATATGTTTTGATATTTATATTATTGGCAATAGTGAGAGACAAAGAAATGCGAGTGAAAAAAGGGAAACGAGAAAATTTTGCACTTTGCACTTGTTAAAGTCTCTTCATCCTCGAAATGAAGTTGTTTTTTTTTTTTTTTGTGAAGAAATTGCTAGAGCAACAAATGTCATAACAGCATAATGCATGTTTTTTGCTATATTCGATTTCATTCACCTTTTTACCTCACCTTCTTTCTCGTTAACGCAGGATGTCTAGTTAAAATTTTTTTAAAACATTATAAAATAATTGATATTAATTTTAATTATAATAATTTAAAATTTTATATTTAAATATTATTTAAATAATTTAAAAATTTTATGATAATTAAGATATTGAGATTATTTGTTATTTTTAAGATTTTATTTTCTCTTATATTTAAGAATTTTATATTTGATTAGTTATTTGTTTTTAAAATTTTTTATTTGATTATAATTTAATTAAGATTTTATATTTTGATTAGAATTATTATTCTTGAGTTATAAATAACTTTAGATGCCTTTGTTATGGAGTTTTTAATGAAGTTTTAAAATTTATTAATAAAATTATATTTTTTTTCTCAGATATAAATTTATTTATTTATTCTAAAAATTTAGTCGAATATTAATATTTTTTCATATTAATTTATTGTGTTACTCGCTCTTTCTCTCCTTTATTAGAATTTTAAAAATTAAAATTAATTAAAAAGAGATGATTATTAATGTTAAAAACTTATTAGAAAACAAAATAAATTATTGACCTATATAATTCCATTAAAAAATAAAAAAGCTATTTTTGATAATAAAAATTGTCATATTCGTTGGATATATATATATATATATATATATATATATTCGTTTTCTAAACATAGAAAAGCTAGGGACTACGGTCTAGGGTAGATATCACCTTATATATATATATATATATATTCGTTTTCTAAACATAGAAAAGCTAGGGACTACGGTCTAGTGTAGATATCCCCTTCCCCTTAAACCCATTCTCCCCCAAAACTTGCTCCTTTTTCTTCTCATTCTATTATCACCCTTTCACTGTGATTGCAGCAGACTCAGTCTATCTTTTTGCGAGGGAGCGAGTGAAAATGCTGAAGTTCCTATCAAGAGTGAGAATCGAGTTCAATGCCTTGGATCCGCGGACAGCATCGTGCATGGAGTTTTTGGCACAATGCAACGCTCGAAAGGCTAAAGAATCCAACCCTGCGTGTCAAGTCGAGGTGAAGCGCCGAACGGATGACCACCCGCCCCAGATCACTGTCACTTTCGTCAACGGGGTTGAGGAAGTGTTCGATGCAACCTCCACCCCAGCCCAGAACATAAGGACCATGATTCTCGAAAAGGGTCAGCTCCTTGAGACCGAGCAAATGTTCCGAGAGGCAGGTGAGGCCTGGCCTGTATTCATCCCGGAGGAGGAGCTTCGCCAACCTGCACCCGGTATCAAGGTGCGTATTGATTTTTCTCGCTTTATCGATTTGGGTTGTTTATACTTAGCGAATGCCATTTTGTTTTTTGCCTGGACATTTGGTTGAACAGAGACAGGGTGTTTTGGAAAGTGTTTTTCTTGCTCTAGAAATAATTGGGTACTCCTTATTTTATTTTATTTTTATACCGCGAATTGAATTTGCTGTGGTTTAGCGTTTTGTTTTTGCTTCAGTTGATGGAGTGGTTTTGATATTGAGTTCTGCTTTTTGTTGAGCTGTACTTTGTAATTAAACATCTGTTGAGATTGTGATATTATCAGCTTGTTTCCCCTGTTTCCATCAGACTGCGCTTGGATGGCCCTCTATTTACTCGGTGGTATGTTGTTATAGCAGCTTAGGCTTTGTCATATACTCATATGGCATGTGCTATTAGAGGGATTTGCATCTGATTATGTTTTTAGTGCATTAATGGATAATTTTCTTTGTTAATCTCAAGATGGGGGTTGCAACAGGCTTTGCAATTTACATGGTTGAAAATTTAGAAATGTAAATATGTAGGCACCTATAAATCGTAGACATTTGAAGATTAGACCAGGACATACTACCTTGATGCAGTACTCTTACTTCCAATATTGGAATTAGTGATATTGAATTTATAATTTTAACACTTTTGGACACTTAGACATGTTGGATTTCAATTTCATATATGTCTATGCCATTTTGTGTCTCTTTATTTTGGATTTTATTAGGTTGCTGTATCTCTGTAGGGCCTTTGTCCTGTGTTTGTGTCTATGCTTCATAGGTAGGCATAAATGAATCAAGTGGGGAAGCAGAAAGAGAAAAGGGATGCCAGACTTAAAAGCTTTTCTTGGCTTGATTTCTTGGTATTCACATATGCAATCTGAGGTCAATGGTCTTTCTAACTTAACCCCCTTAAAGAGAATTTCTGTGATGCTTCTCCAAGTTTATGTAGATGCCAAGGTTTATAATATTGTTGGTTTCCTGCTGCTTCCATGAATTATGGATTTATCCTTTTATGTTGGATGTTGGTATGGTGGCAGTTCATTCAATTTTCTCATACTATAAGTTAACCACTATCACTTTGAATAGGTATTAGTTTTGTTTATTCTGTCTAGAGGTGGGTGAATTTTTCAGAGGGATAACAGCTAGAAGATACACGTACCATACCTAGCATTTGTATATGAAATTATTGCATTATCTTTGAGCACTATGGTCGGTGGCGGAGTATAATTTTAGGAGGGGTCATATTAGACATGCAATAGCATTAAAAATTTATCAAGATTGATATATAGTTTTTATATTTATTTTAAAAATAGTATTTGCTAAACTTTTAAATGTGTTGTTTGTACAATTGCAGCAAAAACAATCACACTTTTGAACTCATGTTAGTAGACAAGTGAAGCTACATGCAGTGGTCAAACAAATAAAACAAAAGTTAACTTAAAGGTTACAAATAAAACAAAAGAATATACAACAAATATTGTATTATCATCTAAAAACAATTACACTAATATTTTAAAAAATGAAAAAAAAGACTAGTTACTTCTTAATTGTGGTGGTGGAGAATTTGAAGTCTTGAAATTGTGCATATGCAAGTGGAGTGAAAGATTCACAGGATGAAGAGGAAGAACAGAGAACACTTTTCGAAGTTAAAGACTGTTAAAGACTTCACTCCAAGTGAAATACCTTAGTTACTTTAATGATGTGACATTTTCTTGTATACTAAGAGTGTAGCAGTGAATCAATTTAAACTTGTTTACTAATTGGAACTTGCATCATTTTGAAGGCATCTGTACACTGAAGGGATCAAATTTGAATGGCAGATTGGGCATTATATCCATTCATTGTATGCTGTTGGAACTTAGTAAGCATTATTATTTCAAAAAATATATCTGCATTCCTAGAAGCAAGTATTGTGGTTTACCCAATCATGATGCCATTATTGTACTTTCCTCCCCTAGTTTCATTTTTATATATTTTAATGCACACTGAATATTTGTGTACTTTAAAACCATTAGTTTGTATTGTCATTAGAAGGAAGAGAAGTGACAATATTAAGAGAAACTGAGGTTCGCAAACTTGTTCTTTGAGTTCTTTTCTTGTTTTATGTTGTCCATCATCTTCAGAATTGATGATTTTTACTGGCTACAAAAAAGTTTGATGATTTTTTCACAATATTTTTTACATGTTTTTAATTTAGCCACGTTCATTTTACACTCTTATTAGTTTGGGTTGTGGACTCATCATAAGTTGCTGGATCCAGCAAGAAGAAAACCAACAATGATACAACTTTATGGTATTTTTGTGGGTGATACAATGGACTTAATTTCGTACCATGCTATATAAATATTGTGTTGCAGATTTATAAGATCTTGCCTTTGTTGTGTATTTCACTGATAAATAGTGAATACATTTGTGGTGTAGTTGTTTGATAGAACTTCTCTGTCTTTTTTGTCTTTACGTGGTTACTCTTAGAAACTACAGAGGATACATATGCTTCCACAACTTTCATGTATCCACATGCTTTTGGAATATGTTTCAATAATTCAGTAATACAGTTTCATGTTTAGTATGGTTTTTGTTAACAATCTTCAATAACATGCCTTCTGTTTTGTGAATATGACCCACAAGAACTACAGCAGTTCTAATTAATTGCTTGTGTTTTATGTGCCCGTTCTTTCAGCCGAGGAAAGCAGAAGAGAAGAAGCAATAGCTAAATCCTGTTGAGCCTATTAACTGCTGGGAATCTTTCTGGATTTACGCTCAATTTACTCTCATTTCTTTTTGGTAGGATAATGAACGCATCTGATCACTGCTGCTGCATGCTGTATTTTACTGCTGCATTATTGAGTACACATGGTTTTGACATAATTATTGATGTCTCAGTGTATAACTTATTTGTATGTGTGTGCTTGCTGAAGAGAACCTTTTTTTTATTTTTAAATTCTGGTTGAATGCTGTGCTGGTTAACTTCAAATTGTCTTGGAACAAGCTCTCGAATGATGATCAGAGTATATATTCAAAAGCACAACTTAGCGGAGGGTCAATGCCTACATTGCGGTTTTTTTTTTTTGTGATTAAAATTTAAGTTGGGAGAAAAATTTGTCTTGGTTTAGGATCAAGACATATTTCTAAATTCATTAAGCGCTTATAGAAATACTTATTTTATAGATGACTCACCAATAAAAAAATGCTTACCTTTCCATTTGATTAGCATTGCACGTGCATATTTTGGTAGGATTTCTTCCTTACTAACCTTTCCTGGGTGCAATCTTTGGCAGGGTTTCCTCACTAGGTACTAACCCGACTACTCCAATGCTCAATGTAGGGGGCCTGTTTAATTTGTAATCTTAAATTTGATATTTTAAAAGGATACATCATTATAACTTCATAAGGAACAATACAAATGCCATAGCAAAAACCTTAAATTTGACAAAAACATAGATTATTTAAAATTACAATAATTACGACATTCATAGCATTTGCTTTTTGAGTTGAGTCATTTTTGTTTGGTTTTTAAGTCATTTATATGATATAAACAATAGAAAAAGATTATAACCTCTCAAAAATATGGCCAAAGAGAAAGAGGATTGAGCGAGGGACGAACTAGGAACCACTAGTGTAGTCTGGAAACTTCTGTTTATTGCCATAAACTTAAGTATAAGACAATATTTTTGCATTACATCACGTGATGAGAGATACGTTAATAATGTAAATCATCTTTGTTTTTTTATTGTTTATATATTAACAATAATTAACATTAAAAATATTAAACTTAGAACAATTTTTCAGATAAAACGATGCCTTGGATAAAGGTTGAAAAGTGCGGGAAACGTTGGTGGCATTTTACGACGACGTTACATGCTCATGCCATTTGAATCGGATGGCGAACCTGGCGTAGGGCGTAGGACTGTAAGTTGCTTTCATCAAGAAAATGAAGAGAGGGTCTAATTATTATTATTATTTATTTTTGAGTGAAAAACAGGGTTTAGATTTGAGACACTGTAAATTAGGGTTTCTTTGGATCCTGTTTCTCTTTCATCGAAATCTCTGGAATTTTCGGTCCAGTTCATAATCCATAATCCATACAGATATAGTCCTTGGTTTGATTTGGTTTAGTTTTGTTGGACATGGCTGTAGATGATCCAGAGGATGGATTGAAGAGGCTGGAATACTTGTCGCTTGTATCTAAGGTGTGCACCGAGTTGGAGTCACACACAGGCACCGGTGATAAGGTCCTGGCTGAGTTCATAACCGAGTTGGGGCGCTCATCGGAGAATGTGGAGGAATTTGACGCTAAATTGAAGGAGAACGGTGCGGAAATGCCGGACTACTTTGTGCGAACGCTTTTGACGATCATCCACGCCATTCTTCCTCCCAAGTCCAAGTGTGAGAAGGATTCCAAGAACGAGGGCTCCGCTGATGGAAGGAAGACCAAGTTCAAGGCTCTGGCGATTGCAGACAACAGGGACCGAGCGAAGGAGCTTCAGAAAGAAATAGAATTGGAGGCGGCACAAAACCGTGGAGACAGAGAACGGGAAGAGGAAGATAGGCATAGAGATAGAGGAGAGAGAAGAGAGAGGCGCAGGGACAGGTACGAAAGAGAGGAAAGGCATAGAGACAGAGACAGAGACGGGGACTATGGAGATGAGGAGGATGAAAGAAGGGATTCTCAGAGAAGGGGAAGGCACCGGGTTAGGGATGGGGATAGAGATAGGGATAGGGATAGGGATAGGGATAGACATGACAGGCGCAGGGGAAACGGGTATGAAGAGAATGAACATGGAAGGGAGAACAGTGATGAAGGTAGAGATAGGAAAGCTCATAGAGATCCGAGGCATGGCTCTAATGAGCCTGAGTTGTATAAGGTTTATAAAGGGAGGGTGTCACGAGTGATGGATACAGGATGCTTCGTCCAATTAGATGATTTTAGAGGAAAAGAGGGTTTGGTGCATGTTTCTCAGATTGCTACTCGAAGGATTGGTAATGCTAAGGACGTTGTGAAGCGGGATCAGGAGGTTTACGTGAAGGTAATCTCAATTTCTGGTCAGAAGTTGAGTCTTTCAATGAGGGATGTTGATCAGCGTACTGGGAAGGATCTTCTTCCATTGAAGAAGAGCTCGGATGATGATGTTTTTCGAATGAATCCACAAGATTCAAAGGATGGGCCAGTAGCTAGGACAGGTCTTTCGGGTATCAGGATTGTGGAAGAGGATGATATTGGTTCTTCACGCAGACCTTTAAAGAGAATGAGCTCTCCAGAGAAATGGGAAGCAAAACAGTTAATTGCTTCAGGTGTTTTGAGTGCTACAGAGTATCCAACTTATGATGAGGAGGGAGATGGACTGCTATACCAAGAGGAAGGTGCTGAGGAAGAGCTTGAGATTGAGTTGAATGAGGATGAACCTGCCTTCTTACATGGACAGAGCAGATATTCAATGGATATGTCTCCTGTTAAGATTTTTAAAAATCCAGAAGGTTCTCTGAGTCGTGCTGCTGCACTCCAGTCTGCACTTATAAAGGAGCGTCGTGAGGTACGAGAACAACAACAACGCACAATGCTTGATTCAATTCCAAAGGATCTCAATCGACCTTGGGAAGACCCTATGCCAGAGTCAGGTGAAAGGCATCTTGCCCAGGAGCTTAGGGGGGTTGGCTTATCAGCCTATGATATGCCGGAATGGAAGAAGGATGCTTATGGGAAAACCATCACCTTTGGGCAAAGGTCAAAGCTTTCCATTCAGGAACAGAGGCAGAGTTTACCAATTTACAAGTTAAAAAAAAGAATTGATTCAGGCTGTCCATGATAATCAGGTGTTGGTGGTGATTGGTGAAACAGGTTCGGGTAAAACTACTCAAGTCACGCAGTATCTTGCTGAAGCTGGTTACACCACAAAAGGTAAAATTGGATGTACTCAACCACGTAGAGTGGCTGCAATGTCGGTGGCAAAGAGAGTTGCGGAAGAGTTTGGTTGTCGATTGGGAGAGGAAGTTGGTTATGCCATTCGGTTTGAGGATTGCACTGGACCAGATACTGTAATCAAGTACATGACGGATGGTATGCTTTTTATGGAAATCTTGGTTGATGAGAATCTGTCACAGTATTCTGTTATAATGCTTGATGAAGCCCATGAAAGAACTATTCATACTGATGTTCTTTTTGGACTATTGAAGCAGCTAGTGTGAAACGTAGACCTGAATTGCGATTGATTGTCACATCTGCTACTCTGGATGCTGAGAAATTTTCAGGATATTTCTTTAATTGTAACATCTTCACAAATTCCGGGGAGAACTTTTCCTGTGGAGATTCTTTATACTAAACAACCAGAAAGTGATTACTTAGATGCAGCTTTAATCACTGTCCTACAGATCCACTTGACGGAACCTGAAGGAGACATTCTTTCTCTTCTTGACTGGTCAAGAGGAGAGATTGATTTTGCTTGCCAGTCTCTCTATGAGAGAATGAAAGGATTAGGTAAGAATGTTCCAGAACTGATCATTTTACCCGTCTATAGTGCCCTTCCTAGTGAAATGCAATCTAGGATATTTGAACCTGCTCCTCCAGGGAAAAGGAAAGTGGTTGTGGCTACTAACATTGCTGAGGCTTCTTTAACTATTGATGGTATTTTTTATGTTATTGATCCTGGATTTGCTAAGCAAAATGTTTATAACCCAAAGCAAGGCCTTGATTCTTTGGTGATAACTCCAATTTCACAAGCATCAGCCAAACAAAGAGCTGGACGTGCAGGGCGTACTGGGCCTGGGAAGTGTTATCGCCTCTATACTGAGAGTGCATATAGGAATGAGATGTCTCCAACTACAATTCCAGAGATTCAAAGGATAAATCTTGGGACAACTACTCTTAATATGAAAGCTATGGGGATAAATGATCTTCTGTCCTTTGATTTTATGGATTCACCATCACCCCAAGCTCTTATTTCTGCCATGGAACAGCTTTACAGTCTTGGAGCATTGGATGAAGAGGGCCTTTTAACCAAATTGGGTAGAAAATGGCAGAATTTCCTTTGGATCCACCACTGTCCAAGATGCTGCTTGCAAGTGTGGACCTTGGATGTAGTGATGAGATTTTGACCATAATTGCCATGATTCAGACTGGCAATATTTTTTACAGGCCTAGGGAAAAGCAAGCCCAAGCAGATCAGAAGAGGGCAAAGTTTTTCCAGCCTGAGGGTGACCATCTTACACTACTTGCTGTTTATGAGGCTTGGAAAGCTAAGAATTTTTCTGGACCCTGGTGTTTTGAGAACTTTGTTCAATCTCGATCATTGAGAAGAGCACAGGACGTCAGGAAACAGCTTCTCACCATCATGGATAAGTATGATATCACTCTATCCTTCTAAATGCTTTCTTTGCTTAGATCTTTTTCTTTGTTCCCCATTTATTTTTGCAGTTCTATACATTTAGTTTGAGGTTCCCACTGTTTTCAAATTAAAAAATCATTATATAATGAAAAGTGGAAATTCTTCTCTTTATGTCGATGATACCAAGTCTTTGGGCTTCTCATTTTCATGTTGTAATCTGCAACCAACATTTTTCTATGGCTTGTAGTCATTATGTTGACATTAGCCTCTTTCTACACTATTTTACTGGTTAGATTCAACTGCATTCTAAATCACTGGCACTGCTGTTCAGGTACAAATTGGATGTTGTAAGTGCTGGAAAAAACTTCACCAAGATCAGGAAGGCAATCACTGCAGGATTCTTTTTCCATGCAGCTAGAAAGGACCCCCAGGAGGGTTACAGAACCCTAGTTGAGAACCAGCCTGTATATATCCACCCGAGTTCAGCTTTGTTCCAGAGACAGCCAGACTGGGTCATCTACCACGAACTTGTGATGACAACTAAGGAATATATGCGTGAAGTCACTGTCATAGATCCCAAATGGCTTGTTGAATTGGCTCCAAGATTCTTCAAAGTGGCTGATCCTACAAAGATGAGCAAGCGGAAGCGTCAAGAGCGTGTAGAACCACTTTATGATAGATACCATGAGCCGAATTCGTGGCGTTTGAGTAAACGCCGAGCATGATATGTAAGTTACTAGTGCATTATCTCGGATACAGTTTGATGTTGCATTTTGTTTTAAATGTAAATATTCTCCTTATATGATGATTCAAATGGTAATGTAGACATATTTTCATTTGTACTACTAGGAAACCTTAAATGCTGAAGTAGATGTAGGCAGTTTTTTTTTTTTTTGAAAAATTATAAATTTATTTTTGTGCTGGCCTGTAAGTTGTTATTGTTGCTGATTGTCTGATTGTTAGGACTTAAGAGAGGGTTTCCCTTTGGTGGGCAAGGAGGTTTGAGAGACAATTTTTCATGTCATTGTATTGGAACATTTTGCATAGTAGCATCATCTGTATTTTTTGCAGTGAATTAAGTGATTGCCATTTAAGTATAGGCAGCAGTTGTGATTTATGTAGTACGATGTTTCTAACTGATATTTCAATGGCGAGAAAGCCAGGTTTTGGATCAAGCAAAGAGTTACTGAGTTTACTTCCTTTTGGAGAATTTTATGGGTCTTTATAGTTTATATTTTGCTCACGTGTCTTATATTTTGTTGGAGTTTACTTTGTAGAAATACTTTGTGCTTTTTTTGTCACAGTTCAAGTGTTGATTTGTATATCATTGCACTGCTAGAAGTACTATAAATAACTGATAGATTATTTAATCATTAATCGATGGACTGACAGAATTCTAATCTAATAAGCAAAGGAGAAAGGGAAAAACGGGAGTTATTTACTAATTACTCGCCTGTACTTAGAAACTTGGGATCAAATTTATTTTGCCTACTCGTGGTTTTGGGAATTTTGACCTGAAAATGCAGTTGTCTAAACTTCTTGATAAACTATTTTAAAACATTTAATTAATATATTACCGAAATATGTAAACAAGATCACGTCATATTTTCCTCTAAATTTTTATCTCTTAGTTTGTGCCTTCATTAATCTTGACATTTTTTTTTTTTAAAAAAAAGGCTAGTAATAAGAAGTTTTTAGGATAATTTCTTATCAAAGTTTGGTTGCCCAAATAGTTAGAAGATAAATTTTTACTGCTATCATTCTTCCAGTTTTTTTTTAAAAAAAATTTGCAAAGAATTGAACCTAAAATTTTTATTCGGATTTCATCCCGCTCTGACTACTTTAGTGAAGCCCAAGTAACGCCCCAATTCCTTTGATTAGATATAGCTTTAGGATAAGGTTTGAGTAAGCTTCTATTTTGTCAATTCATCAACCACAAAATAACACTGCCGAGTTAGTTTAGAGCACTTTGCTAATAAGTCTTAAATTCGATTTTTACTTTTGGGAAGTACACATTTCCTTCTTAAATTACAATGTAATTACATATTTGGCCTCTAAACTTTTAAACATAACAATTTACTTTTTAAAATATCATAAAATTTGAAATTGTTAATTCCTTGTTAAATTTAACTCATTTGTGATTAATTGGTGTTCAATAATCGATTACCCAAGCTTGGTAATCAATTTTCAAGAAAAAATAGCCAAATGAAATATATTGGTAATTTATTATTAGAAGATGATAATAAATTATTGAAATTTTTTGTTTGAGCTGACAATTAATTATTAAATAGGATAATCGATTAATGGCTTCTTAAAACTTCAAAAAATTTAGAATTTTTATAGGAAAGTAAGTGTTGGCTTTATATGAAATTTGATAATTGATTATCAGGTATGGATAATCAATTACACTAGCTGATCATAAATAAGTTAGATTTAACAAAAAAAATTAACAATTTCAGGTTTTGTGATATTTTAAGGAATAAATTGCTATGTTTGAAAGGTTAAGGACTAAAAATGTAATTATACTATAGTTTAGGAAAAAAATTTGTACTTTCCCTTTACTTTTAATAATCTTTGTTTGGTAGACCATATGTATATATTACTATAAATTTTGGTTGAGGCATGTCATATACAGATATACTTTAACTTTAGAATATAGTAACCTTCTTCCTCTGCTTTTGTATTTTAGACAAACAAATTAAGCACAAATAACTCATATGAAAGGATAAGTTAAAGATAAAAAAAATTCCTTAACTTGTACTTAATAGTTTAATACTTTAAAATAATTAATTCTTAACTTAAATTGTTATATGCAAGGTATAAATTTTTTAAGTAAAACTTAATTTTAATTCCTGAGAGATATATTATTTATTAATTTTATTTTTTAAAAATTAATTTTATTAATTTATTCCTTCAAATTTTAAGTCACTCACAAAATTTATTCTTTTATTCCTTTTAATTTTATCAATTTAGTTCATCAAAAGATGAAATTATTATAAATTTAAAGTTTGAGAGACTAAATTAATAAAATTAATATCTAAAAAATAAAATTAATGAATGATATATTTTTTAAAGATTAAAAATAATCAAATTTTTTTAACTCTACTGTATATAAAATTTAAGTGACTCCAAAAAAAATCCATCACTGTAAAACACAGGAATAGACTTATATAGCATATTTGGTTTAGTTTTTAAAATTCTAAAATTTTGGTTTAGATAAAAGTAATAAAAAAAAAATTTTGTTCAAAATTTTTAAAAGTCAAACTAAATATGTTATTAATAGTATGTTAGGACACATCTCTCAAAGTTATCTATTTGTTTAAACATAAATTAAGGAAGAGATTTGTCTTACATATCACAAATTTCAATAAAATTCATAGTAATAATTATAGAATATTTTTTAATATGAAATCATTGATAAGGAAAATATTGTATAATTCAAATTTTTTTATTAATATTTCTGATAAAATAATTTATTTTTTTATTTTTAAATAAATAAATGATCTTATTATTTAATTTTATTTAATAATTTTTAAAATTTTTTTAAAATTTATATAAAATTCAAATTATTTTTTTTAACTATATAATATTACTCTACTAATAAAAACTCATACACAAAATCTTGAATCAACGAAGCTTTGATCATTCAGTTCTCCTTGGCGTCTCTCAAAGTTTTCAATATTTTGAACTGTATACTTTTCAATAAAATTACTTATCCTTAGTTTTTAATTTTATTTTTATAAAATATGTAGATTTTAATTTTTATAATTTTACTTTTGCTGTCAATATATTTATTTTAATTCCGTCCCTGTCTAAGCAAAAGTTACTTCTAAATAATTTTTTCTTCAAATAATATCTAAATTGTAAAATAAGTGATTCTCTTTACCGAGGGATCAATTATTGTATAACATTGAGCTTTTGACTTGTTGGTCCCATTATTTTCGTTCGTGCTTTCACGTCCCGTCCGGACCCCCAAGTTAGTCTTTTCCACTGTTTTTTTGAAAAAAAAAAGAAAATAATTCATAAAATGCCATATTTTATTTTATTTTATTGATATTTCATACAAAAATGTCTCAAATTGTTTAATGTTTAGTTAAAGAAATCAATATAAATGTCCGAAAAAAAAAAAGAAAACAACGTAAAACAGTTTTCACACAGAACAAAAATCTCTTTCACTAAATAAAATAATTTTCCTTTCCCAAGTAGGAAGTTAATATACTAAAAATAGTAAATGAAATATTATTTTGAAAAACACATTTGCAGTTGAAAAGTCATTTCAAGATAATATTTGTTATTAAAAATGTTTCTTGGAGAATTATTTGTTGCTAAAATATTTTCATTTATAATTTTTTTTACAAAAGACCTCTAATAAATACGTTTTTTTTTTAAATTTAGTTCATAAGTCATCTTTATTGAAAAAAAATTA
This sequence comes from Castanospermum australe, assembly GCA_019955255.1. NCBI lineage: Eukaryota > Viridiplantae > Streptophyta > Magnoliopsida > Fabales > Fabaceae > Castanospermum > Castanospermum australe. The sequence continues at coordinate 258,940 of NSJW01000961.1, forward strand.
AAAACAAGAAAAGGTCAGAAATCGACTTCATTGAAGATAGCTTCCAACTTGTTAAAGTAATTTTATTAAAAAAAATATGTTCAAAAGTTATCTATAATAAAAACGATTTATAAAGCTTTTTTTTTTAAAAAGAAATTTTTTCTCTTGTTAGAAGTCACTTTTATTGACGACAACTTCTAACAAGTAAACAACCATGTTAAGCCGACTAAATCAATGCATTTTGGTAAATCAAACCTAATGTTGGATAATTTAAAATTTTTAAGAAAAAAAATTGTATATATGCAAAAATATCCAATAATTCCATCTATTTTACATAGTTTTAAGACATTTACTTTAATTGTTCATATAAGAATGTATAAATTCAGCCATACATCAATATCTCTATATCACTCCGTTAGATTTGATGATAATGTGATTTGAAAATTGAAATTTTTTATATATGAAGAGATATGTTTTTTTAATTAAAAAAATTGCATAATGATAGATCTCTTTGTGCCAAAAAATTAATGCAATAAATGTTCATATAAAAAAAAAACATTACCGTAGATTTAATTTCTCAGTAAACAATTAGGGACAACAACGTTCCATTAAGCAAGGTCTTCGAAACGCTACTTTTCTCACTTGCTCCCAATCTGGTTCACTATTCAATCCTCTGTTCTGCGCTTTCCGAGGGCTCACACTTGCACTTTCTTGTTGCTGATACTTCCACTTGCTACACTGCAAATCTTACTCTCACTGATTCTCCTCTCAGAGACGAACCAAGATGGGTTCTGTTTCTCTGAAAATAGGGGATGGAACAGCCAGATTCAAAAGAGCAACTGTCTGGTCTTCAGCAGTTAACATTCTCATGATCTTCTCCATTATCACCACCAATCTTTTCGCCCTCTATGCTTTCACTGCTTCCCCAAAAGGCCATCACAGCCAGCTACTTCAGCATGCCCACAAGAACTTCTCTCTCATCTCAGAGCAGGTCTCGCTGATACTGAGAGAGATCGATTCATCTCAGAAGAAATTGGCCCAGATGGAGAAAGATCTTCTTGGCTATGAAAACATTGATCTTTCAAGACCCAATATTGCCAGTGAACTCAAACTTTTCCTCCAACACCACCAGCTCCCTCTGGGCAAAGATTCGAGAACTGGAATCACTGAAATGGTGCCATCTGTTGGCCATTCCTGTGAGAAATCTGCGGACTTGCTGTCTCAGTACATGAGCTACAAAGCTTCTGGACCTTGCCCGGATGATTGGAGTGTCGCGCAGAAGCTGATCTTGCGAGGGTGTGAGCCTTTGCCGAGAAGGAGGTGTTTTGCTAAGTCTGTTTCTAAGATAGGCCTTCATCCTTTTCCCATCTCACTTTGGAAACCTGTTGGTAATAAGACTGTTAACTGGAGCGGTCTCAACTGTAAGAATTTTGAATGTTTGAATGGTAAGAAGTTGAGCAGAGAATGCATTGGTTGCTTTGATTTGGTTAATGGCTATGAGAATCAGAGGTTTGTCAAGGCTAGGAGTAAGAATGATTTTGTGATTGATGATGTGTTAGCCTTGGGAAGTGGAGGAATCAGAATAGGGCTTGACATTGGAGGTGGGTCTGGATCCTTTGCTGCTAGAATGGCTGATAGGAACGTGACAGTGATTACCAGCACTCTGAATATTGACGCCCCATTCAGTGAATTCATTGCTGCAAGAGGGCTTTTTCCTCTTTTCTTAAGCTTAGATCATAGGCTTCCCATTCCTATGACAATGTGTTTGATTTGGATTCATGCTGCAAGTTACCTTGGATGTTGGGGGGAAGCCAGAAAAGTTGGAGTTTTTTAATGTTTGACATTCGATCGCATTTTGCGGGCTGGTGGTTTGTTTTGGCTGGATAACTTCTATTGTGCCAATGAAGAGAAGAAACAAGATCTAACTCGTTTGATTGAACGGTTTGGGTATAAAAAATTGAAATGGGTTGTTGGAGAGAAGGTTGATACTGTTGGGTCAGGCAAATCTCAAGTTGTCTTATCTGCTGTCCTTCAGAAGCCTGTCAGAGTGTAAAGGTTACGGGCTTATGCAACAAACGGCAACAAGTAAGAGTACCCTTGCTCCTGCTAGATCTCTTTCGCACATAATTTGTGTGAATGAATTGCTTCTAACATCAACAAATCCCATTAAAAGCAGAATAAGTACATGAATTGTTTCTTTACCAATTGTAAACCAACCTTTTGAAGTGACATATATCCTGGATTTTAAGTTCTGTTTTATTTCTTATTCTGTATTTGGGTACTAGCTATTTTATAACTGATAAATTATTAGAAATTGAAAAATGAATTACATTAACTTATAAAGTCAACTCACGTATTTATATTTCATAATTAGAATTTTCCTTTCTTGACTGCGATGAACTCAATCATATGTTTCTGATGTTGCAAGATTAATGTGGTCATGTAATTCAATTAGCAGGATAAGTGTTGCAGTCTATATATATGTCCTATTTAATTTCTCACACTAGTATCTGGATAGTCTTTGTCTGAATGAAACATTATATTCTTATGTGTCCTCTCCTGGTCGCTAATATGTGAATCGTTGTTTTTCATTCACTGCAATCCACCTTAGGCTAAACTGCAACTTTTTTTTTTTTTTCATAAGTACTTGTTTTCCACATTTTGTATGGCAAACTGCTACTCCATATTACAACCATCGTATGCATGACCACTGTAAGCTTTAACACGGCCAATAAGGATTATTAAACATCTAAAAGTGATCATCCATAGCTAGTAGTCTTGTAGTGACACTTGGGTTCCTTGGGAAAGACCTGATTCCTGGTTTGCCTAAGTTGTAGGACTTTTTTGTACACAAAAAAGTGATCATTCATTTACTTTTTATTCACTAGGCTAAACCAAGATTCTGAGAAGTCAAATCACAAGAATGTTACCTGTCTGGGTATCGAAGATACCTTTATTAAGTTATGCAAAAGTCATGGAGATATTAAGTACTGAGGCCTGCACCTGATGAGTATTTAGATGCATGCTTTCTAATAGGGTTTTGATATTCTATGAAACTGTTATATGTGCCTCTTCACTTCATAGTTCTGAATTCAACCATTTCATTGTTTATACTGACTTGACAAAGCTTCTTCAAAGTCTCACTGAAAAGGGAGACTATGTTTACTCACAAGGATGTAGGGCTTCAAACCTACAAGGGGGGACCTAGAAGGGGAAGAGTGGGGGACTGGAGGATAAACCAATGACCAACGGATGAAAATGAGCTACGAAAATTCAAAATCATAATTTATGTTTGCAGTATCCACTTCAAATTCATTATTACCTTATTTCCTCTTAACCAAGCCCAAATTGTTGCTAAGAAGTGAGTCTAAAATCGTCTGTTTAGAAAATTTATAGCAGGCTGAGGTTCTCATTTGAATTTTCGAATCTAATTACAACTCGCATGCAGATGTAGCTTTTGTTTCTTATATATTTTTGTTTGTGGTACAAACCATGTTGTATATCATTGCTCATCAATCTGCTGGTCCATAACAAAGCCCATAATTTTACTTTGTAATATCTTAAACTAGATATGTATACCTAATTTTCATAAAACCTTGAAGTTGAAGCATGCTATTTAAATATAACACGAGGCACCGTCAGTCAGAGTTTTCACGGCACGCATTTACAGTTGCAGTTTTTCATAATCACTAATGCTATGTTTGGATGGGGTTAGGGAGGGAAAATAAGGAAATAGAGAGGTTTATCATAAGCCCTTCAAGTTTTATAAAAAAAAAAATGAAAATTTTTAAGTAATCTTCCAAAATTCTTTTTTATTAATTTTTGTAAATATTTTAAAATTTTTTTAATTTAGAAAATTTTACAGGATTTAAAACATTCAAATAAAGGAAATGAAATTGTTTAAGTAGCCTTTCATTTTTTTTTCTTTATTTTCTTTTAATTTCTTTCCTTTCTTTTTCTTCAAAACTTCCAAACATAGCCTAAGTTGTGCAGCCCAAAACTTTTCTTAATGGTGCCTCCAACTCCAAGCCATATTATTAGCCTCTGATTGTTGCTGTTGTAGTATTTTTTGGCACTGGCTATGGCTGAAAACGTGCACCCCATTAATCGTCTCGTCAAGCAAGTACTAGTTTCACCACTGTCTGGAGGCTGAAAACACTAGTCGCGCCATTAAACTTATCAAGATTTGCATACGATTTTACATTCAAGATTTAACGTGTACCGTTAAAATTAGAAATGAACACATATGGACTCAAAATTAGCCTCACCAATGTAACGAATGATGGTTATAAGCTCTCTTTCAGTCTTTCATCAACGGAACCGTAAGTGGCCTTAATTGCCGCTGTTATTTTGTTTGGAAAACAAAAGGAGAAGGAAAAGAAACCGTTTACATGTTAATTTTCATGTCCTTCATTTTTCTTCAATTTTTATTTGCTAAGACTCAAAAAAAAAAAAAAAAAAGAAACCCTCAGGCTGATAACCTAACTGGCAGAGATTTAAGTTAGCATTGAACGGTTGATTATTTGGCAAGATGCCAATGCTTAGCAAAGCATAATATTTATCACTTGCTTGCAAGAATGCCTAACATTAGGTATGTAACCGTTGACTCGTCAGAACATCTTATAACCTTTCATCTGTCATAAACTCAAACTCTTCCACCTTCAAGGTTTGGTGCATAATTCATACCTACTGTAACACTCCAATCTTGCCAAATGAGTGTCATTTAGTACATACATTACATGGCACCTTTGAAATGACAAGGTAACGTAGGACTTAAAACAACAAATGCCTTTACTTGATTGCGTGAACGATATAATCAGTTCAGGCCACCGTTACAAGGAAATCTGCAAGGATTGGCTTAGTGATCCCAGGTGCAGCCACCTGACATTCAAACATTGATCCCTTGCAACGCACCACTGTTTAGAAGCTTCATCCCCTCTTCACTCATCTGCTGAACTTCTAAAGGTGATAAAATTCTAATGCAGCGGACACAGCCAACAAATTCCCTGCACAGAACATTTGGATGGAGGATATATCAGAGTGCCACAAAATACAACGTTTGTTCCCAAGGTTCTGTAAAGGATCAATTTTTTGGTTCAAAAGAATTCTAACGGATATACTAAGTAACGCTTGATAAGCTATTAAACTTCAGTATGGAAGATCACAAAAGATCACACATTACAAAAGATAAGAAACTTACTCCCAAGGATCATCCCCAACAAGTAGAACATCGTTCTCATAATCTACATATACCAATTTCCATCCGGAACCTTTAGTGTCATTCAGCAGACCCTCGAGTCCAAACATGCATTCAATTGCGCGGATCAGTTCCTCATAGTTCTTGAAAGTAGTGACATCAATTGATCTTCCTACAGAACCTGCCTTTTGCACCTGTCAGCCCAAAAAACCAAAACCGTGATATAGATGTTAAGCCAAATAATATAGTTGCACTTTGAAACTATAATTGAGCCCAATATTGGAGAAATAACATTTCATGAATCATGACAAAAAAACCTACCATCACCTAGCTAGCATTTATGTCAATTTTGAGATATCATAGTATGAATGCAAATTTGGAAAGGGTTTTCCACTACAAACCTTCGTATAGGTTCGCATGGGTGCAGCTACTTGCTGCCATGAGTTATTCTGCAGAAAGCTGCTTTCATCAAAATCAACATGGCTTGAAGATGTACCACCTGAGTTGTCAGCTATGTCTCGCAGAGAAAAGGCATGTGACTCTGCTAGACTTGCGGAGGTTATCTGAGACTGGACATCCTGGCTCGAACTTAAGTTGCCCACCATGCAATCTGATGGGTTCTGAAATTCCCTGTCCTTCAATGTGCAGAACTCATCCAAAATGGTACTTGAAGTAGAAGGATCAACCACGGTGGTACTTACACTGTTACTAACATCGACACAAATTTCACTTTGATTATTGCTCTCAGCTGACAGATCCCTCAAATTGTTTGAACTTGGTATACAATTGAGGCCATAGAGCCCTGGTTGACAGATGGGCGTTAACTGGTCTGCTTGAGATAAAATTTTCAAATTCTTGACATAATGATCCCACACTTCCTGGCTCATAGAAGGTAAAGGGGAATTCACTGCTTGAGGGAGAAGTAAAGAATGTTCTTGCAAATCTGATAAAGGCCCGGTTGATCTGTTTTGTCCAGCAGAAGGTTGGCAAAAAGAATACGCCATCCATTCATCAATGTCTAGCTGAGGAAGCATGCCATTTACAACAGCAGAATCAGATTGGGCCACATCAACCAGTTGAGGATGGGATATAGATGATTCTAACTGAGGCTGCATGGGCCACGGACTAGATTGGGAGAGTAATGGACTCTGGTTTTGATTAAGGAATGCCAGTTGGCTTGCGAGGCTTTGGGTGTTAACAAGATTTGCGGCCACTTTTTCAATGTTGCAGCCTTCCATGGAAGGTAAGTCAAACATTTGATCAGCTAACACCTCAGGTTCTAATTTCGACCTATCAGTAACTGTTCCAGGAGACAGATGATTATCAATTTTGGCTATAGGATGCAATTTTTCAGGTTGATCACTTTTCAACAATGAATGCAAGTTCAAGGCATTAGATTGGTCGGGGATAGATTGAGAATGATGTAGATTTTTTAGTAGTATGCTCTCTGAACTTGCAAGATGAACATTTTGGTTCTCTGTTGCCAGTGTGGCCTTCACCTCTTGAACGGGACCTCTCATAGCAGCAGATTCCTGTTGCGTGACTGGTAAAAAGGTTCCAGTATTGTTGACAAGTTGGGGTTTAAAAAGCATTTTCATCAGGTGTTCCGAGTAAAGATTTGATATGGAGTTTGAGAGCTCCACTGTTCCATTTTCAGGAACTCGTATAAAAGGTCTTCTTAACAAAGTTCCCCACTCATTTTCTGCACGTATCAACATAACTTGTCATCAAATAAAAGGCTTATTATCCACGGAGTAGCAGTGAGAAATAAGAAACTTACCCAAAAATCCTGATTTCAATGGTCGTTTCAGACTTGAAGTCAAAGAAGGAAAGATAAAAAGACTTTCAGGAGTCTCAATCTCCCATGCACTAACTCTATTCTGCTTATCGCCACACCCTGGCTCATCCCACTCCACCTGTTTACAGAGAAATTATTAGTTGTTCTACTGCTGAGCTAGGAAAGTGGACCAACTATTCTGCCTCCAGTAAGCTCAAGCTCCTATATGCAGTATGCTTGAATTGAAATATTAGATTGGACCATACTACAAATCATGAATGATAGAACTTAATATCAAATCAATGCTAAAGAGTAAGCTATTGATGGGGGTGACCAGCAGCTTAAACCACCTGAATATTTCGCCACTTAGAACCAGGCCACCTCAAAGGATCCAAGTCACTCATGCCAACTATTGTACCCATGTATCTGCAGAACGGTGAAGTATGTGTCAACTTCTTCCTGAATGTTCATGATTTTAGACATATCACAGCTAAATAGTGGAGAGTAGGCATATTTGGCATTCTGCAAAGTACATGCTACATGCCATAGCATAATTCAAGCATTCAGGAAATTACCTGCGCTTACCCGATTCCTCTGTCTCAAACATCATACCAAATCTCATGCCAACTGAGAGCTGGGTCCCATATACAGCTTTTCTGTATTTGGCCAGTGGAATAACAAATTCTGAAGGGCATGCCCTATATATAAGTAAAAAGAGATATTACACTCGAAAGAAATTATCCCACAAGCTATTTTTACAATAAAATTATATCTTAGTATAGGTTAGGTGATGGTATGAACATACTAAATATACCTTGGATTGTAGAAAATAGTGAATGGGCTTCGATTAGCAGCAGCATGAGCTGCAGCAGCAAGCACACCAATGTGCATACTGTCGGCAGAAAGGACGGATGATGGCAATGTTGTCTGTTGACGATTAACACGCCTGACACCAACTCGCAATTGCGATTTCTCATCCCTTGTAACAATTGACATATCATTTTTAGTATGAAGAAAGTTGTGTAACGACTCTCACTAGTCATAACTGAAAGGAATAAGTTGCCAATTTAGATTACATCATTTTCGCAAAATCTTGAATCTATTGTATTGGTATGGCAAATGGCACCATGGAGAATAGACAATGCTTGTTTTGCACAAAAAACACGCTACCCATATACAGATTACAGTAATGATTTTACTAGCAAGTTGCAGCCACCTGACAAAAATGAAAATTTAGTTGTTTCCTCATTCACCATTACCTGTTGTTAAACGCACAACAGTTGAAAAGACCGTCTTCTATATGTTATTATACAAGTGAATACAGCTTGTGACCACCAATTACCTGATAAAAAGAACAGAATCTCCTGCTTTAAGCCTTTTTGAGCCTACAAACAAGCTCCACCCTGTTGTGAGAAGGTGTCTCTTCGGCTGACCTACATTAAAAATGAAAAAAAAAAAATGCAATGTGAGTCTAAAGTCTAACGTCTAAACCAATCCAGCCCTTTCAAACGAAATGCATTTAAGGTCAAAATGAAAAAAAAAAAAAAGAAAAAAATTGCGTTCAATAGAAAGTTGTAAAGACAAACAATAATTTGTAGCAAAGAAGGAAGCATGCAATCACTTAATATCAAATTGAATCCTCAACAACAAAAAATTCATTCCTATTTTCTACTAAATCAATAGTAGAGTTGAACGCCAAAATCATCCTCACCGCGGTATATATGTCGAAAAGTCCAGGTATTATCATGCAAATCTCGGACAACAAGTTCTTGAGTTGGGGGTTGAATTGTGTAATCCTGAAATGAAAATATATTAATCAGAAGGGAATTAGGTACGCTATCTTCCCAAACACAGGCAAAGGGGATTTCCGACCAACTGGGGTCATAGCCGTACCAATGGAGGAAAGAGCTTTTCTGCTGCCCTGCGTGGAACCGAAAAGCCTCCATGTGTGCTCGTGTCACTAGCAGTCAAGGTTTTGCAGAAAAATTCACTGGGATGTTTACTGGTTTTTAGCCCAAATTCAGATAAAGGAAAGACGTCTTTTTCCTGACACGCAGAAATTTAAACTGAGAAGAATGTCCAATGTCACAATAATTTCAAGAACTGAGACTTCTGGAGTAGTATCCAAGCTTACAGAATTCAGTGGTTGGAGACTCATTTGAGCATAGATTTCGTCTGTGTCTTTGTCTGCCTATCATATTATACAGAAAAATGGTAAGAATTTGGACAAGTCACAAGCTGAAATGTGCGCTTGAGGACAAATGCAACTAGTGGTCAACTAGCCCATAACACTCACATGAAGTGTGACATTTTGAACTTGGCACAGCAACTGAGATGGAAGATTGGGATAGTTTGGAATCTGCGAGGTTGCTGTTCTTCTAGTGGAAGCTGCCACCTGTTCAGATTTAGAGAAAGGGGATACATGCTTCTGTCAATCAATCATTTTTTACCAAATAGAAACTAGAAACTACTCAGCCAAGAAGCTGTCCTGCAACTACAACGAAAATTATACACGAAAGTCCTTTGTGGCTTCTTCTCTCCAATGTTTTCACCTTAATTGGTGGTTGAAAAAAGAGTAGATGAATCGTCCTCATAAATATGGCCATATACGTATGGAAGGGCAACAATACAACAGCAATTACATGAAATATGTCATCGGTCTCCCAACAATCCAAAAATTAAGTAAGGTGGTGTTAAGTTGTGTGATACAAAAGTTACAGAAAAGATTGGCCAACAGCAAAACCAATTTTTCAATAATATCGACAACTCTCAGAAAATTTATTTATGACCAAGATATTTCCTTAGAATGCCAGTGGTCGGTTAAGCTTCGTTTGGTAGAAAGAACGTTGGTTTGAGGCTTTCCAAGTTGAATGTATAAAAGAAGCGTAAAATACTAACAACTTGGTCTGGGTCCTTGTCAACAGCATTAGCACTTTGGGATTAGCATTTAGAATCAGCACTTTTACAAGTTATAACCAAAAATTTACTTAAGAAGAAGAAGCAGCTGGATACAGTAAATGTGTTTGAAATGATAGCAGCTGGTGTTGAGAACGCACTGCTTAAATGTGACAGAAATTTTCAAAACAAGAGATTCACCTGCTCGCTATGTCCCTGGGGGAAGTAATACACAAGACTCCCCACCTGAGGCAAGGATACAAGCGGGCCTGCGCAAGCATGCCATAACTCGGAATTTAAAGTCTTTCGGACCCCTGAAATTAGCAGCATCGAGCCTATCATTAACATGTAGGAAAAATTTTCCCTTTTTTTTTAAATTTTGAGCTTGGCTAGTTCTAAGAGACGCACACACTAATTCAGAACTGCAAATATGAAACCATATATTTATGAATCAGAAAGACAAAAGGTAACAGACCAGAGTGTTCCTGCATTTCTTTCAGCAGCTTCATCTCGGCAACTAGAGTATGACCCCCAACAACTAGTCCTCCTCCTCCTCCTCCTCCAGTTTTAACCTTTTCTTCGACGGAAGCCATCCTATTCCTATGCTGCACCTCTCTCTACGCCTTCAACGAATCTGTGTTTCTACGTCTTCAATTGAAAACCTCCGCAATCTGCATCCCACCAAACCAGAAAATTTTCCTTCCCCTCCCCCATTGTCATTAGAAAGAAAATGGCGGGTACCCCATGAGGTTGATTGTCTATCCCATTTTCTCGTGTGGGAGAAAAAAAACAGTGGGAGAAAGGTTACATGGGTCCATCTTAATCTCAGAATCTCATTTGTTGTCGGAGAAAACAAAGAATCCAAGCAGGCAGAAAAGCAGAACAGAGAACAAAACCTGCAAAAAGGCGCAGTGCAGATCTTTCTTATTAGGGTGGGGCTTGGCACAAGCAAGCAAATGAAAGCCCGTCAGTTTGCATCAAAGCACGCGGACCGAAGCACTAGTGGCTTGTATTATTGGGTTGAGCTGAGTGTAGTACCTGTTCTCTTTCTATCTTGAAAAGAAACAGACCTTTCGATGAAACCACTCATCATACTGACGCTGATACTGATTCCTTCTTCCCACTTCTCAAGCACAAGCACCAGCACCAATACCAATACCAAAACTTTGCTCGCCCCTTCTTCTCTCTCTGCCTTCTCTTTTGCCTGAAACAGGAAGCAGAGTGCATGCTCCTATCCTGCGCACACACTTTCTGTATATGGCCGATCCATTTGCAGCTTTAAGCTATATATACGTATATATATAGAAATATATATATCAGAAAAGAATTAGACCAAAAGAAATACTATATTAATATTAAATGATATATGGAAAAAGCAGAGATAAACTAAGAGAACACGAAAACAGCACAGTACACACTATCAGATACAGAGACCTCAGCCAAGCTCTGCTCAGGCTCTTTCTTTCTTTCTTTTTTTACTTTCGGAAAAAGAAGGGAGAAAAGGTACGGGAATGTCATTCGTATTTGAAAAAAAAAAAAATTCCCTTACTATTACTAAATACGTCCCCAATTTGTCGTGTGGATTACGAGCATCTGCAGGGTTTTTCTACTCTTATTGGCGCTTTCTCTCGGATTTTGTGTGTGATTTTGTGATGTCTTTGCTTTGCTACTTCTGCAATATCTTCACCTGCCCCCATTAACATTACATCATCCTCAGAATTATTTTCCTTTATTTTCATCTTAATGTATATAATAATATGTTTCATGTTTGATATTATTCTCGGCCTTGGCTGAAAGCCCAAACTCTTTTTACAAAAATGCAAACATCCTTAAGAATAGGCTTTATTTTGGTCCCTGACACTATTTAAAAAAATTAATCTTTTATTCAATAAATAAGAGAATATCCTGAAAAATTTAAAAAAATGCAATACTTTGCTGTTGAGGGCTGGGTTTGTATATACATTTACGCAAAAAAAAAAAAAAAATTTCAATATAACCCTTTTAAATTTTGATTTAGAGATAATGTGTAATAATAAAAAAAATTGTGTGTTTTTGTAAGGTATGACTGGATGCACTCTGTTTTGTTAATTAAAAAAAATCATTTCTTCGAATTAGAAATGGAAACAGAAATAGAAAAAGCTTCCGAGCAGCGTCTGATGTTTGACCGTTCGTCACGCGTGCGGTTCACGACAAACCAATGGGGGTTAAAGCAAATTAAAGTGTATGCCACATGTCGATGTGCTGTCATTTTACTCGCGGCGCCGTTTTCCACACTCCCACTCTTTTTGACCTTCTTTTTTTCTTTTCCGGAAGAAAATTAACAACTACTTATCTTGAACACATACACCAAATTTGTTCCTTTCTTTTATGGATGGAGAAGATTACCTGGCAACCCTCTTTTTTTTTTTATTTGGGGACTTTTTTTTTTATTTAGATCCTCTCGATTTAATTTTTTTTTAAATAAAAAGTTTATTTTAAAAAATAAAATGAATAGTATTAATTATTAATAAAAATATTAAAAAAATAAAATTTTATAATTTTATAATTTATTATATATGTATATATATTTTATCATAATTTTAATTATTAATTTTTTTTTATTAATAATTAATATTCTTAATTTTATTCTCTAAAGTAAATTTTTTACTTTAAAAAAAAATAAATCTCTTTAAAATAATTAAAAAATAAAAAATTACAATTATTAATAAAAAATTAAAAAATATATTTTAATAATTTTATAATTTTATTTTAATTATGATTATTAATTTTTTATTAATAATTATTATTCTTTTATTTTTTTAAAGTAAACTACTTATTTCAAAGAAGTCAATTTTTTTTATTGAATATCAATATTCAAGCTGATCTATTAAACATTTATTGATTAATAATTTTATTTTTTAAACATTAAATATTTATTGTGAAATATAATAATTAATAAATATTTTACAAATCATTTTGAGTATTAATACTTTAAAAGAAAAATCCAAGGTATAGGAGCAACATCCATTATGAATATATCAGAAGTCAAATTATAACTCATGCCCAAAACTTAGTACAATGAAAATTCAAATAAGTATGTACTTATTTTGGGTTTCATGACAATGACCTCCTACTTACTAACCTATTTTAATTTGTAAGGGTGACTTGTGCATGAAGAATTCTGTTGATTATCTTGTAATTTACTTTGTTTAATTGTGATTTGAGAGCATGCCAATCGTTTACGGTAATCTTGACCACTAGCACCTCATCCAAATCATAATCTCTCTTTGTTGGCTGAATTGAACTCTTGTGTGATGAAAGAAGTTAAAGATTTGTCCATATGCATGAGGTACTGATCTTTGCTTTTTTAAGTATCCTTATCCCAAAGCCACTGCTCAGTTATCTTCTTCTATTAGGAGTCACCTATAAGTAGCACGATAGCAATATTCCCTACCTTGTTTGGTAAATTGGAAGCTAGATGTGGAGATTCGTAATCTGATTTTGGTAGAAAGGTACGGCTATAAGAATACACATCGAGAATAGGCAACCATTTTTCTGTAAGTAGATATACCTCACACCGCCGTGTTCATGATAATTAGCATTTAGCAGTGATTTCTTCCATCACTCCCATATACGCCCTTATGTACTCCTATGCTAATATAAAGGCAGGTATTGTAGTGTGAAATGAGTTTAATTTTGATGTATTATTATTATTTAATTATGAGTTATTAAATTATTAAAAAAAATTTGATTAAGATAATGATTACTAAAAAATTAAATATATAAAATATGTGATTGGATAATAATATAAAAATAATGTATACTGATAGTAGATTAAAATAAAATTAATTATATAAATTCACATGATTAATCTAAAGAATTAGTCTAATAATTAATTAAATAGGTGTATTTCATGTCTTATTGTTTGAATTCAAATTTTGATTAGCATTTAAAAAAATAATTATCCTAAATACATAAAACCAATGTGAGAGATGAGTACTTAAAATTAATTATCTAGATAATTTAATCTCGAAGAATTGATATAAAAAAATGAGAGCGAATAAAAAAATGTAATTGAAATAAACTTAAATTCATTTTGATGCTTTTCATTTTTTTTAATTATATCAATGTCCTTGTAATTTAATGACACCTAACTTTTTGAAAAAGTATGTGATTATTGATTGCATTTTTAGTAAATCTTAGTAGTCATATTTTGTTAGGCCTACTCATCCCAATTATTTTATCAAGTCATCAAAACATGTCATTGAATCTAGTGTCTGTTTTTAGAATTTCAATGAACTTCATTGACATATCAATGTTCCAGCAATGACACATAAACTTCTATCACTAAAACATATTAATAAATGGAGTAACACTTGAAATTCATATTAATTTTAATATTAAAAAAATCTAAATGAAACAATAAAAATAAATAAGTACTAACATTCCTCCCAGTACCTGAAAACTTTCCGTTTTTCCAATATCAACAAAATGGTAAGACAATTTTTATATTTTAAAAAGATAATACAGTTTACTTAAAAATTTATTTTATTAATTATTTAATTTAAATTGCACCATCAATATTTTTTTTTGCCTATTAACTTCTAATTTATGGCACCTAGAACTGACTTTTAAATTTTAATATAAACTCAAATACGTAATCTCTGATCTGTTGCTGCCAATTTGCGTAGGCATGAATTGATAAAAATGTTGATACATCACTCTACAATGTGGAGATGAGGTTTGGATATATGTTTAGCACTACTCTAAAATAAATAGAAAAAAATATATACCAAAAAATAATAATAAAAGAAAATAATAACTCCAAAATAAGTAGCTGTATTTCCAACTTAAGCCATTGAGAAACTTATTTAACCTCAAAATCAGGTACCTCTATACTCATTTTATTGTGTATTATATGGTAAAGGTAAATATCTCATTATTAATCTACACTTATATATTAAAATAATTTATAACTTTTTTTACAATGACAACATAGAAGTTTGAATTTACAATTTCCTACAAACTATTTAAATTCTTCACCATTAACCTGCTCAACTTAATTTTTAACATTTAGTTATAAAATAAGAGGAGACAATATACATATTTTTTGAGAGAAGTTAGCTTCTGATACAACTCACTTAATCTTTTCATAAACATGATTGTATTTTTTTTTTTGGTTGATAGTATTTATATTAATGTAATTATATCATACTATTTTTTATGAAAAACAGTAGCATAGTGGTATATAAAAATGGTAACGTGACATTTACTATAAGCACGGTTGTATGATAAAAGAAAGTTATAATAAGAAAGAGTGTTGTTATTTGACTTGCTCAAGTTCAAATTTCTCTTTCTCTAGCTAGTAAAGTAGCTCCCTAAAGATAAAAGAAAAAAAGAAAGAAAGAATGTTGCTATTTTGACATAACTCAAATCATCATAATAATTAAGATAAAAATATAAGTTTTAGGATTGGCTTTTATATAAAATAAAAAAATAGATTATAGGTTTTGTTATAAGATTTTTTTATTCGAAGATAGAGATACTTAATTATCAGAGCTTAGGAAAATGGGTAAAATGCAAGTTGTCGTTTTTTTTTTTTACGTGCAGAGAATATGGTTTTACTCATATGCCAATAAAATAATCATCATATGGTATTGCGAAAAAACTACTAATAAATAATAAAGATATCACTATACCAAAAAATAAAATAAAATAATAAAAATATCAAGCAGCACACTAGTTGGACAAAGAGACAATGAAGAAAAAAGGTGTAAGATATACACTCGTTACTTCAATACCAAGCTTTTATATAATTAACGTAATAGTACTACTATTTATTCTTTTACTTTAGTTCAATATATACATGGTAAACTATCTCCACGTAAATTAATTCCGAGAAGAGATGGTAAAGGTTTCCCTTTGGTAAAATTGGTGTCACTTGATCGATAATGGGTATTTTTTAATACTTGAGACCTCTGAAAGTTTATGCTTTTCACATTATATAATTGCCTATGATGATTTTTGAAAAGAAAAATGTATCTTTAGCATCCACAAGGGTTCCACCAAATAACTTTTGGGTGATTTATATGAATGACCTGCTAAAAGTCAAGACCAGATCTAATCTAATCAATTGAAGTTTATAGAGGGAGGGACCAGGAGGAGAATGAGTGCCCACACCCAATTATCCACTGCATTAAGCAAATGATGCTGCAGCGACACCAACTTCCCACCACCCTAATTAAGCATGAAGAATGTAATAACTTTATTGACATAATTGTTGATTCTAAACTTATACTCTAGGCTTTTAAGGAGATCAAGGGACTGATCTTAGGAGTTTTACAATGAAAATAAGGGAATACGATAGGTATAGAATCCCTTGCTAAGCATTGAAAAACTCTTTTTTATGGACAAGAGGATGAAGACGTTGATGGGGTGAAACGGTCCTAGACATAGTTATGTAAACAATCATGATATTTACACACTATTTTTATTATAAAAATATTATTTTTACACTTTAATTTTATATTTTTTTTTATATATTTAAACTGAATAGTAATAAAAAAGAAAAAAACTTAATTTATTTTTATTTTTTTCTCTTTTTTTTCTACCGTAAAAGATAAGAATATAAAGGATATAAAATAAAGTTATAAAAATAATATAATTGTTTTCGTTACAAAGCTAAACTAAATAATATAGAAATAATATAATTATTTTATTATACTATTCTCTCTAAATTTCTCTTTGCAAACAGAAAAGCGTAAGAAATGATGTAAATAATAAACAGGTATCCAAGAATATTTTCCTTATACAAAGCTTGAAACACGTGCAAACATGTGCAAATAACAAGGATTAATGCGGAGAGTGACAGAAAGATTCTTTTATACATTTTCTTAGCATGCATGAGCGAGCCACATAACATTTTCCTTGAGTTCTGTGTAATGGCAGCTTGGTGTGGGAGGGTCTTTGAGGTCCTTAATTAGTGCGATAGCTAAGTTGGTTACGCATGCAACCCTGTGAAAGAAAGGCGAGAAAAGACCCTGAACAATAATTTGTGAAAAAAACAAAAAGCGCAAACGACAACAAATTTTTGGTTTAGATTAAGGTTCGCAAGCCATATGCATTTTCTATGTATATATTTTGAGTTTCAGGTTCGTTGTGATTGGGATGATGCCATGCGTGCCAATCATGAATAATAATTTGTTAGAGCAAAATAAAGAGAGATCAGACTTCATTGTCAGAGTGTGATTATAAAAAAAAAAAATTGAAAACTTCATAAAGGCAAGGACTCGGGTAATCATCTTATCTTTACTTTCACTTACCGAGTTACCAAATTTAGGAACCGTATATATTATACTATAAAAGAATTAATGTTAAAATAATTAATTTTAAAATATAAATGTAAGGTATTTCTTAAAAAATAATTGTCTCTTTTATCAAAATTGAATTTATAATGCTGTTTGTAGGGAGTTCTTTTTAAAAGATCACTGAATCTCACATCAAACTTAATTTTGTTTATTGGAAAAAAATTATTCTGAGCTATTTCATTTAGAATTATTTTTTATAATATGAATTAATTTATAAGTAATGTTGTGAAACTAACTCCTTAAGTTAAGGGTGTTAAAGGTGGTAGTTAGATAAAATATTTTTTAATGTATAAAATAATGTTAACTTATTTAATGCATTTGCTTAATTTACAATGCCTTATTGAAATTTAAATGAGCAAACCAACAAATAAGCTAAATAAATATGTTTGTAAATCAGAATTGACTCAACTTATAGTATAAAGTTGCATTAATGCAAAGGTTTTCAATGTTTGAAAGTGATCTCTCATAAGTATTATTGTAAGTCTTTGTTAATGTTTATTGACCTTAAAATGTGACAACCTATAAATATATACTTAAGTTAACTTTTATGTTAATTAAAATTAAATTTATTCTTAAATAATCTTAAAGACACGCTTTCACATTGACTCAGAACATTAGAAAAATTAATTTCTATATGCATTAGTCTAAAACTCGAACCTTTGAGCCACAAAAAAGCAAATGATTAAAATTATTGTAGAGATTACAACTTAATGCATGTTTGCTTTTTATTAGTGAAGTGAGTTAACATTCTGTCTTGATAAAGCCTAAATAAGAATAGTTGTGCCTGACTAACAATTGTAGTTTTTGGCCTAACGAGCATTCAATCCAATAATTTAGTTTATTTTTATATTAAAAAAAGTTTAGAAAGTTTTTTTGAGAGTCATTGTGACTATAAACTTTCTTAAAAGCAAAAATATATTATTAGAAACGTGCACTTACTGTGACGAGAAGGAAAACCCACAAGGGAAAGTGCCAATTAAGCTAAAAGAGGTTAAAATAGATGAACATGTTGTAGGTTACAGGAGAATATACGAATATGATATCATTTGAATGGGATTGGGCATGGTGAGGCACAGAAGAATGAAAACAGATGTTATGTGGATTGCAGAAGGAGGGGGGGGGGGGGGGTGAGGGTCCATTTTTCCACTTTCCAGAGCGCACGCTGTCCAAACAAAAAGTGAGAGTGCTAGAACCTAAGAAGAAGGGGGCGTGGTCCGAGGGGAGCATGGAAGCAGAGCAGCATGTAGGGATTTCAGGGGACAATGGCTTTCGAACCTTGTGATGAGAGTTATCTTCATTCTGTCTTCCAGTCTCAGTCTCCCCCAATTCTGATACACTCCAACAACACAATATTTCTATAATAATGGTATATAATATTATCATAATTCATTATATTATTACTTTTTTTCCTTTTTCCAATTTTGAGCAACATCCAATCAATCTATCCCTCAGTGGCTGAGGGAGTACACTTCTCTTTATCAACTTCGGTCTCTTTCTGTGAGGAACCAGTGGGCCGAGATTCAATGCCGTTTTAAAGGGCTTTCCAGTGAAAAATAAAGAGACTGCCCTTTGCTCACCCTTCCATTGATTGCCCTCACTTGTCTCCATTCATATCAACTTCTCTCACCCTTTTTCTCTTTTCCTTAAATGGTCATTATCGACCAAACAAGAATGTCTGGATTTTTATTTTTGGAAATACAAGGATATTTGTTGTTAGAAGATAGAAGCAGGAGGTGGAGAAAGAAATAGAGTAATTTTTTTTATAAAAATGGTTAGTGATTGTTCCCTTATCATTACTGTTTCGATTATGATCTTGAGTGAGAAGTTGGCAGTTTGACCAGGCAGACAAGCATGCAAACGCAGTGCCCTAGCTATTAATTAGTCTTATTACATATATATGCGAATGCTATCATTGAAAAGCTACTCAATCGCTGGTTTTATTTATTTATTTCTTAAAGTTGTATAGAGTGCAACAAAGTTCAAATTAAGCATGCCAACTAGCTAGCTAATCACTTATCTCCAATCTCATAGGCTCAGCCGAATCATACTCTTTTTACTACTACATGTATATTTAGTATGACATAAATTGAGAGATAAATTTTTATGGATAAATCTTTTTATATAATTACCCTTATTTTATATAAAAAAACTTATTCACAAAAAATTACCTTTTATTTTGTCCCACACAAAAGTAAACCTACTTCTTATTGATTGATTTCAATGCACAGGTTTTGGTTTCCATTCCAAAACTGTCACATCTGTTTTTTCCTTTTTTTTTTTCGGTGTGAGAAACGGAATATAAGGGTTATGAAATTGAGTGTAATAGTTGCTTTTTTTTACCACTTTCGTTTCTTCTGTGAACCATAATTAGTACTCATAGAAAATGCGAAGACTTGCTTTAACGAGACTCGAAGACAGTCAAAAAGGCACTTCAACAGCAGTTGCGCTGTATCCTCTTAGAATAATCAATGTTGTAATAAGTGTATGTAAATAAGGTTATTCGTGCTGATCTTGATCAGCATGAAGCACTGGAATATCCCAACAAAATAATCTTTTGCGTGGTTAATTAAACCCAGTTTTCAGCATTATTGGATTTGGATGGTTACTTGTCTAGCCTTGCCAATTCCCAATTGCGATTCCTGAAGCGTTAGTTAAACTGGA
Source organism: Castanospermum australe (assembly GCA_019955255.1). NCBI lineage: Eukaryota > Viridiplantae > Streptophyta > Magnoliopsida > Fabales > Fabaceae > Castanospermum > Castanospermum australe. The sequence continues at coordinate 278,795 of NSJW01000961.1, forward strand.
AGGTAAGCGCTTTGACTGAATTTATAAAGTCCCCGTTTCAGTAAATTATTTTTTCCAAACCAAAAAGTTATCTCTAGCCAGCGATGTTTTTCTCCTTTTTTTTTTTCTAACAGTAAGAGGTATTTTCAGGACAGCTTTCACATGAACAAAAATTAAGTCTTATTCTTGACGATTAAAAAAGTGCATTCCTCAAATTAACAAAACTTAATTTCTTTAAGCACTAGTTAAACAAAGAAATCTATTTTTCATTTAAGGGGGAAAAAATTGTCTGAAGTCCATACTAATCTTTTTGTCTTAGGTCGAAGTTCAGACTATAGAGTCTTTATTGGAATTTGGAAATACAAGCTGGCCACCAACTGTCTTTACCACGCATAGCCCAAGATCTAGGTATTTCTAACTATTTAGCGTGGTGCCTTGGGCTTTCACCTAAATGACCCACTTCTGTTTTCAGAGATAAGCTTCGTTAGATCCCTAGTTCTTTTTGACCCCCAAAAAAAAAACACAATACATGTAGTTCTTCCCTTTTCTAGGACCCAAAAATTTGGTAAATTTAAAGTTAAGGGGGAGGGAAAACAAGCTTACTGACTACTGTTTTATAATTTCAGCTGCTAATCCGTTTTACTCTTCACTTTTTTTCCAATAAATCATGTTAAACTTATTTTTTTTAATAAAAGTAAAAAATTTATTTAATATTGAGTAAAATCTATTTTTAGTATCTGAAAGATATATTATTTATTAATTTTGTCTTTTTTAGAGATTAATTTTATTAATTTTATCTCTCAAATTTCAAGTTACTTATAATTTTATTTTTTTATTCCTTTTAATTTTATCAAGTTAATCTCTCAAAAAGACAAAATTGTTGTGAATTTTAAGTTTGAAGGATTAAATCGACAAAATTAATCTTTAAAGAATTAACTTGATAAATGATGTATATTTGAAGAACTAAAAATATATTTTACTCTTTAATATTTGAGTCTTAAGAAAGGCTTAGCCCAAAATACAAGCCCAAAGGTTGGATTTATAATATTAGCTTCCCCTTATGTTCATATATGTTATCATAATTATTAAACCCCTCCGGCCGCTTCATCTAAAAAAAAATCTTTAACATAACAAGTTGTCAAGTGTCGGTAAAAGAAACTACGCTTTCTCCATGTCATCAAAGCGAAGGATGACAGGTTGAGAATACTTACTTCCGGTGATTGACCTAAGTCCCAACCAATCATTCTCTCCCATAAGAAAGCCACTTTTGTTGCACATAAACACCATATAAGAAGTGTCTAATACTACAATGTCTAAGGTTTTTTTTTTTCTCTCAAGAAGTGTCATTTTCCTCTTGTCAAAAGACGAAACTGTCTACAGATTCTGCTCCAAATTTGTTGCTTCAGTCTTTGTTTTCAGATGCTTCAGGTGTTGTTTTTAATCGCATAATTTGTAGTTAGTAAGTCCTTTATTTTCAGGTCTTCGACCTGTTCATTTACCCAAAAAAAAAAAGAAGACGAAACTATCTTAGCATGCAGCTAATAAAGCCCAGCCACTCAAATAAAAATTAAAGGAGAAGCCCATGAACGAAGCACAGCCCAAGGTCAAGCTGTCTAATGATCTCTGACTCTGGACAGAGTCATTTCCCCAACACCGCCATCGGTTTGACCTAAACTTTTTTAGATTGACACGTACCTATAGGTATTTAAATATACGTGTGACATTTGTATTTAATTTTTTAAAAAAATATATTTATAAAATATGATTTATAAAACTTTAGTTATCTTTAATGTTTTTTTTTTTAAAAGTATCTTTAATGTTTTTAGCACAACTCAAAACAAGTATTCTCCGTTGAGCAAATCTTTTGCAAAGGATTTGCAATTTGTGTGCTGACAGATGTGGAGAGACGCACCCTAACCTAGGGGTCCAGATTTTGCATAAAATCTGATTGGTTTGCCAATCATTTTATGTGGGGATTTTGGGATCCGGCATTTTTCATCAGCATATATGGTGGCCTATGATTGGGCTTGCGGCTACCTCCATCTTAGGGCAGCTCATGTGTAACCCTTTTATCGTCACCTTCCGGTATGGGGCATCTGTCCAAAACCACCTCTCCCATTTTGAGAAAGCTATAAAAAGTATAATATTCATATATTAAACTACTCGTATAAATAACGTAGTCATTGTATTCGTACATGCTTATTTATAAGAGTTAGAGAGAAGATGGGGTGTTTCGTTTGGGGTTGTTGAATTATTCTCAGTTGCATCCAACCCCCATGTGAGGGCCTTCTTGTTTAATATACATAACCACGAGAATGACAAAACTCTCCCGTAGAATCCGGCATTCGAACATGACTTGTACTCTATCTATGGAAAAGAGTATCAACGATCAATTCTACTGATCTTTTATTCTTCATAGTTCATGTGCTCTTTTACTGTTCTCTCTCTCTATAGAATGTAGATATGACCCTCTTCTACATTTGTAAAGCATGAGATCCAGTTATTTCTGAGTCTTTGTTTGGTTCACCTGTCAATGCTGTCATTCTATTTCGATTGGCTACATTTGAAGTCCAACCTCCACTCCCAATTAAGTCCCATCTAGACAAACGTTTTTTTTAGAAAAAAAGAAGAATGTGTTTCACATACAAAGAAAATGTAAGAATTAATGGGTATTATGAGATATTAGAAATAATGAGGAGAAATTATTCACACTCTTCACCACGAATTCTCTTTTAATAATGACGAGAAATGTTCTCAGCTAATATATGAAAGATTGAATTTTAACCTCAGTATAGAGGCAATGATAACAATTTAGAAAACACATATGAATGGTCATGAATAATACATTGCTTATTGATTAATTCTTCCCTTTCATATATATATATATAAACTTATGTTGGCACGTAATGCGGGCAATTTCTAATGAAAAGGATCATTGATATAGTAGTTAAGCATGCCAATCATTTTCAATCATTTGACGTAATAAAAAGATTTAAACAGTTAATGGATATGATTTGGGAATTGAGTAATTAGGGGCCAAGCCCCACCCACCAAAATTTGTTCGGCACAGAACTCTCTCAACTATAACTCTTGCGCCAGTGAAGTCTCCTTTTCGCATCATAATGCCTGTTACTTTCGTCAACCATGACTTAATCACGTCCAAAGCGAACGATGAATATTCCTTAGTTATCATTTTATACTTCATTTCATTTCATCATTGGGGAGAGAGAGCGTAGAAGTACTCAGTAAAGTGGAGGTGTTTGGACAGCTAGCAATATTGTACGTCCTAGATATATAGAATGTCACTTGAAGAGCAATTTAAAGAAAAATGGTTCCCATAGAGAATGTAGGTGAAATATGTGAGATGGCAAACCTGTTGCTCTCCTTTTTCTCATATTGAAATCAATATGGGGCGCTTAGCAAAAAGAGAACATTTCGTTCTCTTCATAAAAACAAAATATTAGTTGACTAATTTATTTGAAAATAAGAATTGTGAGATATGTCATGAATAAATTATTTTAAATATTTAAATTATTAAATAAAAATACATAAATAATTTTATAATTTTAATAAAACATGCAATATCCAACTCCCGTACCCAGAAAGTGCATGCACATATTCTCGATGCTTAATGCTCAACAATATAATGTTGACCTGTTTTAGTGGTATCCTTTGAAGTGATCGTACAACAGTATTGGTAACGCTGTTAATAAAAGGAGAGTGACAAACAGAGTGTAATGATGAGAAAGTGGAGGACAAGGCCGAGCTGGCGTTTGATAGAAATTGGAATTCTGAGGTGGGAAGGGGAGTCAGGTAACAGGTATTATACAGTAATTAATAAATAACTAAAAGGCACTCCTTTGGGTACGGAAATTTTGTTTTGCATTGTTTGGTGGGTGCTGTAGTCACCCAAAAAGGTGGTAGCTAGATAAGAAAAAAGAGAATGATAATCGAGAATCATACTATACGTCTATATATGTAATGGAAAATTTGTTACCTAGTTACGTACTTACATTGATTTTTAAATCAATATTTAACATATACAATCAATTTTAATTTTAGCGAGATATGTACATTTACAATTATTCTTATAAAATTTTAAATATGTCAAATATTAATTTGAGTTGTGTATGAGCTTGTCGCCAGCCAATCAGATTGGTTTGCAGGCTTCCCTAGATTAGGATTGATGGATATCCGTATAGAGAACTCCCATAGCCATGACCATGGGGACTAGCATACATATTTCTATTTCAGTTGGAGTAAGTGTAATAAGAATCTATGGGCTTAATTTGTAGTTGGTATACAATCTATCAAAGTGATTATGTAGGTAGTAAGATTCTTATCTTGTTATAGGCTGATCACCGTCCAAATTATGGCTCTGAAAAGCTGGAAGAGACCGAGGAAGCTTTTGTCTTGGTGGTCATGGTATGGAACTACTTAAAGTAAATTAAAGAACATTATTTGCAGCTGAGGCTTTGATTGGGGTTTGGCCCGGCGTGCATTGACATCATCATGAGAAAAGGCAAACATTAATTTGTGGGATGGAGTACACTTTTTTTCGGATTTCGCAAGTCCATACTCGATCGTAAAGGATTAATTAACTGTAGTGACACTCACCTTTTGTTAGCTGTTACGTAAAGGTTTTGATTCTTAATTTGTAGAACATGTTTCTTCCTTTGAGCAGAAAAGAAAGAAAGAATGAAACTGTTAGATAATTAGATAATAGATGTTCCGAGTTTTATCAGATCAGCAACTGCTTGCGGCAAAAGCTTCTTTAGGGGTGTTTACGGTAAACATTAAACATATGCATCGGTGTTCATATAAAACCAACAATTCAAAATTCCAGAGGTTGCGTGCAGCTTTTATTCTCATAGAGTTATAGTGTTGTTTTTTAATAGGACATATTCCCTCGCTGCTGAACAACAGCTCACACTCACGCCCCACCCACTCAGCTATAATATTAAAATTTAACGTGAATTAAGTTAGTTAACTAAAAGTTAAAGGAATAATACAAAATTACACCTGATCAACAACCGAAAGAAAAAAGTTACAACAGACCAGCCAGAGTCAGGGAAAAAGACAACTAGAGTTCTTGTCTCTATTTTCCCCCCTTCTTCTTGCCTTTCAAACCGCCTCGTATCATGAAACTATTGGTGAATTAATTTATTTTCGTTACTTAAAACATCGACAACGGATAAGAGAAGAACTAAAAACTTTTGCCAGGTAAAAAGAAATCTAAAAGCTACTGGGAAAAAAAGAAATAGGAAGGAATTGAATTAAAGCAACTTGGCATACTTTTTTTAATCCCATTTTTTATTTTGAAATTTTTGAAGTGAAATGTCATCACTCTTCAGGAAACTAGCTAAGTCGGTGCTCCCTTCCCTTCCCTACCCTATGCGTGGGTTTTGACTCCGTTTATGACTTATGAGATGATTCGAGTTGGAGCATATGGTAAGAAGAACGTAATGTCACCGGTCACAATAGTATACGCGTATATGTGTACTTCTAGTTCTAGAAGTCTCCATTTTGATAACCTGTTTCATACTTACGCATTTTCTTTCCCAGTTTTAGGTATTATTCTTCTTGATTAAATTAATGGATTGTTCAAAACTTAGTAATTGGAGGGTTTCTAGTTTCTACTTTATAGGCCCCTTCCTTCACCTCGCCCTCTATTGTTTATATAGTAGTAGTTGACCTATAATTCCTCTAATTGTAGTTCATTTTGCTACTGCGAATTAGCTGCAAAATATGTCAACGGCCAATCTGATGAGCTGGTGGCAAAGGTAGCTTCGTATTATATATTTATTTACCTAAGCTCTAGTAAGCACATTGATCATAATACTTTATGTTTATGAATTTAATAAAAACTTTATCTTTAATGGAAAATATAGAGAATATAAGTGTGAACTCGTGTTTGCAATCTTGAGGTGTCCTAATACGTTAGTACCATTCTGTTCAATTCACAGATTTAAATTCCTTTTGCGATGCTGGTTTACGGTAGATTACCCAGAAGGGCTGTTTCGAAAATGATAGGGCGCGAGGTGCGGATCAAATACTCTGTGGATAGCCATATTTATATTAAATATTTAATGATAACATATATATGGGGAAAAAAAAAAGAGAAAATGTCTATTAGAAAAATAGAAATTTGTATACTCGTCAAGTTACTATGACTTTTTTCTAAGGATTCAACTTTGTTGGTCTGTAGCTTGCAAATGAACACGTTTTTCTTTTCAGAGTTCCATTGGAAGCAGCATATAATAAGGGATAACACATTTTTTTTTCATAAATCTTACCCATAGAATTTGAACTCAGGAACAAAAAAAAATAAAAAAAAAATCACATGGATTAATTGATTGGCTAGCTCTGGGTCTTTTGCTCACAAGTATGGTCTCCACTCTCCATACTTTAAATAATTTCTCATTTTTAAGAAGTCAAAATCTGTGAGCGAGAATGAAGAAAAACAATTAATGCAAAGGTCAACACCAACGAGATACAGAGCTGAGGTTGGCAAATGCCAGCAACAGTACTATAAATTTGCTATTTAGATATTTAGATGCGTCGTATGGTACCACAAATAAATAAATATTAATGAGTCTTATTTGCATAGTTGGCTCTCTAGTTGCTTATACATGTTAACAATATCTATGAAACTGCTACCAAACAACGCAACCGATAGCCTTTTTGGCGCATTCTCATAAATCGATCCACATTCAGATCAATATATATTCAATTTTAAAATTGATCATCCACCCAGGAGCAGATGTTAATTAATTACCTACTTTCTATGCTAACCAGCAAGTAGCCAGCCAGCTAGGCATCTTCTTAGCATGAAGCTCTGATTTATTCACGGAAAATGAAGAATCCAACCTCTACATATATATTTGTTTGTTTTATCTCTTCGTACATGTTTTCTTCTATTTATGTGCATGCATGGGTGTGGCAGCGATATTGCCGACTTCTGACAGGAAGATTTTGCAGTATCTCATAATGTGAAGCTTATCCTTAAGTTTTTATTAAATTCACAGATACAATACACACAGAATTGAATGTAAAACCGTTCATGCACTCTCTGGATCGAGACTAATCCTTCTCAGGAAGCACCAGTGCTAGCGCATGTGTAAAGCAATTAACCTTAATTATGGGAATTGAATGATAAATGTAATGGCAAAAAAAAATGATTAATGTGGAATTAATAGATGATGATGATGATATTAGCCACAAATCTGAAAGATGGAAGCAGAAACGTGGTGGTCTATCAAACTTGTGTTGCATGACCGAAAGTTTGTGATGTGTAAATCCAAAGCATAAATAATAGTCATATAACGAGGCTTCTATTTTTTTTTCAGGGCTGTAAGCAATACGGCTTAGCATGTGCCATGCAGCTAGGGCATATTAGGCACTATCATTCTTAAAAAAAAAAACAAAGATTCCAGTAACAGTAATTTAGAGATACAAATTATTTTTTGACATGTAATTACAAAGAAAAAAGAATATGAGTTATATCTTGAGTTAGATGATAAATAAATTGATGTTAAACAAATCATTGTAAATAAATTAATGGTAAAAAATATTAAAATTTTAATTTTAAATGAATATTTTAAAATAAATTTTTTTGGCGTACAATTATAATAATATTTAAAAAACTATGAGTTCCATTTATTTAAATATTAAAATAATGATATAATATCAAATTGTATATGATGGTTTTTATATCAATATACACAAACTAATAATTTTTTTTTCAGCAAAAACAATAAATTAAAAATTGATTCTACATTGGAGATTTAGAATCACGTTTGAATGCGTAAATGTAATTTTACCTCAAAACACTGTCAAACATATTAGATATCATATTTTTTTTATTGCAAATACATATTGATATCATATTCTAGACACGCAAACTTGATTCTTAAATCTCTGATGTCCCATCTCTAAATAAGTGTTCAAATGTAATTTAAATCAAAATGTCACCGATCGAAGACAATTGTATCAAGTGTGGGGTTTCAACTTTCAAATGAAAGTGAAAGTCTTTAATCTTTGTTTTTGTTTTCGTTTTTACTTTTAAATAAAAAATATTGCTTTGTATTGTCTTAATTGTACTTGTGAGAGGAGCTAGAAGTTTTATCAGATACTTAAAAATTAATATTACTTTTTTAAAAGAAGGGATTAAATTAAAAATTATATATATGAAATTTTTTAAAAAAATTTAAAATTTTGAAAGAGAATTGAGTATTGATGACTATGACCCGCCAACCCCTTCCTTTTAGTTGTACCCACTACCCTGTCAGTTAGAACCTCCATCAAGGTATATAATCACTTATCAGAAAAACAAATGAAAGAGCAGATGTTACATATAAGAAGGTATTATGTTTTCAATCGTGCTTATAAATAAATAACACTTTTTAATTTTTAAAAAGATCTTATGATTTTAATATGTATATATCTAGACTTATAATGTATCCAATTATCTTTTTAATGTTTATCTTATTTCATTTATTATCTTCTCATATTAATTCTTATCAAGCACATTTTGATAGAATAACAATTATAGTAACTAACAATTAGGAACCAGATTATTGAAAATCCAAAATTAATGTCTCAATATTAAAAACGTAAAATATTGAAACTGAACAGAGGTAGATGGATGATTCGGGTTAATTGTTAATAATATATGTAGCACATGCATGGCTATATCTTTCGATGGTGCAATGCATCCTCCATAAAAAAAATCAGAATCCCTATATGAATAAAATAATCTGGGTTCGTTACACAAACAAGACGACGATGGGTGATGCTATCTATTTGTTTGGGTTCGTAATAAATGTTGGTTTCTTAATAAACAGGAAAAAGGTGGGGGGGGGGGGAAGCACAGACAATAAACAGGGTTTACGTGACCGAATGGCAATTTGCAATTTGCAGGGGACATGTGTGCGTAGTAATGCCCAGGCTGCACTCTGACAGATAGAGAGATAAAACCAACTTTAGAGATTATTAGATATAACTGTGTACTTAATTATTATTATTATTATTGTACACATAATAAAAAATAATTATAATTCAATCAAATAATATAGGAGCATCGTATAGCTAATAATCTCTGAACAAGAAGTTCTACTCCCTCCCCCCTCAAATTGTTTAACTTAATTTATGATGTGACTGTGAAGAGTGGAAATAGACGTGAGATAAGATTAATAGAGAATTGACCTTTGATTTGTTTGTTTTGGTTAATTTCAAAATTCCTGTTGCCCGTACTAAAAAGCAGAGGACGGGCCGTGGGTCCGTGAGGTCCGTGACACTATTTCAGTACAACTAAGTGGACCCGAACCTGGACGCCATTTTCAAAACCACAACAGCATCGCCTCCTTTCTTTCGGCACAAAAAAAAATAAATAAATAAAGATATATATATATATATATATATATATATATATATATATATGGCTAAGTTACTCTAATTTTTCATAAGAATTTTGAAAATAATAATTTGAATATGTAAATTTTAAGCGTATATATATAGATATTGGAAATATTTCTTATAATTTTGTGCATACAATAGGCTTAAAAATGATTTTAAAATAAAAAGAAATTAATATATATTTTATTAAGCATCAGGATAAATCTCAAAATATTTCTTAGTTTTGAATGAGGGATCCACAGTTGTGGTGCCATGTCAGCCTCTGAAACTGTGACGTTGGATACCCACTACTCCCACTCAACAATTGTGCCGTGTTGATAGACAAAATTTTCATTTCCTTTAAAAAGTAGAAAAAGTTTTAAATATTATAAAATAATCTTCTCATATTACATTATTAAATATATATTATATTAATTATATGAATTATTATTTTTTTATAATAAAAATAAAAATAGTTAAATAATTAATATAATATATAATAAATAGTATAATATAAAAATATTATTTTATATTAAATATATTTACAAAATTTTAAAAAATTATTTTTTATTTTTTATTATTTAATAATATTTATATTAATTTTATAATCGTATTTGTAAAACATTTTAATTTAAAGATATAAAAATAACATATAAAATTAATATAAATATTATTAAATATTATAAAATAAGATAAATATTTTTTAAAATTAAATCATTGCCACGTCATCAAATGATGGGACCCATTCTAGAGAGTCGAGATTTTTACGGAGAAGTAAGTTTGCAAAATGCCCCTGGCTGTTTCCGTATTTTGGGAAATACCCTTGTTAAAATCCAGCACATATTCTTCATAACTTTCTCTGCTGCTTGTGTCTCAGCACCAACACAAACAATGAAATGAAATTTCATGTAAGCCCGAAAACCAAACAACAAACTACATGGATGGAACGTATACTACTCGTAAGCTCCAAATGACATTCATTATTCATGCCTTTTTGTCCATTCAAGTTTTCTTAATGTAATTTGGAGATTTGCTGGGATATGTGTTTTCTTAGAAAACATTGAACAAGGCAAATAAATGCCATGATCCTTAAGTCCTAACAAGTGGGGTTCTATGCTCAAATTATGCAGATGGAGCACTTGGGGGATGCACCCTGCTTACCGAAACACGCAAAGCGGACCCATAAATCCTGATCGGCCCTTGTTAGCATTTAGCTCTATTCTCGTAATGTTACATGTATCATTCAACACCTGGGACAACAGTTTAGCCGTCTTCGGGAGATCTTTTATGTGAGAATATTGAAAATGATAGATCTTAATGGTCACTCAAGTGCCATGTGTTGCCATTTTAAATGTGTAATAGTCATAAAATAAGAAGCCAAGTACGTTGAAATCTGATTGGGTAAGATACTCAAAATATGGGCAGCAGAGGATGGGAAATGTTTAAATTGAAATTATCTATGCATTTCATTCAACATTCAATGTGTATTATTAATTTTTTAAAAAATAATATATATTTATAATATATTTTATTAAATATTATATATATTAATTATTAAATAAAATATATAAAATAAATAATGTCTCTCGCATGGGTGTTTTTGGCAGTTTTTTTTCGGGAATTATAAAGAAAGGGTGAGATGGGGCATCCCCGCACATGGGGTATGGTCAGATTTGGAGGTTGCGAAATGGTTCCCTTTCAGAAGAGCCTCATATTTAAGATTTCTTTTGTTTTTTTCTTACCAATATTTTGAGGTTCTTTTTTAGAGAGATGAATTAAAACTTAAAAGGCATCTTTTTAATAGTTGGCCAGCCTAGCCTCATGGGCAAAGACCCTCTGCTCCTTGGTCCTCTTTCCCTGCTGTGCATGTGTGTGGTGGGTTTTGTTTCTACTTTCTAGTTCTACTTTGTAACTGTCAGACATCCACTTCGTGCGCCAAAAGCAAGCCTACCGCACGAACTGCACGGGCGCGCTACTACTAGTGTATGTATATGTAAGGGCAACCATTTAATTGAGTCAAAATTCACAACTCAACTCAATTTATAACAGGTGAGTTGAATTAAATTTATGAATTGAGTTAAATTTAAAAATTTTACTCAGATAACGATTGATTAAATTACGGATTAAAATAATTATAATTCACTTAATTTATTTTAATTTATTTTTTTAAAATAAAAATGATGTTATTATTTTATATTTAATATATTAAATCTAATATTTTTTTAAGATTTTATGTAACTTATTATATTTAATTTTTAAAACTTGTTTAAGTATTTTTTACGTTTAATATTAAAATTTGTTATATTATATTTATAACTTGTAATTTATTATATTTAACTTTTAATTTATTTATGATTTTATATGTCATTTTTTGTTTAAACTTATTAAGTTAATTATTATGACGTATAATGAATTTTAGATTTTGTATTAATTTTAATATTTATTTTAATATGTGAAATTATTTTTTAATGTATGTTAGATCTACGGTATAACTCAACCCAACCCACTTATGTGTAAATTGGATTAGTTAAAATTTAAAAAAAAAAAATTTTAACCCAACTCAACCTATTACTTTGATAAGTAAATTGAATGCAAAAAATATGTCAAATCTAATCTAACTCATAGACACCACTATGTATATAGATTATGGAGAGTACTTTAGTACACAATTTTTTTTTAGACTAAATTATTATTTTAATCTTTTAAAGATTCACTTGACATCAATTTAGTCCTTTAAAGATATGTGATATCAAATTAGTCATTTAAAAATTTAAAATGACATCAAAATAGTCTTTCAAAGATATATAACATCAAATTAGTTATCAATAGATTTAAAATGACATCAAAGTGGTCTTCTCGAAAGATCATTTTAAAAAGACGATTTTGTCAAATATATTTAAAAGATCAAGTTGATGTTAAGTATATTTTTAGATGACTAAAATAGTAATTTAGTTTTTTTTATTATTTTTGTCTAGATCAAGAAGTCCAAGACACAGGAGAAAGAAATGCTTTAATGCTTTACCATATATTTATTCAAAATCTTAGCTTTTTTTTTAAGGAAAAAAATTACTTTTTTTAAAAAATTTGATAAAATTTTAATTATAAATTATTCTAACTATAAAATAAATTAATCTAAGTATACATTAAAATATTTATCATTTTAATTATATAATATTCTCTTTAAAACAAACATTTTTCTCTTAATTAATACTGACTTTGTAGTTAAAACTTTTTTATGGAATTTATCATTATGTACCCGCAATGCCCCTCCTGTTACGCCCGGTTAGCCAAGAAACATTATCCATATATTCAGATCAATGATTATTAATTGGTTTAGTAAAATTAAATATAAATGCAGTTTCTTTAAATATATTGTAGAATAAAATTCATTTTTAATTTTTTTAAAATATTCTATTATTAATTTTGTCCCTTAAAAATTAATTTTATTAATTTAATTTTTTATATTTTAAGTAACTTATAAATTTTATTTTTTATTTATTTTAAGTTCATCTATTTAATCTCAGAACTAAATTGTTATGAATATAAATTTTAAAATATTAAATTAATAAAATTTGTTTTTTAAAAAATTAAATTGTAAAGTATTAAAAATTAGTTTCATGAGGGGTGCAAAGAGTGTATTGGAATTTGGAAGTTGGGCGCACAAAGATTTTGAGACGCACCCATAGTTTAAGGCCCTCAAATTGTTGCATCGTCCAATGCAAGTGATTGTCCCATGTTCTTGCCTCAACTCGATCGAGCAATTTTAGGCATTAAGAAGAGTTCTTGGTTTGATTACTGTCCGTTTAAATTTTCCAATAGGCATGGTTAGCCTATTTGATAGGCATGCAGTCACAAATATGATATCAATTTTTTTGTCTATTTCCCCGTCCGTTCAAGTCTATGTAATTTCATTTTCGTTTGTGACTTGTCTTTTCTAATCCTATAGACGAAACGAGTGCCCTGAGTCGGAACTGCTATTTCTATAAGCAAGATAACATCAAAATTAAGCCAGCCACTGCCAGATAAACTCGTACTTGAGACAAATAACGATATCAATGTGGATATTTCAATCAGTGAGAAGTGTTTCCGAATTGTATAAGTTCCTTTCTTTTTGTTTCTTTGAATGCCCCAAACTCGTCGTTCCTTGTTAAATTTAGTTACTTAAGTTTAGATGAAAAGTAAAGAATGAGTAGAAACGAGAAAGAAAAGGAAATAAAGGGCAACATAACTCTTATTTAGAATACGTTTAATGATTGAATCGCACTGGAAATTATTCTCTATTCTTTTCCCTCAGTCTAAAAATATTCATCTATAAATCTTTATTTTTTAACTTTTTAAAATATTCAATACTTTTATTTAATACTTTATATTTTATGTAATTAAGAGAATTATATGAGAATTTTTTGATAGGATATAACATTAATTTAATTAAAAAAGTTGAATGTTATATACTTCTAATAAATTTGTTTAATAATTTTTTTAATCTATATATATAAAGAAAATTCTTTTATTTAGTCTATAATTTTTATTTTTTAAAAAGAGTTATTAATAATTAGTTAAATATAAATAAAAAATAAAATTATAAATATAAATATCTTTTTATAATTATAATTATTTTTAAATATAAATAATTATTTTTTTTATATATACTACTGTAATTCATTTAACTAATATTTTTATTTTACAACTTCAAATACATTTTATATTTTTATAAATTTATTTTTTAAAACTAATTTTAATTATAATAAAACTATAATTATTTGATTTATGAAATAATTATATAAATAAAAATTAAGAAAATATCGATTAAAAAATACGACAGTATTTATCAAAATATTAATATTTAATAAAAATATAAAATAAAAATATAAAATTTTAATATTTTTAAAATATAAAATAAAATTAATATTTTTAAAAAATAAAAGAATTATTAAATTAATTATTTAATAAATTTTAAATTTTTATAATAAAAAAACGCAATATTTTAAAATATTTAAAGTATTTAATACTTTTCTTCACGTAAATGTGGGAATTCATTGAAGCACGTAAAAGTAAAGACTGAATGCCAGTCAAAAAAAGAAAAACGATGGATATGAATTATCCAACATGGATCTTGTCGTCGTAATCAGCAAATCACTCCCCTTGAACATGCTACAAAAGCAGCAGACTGTAGCTGGTAATTATCTGCAACAGCAAGGGCGCTTTCGACACCTTGGCCCTATAAATGCACAAGCTCCCCAACTCTTCAAATCCCCGCATTCGTTCTCTTTTTTCCGCTCTTGTTAATTACTAGCTCGGGCGTTGCGGCAACAGGTGAAGTTGCAACAAAACCACACAAACCGATACAGAACCAAACCAATGTCAGCCAAATGCAGCAAAATCCGCCACATTGTGAGGCTCCGCCAAATGCTGCGGCGGTGGCGCAACAAGGCCCGCATGTCAGCCAACCGCGGCGCACCCTCCGATGTGCCGGCCGGACACGTAGCGGTCTGCGTCGGCACCAACTACAGGAGATTTGTGGTGTGCGCCACGTACCTCAACCACCCCGTCTTCAAGAAGCTGCTGGTTCAGGCCGAGGAGGAGTACGGGTTCTCGAACCATGGCCCGCTCGCCATTCCCTGCGACGAAGCGCTCTTCGAAGAGGTGATCCGGTTTATTTCGCGGTCCGAGTCGGGCAACTCGACCCGGTTCCTGAACCTCGAGGTGGAGGACTTTCACAGGTACTGCCATGTGGGCATCAGGAGCAACCTGGACTTCTGGCCGGAGTCCCGACCGCTACTCCATGGGCTCACTGACAAAACGGTTTGGTAGCCGCCGAACCGGTTTAGCCACTTTGATTCTGACCCGGGTAATACTCAGTTTAGCTGCTAATGCTATTTGCTATTTGCTATTTGGGGGTTTCGGAGGCAGTTGAATTCAACGGAAGAGCGAGTTAAGCTCGCTGGTGACTCGGCTGAGTTCCCCGAGTTGGTTTTGGAAATGAATAGGACCCAAGTGATAGAAAGGTAAATTGTGGGTTTCACTCTCACCCCTTCTTCCATTTTATAGTGGAAGAATATTTCAGAATTGCGTTAGTAGATTCGGGCTTCGGCGAGAAACAAGAGAAGAAGAGCTGAGTGAGTGTATTTTTATGATACTATATACTATATTTGTTGATCTAAACATCAATCATTGTTACAATGCTCCGGAGAATGCCGAGGAGATGGCACAAGGGTGGGAGAGTGAGTCGTCCACCGAGTCGTCCCGGGTTCGAATCGGGTGAATTGATAATGATTTCCAAGCTCAGTAGTCAGTAGTGAGTACCAGTCGGGTAACTTTAGTAAATTATTGTGTAATTTTCTTTTATTGATATTGATGCAATGAAGGTGAAATTGTAGAGAAATTTGAAATTTCACCGTGCTTCTCTATTATTTTTTTGTCTCCATAACAGTGCCATCTTTGACAACTTCATATAATTTACGATTTATTACAAGTTTACATTATAAATTTGAAAAAAAATAGTTTGATTTTAATATTTGTGTGTAGTGATTGGGTGCGTCGAAGTTTCTTTGTTTTTAAACTTTTTGGGTTTGCTTATTGGATAGATTTAAATATTATTATGTGATTGATTGTTTGTGTGGACGTTGCAATCATGGTAGCAGTTGTGGGAGTTATAATGGCACGAACCCACGTGAAAGCTAAGCAGAGTCTCCCCTCTTATTTTGCTTTGTTTCACCTGATTCCACTTTGTCCCAAGTCCCAACCATTCACTATTTCACTTGCTATTTTTCGGGCAATTCTATTTGCATTTGTACAAAGTAGGTTAAATTTCATCTGTAAAACAGTATAATTATACGGTTTATACGTGCTCTTTATGGCAACAAGTTTTACTTGTAATGTGAAAATTTTGATCCTATTAAAAAATGCTTTAAAAAACCCCGACACAGCACCATTGTGTCTCAGCTTGCAACTTTTTCTCAGTCTTAACGTTAAAATTTTGCTTATGCAGAGAACGTTAGTTCAGGTACATAACTGATATAATGACCTCTCTGGTAATTAATAATGAGGGACTTGCATAATTAAGATGATAACCAACCTAAATGATGAACTTTTGACCTGATTATATTATGAGGCATGCATTCCTTTGTTTGGTGTCCCAATTCATAACCCAATGTTGGAATACATTTTTTTTTATTGCTTAATATATATAATACAACAATCAATATACTGGACTAGGCTGTCATGCAGAATTAAAAAATATCCGAACAACCTAGCAAAAAAAAAAAAAAGAAAAAGTGAACATGACAATTACTGTACAAATTGGAGCCTTTATGCTAGCCACATCCTCAGTTGATTAATGCGCTTGATACACTTTTCATTCCGTGGTCCATAATCTAGATTCTTTTTCCCTTTTGGAATGGAGAAACATTTCAGTACAAAATTATCTGGCTGGGATAAATAGAGATTTTCAATAAAAAAAATAGTATATATAAATAAGGATAATCAAAATTTTAATATCTTATTGACGGAAAAAAGGAAAGGCGAAGAAAAGGTTCACATCCAAACTTGATGTGTTGGTTGACAAACATAGCTTTTTCTTTGTAGGGCTACAATGAACTTCTACCAAGGGGGTTTTTTTTTTTTTTTGCTGTGACGTCTACCAATTGGCCAAAAAAAAACATTTTGTGACATGAGTTTGCATGGGTTTCCCAACCATGCCTTGCATGTTCGAAGTCTTGTGTTCATTTGAAACCTTAACAAAATATATTTAACTCAACCCGAAGAATATTGGTGTCATTTTTTTTCTTGTCAGTGAGAGAATATTGGTGTGATCACAATGATAGCTTAAGTATTCAAGAAAGGGAAAAGAACAGTTTTACTGTTTTTGCATACTTATTTTTTGGTATTAAAGAAATTTTATACTTAACTCACTTGATTGGTATTTTGTTCATAATTTATCATGACTTGAATTTGATTCTTAATTTTTCATTAATGGATTATATGTAAAGTACCAGCTCTGTTTTTTTGGCTAAAGAAAATTGAACCGAACCCATCCTTTAGATGCGAAGCAATGAAGGTGACCCGCAAGGTTTGCATCAATGACCACAATTAAAATTATTGGGTTGGATCGACTCTTTCATTTCAATTTCAACTCTGAAAACTTAGGACTTGTTCGATATGTACTTCAAAATGTAATCTAAAAAGCTATAATGCATTTTAATTCGTAAAATTAATTTTAAGATTAAATTACCTCAGTCAAAGATCAAAAACAGAATTTCTTTTAATTGTTAAAGTTGTGTCGATGAAAATATCTCTCTATACCATTTATCATTGTTCTGCATGTACGTCATATACAATGTGAACCATGTTTTTCCTTCTGAAAATGGTGATCTTTTCAGACAGCGCACTTGCTATTGTCAGGACAATATCTTACCAGGAATAATGGTAAACACATGGACTTTTTTTTTTCTTTTTTTTACTGTTTCTGTCACATGCGAGGTCTGCTATTCAAACTCTGCATTTGGTAAATGAAAGCTCCTGTTCAAATTCATGGTGAGTACATAACACTAAGAAAGCCTTTCACCAAATTTAGAAGAAAGGAGTGGCTGTCTCTTCATTCACTGACCAAAAATGAAGCTATAGGACTCTCGGTCACCATTTTGCAGCCACCAAAAGAATGTGCCATCAGTAAGATTCCAAAGATGTCGAAATATTTCAAAAATAGGCCACAATATGAAAGAAAGAAAAACCCATTCTTCAATGGATTTGAATAATCTCCTGTAACATTATGATATAAAGATATTAACATAAATTTTTTTATATAAGGACTCACTATAATAGGTTATAAAATTTACTATTTATATTGAACACAAATTGTATCTTTTTTTTTTAACAAGACCCTATCTTATTATTTAATAACAAGAAAGAATTCTAATCCTTCTTCAATTGGGTTGAAAACGATATTGCATGACGTACCGTTGAAAAAAATTAAAGAAGTTTTGAATTTTGAGATGTTGCTCGTAGTAAGTGGACCGAATAGAAGAAATATAGCGCTGCTTGTCAAATTTCTTTTTTTGGCCGCAACACTGGTTTTCTTGTGATGATCTGAATGGCAACAATTTGGATTTTTGGAAGAAATCACCTAATTAGTATTATATTTGTTTGGAGTCAAATACTGTAATATTGCTCGTTGCTTATCAGGTTTTTGGGCCACACTACGTCCAATTCACTGTGACTATTGCATTGGGCTAGCTATATATCTGACAAATTACAGTATTGTTGAAAAGAGCCCAGATTGAGGTACATCAAAGGTTACGCCCAGATTTGATTTAGGCCTAAATTGGACAGTAGCCTATTCTTCACAGCTCGTAAAATATGGTGAAATGGATCCATATTATACGCCGAAAACTATAGTGCTCACTTCTCAGATTCAAGTGTCGCGATTCACCCAAATTTTTACTGTTTGATAATTAGTAGTAGTGGTTTTTTAGTTCGAGTTATATTTTATTAGAAGGCATTTAGTTCTAGTAGAAAACTAAAAGTGGAATAAGGAAAGTATGGGAGCGATTGAGTGTGAAGTAAATTTTTGTAAGTTATAAATGCTTTCTATTAGAAAATTGTTTTTGGATTATAAAAATGAGAAGGGGCATGAGAGAGAAAAGTTTATGAGAGGTTGTGGGATGGGTTGTTAGAGATGTAAGGATATTGCTGAGTAAGTTGCGAGATAAAAGGGATTGAGAGTGCTCGTAGATATTATCCTAAAATTTTGTTTTGATAATGAATTTGTTATCTATTGATGTAGGCATGTTAACCGAATCATGTTACATTTTGTGTGTAATGTTATTTCCTAATTAGTATTTATGAGAACATGAAAAAATGATATAGTTTTCCTAACATCAAGCAACGTCCAAGCATAACAATGTTCCTTCCCACTTCTCCTAAAATAAGTATAAATCAGATCAAGAGAAACAAAACCATCCCTTTGTTTTTTTGTTTTCAACGATTCTTCGAGAAAGAAATAAAAAAGTGAACCTTACGAGTTATAAACCCTCTTCAAATTGTACGACCCACTTATGGCGTTTTTTTTTTGGGTATACCACCCACTTATTTTGCTACTTTCCAAATTGGGCCTGTAATAAATTAAATTGGGCTGCACTGCGTGGATACATAGAACACTGTTCCTTGAAAAGGAAAGATTTTAAACAAAAACAAAAACTGAAAGATTAAAATAACAATCATAGAAATGTCCGAAAAACTTGACCAAAAAAAAATGTCCGGAAAGGAGTAAAAAATATATATATATATAATATTAAAACTGTCAGTAATCTAGTCTGTCCCCTTCCCAAGTCCCAAAGCGTTGACCCATAATGATAACTCAGAAGTCAGAACCCAGTAATGCAAGAAGCCAAGAGCCATTTTATGTCTGTAAAAAAATTTTTAAAAAAAATATTGACGTGGGCATATATTCGAACATATCAAGCACTGGAAATAAATCTTCTTTTTTTTGGGTTACATGCGAGGCCAAACGGCCCAAAAAAAAACATGCAGCGCACAAAGTCCGGGGTTAGAAACCCCGCATATAATCACTTGAGAACAAAATGGAGAGAGCTAGGACAGTGATTCCAACCAATGTATATCTGCTTCTGTTGAATACTCCTCGCAGCCAAACCATCAGCTACCTTGTTACCCTCTATATATATGACCAATCTGGACAGTCCAATTCCATGACAGCATATTGCAGATTTTGCTTATAAGACTTTTAGTATCTCATATAGCCATAACAAATACACTTCGATTCATAAATACCCAACTTGTCCAGTCTCGCATGGGGTGGGTTTTAAACCTGTTCCAACACGGGGCGGTGTGAGTTAAGATTTATTTCACTTACAAGATGAAATGGGTTTTGGTTTAAAACGATACGTCCCATCCTGCTCCGCGCTCTTTATATTTTAATTTTTTTTATTTTTTTTATTTTTATAAATTATATTACAATTAATAATGAGAAAGAAGATAATAATGAAGAATTGATTATATGATGAAGAGTTATGCAAAAGTAAGTGTTGAATTTTATTTTCTTTGTTGACTTCATATTTAATATTTTAATTCTATGACTTTATTATATTTAGAATTGATCATGTTATTATACAAAAAAAGAAATGATCATGTTATTAATTTATTTAATTTTTGACTTGTTAGAATTTGTATTCTTCTTTAAACATATATTTTAATTTATATCATATTATAGCTATTTTTATATTTTAATTGATTATTTTGTGAATTTATAGCTAGAATAACTATAAGTGTGGATGAGATGCGGGTTCTCTATTTATGTTGCGGGACAGATTCAAATTTTTTCATTCAAAATTCATATGGACGAGTTCTCATAAGAAATATAGGATGCAGGGCGGAGTCGGGATGAGAGAAAACCCGCCCCTGTCTGCCCTATTGCCATGCCTAATCTCTGTTACCTTCTTCATGGCTCTGAATAAGGGATATGATTGCTTGTCAATAAAGGAAGTAAATTTTTATAATTAGATTTTTATATGAATAATCAAGATTAAAATATAAGTTATATGAATTTTTTAAGTGACCGTGAGATCTTTAAATAAAATATAATTCTAATTATTTATATATAATTTAATAATTAAAATTTATTTTTCTTATTTCTTATAATAAAAATTGTCCTCACTTAATATATATATATATCAAGAGATTAAATTTTATTTAAAATTTATATAATATTATGTTTTAATTTTAATTATTAATGTAAGATTTGTTTCTTTTATAATTTATCTTTTAAAAAATGCCTACTAGGAATTCGGATGAAAAAATACATGTAAAAATTAAAAGTATGACTCCGCAAAGGTAAAGGGTTAAAAATATGATGCAAAATAACGGAAGAAAATTGGTGGATGAAGAAAGGGTACAAAATAATTCACGGACGGGGACGGGGTATTAAATCGAATTGCCAGTTGTTAGAAAATCAAATTAAAAAAGTGAAAGTTGCAGAAAATTTCTAACGTTGCTTTTCTTCATCGGTCGTACAGCAGCAGCCTTTTGTTTTGATTTTCTAAGCTCACGCATCTTGATAAAATAAAAAAATATATATTTTTAGATAGTTTTGAAATTTTATATAAACTTTAAAAAATTATTAGTATAATATTTATAAAATTAGACCAAAAAATTAACGAATTAAGTCATGTAATTAGTAAATGATTAACTAAACATACCACTCAATCAAACATTTACCTTCAACCAGTTACTTCTAAACCTAACATGTTGACTTCATCTTACACTTGGAACATTCTTCCAAACAAATATACAAGAAGCACATAGTTGAAAATGAATCCAAAGTCCAGACTGAAGAGTAAAGGAAGCACAGTGTGGAGATGAGGTAGAGATAACAAGGTAGGTATGCATGGGCATGTGAGAGAGACATTTGCAGAGAGCTAGTGGCATGTGACCCTTGAAAAAGTGCGCCTGCACTGCAACTGCATTGTAGAGTCCAAGATTTGCAGCTGCAGGAGGCATGCAGGCCGGGCCACTAACACTAGAAGTGGGCGTGACTACAACCGCGCCACTGTACTTATTGCCCAAAACACACAGAAGCCAACAAGTCATATTAATGAATCATGACAGATGAGGAACCCTTTCCATACCACGTTCGCTTAAAAGCGAATGTGGACGATCTCAACATTTGGTGTTCCACATTCACAACTACAAAAACCCCTGCAAAACATGGACCACTCGGTGCCATGCAAATGCAGCAGTAATTCTATTTCATTCCTCCGTTATTTTTTTTGTTGATTAAAGTATTCTTATAAAATTCAACTCATTTGAATCAGTACATAAACTTAATCTTTTTAGACAAAAATAAAAATAATATGATTCTTTTCATAAGATATGACTCCATGAATTGAACCGCAATTCTTATACATAAGTAGGGGTGGGAATAAGCGAGACAACCTATTAGAGACTTATTATGGCCTTAGTAGGCCTTAACCTATTTATTATATAAATCAGACTTAAACTTTTATAAAAATCTATTTAGTTAACTAGGTTAGATCTAAGCCATTAAAAATATAATTTCACTTAATAGATCACCTTGTTTATTTATTTTATATATATATATATAATATTAAAAAAATATAATATTTATATTATTTATCATTATATATTTGTATACTTTTTAATTTTAAAAATAATTTAATAATTTTAATTAAAAATACGAGTTATTTAAAATTTTAAAAATATTGACTTGTTAATTCAATTTAAATTTTTCATAAGCTTTTAAATAAGTTTATAAGCCAGACCATACTTTTATATTTTTTATAAAAAGGACAGACTGAACACAAAAAAAAATGACTATATTAAATAATAGGTTAGGCTTAGGCCTAATATTTTACAAAACATGTCAAGTCTATTTAAAAAAAGCATAATCTAGCCTAATTTATTTTTATCTCTATACCTAAATATGTAACTCACATCTATTATACCAACATCTCTCTATTATTTTTTCAATTTGTCAAATGCTTTAACACGAAAATTAATTAATTGCCTGTCATGAGCATCCACGGCCGAAGGGATCACAATGCCCCTGCATGCACAACCAAAGTAAAGCAATAAAGATAGGCAATAATTTTGCATATTCTGTTGTTTGTTTAGAAATCTAGATAATAAGATATGTCGTCTTTTCTTCTTCGCCGTTTCTTTTGCTTTGCGGGGCCTCTAAACAGAAGCAAGGTTAGTATCAAGGAATAAAGTGAAAAAAAAAAACAAAACGTAAAAAATTTCCTCTAATTTGACGACGATGATATGATTTGTCATTATGAAAAAAAAGTCGCATTGACAACAATAAAAGTGCTCGGAACACTTTCAAAGTTCAATGTTGAAGGGATGTCAAACAAATATATGATAATGATGCTTCTTTTTTAAGTTTGGTTAGTAACAATGTATTTATCATTACATTTTTTATACTTATTTTTTAATGCATTTTTTAAAAATAATCATTAATAATATTCATACACTGTATATTATTATTTTGTCACAGTAAATTTGAGCGCCTCTAATGCTCGAGCTTTTCATTAGGAGCAAGGGTGTTTTTGGCTAAGCAAACTTAAATTGATTTTTGAAATTTTAAATGAACTTTTGTTTATTTTTTATTTTATTTATTTTTATTTTTATATTATTTTTTAATTATGATTTTGATTTTAAAAAATTATTTTGTCTGAAATAACTATTTTTTATTTTTGAATGAACGTGATTTTTTTATCAAATATAAATTATTTCACTCAAATTTATTTTTGATCAAAATTAAATTTATTTAAAATTAAATTTATAAATTTTAATCCAAATACACGTTGAGAATGTAGACAGAAGTTTGGGACTACCCAGTCCCACGAGATGCAAGTTACATACTGTGTGTGCACTCGAACGTCTCACCCAAATCCCCTTTATTTAATTAAAATTGCAGCAACTAATCTTATAGTTCGGCGCAGTTAATCAAAGAAGGTTTATTTCAAAGCAATTATTGATCTGCAAAGAAAACTGCCTTTGGTAGCAATTGATAAGGTAGGAAGGAGTTTTGGGATTAGTTCTGTCTAATTATTTAGAAGTGGCATTTTGTGGTGGCTTTAATTAGCGCTGTCTTTTATGCGATCAATTGAATTTATATATAAAAATAAATTTATTTAGTTAGAATTTATTAAGTATTTAAATATAACTGTCTTTCTCACTTAAAAATTCTTTTGTCAACTTTAAATTCAATTCACGTGACATGACATTATATTTTTCTTTCTTGATTTATTTTACATAAGTTGTGCTCACTAGTCTCTGAAATTTTTTCTTTGATGTCAATAATACTTTAATTTGAGAGAGATGTCACTAACTACATGTACCATAAAAACCTCCTTACATAAAAATGATCTTTAAAGTATTTAGTAAAGAGTGTACGTAAGAAAATGATAAAGGCAAACTAAATTTATAAAGGTTAGACTAAAGAAATTAAATAGTACTATATATATAATCAAGTGCAAAAAACAGTAAGATAGCTCCTTCTATGCTTTCCCGGTGTGAATGCTAATTTTCAACTGTCCCTCAAGTTCTCATTTAATATTTGTCATAATTAGTCTTGATTGAACTCGTTGGGAATTATAGATAGATAAAAATATGAGATCTGAGTCATAGGATCGTATAATTAAAAGGAATAGGATAAAAAGAAAAATTTTTATGTATTTAAAAGAATAAGATATTTTTTATATTTTGTATTATTTATTAATAATCATATAAGTTTTATGGACTATTATTATTTTTTAAAATTTTACTATAAAATGACAGTAACAATTCATAAAATTAGTATGACAATTCTTAAATGATTAAAAATAAAAAAAATTTCTTATTCTTTAAGTACTTAAAAATCTCTCGATAAAAAACAAAACAGGACATAAAGAGTAGCTCGAGCTACTAGGGAACTTTTTTTTTTCGTAAAAAAGATTGCTTGTACAAGTACCAAAGGCAAATCCAATCCGAAAAGAAAAAGGAAGAAAAAGGTTGAAAAAGGAAGAAAGAAAAAAAAAAGAAATCAATAGCTTTGGCATCATAGGAAGAAAGTGTACAAGGGAGGTGAAGAATAGGAGTGTGCGATGGGTCCGCAGAGTGTATAATATTGATGCCATGCCCATTATATTACCCCATTCAGCCCCGCATCGTTAAAAAAAAAACTTTCGTACCAACAAAGCAAAGGTTGAAAATTCCCACACCAAAAGATCAAACGCATGGCTATACAATTATTAAAAACGACGCTCTTTGTTGGTGATCATGATCATTGTATCCCACTATATCCGAAACGCTGTTTCACCACCACACAAACACACTCAATGACAGGTCACATTCTATACTCTAGAGGGCTACTACAAAATAGCCACTTACATAGATCCAAGAATTGTATCATTTGGTTCCACACTGTGTGATGAATTGCTCACCGTCTCTACCTCTCTTGACATTTGACGAGGAGTTCAGAAATTACCCGATTTGCTGGTTAGGACGCGGATAGTAATCGAAATGATCAGAATTGTACTCCCCCACTTTGGAAATGGAAGCAGTGTGCAATAATATGAGTGGTGGCATTGTCATCAGCGTCTCACACCTTTTCACATGAAATGCACATCAACAATTGTCGCCTGAAAATTTTGCAAACAAATACTAATTTAATTGTACTTTGTTACATGCATGTGCGTGCAACTTGAGAAAACTACAAGCATGGCCAGTGAGCGAGATGTTCCCTAATTAAGCCAGTCCTTGCTTTAACAGGTTTACACATCTTTCCACATTTCATGAGTGTGTGTGTGTGTGTCTAATATATATATATATATATATATCATACCAAAGCCCTGATTGGCTCGATTTCGTATCTGTAGCTACTAATTCTATTTCTCAATCTTTTTGGATGGACAATCTTCAACTATTGAAGATTATCTGACTTGATATGAAACTGAAATGGAAACCAATAAAAAAAATTTAATTTTAATTCAGTGAAAATATAAAATAAATTTATATTATGATATAATTATGTAATTATTATATTATTACAAATTTAATAATAATAATTATCTAATAATTCAAATACTCGTAATAATATCATAATATATGATTAAATAATAATATAAAAAAATTAATATTAAATTCAACACAAAAATACAATATTTTAGAAAATATAAAGTTTTAGAGTTTAGAGTAGCTAGTGCAACTGACCACATCACAACAAAGCAAACCAAAGCAACATTAAAGAGTGGAACGGCCACATTGTCGCGTGATTCACTTCACAATCACAAACAAATATTTTTTTATAAAAAAATTCAGGGATCCTACTGCTCCAGCTGGCAAATTCGGGTTTCTCTTATTTTTAGTCAAGGCAAGACAACAGCCGCCACGAGGAAACATCCTTTTTTTTTTTTTTCCGGGTACAAGGAAGCATCTTATTCCTTCCCTCAGTTCCCTCCCTCAGTCTCTCGTTAACATTTAATAATTCAATTCAAATTAATACTACTATATATATATATATATATATATATATATATATATATATAATACACATATGAATTACATTATTTTTATGTTTTTTTTTG
This sequence comes from Castanospermum australe, assembly GCA_019955255.1. Lineage (NCBI taxonomy): Eukaryota > Viridiplantae > Streptophyta > Magnoliopsida > Fabales > Fabaceae > Castanospermum > Castanospermum australe. The sequence goes on from NSJW01000961.1 coordinate 305,272, forward strand.
GTAGGAACACTAACTTTCATGTTATTGATTTTGTTTTTACACATGACATCATTTTCTTTATTGATTTACATACAATCTATTAATTCTATATCTATTATTTTTTATTTCGTTAAATGTTATTTGATAACATTATCCTATAATAAAATTTAAGAAATTTTATATTATTACACAAAAAGAAAAACTTTTTATTATCAATTTCAATTCCATAATTTTAAATTTTTAATGATGATAGACGAAAGACAAGGAAAGCACATAAGAAATAGAAAGTTCATCTAATCTGTGTCACAAATTAGCAAGAGGAAAGTTTAAACCCAATCACCGCAGAAGACCAAGATGGATTGACGCACTGATGCAATAGAAATATCGTATTATATTTTTATTTAGTATATATTTGATATGAAACTCATATATAAAAATTTATTTTTCATTTTTATCTTTACATCAAACATAAACTCATGAGTACTTTATATTATATACAACTGATATAGGAAAATAAATAGAGTTCTTAGATTTAGAAGAAATGAGCAAGGAGCAAGGACACTTTTTTTTTTACTATGATATGCAGTGATTAAAAATCATAGCTGGGATTAATTGGACTATTGGAGTGTCACCATCTCGGCATCATCCAAATCGTAACGCTAATGATTGTCAACACGTAATTTTATTATGATTAGGCTGTGGATGACATGATGTTGATGTCTTGGAATTATTCAAAGGCCTAGTCTCCTGTATTGTTTGTATGTCTAATGAGTGCTAAAAATGATTGTAAGAGACAAGGGGGTAAGTCTAAAGGAGCATGAAGAAAAACAGGAAAAGTTTTTGACCAAAAATTTCTCGAATTTGAGACACTTCGCTAGCGTAGTTGGGCGTTGGACCGCTCCGTGGTGGGTCTGCGATCGGATCGAAGACAAATGCAGGGGCATGATAAGATTGACCGTGTCTAAGCCAAATGTCTTGTTCCTTTAAATTTGATCCTTTCTACGCAAAAGTGTGGTTGTGGTGCTGGCCAATGGCGGTTGATGATGAAAATGTCATTTGATTAGGACAATTGGGTTTTCATTGGTAGATAATATTACACTTCTAATCTGGTTGTTAGCTTGTTTGAGTCACCAGTCATTTTATTTATGTATGTGTGGTGATGCCACTTCAAGTTAAGCCCAAGCTTCTTAATCAGTGTTTAGACTTTTCATCAATTCAATAAATAATAATACTACACTTGAGAAGAAATAATCAATTAATTTTTTAATGAATCAAAGAGGACGATTTATCTTGCAGGGAATAAATGAAGTGTGGAGAACAACGACTTTAGAACACGTTGCAGGGGGCGTGGGCTCTTTCACATCACAAGAATAAATTCCAAATCTATCTAATAAATCACCCAAATAACTCTCTTAATTACTTGGAAAAAAAGTATTTATAAAATTTTAATATATTAAATGCTTGTACGTTTGTTCTTGAATCTTGACAGAATCGTATCAAGGAAAATGTTCCTTTTGATGGTTTGTACATCACATTACGCCAAGGCACCAATTTCCCCGAAATTTCCTACTTATGGCCATGTACAAATTTATATGATCATACAGCTTCCAGTAATACCATTAAAAAAAAGGGTAGGAGGGTTGATTAACTTTTCGAAACAAACAATTAGAAGACCAATTTCTTGCATTTGATAGAGAAATTAGATGGCATTAGTACAAGCCCGGATTATCCCTTCTCCTTTAGAAATTGTTAATTACTCTGAATAAAAACATAGCACATGATAATAAGTATGAATGTGTAGTGGGCTAATAATTAAACATGATTGTACCTAAATTTTATTATATATTAAATATTAATATTTAATTTTAATTTACTATCAGTATAAATTTTTAATATTATTATTTAATTATATATCACCTAATAATTTAATTTTTTATATAATTATTATTTTAATTAAAATTTTAAAATAATTTATCAATTGATAATTAAATAATAATATAAAACTCTTTATATTAATATTAAATTAAAATTAAACTCAAAATTTTAATAAGATAATAAAAAAATAGCATAAGTTATGTATAATTTGTACTGCTGCTTTGTAGTTAGAAACAGCAAATTCCTGTAGTTCCAAAGCATGTGGAAGGCCTGGAGGGCATTGAAGGACTGGTTCAGGCGAAAATTTGTCAAAGTGATAAATCCTGAGTTTTTTTCTTTTTTTCTCATGAAAATAAAAGAAAAATTGCAAAAAAAAAAAAGATTAATCTCAGTTGGGGGGTGATGGTGTCACGGTCTGTCTTGTAAGTTGTGTGGTAAATAATTGGATGTCGTTGTTTTGCATGCAGATGCAGTGAGCCAGTGACGCCCGCCAGTGGCAGTGGCGTAAGAGTGACCAGCTTTTTGTTTTTGTTTTTATTTTGTTATATTGACGGACTTTTATTTGATATGAATCAGCGTATTTTTTAGAGTTTGATTTATTTAAAATATTTTATAAATTTAATTTTTTTAATTAAAAATAATAATAATATAATTTTTTTATAAAATATAATTTATAAAAATTAAATTATAATTATCATATTTAAAGTATAATTTATTTATATTATATCAATACTTTATAAATTTTGATGAGTATTTATCAATATGCATTAAATATTTATTTTTAAAAACTGTTTTGAATTAATTATTAAGTATGTATTAATTATAAATAATATTTTATAAATATAAAATATTTATTATAAAATTAATAATTAATAATTTATTAAATACATTAATAATTAAATAAATAATTAACAAATCATTAATATATATTAAATAATAATATAAATTTATGTATTAAATAATTATTTTATATTTATAATAATAATAATAATATTATTATTATTATTTTAATTATTTATTAACTTAATTTAGATTTTTTTATTTATTTTTTATGTTATTTAAAATAATCATATAAAAATCAAAAAACTTATTAAGTAATATCAAATGTAAAAAAATATAGATTAATATAATTAAATTATATTTTTTTATTTGATTAATTTTTATTAAAAGTAAAAATAAAATTAAAAAAATTAATTAATATTTTTTAATATTCTTAAATAATAAATATTTTAAAATAAAAAATTAAACAATAAATAAAAATAGATAAAATAAATATTAATTTTTTATATAAATTAAAAATATTTCATAAAATCTGATTCAGTTAAATTATCTTATAAATTTAATTTTTTTTATAAAAAAATAATAAAAATATATATTTTTCATTAAATATTATTTTTAAAAATTAAATTATAATTTTAATATCTTAAAATATACTTCACTTTTATTACATTAATATTTCTCAAATTGAATGAATATTAATTTACACAAAACGCCCTTTATTTCAGCATCATCTCTCTGCCGACGCAATCAGCAGAGGGCAAGGGTTTGGCATGCAGAGAATAAGGGCCAAATTGAAGCATATTTGGGTTTGGATGAAACGGGGTCGCTTTCTGATGACGCGTGTCTCGTAAGTCATAAGCCCCGTCGGCAGCGACTGGTCCCCGTACTCTGAAAGCGCTATCGAAAACCAATACGTGTGGCCGCGTGGGGACCACCTGTCTTTCTTTTCACCTCTTTCTCATTGGATCCTCCATCCCCATCCCCATCCCCATCACCTTTTCCTTCCCCTGCCACCTCTCTTGACCAAAACCTAATGCTTCATTCATTCTATTTTTCATGTTCTTCAGGAGTTGATAACAAAAATAAAAAAAAATCAGCACCAATCATTCAAATCACTTAAAATATATAAATATTTTTTAATTATAAAAATTTAAGAAAGAACCAGAGTTGTTCCATTATAAACTCAGGTATGTTGTCACAAGCATCTAAGTGTCAAACTGAGTAAATCATTATTGAGAAAAAGACAAATATTCATATTTTTAAAAGCTTAATGTTTTATATTTTGAATAATTAAAAAACATTAAATCTATTCACTAAATAAATCTATATTTTATTAATATTTTTATATAATTAAATGTGTACTTTGTCAATTAAGCAAGTTATTATTATTATTATTATTATTATTATTATTATTATTATTGTTTTTCATTGTTTATACGTGAATAACAGTTGTTACAAAAAATTAATTATAATAATTAAGTATAAGTCAATGATAAGCTACAAATCTCACATAACTTAACCATCATAGTTTTAGTACCATATTGTATGAACATTGTCTTACACTTACTCTACCTAAAAATATCTCTTTCCCACCGACTTCCTTTTTTCTTAATTTTTTTGGGTTTCAAAATTTTCTTTTCAGTATCTTTTTCTCTTTATTTTAGATAAATCAAAATTTATATTTTCTACGAGAATGTGTTTTGCCATTACCAATAGCCCAATATACTGAACAACAACAACAATAACAACCAAATTATGAACTAGAAGGGAGTCGCAGTTTGTGGGTTCTTTCTGGCTGCATTTCGGGCTGCACACCCATTAAAGAATATAAATTTCGTTAAATTTATAAAATCAGGTACTATGAATTTGCAAAAGTTTATTTCATAATTTTAGTACATCAAAGAAATTTTCTTCCACCAAACCCGCGAGCCATGTTGTTTTGTCTCTCAGGCTGCTGCAGAGAGTAAGGGTTACGGCGCATAGCTACAAATCTTGGTCGTACATGCCTCCATACATAGTCCACACGCAACCTAAAAGGCTAAAACTAATATTATCAGTAATAATAGTTTTTTTTTTCGGATTTGTAATAATAGTTATAATATTCACAATTGATAAGTAGCAGCCATCAATTCTTTAATAATATTCACATATTATTTATTACATTTAGTATTTTTTAATTACATCCTTAATCTTTTGTACGTAGTAGTTCTTATATATTTATATTAAATGAAAGTGATAAGCACTGAGTTTCTCATAAACCATAATATATTGTTGTCTGCAACGTGGATGCAAGCAAAGTATTAAATCGCAGAGTGCAATTGAAGAAAAAAAAAAAAAGAGTGTGGCAAAAATTGGAGACCAAGGAAAATATGAATCGGCTATTCGGCGGTTAGGGGAAAAAAAAAAGATAGGTAGTGGGTCGGTGTTTATTTTTTTATTTTGATGTCGGAGGAGAAAGCTCAGGCGAAGCAAAACTCGGGTGTATGTTGACTTTTGTTTTTTTGGGGAAAATGATATTTTCATACCTAACGTGGGTAGTATGCAAAATTATTATTATATAATAAAAAATGATTAATTTAGTTAAAATTTAAATAAGCTTAATATGAGTGAAATTAAATTCAGATAATGCCATGGATGAAGAGAATATACAAAAGAAATGTGTATTTATTATATAAATAATTGAATTTAATTTTAATATATTATTTATAGTATGTACTAAATTATCAAAATATTTAATTAAAATAAAAAATTTCTTTAATTATGAATAATTTTTAAAAAATTTCTTACACTTTAAAATTTAATAATATAACTCTTTAAACTTATTAAATAGTACATATTAATTCTTATAAATATTTTATATATATATATAAAAAATTTAATTTTAGTATAAATTAAACTCGTAAAAAAATCATAATTTTAAAAGGAATTTTAATAAATTAAGAAAGTCGTATTATTCAATTGAAAACATAAAAAATATTTTAAAAGTAATTCGTACTTAAAGGGGTTTTTTTTTTATTTTTACTCATCTACCTCATGAAAACACTGACGACAAGTACGCATTTATGGCTGCTGACCTGCAATGCCAATGCCCTGCATGCTCAGCAGGAGCACCGTAACTGGGAGTGACTTTAATTTTGATCATAAATATATTTGAAAAGACTAGACTTTAGGCGGCACTAGTCCTATGTACACCTTAACTGGGAGTAACTTTAAAAAAAAAAAAACCAAAAATATCCCTACATTCATTTAAATCAACTAATTTTTTTGAGATACAAATAATAAATTATATGACTTTCTTATGATATGAAATTTTTAAAAATCAAATTAACTCATAATCCTTACGTCAAGATCTCGTTGGTTAAGTAACTTTAATTTTGAACATAAATATATTTGTGCTTTCTATCAAAGATAATAATTGTTTTCTGTTGAATGTGGTATTACTTTTATTTATAAATTAAATTCATAAAATAATAAGTTAAAATTTAAGCTCTCTCGCCAATTATTCAAATTTTTTGCTCTGTACCCAGCGCCCACATCCCTCAATAGTTGTGCTTTTATTGAGAGCGTGGAACCAATACTTCTCCTTTTAATATTGTTTTTGCCATGGAAACCATCCTTCTCAATTTCCAACAAACGGTGCCTTTTGGGTCACACAGTGTAGAATCCAAAGAAAGAGGCAGGGTTTTCAATGTGGATTGTCTGGATATACATGGAAAGTCTCGTACCATATAATATTTTAAAAATATAAACAATATTTAATATTTATTTTTTTAATAATTAAAAAAATTATTAAAAAATATGTTAAGAAGATATATAATTATTCTAGGTAACATATACGTGTAGAGGAAGGAAACTACATGGACAGGGATACCCCTACAGCTTGTATTGGAAACCAACGTGCTTAACAAAATTGCCAGTACACAAATCCATATCGCTTTCTCATTCATTCATGCAGCTAACTCTTGTTGGAATGACTGTCCATCGTCTGTTCTTGCTCTGGGTCCATCCAATAAAGTAATGATTCCTCTGGTCTTTGTCAATTTGTTTATTCAAGACAGCGATTGCCATGGGTTCTATTGCCACATTCGTCGGAAACAGCAGGAAAATGGATGAATAATAAGGTTTCTTAAATCGAATATAGTGGGAAATTGAGTTTTGTATATATGCACAACTCATAATAATCTGTCTTCCTATATCTACTAGGCCTAATCTCAAACAGTCAAACCTCTTATAATCGCTCGTCATTTTGAAAATAATAATAATAATCATGTTATAACATATATAGTATATATGTTTTAATATGAATAAAGATATATTAGAATATTATATATGTATACGTAGAAAATATCATAGAATAAGTTTTTTTTATCACTACGTACGCTATTAATAAAACGTAATTAATTAAAATCAACTAAAAAAAAAGTATGCAACCTATGATGATCACAGCCATCGATCACTCTGCACAAATTATTTATTTGACATACTGCAAAAATCCAATGTCTCAACGTGTGGATTTTTGTGACAAACAGTTCTGTTAGTAGCATTATTTAATTGAATAAAACTTATCTGATTTTGTATGTTACCATTTTCCATTACAGACTAGACCAAAAACAATTTACACCCGAATAATAAATAGAAGTTGTTTATTGAGTTTCACCTAACACTTCAAACTTTTGCAGTTTTTTGTTTTTTAATATGATGCCATATCCTTTTCAACCCAATGAGCAAAAGCTTGATTCTTGTCATTTTTTTTTTGGTTAAATTGAATTTTATCATGAGGTACGGTGGATTATGGCATTTTTCAGTCTTCAAGTAGGAAAATTAAGTGCATAATTTTTCTAATCAAGGTTTTTAATATAAATTTATAATTTTGCGTTTGTGTTAATTGTTTATATATAAACTATCATTACATGTTGTCTTACTTCCAAAAAGTTAAAGACTAGTTTTAAAACAAAAAGTCTAATGCCATTAATTTAATTATAAAAAAATATTTTTTTTATACATGTGTGATTTTTTTATTATAATACAAGATTTTTATTAAAATTTATAGAAAGTGAAATATGACATATAAAACAATGCATGAGAGAATTATCTATCTAAAACCAAATCCTACCACTGCCACAATTAATTGTGTGGTTTACCTGTTGATTTGTTAAGCCGGCTACAGAAAATCAATATCCCATTTGAATATCGATCTCAATCAATGAAATAAAAGAAGATATTATATATATCTTGGATCCTTTAAAAAAGTACACGAGTTTCAAACATTTATTAAAAAATTAATTACTTGAGTTGAATCCTTCAAAAATTTATTTTTTAATTGGGTACAATTTGAACCAAACAATTAAATTTTAAAAGAAAATAATAATGTAATAACCATTTGCTAGAAGGGTAGGTGACATGATCAAAATATTTTCTAAAGTGAGAACTATTTATTTTTATCAAAGTGATGATCGACTTATTAATGTGTTGATTCGAGTAAAAAATGTTTAAATTTTTTTTATGAATCTATCTTAGTATTAAAAATTTAATTTCGTATAGAACAAATATTTTTAAGAGGGTTTTTATTTCAGCAACTGATAATACTCTGAAAGATTAATCTTTTACTCAGTGAATAAGAAGATATTTTAAAAAAAGTGATAATCGACTTCTTCTTCTAATAACTTAAAAAAATTAATTAAATAAAAAACTTTAAAATGTTATTAAAAGATCAGAATTTTTTTTATTAATGAAATAATAAAAGAATATTTTGTTAAAAAGAGAAAAATACAAAAAATTTTAAATATAAAAAATAAATTTTATATTATATTATAATAAATTTTAATATATTATAATTTATATATTTCTCAAACAGAATAATTTTATGTGAGGAGAGAATCCAAATTCATTATAAAAGGAGGATCGGGTGTGAATAAGGTAACGGCTAACTGTGATTTTCTTACTCCATGTAGTGGTAACACAATGCCGCCAACTCATATATGACTACGATGCTTGCAGCTAATAATGCTAGACACCAATTTCGTGAGCTGTAGGGAGTAGAATGCCAGTGAGTAACGGTGGTCCAAAATCGTACTAATCACACTTTGTCTCAATTGCAACTATATTAATTACTAGTGACTAGTTTTGTGCCTTCTACATATATTTTAAAAAATTTTAATCATAATATTTAAATATTAAGTATATATTATTAATGATTTATTTTTTGCTGTATATATCATAAAATAATATTTTGTTAAATGAAATAATTTTGAAAATAATGATAATAAAAGTAAGAAATAAATATATTAATATTCAAAATGAACTTGTTTTTTAGTTTATATATTTCTATTTATCATATTTTATTTGCTTTACCATTAAATATTAAAAGTGTAATTTTGCTCAATAATATATATTATCATATGTGATGTTTTATAATAAAAGAAATTTTAAAAAAAAGATAAATAAGAATGTTGAGACTGAAAGAGAGAGATATTTAATAAAATGAAGATTTTAATTTTAATTTAATGTTAATTTAAAAAGTTTTATATCATTATTAAATTATGAATTATCACATTATTAAAAAATATTAATTAAAATAATAATTATTTAAAAAATTAAATATTAAATAACATGTGATTAGATGATAGTATAAAAAAATTATATATTAATAATAGATCAAAATTAAATTTTAAAAAAAATATGTCTTAGCTGACTTTCAAAGAATACTTTTATAATAATTTTTTTTAAATAATGTGATTACATAAGACTGAATAATAACATAAAAATTAATAATGAATCAAAATAAATTTTAATAATAATATTTATACACTTAAAATATTTTTTAAATATTAATATATTGATAAATTATTAATTAATGATAAATAAATGTATAGCTATTTATATTAAATATCAATAAAAAATTTATGTGTACATTAACACTGCTCTTTGCTTGGACCATTATTATTTATGAAAAGTAAGAGATACGGATACAGCTAAGCGAAGATGCCTGCTTCTGGCACAAGCGTTCTAGGCTCTTTGCTATTCAATGAATTGAGAGGGTTAATTACGTCAAGCAATAATGGCTTTTTCTTTTTTATGATCTAACTCGAATTAAAGTCTACTTGTTTTATATACACGAAAATACGTTAATCAAGAACAGAGAGGCGCATTGTTTATTTTGCAGAAAAATGCATAAAAAACTTTAAAAAAAAGGTATGGTCTTTGGAGCTTTTCCAACGTCTTGGCTTTTAAGAAGGCACCTAATTCCGAATATCTTATTCTCAGCCTAACCACCACCAGCACCGCACCACTATCCCTGCCACCTCCACCTCCACCTCCACCTCCACCCTTCTCATTCTCCTCCTTTGCTAGGAAAAAGTGGAAAAATCCTAATCGAGATACTCATTGCTCTATCTCTAAAAGCTATATAGCATTGTTGCGGCAGCTACTTCTCTCACGTCGCATTATCTTCAGTTGCATTTTTTTTTCCCGGTTAGTCGATTTTACTCACCCTTGTTTTTCTTCTCCTACTTCTACTGTTTCACTTAATCAGTGAATGCTGTGGTCGACTCTGTTTCTGTTTTTCTTTTTATTTCTTTCCCCTTTTCCTGATCATTCCTGCTGTTTTTTTTCGCTGTTTTAATTTTGTTTCCCTTCGAACCTCTTTGCGAAGACACTTCTCGTTATCAATTCTATATGTTTATTTTTTTCTGGGTTCCTTTGGTTTTCTTTTGATTCTTCGTCATTGGGGGAAAGTTTCTTAATTTTTATTTGTCGGTGACTTGAGGTTCTGTTCCTGGTGCTTCCAATTGTTGCGGTTATTCCCTTTCTTTCTGAATTAGAAAGAACGAAACCACATAGTGTCCAATTTGGCCATCCATCCCCGAACAGCTCATTGAATTTTCCTCAGATTAATTTCAGTGCTCCTATCTGCCCTGGTATGGGCCGTAGCTGATTTTCACTCCACTCCTGCTCAAAGGCCTTTGATTAATTTGGATCTAATTTGAGCGACAAAGACGGTTGGTTGTAAATATTCATTACGAAAGCTCTTTCTTATTTACCTTTTCTTTTTTTTTTTTCAAATATCCTTCATTTTCATTTCTCTGAAGTTTGAGCACTTATGGTTATGGAATTTACATTTGTCATATTTTTGGTGTACGGTTATGTCATATGCCATCAATAGGGGAAGGGTAGTGGTTAGATCTTGGAGATCGCGGTTACATAAATGCGACATGATATCATTGCCTTATGTTTGTTACTGTGGCTCACTGTTTGGATACATTTCACGAAAACAGTCATCTGAGTCAATCTAGGACAAAAGCCTCCCATTTATAAGCAATCTTCAATCGGCGTGTTGCGCTATTTCCATTTTCTCTTATAGCGCAATAGTTCAGTTCACTGTGTTTTCACCACCGACACTTACCAACGCAGTGGAGTGCATAGCCTTTTATAATTTATATCTTGTCTATGCTGGTTGCCATGTATTGTATTATGTTATTGTGTTGCGTTACTTAAAAAAGTGTTTGAAAATTTTAAGGGGTAAATTCCTACCTGAAGGCTCGTGTCAAATTCTCATGACGCTTATATGCTAATAAATAGAACCATTCCTATGACAGTAATATGATATCCTTCTGTGAAACGATGGGAATCGATTATGTAGTTTGGATTAAAATCTGTTCAGTAATAGTATGAGAATTTGACAGTGACAACTGGTAAAAATCCTCCTTTAACTGTTCAATTATAAATTTCAGTTTCCAAAGTCTTTATAGTTTCCGATGGACCGACGCTGGCCCTGGAAGAAAAAATCATCTGACAAGGCTGTGCTTGAGAAAGCAGTTGCTGCATTGGACTCTGCTGGTACATCTTCTCAGGGCAATCAGGTATATTTATTGGCATCTTACAGAAGAAAAAAGTAGTGTAAAATATTTGTGCTTGAGGAATTTTTCCTATAAAAAATTTCCCAGCCTCCTGACTGCCATTTGGCCACTAAGTTATGGTTCACTTTTATGTATGACTTTGCCCATTTTACATACGATCATCTTAAGACATTTTTTATTGTCACTTTTTCCTTCTGCAAGTTTCCTACTTTTCTGTGCTAGTAATCTGTAGCCTTTTATTAATTCAAGTTTATCTTTACCACATTAAGAAGCATATGTACATTTTGGGCCTCTGTTTTAACCATATACATGAGCATTTAGGGTACGTTATCTGTGTTATAGTTTCCTTGAATAAACTTCGGCTCTCCTTCTACTCCTCTTTTGTATGTGTGTGTCTGTAGGACTTGGATTGATAACTTCACGTGACTAGTACTCTCTTAGTCTTGATTTTGTTGATTGAAAATGTGATTCAATTCATTTTCTTCTTTTCTATTCTGTGTTGCCCTCATTTATGCAAATAGGATAACTACAAGAAGCCGAGCTATGTCCAAATCTCCGTGGAGTCATATTCACATCTTACTGGTTTGGAGGATCAGGTGAAGACATATGCGGAAAAGGTTCAGACACTGGAGGATGAGATCAAGGAATTGAATGAAAAGCTGTCAGCAGCAAACTCAGAGATGAATACCAAGGAAAGCTTAGTAAAACAACATGCTAAAGTAGCTGAAGAGGCTGTCTCAGGTATAATGCTTAAATGATTTTTCTGCCTTAAACATATTTAAGCTCCAAGTCTGCCTTAATACAAAGTGCTTCTTATTGTTCTTGGAATTAAAGTTCTATTGAAACTCTGCAGGCTGGGAAAAGGCTGAAGCAGAAGCTTTGGCATTGAAGAACCATCTAGAGTCTGTCACTCTTTCTAAACTCACTGCTGAGGATCATGCATCGCATTTAGATGGTGCACTTAAAGAGTGTATGCGCCAGATAAGAAACCTGAAGGAAGAACATGAACAGAAAATTCAGGAAGTTGCTCTTACAAAAACCAAGCAATTAGACAAGATTAAGGGTGAGCTTGAGGCAAAGATAGTTAACTTAGAGCAGGAACTCCTCAGGTCTGCTGCTGAAAATGGGGCTCTATCAAGGTCCTTGCAGGAGCGCTCTCACATGCTAATCAAAGTAAGTGAAGAAAAAGCTCATGCTGAGGCTGAAATTGAGCTTCTTAAGAGCAACATAGAATCATGTGAAAGAGAAATCAATTCACTTAAATATGAACTTCATGTTATTTCCAAAGAGCTTGAAATTCGCAATGAAGAAAAGAACATGAGTATGAGGTCTGCAGAAGCTGCTAACAAGCAGCATATGGAGGGTGTTAAAAAAATTGCTAAATTAGAGGCAGAATGCCAAAGATTACGTGGTCTAGTACGGAAAAAGTTACCTGGTCCTGCTGCACTTGCACAGATGAAGCTAGAAGTTGAAAATCTTGGCAGAGATTATGGAGAAACTCGATTAAGGAAGTCTCCTGTCAAACCTGCTAGTCCTCATCTGTCTCCATATCCTGAGTTTTCCCTTGATAATGTACAGAAATTCCAGAAGGATAACGAATTTCTTACAGAACGTTTATTGGCAATGGAAGAAGAAACAAAGATGCTGAAAGAAGCTTTGGCAAAACGTAACAGTGAACTGCAGGCCTCAAGGAGTATGTGTGCTAAAACACTTAGCAAACTTCAAATTTTGGAAGCACAACTTCAGACAAGTAATCAGCAAAAAGGATCTCCAAAATCCATCATCCAGATGACCCATGAAGGCATTTATAGTCAAAATGCAAGCGATGCACGAAGCTTGATCTCCATGTCTGAAGATGGAAATGATGATGTGAGAAGTTGTGCTGAGTCTTGGTCTACAGCAATAGTCTCTGAGCTATCCCAATTCCCAAAAGAAAAGAGTACTGAGGATTTGAGCAAATCTGAGGCCCCTATGAAGTTGGAACTAATGGATGACTTTTTGGAGGTGGAGAAGTTGGCTCGTTTATCAAATGATTCGAATGGAGATGCCTCTGTTTCAGTTTCTTCAAACAATAAGACAACTGAAATTGTGACCAATGATGCATCAGAAGTCAGTAGTAGTAAAGATGATGATCCCTCTGAAAAGAAGAGTGATTCGAATCCATTGCCGAATGAAGTGTCTTCTGGTGTGGTGCTTTCAGCACCTGATCCCCTATCTGATGTTGACAGCTTGTCATTAACAGAGCTTCGATCAAGAATATTATTGGTTTTTGAGTCCACGGCTAAGGATGCTGATATTGGGAAGATCCTTGAGGATATTAAACATGTTCTTGAAGATGCACATGACACTTCCATCCAGCACTCTGTAGGTTCCATTCCTCAGGATGTCGAGCCTTCTGATGCTACATGTGATCGGCAGGATAATCCTGAAGATGCTGGGTTGAATCCTGACAAGGAACTCATTTCATCCCTGCAACCTACAGAATATGTGCAGATAACCTCAGATTTAGAAGCTGCAATTTCTCAGATTCATGACTTTGTATTGTTCCTAGGCAGAGAAGCAATGGCAGTTCATGACATATCTTCTGATGGAGATGGAATGAGCCAAAAGATTGAGGAGTTCTCTGTCACCTTTAACAAAGTTCTATGCAATAAAGCTAGTTTGCTACAGTTTGTTCTTGACCTGTCTTATGTTTTAGCTAAAGCAAGTGAATTTAGATTCAATGTCCTTGGTTACAAGGGTACAGAAGCTGAAACTAACAGTCCTGATTGCATAGATAAGATTGCTTTGCCTGAAAATAAGTTAGTTCATGACAATTCATCAGGAGAGAGATATCGAAATGGCTGTTCCCATATTCTTAATCCCTGTTCTGATTCTGAGGTTCCTGATGATGGCAATTTGATCTCAGGCTATGGATCAAATGCTACATCACAAAAGTTCTCAATGAAGGACTTTGAAGAATTGAAATTAGAGAGAGGGAAGGCAGTAATGGATCTGTCAAAATGTGCTGAAAATCTTGAAATGACAAAGTCTCAGTTACAAGAGACTGAGCAACTTTTAGCAGAAGTTAAATCACAGTTGGCTTCTGCTCAAAGATCAAACAGCTTGGCCGAGACACAACTAAAATGTATGGCAGAGTCGTACAGGTCACTTGAAACACGTGCACAGGAGTTTGAAACTGAGCTGAACCATATGCGAGTTAAGACGGAAACTCTGGAGAATGAACTTAAAGATGAAAAGAGGTGTCATGAGGCTGCTTTGGCCAAGTACAAGGAGCTAGAAGAGCAATTACAAAGGTTAGACGCCCATCCAATATCACATAGTGTATAAATACTGAAATTAGGTATATTTTGCCTAATAAAGTCCTACTTGCCGGCTCACAGCTTTTGTGTTTATGTCAGTCTAAGTAGGAAAATGTAGAATTAAAAGTAGGGTTGCATATATTTAATTTGCTTGCCAACATTAACTTGCTATGCATATATTTTTCTAATAATTTATGGAAATCTCTGATGCTGGTTCTATTTCTAATTCCTCTGTTATTTTGTTTGTTAGGAACGAGAGCTCAGCTGCTGATAATGACCTTAAGACTAAGCAGGTAAGGCTGCAATGCCATTGTTAAAATAAATTGCCATGTTTGAGTTAGTCATATTGCCAAATATATGAAGAAAGTATTATATTGGGTAACATTTAGGATTTAATGATCATTAAAAATATCATAATGCATATCTCAATCTGAAGTCCTTTAGATAGGTTAAAAATCCAAGATTGAATTCTTTTCTTAATCATAGGAGAGAGATTTGGCAGCTGCTGCTGAAAAGCTAGCTGAGTGTCAGGAAACCATATTTCTTCTTGGCAAGCAGTTAAAAGCTCTGCATCCTCAAACAGAGCCAGTTGGATCTACGTACAGTGGGAGATATCCAAAGGTTGAAGGCTTCACAGAGGATGAACCTACTACTAATAGCCCAAATTTGCAAGAGTTAGATCAGGCGGAGATGGACAGTCCTACTTGTGCTTTTGTGCAACGACAGGGTGCGGAGTCCCCTTTGCAATTTTCTAGCAGTTTATGTAGTCCATCAGATAATGAGTCAAACTTTCCAGCCAGATCTCCAGTGCGGCATCCAAAACACAAGCCTACCCAGTCAGCATCTTCCTCAGCTTCTTCTACTCCTAGACCAGAGAAACATGCTCGAGGTTTTAGTAGGTTCTTCTCATCAAAAGGAAAAGCTGGTCATTGAGCTTGCTGCTTGCAGGCCTTACGATAATTCATGATTGAGAAGACCACATGGTGATGACATTTGGAAAGCACCAAGGTGCAGACCCCTTCATAATTCAACAGAATTGAGTTTTTGGGAGGTTTGGGTAGTTAAGGAGAGGATGCTATGAATGTCAGATGATTCTTGTATCTAATGGTTGTACATGGTAACCATATGTTGTTTTCTTCTTTTACTTTTCATTATTTTATTTTTCTCTGTTCTGTAATTTAATCAGCAAACGTTGACTTAGTCTCTGAACTCTTACAGGATATGTTGAATATGTTGCATTTCACAAATTTATGCATACCTTAAATCTTTATGAACAACAATGGATAACAGATTTTTCAAGTGGTTACCATATGTAATAAATGACAGATTTCAGCAAATAAAAACTATTAAAAGGGTACAGAAAAAAACTAAACTTTTCTTTTATTATTTATTTTTGCTCCAAATGGTTTATCTCATGTAAGAGTGGGCAGGAGCACAGTTTCGGCTTCATAAGAAACATGACTTCTAGAGTGCTGAATGAATACATGGATCCTTATCAAACCCCAATTTGAGAACTCAGCAGTGAACTTCAGTGCCCCAAAAACGCAGTAGCAAGCCCATCTCATTTGCCACATTCATCTACAAACTTGTAAGCTCTAGAGCAGGCCTTGAGCGCGAAATTGTAGTAAAAGCTATTAGAGTCTACATTGATGGTTTGCCTATGGTTGTAAATACATGCAGCTTGAAAAGGGAAGGAACTGTTAGCAAAAGTTCAAATCATATTGTTAAAAACCAAAGAATTCCCCATTGAAGTTCCTTGGGAAAGAGCTTTACCCAGAGGCCATAGGAGAAAGGGAAGAAAGGGCTGAAAATACATTTAACTTTGCAATAAAAGGAAGGGCTATAATCTTTATTTGAATAGTATAATTATACAAACTCTGTGTAAGTATCAATTTATATATTATAGACAAGATAAAAACACATAATTCACAAAAAATAAAAATAATACAGAAGCTATATTTTTGTACATGTAGATTTACGTCTGAAATTATATAAGTTCTCATAACTTTACACGTTTCTTACATTAATGTACATTTTAAGGATTTTTATGAATCAAATGTACCTTTCATCTATCCAAAAATTAATTTCCTAACGTTATTCTTATTTAAACCCATTACCAGTAAAAGACAACAATAGCAATAAGATTGAGTAGCCACATAATAGCATCTCTGCAATAAAGGATGGCTTGTTGCGAGATGACTTTGTAGTTTATAATAACTATACAAGGGCTATCATATGTGTAGGTTTTAAGGAATATCTTTACTTTTCTATTTAATCACAGGCATATTTAAAGAAACGTAACTGTTCATTAGACATCTTGACGAAGACTTCGGCCCTAAGAATTGAACAATAATTAGGATAAGCATAATGTGACATTGTAGCAACCTGATTTGATGATTAATTATAAGTTCATATATTATTATACTTGTGGATATACAACTGGTTTCTTCTAAGTCACAAGACGCTGTATTTTTTTCGTAGTGGAACAAAGGGACTAGGACCAAAAAAGAGGAAAAAAAAAAGAAAAACAGTGTGGGAAATTAAACGGGGCATGGGAAATTCCGTACATTCAACAAGCAAACCAGGAGCCATTCGTGCAGGAGTATGAAGCTGCGGATATCATAAATTCATAACTCAACCCATAAGCTAAGATTCAGTGCATGTTTGATTTTAATTAATTGTTAAGAAAAAAACTGTTTTTTTTTTTAAAAATTCTTTTAATAAAATTTTAATTATAAACTGTTTTAAATAAAAAAAAATTATTCAAACACACACTTACAAGAAAAATTGCTGTTAGCTCGGCAGAAAATTAACATGCTGGTTTCTCACTTCCCAGTGAATTACAGTGCAACACACTTCAGATCACTCACCCTATCCTTAATTATAACAAATTTATAATTTATCATTTATGTGCTTGTATTTTATTAAAGCTTAAACTACTAATTTTTAATTAACAATCACTAACCTTATACTTTACTATACTTTATAAATTCAATCTTTTTAAACTTGTAAAAATCACAGGATAAGGAAAAGATCTGGATCAGAATTAATTAGTATCGGAAAAGACAACTGATTAAAAGGACAAAGAAGATTGGATAACGAGGAAGAATAACCTAGCTAAATGTTGATCCAAGTTTAAACCTAGGCATATTAGAATTCAGGGTCGGTGAGATGTTAAAGTAGTGATGATACTAACTTTCATGTGAGCTTGCCTCTATTTGTGTCAACCAGGTGAGAGTGGACCCTAACCCTTGTCCTTTTTGTCTCGTGTTTTTCATAATTCAATTCCAATTAATATCTTGCTATAAGGATGCAGAAGGCCAAGAAATCCACAAGCTAAACTATTAACTTGATACCTAATTAAGAAGACAAGAATCACAGCAGCCCCAAATTTTCTGTATCCATTGTCTTATTTTACTTTCATTTGGGTTTGTCCTATTCATGATAAGAAGTGGGTGGAGGAAATATCTAACATAAAGCCAAAAATCATGCCTCAAGATAAAAACAAGAGGCTGTTTGAGGAACTACTTGTAATTAACTGGCATTTAACATTTAATTAACTTCCATTCATTTAAATTACAAATATTTGGATGCCGACAGAGTCACAGATTTAGCTGAACACCTGATTCAGAGTATCAGATCATGCTACTCCTTTTTTAATTAGTTGCTTAGTTTGCTTTGCCATGTTCTTCACCCTTGTTTGTTCTTTGAGACTTGAAGCTTATCCCAAACAGTTAAATAATTTGATTAATAGATGAAATATACCAAGATAGAAAGTCAACACATCATCAAAAGCTAAAGGATATAGATATTTTCCCAGCAAACAACTTGATGCTCTTGATTTGGTCTCTGCTAATTGCTTACTTTCAAGTAAGCTTTCTGTATATACCTTAAATTTTCATAATATCCATAGTCACGTGCACTTAGTCTATCAGAAGTGTTACTAAATTCTTTCTTTTATCAGAAATTACTCTTTTTTTTTTGGGGTCAATATATGACAAGAAATTATAGAATCCAAGTCTATGGGCCAATTAACTCATAAGCCGATACGATTTTGTTATGGGTCAAGGTGAAATCTTAACCTTGAATCTAAATTGAAATGGCAAAGAATTTTTTTTATAAAGAGAAATACTACATATATGCAATAATTTCATACATAATTATGTATAAGTGTACTTGTGATTCCATCAAATTTAAGCACGATTGTAATTGCAACAATCGTGTTATCTTGACAAATTATAGACATGCCTTTCTAAAAAATAAAAAATAAAAAATAAAAAATAAAAGGCTACTTTTAGATTTGGAGTTTTGGACTTTTGAGGCTTGAGCATACAGTAAACGGAGGACGACTTCTTTTTCTGTCATCTTCCTTTCTCATAGTGCTTTGCTGAATCACCAATTAGTGAACCATGTACCTCCTTGATTAGCAGCAGCAGGCCACACGCCAAATGGAGAAGTCAACACTCTATATAAATGAAACCTCAATATATTCTGGGCATTTTTGGCTTAGGTAATAGTTACAATAGAAACTTGTATTTGATTGGTATTGCATGGATTCCACATAAAACAATATAGACTATATACCATTCAAGTACACCTGTGCCTAATATAAACACATGAACATATAAAAAATTTAGAATGTATAGATTTAGGGCCACTGAGTCCGTGGCTTAAATCTAGTATAGTGTCTATATGTGAATAACGGTGGAAAGTAGACTTGGCTTTAAGCCAAAACCTAGTTTAACCTAACTTATCTTTGCCACCCCTAGTCGACATAGGATAGAAGGTGATGACATTCCTCTTTGAACCTCCAAACGGTAAAAGTTCCATTATGGTTAACACCACAGATATGGTAGGGGTGGGTGCCCGGTGGTCCTCAAGCAAATGTTAACCATCTGCCTCTTAAATTTGCTAATTAATGGAGTATATCTTTTAACTTCAGGACCCTGTCCAATTTCAAATATAGAACTGAAACGTGCTTTTTAAGGTTCAAAGTTGATGGATGTGTGTATCTGCCATAGTTAATGATTTAACAACATGGCATTGGCAGTTGAGGGAACTATAAATTAACGAAGCACTGAAGCAGCCGATAATTAACTTTGTTTATTTGGGAACGTTGTTATAATTGTATTTTTGAATAAACTTTCCTCGCTCGTGTGATCAGACATTTCCGTTTTTTCCCTATTAGTGTTGGGAGTGGTATCCTCACAGTTTCAACGGCTGGAACAGTGGAGTTAACCAAAAACAACTTTGGCATAAATTATTCAGAGGTCAAACAGAGACAACCCTCAAAACACGTGCAAGCGTGTCTGTATTATTCAAAGCTCAAAACTCAGATTTTGAGCAGAGTATGTGGCGCATTATCAATGGATAAGGTTGTCATATAAGATAATTTCACCCGAAAGGGTAATAATGGGGACAGACTTCAATGTCCTTTAAAATTAGATCTCCAACAGGGTACATTTGCACAACCCTTCACCACTGCTGGAAAAATGTTGCTTTCTATAGTAGATTTACAATCTTAACTCACAAGAATATTTCATGGGCTAATTTCTTGAGGTTAGAGTCAATCTAAAATACGAACCTCGTACATTAATATAAAGGAAAGAAATGGAGAAAATCAAGTCAGATAAGCAGTGAAGCAGCTTCATCTTTTGCTGTTTTCTCCAAAGGAAAAAAAGAGGAGAATGGTGCATGCAGGTGCCTTGGTGGCCTTTTCATCTCAGCATGGATGTGAGAGACTCAAAAACATCTTCTTCACAGGGGATTGTGAGACCCCTTTCGTGATCAAAGCCAAACTCTTCTTCTGCTTGATGGAGCAGGGTTTGGAACTCTGGGCGACGTAGAATAGAAATTGGAACTATGTACCTGCTTCTGTTTTCTCCAACATACACAACAAAGTGACCTTTAGGGACGTCCAAACGAAGGCCTCGATCATCATAGCCCTGTTTCCTCCCTAAACTTGAGCATCTCTTCAGAATTTGCTTAAGAAGTGCTGTTCGAGGAAGTATACTTGATTTTCTCAAAGCCATTGTGGAAAGAGTATTGATTTGGTGCGAAGGGAAAGAAAGAAGCTGCTGTAAGGGCTAAGGGGGAGCTCGAAGTCTAAGCAGACAAAGTGGAGATGAGGCCGCCGTGAAAGAGAAAAGGGAACGTGGGGGTATTTATCGTGAGCCTCAGACAGAGATAGGGAGAAACAGAGTCATGTGGGTTGTGGGGACAAAAGACAAAAGCATAGGGTTGTTTTGGGGGTTTGTGCATGCTCAAGGACACGTGGGGAGCAAACCCCTTTGGGTTTACCACCCCTGCTGCCCTTCCGAAGGACAGCTTGGTCCCTCTCTCTCTTTCTCTCTTTTCCCTCAGTACCTCCCTCCACTGCCTTGGGCCTTTTTTTCAACTTTCCAATGATATGTTCCGTTTGTCAACACGCAGTACGGTTAAGAAGCATCCCCCAATTTCCAATGTTTAGTCTAACTAATTTACCAAGCTATTCTTTGTGGGGGAAGGGGGAATCCATTTTTCGCAATAAAGATGAAACCAAACGTTGAATCAGTGTACTCTACCAAACCATTTTCTCTGAAGTAATGCAAAAGCTGTAATATTCAGCCCAACCCCTTTTAGCCGAATAAGTAAAAGGGTCTTACAGTACATTGCCTTTTCAGTTTTCAGTTGCTTGCTCCACGAACTGTATGTATACATTCCAAGCTTCAATCTCAGAGACGCAGATTTTGCCTTGTCCCCTGCTCGCGAGCCATTTGACGCATTTTTCCAGTTTCTTGTTCAAGCTTTGAGATTCACGGTATACATTTTTCCACTTTCACTGTTTTAACTCTTTCATCAGATTGGTGTAGGGTGTTGAGTATTGACTGTGACTGATTAACTACAGTACTGTACATATATAAACGACTACGATGTTTAGGACTAATATAACCCTACTTTTTAGCATTAATTAATTATCGTTTTATTATCTAAGAGCACGTGCTTCATTTTCTCCCACAAAATTTATAATTTAATAATGTATTTAGGCTGTTAAATTCAACAGATGAAATAGACATTGCCAAAATTAAGTTGTCAGAAACAGAAGCCATTTGAACAGAAACAACCCCTAACCATTTGATTTCTCAGCCAAAAGAAATGAAACCATCCCTAGTTGGCCTATTAAACCAGCGTTCGGCGATCAATAAATAATGAGTTGAGACGGACAACCACTGGCAGCTGAGAGTCTTGGTCATCTTGATTGTCGGGCTGGTGATTTGTGACAGATGAATGCATAATTTCACATGTATTCATCCCCTGCTACTGCCAGTTTTCTTCGATACACTGTCCTTCCCTGTCTTTTTTCAAGTTGCGCCGAAACGAGAGAGGGTAGGGTGGAAAATGATCATTTATATTTTATCTATTTCACTTTCTCTTGTTAGAAAAAATATGCAAATTTTTTTAATAAAATTTAGTTAAATTTAAAAGTGATTGTAAAATAAAATAAAGTGATACAAACTATTCACGTATCTAAGAAATAATAAACATATCAAATTATTTTATTAAAATTTTAATAAAAACTTTTTTTTGACTATATAAGATTATACTTCTTTTACTTGGCAATATTTTCTTTTATAGCGCCCACTACCCAAGTGATTACAACTTATCTATCAGCTCTTAAGCAGGACCATATAAACTAATTTCGTCAACGCAAAAATTAATCCCCACCACCATCACCACTGTAGGATGTTAGAAAATTGGAACCAAACCGACGAAAATTGGAAGCAAACCGAATTAAATTACGATTTGATTTGATTAGTGTATTTTGCAGTTCAGTTTGGTGTGATTTATAATGTTTTCTGGTGTACTGTTTGAAAAGATAAATTGAATTATAAAAACCCAACCAAATTGTTTATATTTAAACACAATATTTATTTTTAAAATTTAAAATAATATATGCGTGTGTATAATATATTATGTTTAAAGTATAAACAAAAATCCTGAAAATAAAACCTTCATTTAAGCTATGTGTGCATCTAATTAAGTTGCTACAGCTGAAAATCTATAATTCATACGTTTACCAAAAAAAGAAAAAGAAAAGAAAGCAAATTACTATAACTGATATTGTTGTTTTTATTTATTTTGTAAGAGATTAGACTTTGCTATCTAATATGTAAAAATTTAATACAGTTGTTGTTTAATTATTAATTTTTGGTACACAGTCAAGTTGTTTTAGTATATCATTTTGAGTATCCTTAATGTTAAGCATTGATAGGTAATGAGTAGACTTGAAACATTAACAAACCATTGTTTGAAAAATCATATGAAATGGTGACTGTAGTTTAGTTTGGTTCGATCCATAAAAGCACTTGATTTAGAAGTTTAGTTTGTAAAATTTATAGACAGTGAAATATGATTTCATTTAATGCTGGAATAAGACTGAATCACGAATACCCTACATGACAGTCTAAAGTAATATGGACGTAGGTGATACACCTTTCCTGCTTTCTTTGATCACCTTTTTTTATAAATAAAAAGGTAGGATAAAGTTCTCACACAATCAACTTAAAAGTATAATGATTAAAGCATCCTTTTAAACGATTGGCTATAAGATTTAAACTTTATTTGTATTTGGAGAATTATCATGCATTAACCATTACGATTAATTATTAACAGAAAAAAAGAATGATAAAATTTTTTTACTCTTTCATGTTAAAAATATAATGAATTAAAATTCTCTTTCAAACTGCAATTCCAATATTCGAAAACTTTACTCATCCTAGGATCAATTTCGTATGAATACAATATGACATACGAATAATTCCAATTGCATATATATAGGCGTACGGTTCTTATACTGGTCCCTAATGGAGGCATGATCATAAGCATGTAAATTGTACCTGAATGTTACAATGTAGTGGGCCTATATAAAATTCACGAACTGAAAGTGCAAATACACATGACAGTCTATCAGATAATACCTAGATAAAATTTAACCTAACTTTCCTTTATTGAGTCGAAGTCATTTGAGAGCAAAGCAAATTCGACAGCTAGTAAAAGCAAAGACAAATACGCATGTGCTATACTTAGTTCATTTCTCTAACTTCAACAATCTGGTTAGTCAGTAAGACGCCTGAGAGTTTGCAGTCAAAGCCACTCACAAAGCTAGAATATCAAATTAAACCTTACAAAAATCGTCACGTACATGCAGGGATAAACATGAAGCTTGTATGCTCGTTACAATCACGGAGTTAACACACATGCTTTTGTATCCTTTTAAAATTTATTTATAATAATCTTCTTAATATTTAATAAAGTAATTAAATATTAAATAAAATATAAAAATATTTAATATGTACTTTATTTAATAATTAAAAAAATTATTAGAAGAACGAATATAAAATTATTCTTTTGAAAAATCATGTGCTCTTTTTTCTCCCCTCTTCTTTAGAATGCCAAGGGGATTGGTGTGTGGGTGGTCCTGGTTCTAATGTGCATGGCAGCAGAATCAGACATAGATTGGTCGAGATATTAAATGATAACCAGTGCTGGGCTTCGGGTTGGCTCTTTCTGACAGATTAGGCATAGACCTAGGCCATGCCCATGTTCTGAGGCCAATAGAACGCCACCAATTATTTTTCACAAGATTACTTGGCGACTAAAATCTAATGACGCGGCGTCCTCTCCGTTCTCTTTCTCTTCACCGCGGCCATCAACTAAAGAACTTGATCCCCATAATCCCATCTCAACCGCGTCCTTCAGTGTACATACGTGTATGTCTGTGCACAGGCATTGCATGTGAATCATGCGTTCCGTACGATACCCATTGTATATCTAGACGAGTCAAAGTCAGATTGGCGTTGATTAACTCGGTCCTCGCCCTCCTTTTCTAATATTTTTTTGGGTCCAAATGATGGGTGGTTTCAGTTTTCAGATGTGGAGCCAGGTTCATCACATAAAGTGTCCATTTTCAGCAGACAAAAATGCAAGTGGATCGATGCATGAAAATATTCTCACTAGCCTTATCTGAGTTCACGTTTTGTGATTTCTGATTTGTTATTAACCCACATTTCCACCCCATTCCGCACCCAGTACTCTCCATCTTCTCAACAACCAAAAATACAAAAAGCGAGGAAGGAAGTTGCAAAATCCAGTATTTATGGGGATAGCATAATAATTAATAACCAAGACGTCGAAAAGCAAGGGCAAGGGCCAAATGATGGGGCGCTTGGGTGCTGTTAACATGAATAATTAGCAGTAGTTGACTTCCATTCCCATATCCATGACTAGCTCATGTTTAAGAGAGTCGTGGAAAACTTTATTGACGTACCCTCTCAGAACAGCCAAGTGATAATGATGACAATTCGCCATAAAAGGTGCCCAAAACGAATCTTGAATGCCAAGTGTGAACTCAAACTCAAGACTTGGCCATCGTGTTCATGTGTCACTGGCTCACAGTCTTCAAAAGAAGCTATCCATGTTCTGTGAATGAGATTGGCTGATGTTTGATAAGAACGGGGATAAAAACAGAACGAGGAAATAGGACAGGTGGCCCTACCACCCTCGGCTAATTAACCGTGGTGAATTTGAAGAGGTAGAAAATGCAGCAATCTTCCCCTCTGCCACCTTCTGTAGTTCTCTTGTTGAGCACATGTAGGCAGTAGGCACGTTACTTTTGCACTCAAAAGCTGAATACACAACCGGGGGTAGTAAGGGCTTGTAAATTGTCTGCACCCACCACTTTTACCCAAATTCACCAAACATCATTTAAAGCCACAGGCCCACAGTTATCGTTCACCCAATTTTGACTGGAAACAAGCTAGGGATCAATTACTTGTTTTGCTTACACTTGAAAGAACTAAGAGTGGCAAGGAACTCAGATTATGAATCTAATGCTGGAGCATTTGCTAATGGTATCTATATCTCTAGCTACCTAGAATTCGAATAATGAGGGGCCAAATATATGATCTAATAGTCAGGAGGGGTGCTTATAGACCAGGTTAAGTTGGGTTTAACTTGATCCGAATCTGACTTGATATTTTAATCAGGCTAATTTTTTTGACCCGAACCTGACCATACACTCGAATAGATCCGATTATGCTTGTGTGACCTGAATAGAATCGGAGTCAAAATTTAATATAATTTATATTTTAACATATTTAATTAATAAATTAAGTTATAAAATTTTAATCTTTAGAAGTATGAAACTTAAAATAATTTTTTTCAATATTTAAATTATAATATGGTAATATTTGTATAATTTAAAAAATAAATAGGAGATGATATTTTTTAAAAAATAAATGTTATACAACTTCAGACCGGGTTAAGCCAATCTGAATAGTGACCCAGATCCAATCCGAAAATACACTGGACCAAAATTTTTAGACCTAGATCCGGCCCAACTTTTTATTGAAACTAAGTTTTACTTGGCTTGATTAGCTCGTCACTAAACTGGGTTGAATTTTAAGCGCCCCCAATAACTAGCACTCACTAGGTCGTCCAATAAAAGCTCTACAAAAATTAACCAAATAAAACTGGGACAGAAAGGGATCGTACGTTGGAAGAGGAATAGACAGAGATAAACACGTTTATGCTGCTAAGGAAAGGTCTACAGTTCTACACCAACGATAGCATCCATTTTCATGACACAATACTTCAACTACCAATTCCCCAAACCTATCTACCCTGATGTGCAGCCCGAAAATATTAATAGTAATAGTGGGATATAGTAAGGCAAAACATACAGAGACAGCAGGTACATAACTTGTCATCTCGCAGAGAGAAATTGAATTGGTTCCATCACAGCACAATTAGGAATCACAAGTACCAAAGTACTTGACCGATGTACCTCTCACGTATGCACAAGCACGTGTGCTGCATGGCATGGGGTGAAATATTAGTATCAAACTAGTTAGTTTGCAACAAACACTAGCAACTTTATGCTAATTAAGAGGGTCCAAGTCAGGGTGGAAAATTTTGCTATACGAACCTCTAGATTGAACCGAAGCTCAAATTGATTAAATGCTCTACTAAATTGCTCGTTTGTTAAAATGTGCATTCAATGGCTATCAGGCACAGCAACTAACCATACAAATTTATTCCCAACTTGTCTACCCAATTCAAATGAACTTAAGAAAAGTTGGTGCTTTCTGAAATTGTAAATAGCACATAATCTCAGAACCTACTATAATGAATTAATACAATTACCAATTTAAAAAAAAGGGGCTCGCTTGTTGAAAGTAATACACGTTTTCAAACACAAACACAGAAAAGGGCTCATCACTACGCACTGGCAAAGCTGGATTAGAATGGGCTTATTGAAAAACAATTGAATTTTATTTTAATTTTTAAAACAATTTGAAATTTCGCACGATCTCTTCATTGTGGAACAATTATTTCTCATCTCATAATGCCTTCACCTGAAAAGTGCTAAATGACGTATCGATCAATAGTTGAAATGACAATAGTTATCAAAATGCATCTCAGATTGTGCCAAGTGAAATCAATCCATTATGACTTAAATATAGCCACAGACACAGAAAGAGTACTGCGTAGGAATTAAAATGTATTTAACTTGATATATTATTTAACTGTGCCTCTTGGTTGCCCCCAAAAAATTTTCAAATCTGTTTTAAATATTTGAGAAATGTCATAATGTTCATGTAAATGGCAAAAGCAGATATTTACACTAGTTATTTTTTTGGTCTTCAGATTTTTATACTAATTATATTGGACCTTTGCCGACACGGACTCCTCGGATTAAGAGGGAAGTGGACATTTCATATTTATTAAGCATAATATGTGGAAAAAAAAAAAGAAAGCTCAAATAAACCAGATGCTAGGCCCCTTGTAGCCCAAATAACAAAATCTTATAAGCAAATAACTAGATCATGAGGATGGGCCGGTTTTCTGACCCAATCCAAAGGGGATTCTTTTTGGTTGAATCCAAACGGGATTTCTTGTGTGTAATTGAAAGGTGGTTGAATTTACTATATTCAAAGATTCAAAAATTAATGATTCAATTAAAGTTTTAATTATTACTAGCATAATGACGGCCACTTTTTTTTTGCATTTATCTATATTTTTTCATTTAATGTTGTTTTATAAGAACATTAAATAAATAAATAAATACTTCTCAATATGAAAATTTAAAAAAAATTCTTTTTTAAAACATGAAAATATTTGTTAATTATTTTTCTATATTCAAAGATTCAAAAATTAATGATACAATTAAAGTTTTAATTATTACTAGCATAATGACGGCCACCTTTTTTTTTGCATTTATCTATATTTTTTTCATTTAATGTTGTTTTATAATAACATTAAATAAATAAATAAATACTTCTCAATATGACAATTTAAAAAAAAATTCTTTTTTAAAATATGACAATATTTGTTAATTATTTTTCTCTTTGTTTTAGTTTTATTATAATTATTAACTAATTAATAATAGATATTTTAACTATTAGAAATTAAATTTGTAAATAAAAATTAGTTTCACAGACTAAAAATTTAAATTAAATAATTAGAATACTTTTTAATAGTGTGTTTTTTTGGACAAACTTTAACCATAATACTTTTTACTTTAGAACAAGGTCACAGCATTCAGCAATTTTTAGCAAATAAATAAATAAATAAATGAATACAAGTTATATGTAAAAAAAAAAGAATGAATACAAAATATCTGGCTGCGGCCATAAACCTAGGCTGCAGACTAGAAGGGGATGACCATAAAAACCTAACCGACGTATAGTAGAACGACAAAATCACCCTTATATTATCCTGAAAATTAACAGCGCTCGCGTGTATTTTGGGGAGGGTAGTATTGTCCCTTCACTCAAGTCTCGTGCCCTAGCACGCTTTACGACCGTCACCGAGAACAAGTAACAAGAAGTCCCGCTGGAATCGTTGTTTGGGGGATTTTAGCATATTCTCGTTATCTTTCTTTCCCTTTTGTTTCAGCGAGAGTAAGTTTAGGTCTGCAATTTTTCTGTTGCTATCGGCGGTGGTGACTCAAAATGGGAGTCCCAGCTTTCTATAGATGGCTGGCGGAGAAATATCCGATGGTAGTGGTGGATGTGATCGAGGAGGAACCAGTCGTAATCGACGGCGTTCAAATTCCGGTGGATACCAGCAAGAAGAACCCTAACAACATCGAATACGATAACCTCTACCTCGACATGAACGGCATCATTCACCCCTGCTTCCACCCCGAGGATAGGGTACGCTTTCTCAATTTCCCAATTCTTATATCTGCGCTGCTCATCCCTGCATCACCGTTGTGTCCATTGCTTTCGTTCCGCGTTGCTTTTTCAATCTTCATTACAAATTCTGTTTTAGTAAGATTTACTTTTTTTTTTGTGGATTTTAATTGTGAACATTTGCTGGATTTTCCATTCTCATGCAGCCATCGCCGACCTCTTTTGACGAGGTGTTTGAGTGCATTTTTGACTACATTGACAGGCTATTTGTCATGGTGCGGCCTCGGAAGCTGCTGTATATGGCTATCGGTGCGTGTTTCGATTAGACTTATTAGTAATTTTGAAATTGTGACATATACTGTGTATTGTCAGTGAAACTTTTTTCTTGGATTCAACTTGTAGATGGTGTTGCACCAAGGGCTAAAATGAATCAACAGCGGTCCAGGCGGTTTAGATCAGCAAAAGATGCAGCAGATGCGGTATGTAATGCTAAGTGTTTCCATTCGTTAGAGGTTGTCTGGTTTGGAAATTTCGCACAATATTGCAAATACAGACTTTCATCTGTCGTATTTCTTAGTATCGAGCAACTGCCATGGACTTTATATCAACTTACACTCTTTGTTTTCTGCAATTGAATTGCATGTCACAACATACTAGTTGGCATTTGAAAGATTGAACCGCACAGTGCTAAATCTTGGCCTGATTACTGATGTATATTTAATACTATTGAGTATTTCTCTACTCTCCACTTTGTGTATTTCGTGGCCTGCATTTTTGTGATTTATATCTACTGGTGATATATTTATTCAAGTGAGAGATAGTCCTACTCTGCATTCTCTTTTAGTAGTCTGGAGGTGCTACTAGTGTTTCTTGCTTGCATCGCTTCCTTTGTGGTTAATGTTTTTGCCTCTTCATCCTGTGTCATTGATGTATATATAAGAAGCGTAGATATGATTTTCCTTTGTTTGTCCTCTTTTCTTTCATGTGATAGGCTGCTGAAGAAGCAAGGTTAAGGGTGGAATTTGAGAGGGAGGGCAGAAAGCTTCCTCCTAAAGAATCATCACAAGTTTTTGATTCAAATATCATTACACCTGGAACTGAATTTATGGCTGTTTTGTCAATTGCACTTCAGTACTATATTCATCTTAGGTTGAACAATGACCCTGGTTGGCAAAATATTAAGGTATCCACTCGTTGTATCTAAATTGTTTGGCTGCTGCATATGTGTGCCTTGGTGGAGAGGAGGATCTTAATGCTATGATTTATTTTATGCCTGAAGGTTATTCTTTCTGATGCAAATGTTCCTGGTGAAGGGGAGCATAAGATTATGTCATATATTCGCCTGCAGAGAAATCTTAGTGGTTATGATCCAAATACACGACATTGCCTGTATGGTTTGGTATATATCTTACTTCAATATTTAGTTTTTCTTGAAAATTCAACTTCTTTTTAACTTGTACACAATGTCTTCTTTGCTTAATTTATCATGAATGTAATTATCTGGTTCTTGGCATTTGATGTCTTATGACAGGACGCTGATTTGATTATGTTGGCTTTGGCTACCCATGAAGTTCATTTTTCAATTCTTAGAGAGGTTTGTGTTTGCTGAGATATACTTTGAATCTCTGAATTAGAGCATAATAAAATAGTTACACGATGTTAACAATGAAGAATGATTTAATCAATGTTTAAGCTGTATTTTGGGCTTCTTTCCATCAGACTTTGTGAATGATTGGTGTGTTGGTAAATAATGGATTATTGCAGATTGTATTTACTCCTGGACAAGACAAATGCTTCCTTTGTGGTCAGATGGGTCATGTGGCTGCAGACTGTGAAGGAAAGGCAAAAAGAAAGGCAGGAGAGTTTGATGAAAAAGGAGATGCCATTGTGGCTAAAAAGCCCTTCCAGGTTAGGATTTATTGGTATTAAAATTCATATATATCATAGTCATCTTACATGTGATATTATGGTCTTGGTGCTTTTCAGTCCTTGATTCTGACATGTGTATCTTTCTTGTGTAGTTCCTAAACATTTGGACTCTAAGGGAATATCTGGAATATGAAATGAGAATGCCTAATTCTCCTTTCAAGATTGATTTTGAACGTATTGTGGATGATTTTATCTTCATATGCTTTTTTTGTTGGCAATGATTTCCTACCACATATGCCCACGCTAGAAATTCGTGAGGTATGGTTGACTCTAGATTTCTTGTTCTTTCTCTCACTTTTCCTTTTTGCATATAATTGACTAATTGGTAAATCATATTTCATAATTGGTCTTTTAAGCATGAATTTGTGGATTTTGTCCTTGACTGAAATTCATTGGTCTTTTACTGCATATGGGAGCTATTGATTGTTTTTTTCCCTTTTTGTCTTATTTGGTTTTTGATAGATAATGTAAACATTGTTGGTCAATTTTGGAAGTGAGATGGTTTCTTCTTTTATCTAAATATACCCAGGAACCAGCTATTGCAAAAGCTTAAGTAGTTAAGTGGAGGTATATAAATGGTTTTATATCTATTAACACACCTCTTCACACGAAAGTCCTTTGGGCTTAAAGCATGAACAAAGCACATTGATTTTACTTTGTGTTAAAATTTAATTTAATTATGAAGAATGGGAGCATTATGGATCAAACTCCTAATCACTTGTTCAAGGAGGATTTGATACCATGTTAAGGAATCAATTACCCCAAAAGCTCAAGCTTTTAGGTGGAGACATGCTAACACTAGAAAAGCAGCTCTGTAACTATATCACTTTCTGAGTCAAATTCTTTTACAAAATATGTGGTATGGATTAGTCTTAACAGTTTTGCAAAAAGCATTAGTGGCTTTAGAATGACATCTCTGTTTGATTTTTCACGTTATATACATTCATACATACAAGCATATATATATATATATATATATATATATATATATATATGTATGTATGTAAGGGGCAATAGGCATATCAGTGATAGCGCTCTTTTATTATGAGAGGTGAGAGAAGCAAATCTTAATTATTAGATCTTACATGGATAGTTAGGATTATAAATTACTTAAAGGTCACATGACTACTTAAAAATGTCACATGATTTTGTGGTTTAACATTGGCCACACATGCATGATCTAACGGTCAAGATTTGTTTCTCTCACTCATAGGAAGAAAATTCTCTCACTTGATATGCTTCATGTGTATATATGAGTGTGTGTGTGTGTGTATTGGTCAGGTGGCCTGTAATTAGCAGAAATCTAGCATTTCGTGGAATCTACTTTGTAGTCAGTTTGGGATTGAGTTTGGAATTTGGATGTCAGGTTTAACATGCCCAAATCAGACAAGAATGGGTCTTACTGTTACAAACAAGGCTGGAAAGTGTAATCTTTGGTTCTAACCTCAGAAGTTCCGTGAGTTAACCAATTAAGCAAAAGAAAAATTACTGGTGAAAGTTGTTCTGTTGTTGAGATCCTTACAGATAGATGAGAGTTGAGAGATGGATGAGAATCCTATTTGTTACTATCTAAGTTTAACAATGGTCTCAATATAGTGTCAAAAGGTTGTCCTAATAATCAGGAATCCTTTTCAAATTCTTGTTTAATGTGTGACAATATTTATGGTGTTATGATTCTGGCCACATATTACCTGATGGGAGAAGTTTTATATGCTGCTTTATGTAACTGAACTATGATGGAAATTTCATCATTTTTCTATAGGGTGCGATTAACCTGCTGATGGCAGTATACAAGAAGGAGTTTAGTACATTGGGTGGTTATTTAACTGATGCAAGCAAGGTACTTGATGGTAATTTGGTTGATATATGCAATGTGGTATGCTTTGGTGCTTTTCATCTAACTAATGTTTGTGTATAATTTGTCTTTTCTGTCCCTGCTTTTCTCAGCCAAATTTGAGCAGGGTGCAACACTTTATTCAGGCTGTTGGATCTTATGAAGATAGAATATTCCAGAAAAGAGCTCGATTGCATCAGGTCTGTCCAACTTGGAATATATTATATTGTTACTTATTTTAGCCTTTAGTTAGCTTTGATGGATGTTCAAATACTGTAAATATTAATTATTGATTGCATATCATCTGGTCTTGAAAGAAGTAAACACAAGCATCTCCTACTGTGAAATTGTCTAGCTGTATGATATTAGAAGTTTAAATTATCATTCAGATAATTTTCATGCATTTTGAGTTGGTAAGATAAGATTCTATTTTATGGTTTGCTGTGGAAATTTAATAATCTGTTGTTGATTATTTCCTCTTGCCATTGCGTCTGGTTGCATCTCTTTCCCCTATATCATCGTTTGATGCCCAATGGCTGTGTGTGTGTGACCATTGAGGAAAAATGGGTGTTGACTATAATTTTTGTCACAATTTCTAGCCTGGTAGTATATGAAGTGGGGAGCATGCTTAAAACAGAGTGGGAGACAATGGAAGTTCATATCCCTATGTAGTTTTTCTTGTTCTTAGAAATAGATGTTTCACTGCTTGATCTGAAGTGATTCTTCCTTTGTATTTATTGTTCTGTCTTCAGCGACAAGCAGAAAGAATAAAGCGTGAGAAGGCACAAGCCAGAAGAGGAGATGATGCTGAGCCTCAAGTTCAACCCGATTCTCTAGTTGCAGTTTTACGATACCATGGTTCTCGTCTTGCTTCTGCTCCAACACCTTCACCATATCAACAATCTGGTCGCTATGATCCCCGTGTGTCCACATCAGCTGTGAAAAACCATATAGAGGCCTCTGAGGGCCCCCGTAAAGTTGCTAGGTTATCTTCAGGGGGGGCAACTGTTGCTGCTGCTATTGTTGAAGCTGAGAATAGTCTTGAAATAGATGTATGTTTTCCTGCTCCAGAAGAGGCATTCTTTAGAACTAATATATGGGCTAACTTATCACTGGGTATGAGCCTGGCGAGGAGTTAAAAATGCACTTTATTATCTTGTCAAATCATTGATATTTTAAGGATTCTATAATAAGTTGGTGATCTCATCCATGCTTTGCTTTTGAGTTTAGTATTCTTTTGGTTTTCAGGTTGAAGATAACAAAGATGAATTGAAAGCAAAACTGAAGGAGATACTTCGGGAGAAATCTGATGTATTCAACTCAGAGAATGCTGAAGAGGACAAGGTTTAAAATGCAGAATGCATATAATTTTGTGTTTAGGATTTTGTTGCTATGCATTAATGCTTGCAGTTTACTTTGCATTCAATAAGTAATGTGTAAATAATCCTGCCTATTGATATTAGATTAAATCTTAATAATCTTAAATTTTGTCACTAGTTTTCCCATACCCACCTAGTGGGATAAGGCTTGGTTGTACTTGTTGGTACTAGTTTTCCCATCATGGAAACTTTATAATTTTAGTTGGTGAAATTGTTGTTTATTGGAATTTCAGAATGTTAATTATGTTGGCAAGTTAACTTTCCTATAAAACAAAAATTAGAAGAGAAGGTGAACTTAATTTAACAAAGGTAACTATTATCATGAAATCATTAATTGTAAATACGTTTTAAACCCTATATTTTTAGGCTGTATTCCTTTCAAAAAAATTTCAATTTAGTCCATTATTTAACCATTTGTGTTCATTATAGTCCATACAATCAACTGCATTTGCATAGTTAACATTAAATGATGTGTCAATACTGATTTGGTGAATTTGGGTCCCACTTGTAGCTAACTAGAGTTGAAATATGTAAGCCACTTAATAGTCCAATTTAGATCTAACACATCATCAGACATTAACCATATAAGCACCTAACAGTCTAATTTGGTTATTAACTGATTGTTAGGAACTATATTGAACATATATGTTAAATCATGGGTCTTTATTGAAAAAAAGAAATTAAATGTCATGTTATGGATATGGAGTTATCCTCTACTGGCAAAGAATGCATTTTTCCGTTTAAGGTGTATGCCTTGAAGGATTATCCATTTGTACTTGTTTATCTGATATGGATAAAAAGTATAGAACGAAGTCATGTAAAAATGGTCTTTTATTTTGGGGGGGGGGGGGCGGGCAGATTGGTTGAATGATAATTTATTTTTTCAATAGATATTTGTGTTTGCATGTTGTTAGTTGTAGTTAATGCAGATACTTTTCTATGTCTTAATTTAATTATGCCTCAATGACTAGGGTTGTCACATTAATTTTGGAATTTAAATATGTAAAGATGGCCTTGTAAATTCTTTTTTGATCTAGGGTATACCTTTCTATTTTGAGAAGCATGACATGTGTCCAAGTATAATGCTTGCAGTTGTGCTTCTTATATTGCATTTATTTTTTTGGAAGTTATCTTTTCTTTATCTTGATTTGTTATTTCACTTGATTATCTAATATTTTTGGTTTTAACAGATTAAATTGGGAGAACCAGGCTGGAAAGAGAGGTATTATGAGGAAAAGTTTTCTGCTAAAACTCCTGAGGAACTTGAAATGATACGGAAAGATGTTGTAAGTTAACGAATTGAAGTGTTACTGATTTTGATTCATGTGGAGATCTAGGTTTTCTTATTGCATTCTATTGTTTAGGTCTTGAAATACACTGAAGGCCTATGTTGGGTGATGCACTATTATTATGAAGGTGTTTGTTCTTGGCAATGGTGAGTTTCTTTTCTTTCTCTGGAGTGATGTACCGAATCTGAATTTCTGTTGGCTTTCTTTACCCTTTATTATTTCATATGCTACTCATGGTATTATGCTCATTCCTCACCTTGGAGACTAAATTTATGGTGACCAAATTCCTCACGACCAAACATTCTCAAGAATCTATTCTGGAACGCTAAAGCAATGTTTTTAGACAACAAATTCCCAAGACCCTATCACCTACATTCTTAGACCTGGAACAGATCTCCCAATTAACGATGATCTCTTGCCTGCTCCAGATTGCAAAAGACCCCTCGTAATTATCTCTTCCTTTGAGAAACTCCTACCGGAATCCAACATGTGAGAGCTAGTAAAGGGGATCTCAAGAATCTATTCTGGAACGCTAAAAGCAATGTTTTTAGACAACAAATTCCCAAGACCCTATCACCTACATTCTTAGACCTGGAACAGATCTCCCAATTAACGATGATCTCTTGCCTGCTCCAGATTGCAAAAGACCCCTCGTAATTATCTCTTCCTTTGAGAAACTCCTACCGGAATCCAACATGTGAGAGCTAGTAAAGGGGAATACTAGACATCTTTCCAATTATACAAGCAATTAGAAATCTTATGAATTCACAGGATCCCAAAAAGTAGTTTGGGATTTCCACTCAAAGGAACTCCTAGTTAGAGAAGCATAGGAAGAAAGAATTTGATTATCCACATTCAAACGAGCCAAACCACTCTTAACCTTCAAACTAGAGACAGCCTAAAAAAACTTTTAAGCATAGAATAAACATTTACAAATTGGTCACTGCAGAAGTTGACAGGCATATCATATAATCATCCTCTATTCAATTGGCACTTGTGTTTTTTTGGTGGGTAGCAGCTCTGGTAGCTTCATTTTCATCAGATTTTTTGTCAGTTTTGTTTGGCTGGCTGTGTACAAATTTCTTATGTTGTTGTAGTTGTGGAATTGGGGACCCATATATACTTTGTTGGACTGGGAGCAACCTTGGAAACCTGACCTTCGAATTGCTTGCGAAAACTTTTTTATGACTTTGATGAAGGCCTTATAAAGCTCTAATCGATTGTTGAGATTATGTTATAGGAACAACTAAATGTGACCTTTCTGTTCAAAAGTAATGGTGTAATTCAAAGAAAAGGGGAGGAACTACAATGTATACCTGGAGTCTGAGCTGTTTACTTTCCATTGCTACTTTTTACTCTCCCTTTCTGTGATGTTCATATGTTTTCTTGATTCAGAATTACAGATTGCATCCCCAAGCAGCACTTGTTTTATTTTAGTTATTTATTTATTTATTTGGTATAAAACAGGTTTTATCCTTATCATTATGCCCCCTTTGCATCTGATCTCAAGGGCCTTGGTGAGCTTAATATAAGCTTTAATCTGGGTACCCCATTCAAACCATTTAACCAGCTTCTAGGGGTTTTCCCTGCTGCAAGGTTTGCCTGCTGTCCTTTTTTTTATTATAAAAATTACAACTTATTGAACTTCAGTTAATTTAAAATGGAAACTATGACTTATTTGCAGCTCTCATGCACTTCCCCAGCCTTACAGGAAACTTATGACAGATCCAAACTCTCCAATTATTGATTTTTATCCAATTGGTATGCTTTTAATATTGAAAGTGGACTGTTAAACAAGTTTTTGAAGTTTCTCTGCATTAGATGTACTGCTCCTCTATTTAATATTGGTGCTGTGTGTCAGACTTTCAAGTGGACATGAATGGCAAACGCTATGCTTGGCAGGTTCTTTCCTCAATTTCCTTTGTTTATTTCTTTGTACTTTTTTGATATGATAACAAGAGAGGTTATTATTGCATCTTGTGGAATCCTGGACAATAATATCACCTTTCCTCTTTGCAGGGTATTGCAAAGTTGCCTTTTATTGATGAAGCACGTCTTCTTGCTGAAGTTCGAAAAATTGAACACATGTTAACGGTATAACCTCTGTTCTCTATTCGGTTTTGATGCACATGTTTGTTCAGTTTACCTTTCTTAACTGCTTTCATGTTTAAATTATATGCTGATTCTAGTTTATATTGTGGTTTTGACTCCCCTATCTCTATTAAAAAAAAGCCGGAGGAATCGCGACGAAACGCTGTTATGTTCGACTTGCTTTTTGTGAATTCTTGTCATCCTCTCTCTGCATGCATAAGTACACTTGACAACAAATGCAGAAACATGTCGGACAGTGAACGTGCTGAGCTCAAGGAACGAATCAATCCCAAAGAAAGGTAGGTGCATAATACTGGCCAATTTTCTAACAAAATTTTTGGATTAGAAAGTATCTACTTGAGTTTCCTTCTGATCATTGAATATGGCAACTTTCTGAATATTGGAAGAAGTTGCATCTGATCGAGCATTGAGGGTCATGAATCACATAATTTGTCTCAGGATTATGATATGGCAAGCTATTATATGCTCAAAGTTGTTATTATCATGGAATTTTCATGTTGACTTCAATATTTTCCTCTTTTTTTAAAAAAAATTTATTTGTGAGACCTTAGTGTTATTCCTTTTCTTTTCATTAATGATCAAACAGGATTTTGAGAAATGAGTCAATGAATACAGAATTGCTAGGCTTCTATTGCATAATTTGTCTTTTTGAACAATATTTGTCAGTGCTAGACTAGAATCAGTACTATTCACTGTTAGGCATTTAACTTTTACAAGTTTTTATGCCACATTATTATGTGAGCAGATACTTGCACACTTTGAATATATCTTAATGATGTGAGTGGATTTAGTTGCAAGTTTGTAAGGAGGGTAGTGTTATTTGAGTAGTAAAGAAGCAATTGTTTGGTGAAGAACCCCAGATGGTGATGATGATTCTTTTTCAGAGGACAAGCAGAATGGCAATTTGTTGATGTAACAGAAAACTGCCATAGTTTCAGTTTTCATATGCATAAAGTTATGAATGTTGTTTACTTCATATATTCTATTCATAATGACAAATTTAAGATTGCTTGGACTATTTTCTGATGTTATTTAGGGATACATGCAGTGGTGGAATGAACGGTTACATATCCTTATGTGGTGGAGAACCTTGCCCTCCTATCTTCAGGTCTCCTGTTGCGAGCATGGAAGACATTACGGATAATCATGTCATGTAAGATTTCCAATGCTGAGTATAATCTAATTGGAACATGATTTATGGTTATGGATCTGAAAGTTGATGTGATTTTTGTTATTTGCCTTTTCATGCCCCATTGCTCAGATGTGCAATATATAGACTCCCAGATGCGCATAAACACATTACTCGGCCACCTCAAGGAGTTAAATATCCAAAGAAGGTATTTTAAGTTTTCTAGGAGCTGCTTATTTTATACTCCTCCAACTCCTTTGGTTCCCCTTCCTGAGTTTTACAGAAGTTTACCACAGTAGGAATCAAATCTGTTCAACATAGCATGCTTCCTTGTGTTTTGATTACTTATATGGTCAATATAGGTGGGAAAATAAAATAAAATTCTGTTCTTTTTCTACAGACCGTGACAGTTGGGGATCTTAAGCCTGAACCTGTTTTGTGGCATGAAGAATCAGGAAGGAGACATGCAGAAAATGGGAGGTAAGGCTTTGGATAATTTATATTGGGCAAAAGGCTTTGGTTATAATTCTGAAACTGTGTATTGGATTATATATAACATCTTGTCATCTAGCTGGCTAGAACTCTGACTGGGGCTCTGGTTTTCTATTTCAGGAAAAACCCTCCAGGATCTATTTCTGGCCGGCAGCTTGGAGAGGCAGCCCACAGACTACTTGTCAATTCCTTACAGGCAAAGGTTGACACTAATGGATTCCGTCATCCAATTAATGGACCCCGACCACCTTATGCTGTGCCAATGGGTCATCCACAGCCGTTGCCTTCCTATAATTATGAATCACGCCCAGGATACAATGAAATGTCACCTTCTGTATCAGTTCCTCCACTCCAAGGCCAAACACAGTTTCTACCTTACGCTGCTGTCCCTCCTCCTCAGCAGTATGGTTATACTCAACCCTACTCGCCACCATTGACGTACAATCCTCATCATCAATCACATTCCTACGAAAGAAATAACCATCAGCACCCTAGATCTCATCATTATGGAAGAAATAATTCCTCAGCTGTTCATGGTAGTGGAGGAAGTGCAAGGCATGGATATCAACCATCAGGAAGTTATCAGAATACCAGGTTTATGAATTCTTCGCAAGGTGCATTTGCTAGTCATCGTCATGAAGTTAGTTACCACAGCCAAAACTTGCAATCGCCTAGAGCTTCTAGTCATCAGCATGGTTACCAGCACTGGGCTCCACGGAATAATGCCTCTGGCCCCATGGAATATGGTCAACATTCGGCCAATCAATATTCTGTGTTAGATAGAAGAGGAAACGGGAAGCCGCAGCCACCGCCTGGTTATAGTCGCAAATAAATTTATTTCCTCTAGGGAATAATCTTCCCTACGAAATGAAATTGTTGTACCATATCTTTTTTCTCCCATTTAGGTGAGGTTTGAGAGTTGTACTATTAATTTCCGTTCATTGTCCAAATGTCAGTCGAGCCAAATGCCCTACTAACTTTCCAATAAGTTGATGAAAATGATAAATTATAGCCCTCGAACTCAGGTCTGATAACATCATACAATTTGGTAGTCCATTCCATTTGTTTGCGTGAGTTTGTCCCTCGAGGCCCGTCTATTATACCTGCCAAAGCTGTCAACTTTTACTTGGTAACATATGTCAACTGATGTATGGAGTATTGAGGGAGAATTTAATTTGTCTTTTTTTTTTTTTCAACTCTCAGTTGTATCGGTTTTTTTTTTTTTAAAAGGCCAACAATCTCTTCGTTAGCACTATTATCCCTTCCATACAATCATGCTAATATAATTAGCTTAAAGAAAATACCGTTAATTAGCAATTAATTAATTCTTAATAGCTTATCTAATGCAACAAATTCAAATCACAGCTCGGAACTCTTGAAGGTGATTATTGTTATATACATATACTCCAGTAAACACAAGCCGTTTCCTTATACCAAATGATCTCGCGGTTAGATTGAAGTGAACTTATAGAGCCGATGATCAAACAAATTGAAGTTTTGGACGATTTTAAAAGCAAAAACTCGTGGTGAGAGACACATCATCAAGTCATTTTTGACAACAAACACTGATTCACACATGCAAAGCGTGGATAATTCATGCTGATTGGCGAATGCACATTCATAAATAAATTTTTTTAAAAAGTATATGTTAATTGACCTGTGAAACTTGGGAGTCAACGAAAGGGAAACGCAAGCCTGCAATGCAATGCATACTTCATATAATATAATTGTTATTTGAGTTACGAACCAACCATTCCTTTGGATATTGGAAGGTATAGTATAGTACAATATAATACAGTGGTCTCTACTCTTTACGAAAAAGCATTAGGATCAGGATCATGCATGTTTGAAAGTTCCCAAACAACGCAGCACGCGATCGATCATGGATTCCAAACATTCATGAGTAGTGGTTTTTAATGATTTTTGTGGATGACTATGTGGTCACTTCAGCAGTTAAAATTTGACAGCACTAAATTTGTGGTTGCTAAGCCACTTATCTGTCTTTCAATCTAAATAAGGAAACACAAGACAGGACAGCCAGAAAATTCCCATTCCAGGATAATGGAAGCAAGATTTGACACGAAGCATTGACCAATATGCAGGCAGGCCAAATCCCAACCAAAACCCTTTCAAAAATTTTGTAGATTTATAGTGTGTTTAGTTTGATTTAAAAAAGTATTAAATTATAATTTGAGTAAAAAATTATCTTTTATAATTTTTGTCCAAATTATAAGTTTAGAATTTCAAAAAATAAGCCAAACACACACGGTAATCTATAGATTATGTATGACTAGCGTTTTGCCTCTCATTCCCCAATATCAAAAAAAAAAAAATCTCAATAAGTATTTTTTATTTTTAAAATTTTTTTATAAATATTTAATAAAGTGATATATCATTTTTTGTGATAAGAATAATATATATATTTAAATTTAAAAAAAATTCTTTTTACTGAGAAAGTTAAGGAGATAAGAAAAAATTAATAAGAATTGTGTATTGTCAGAGAAAAATGTGAAATGTACAGCAATATCAATTTATGCTTTTATCTTTTTCTAAAACTGTTTTTAAATAAATGTAAGAACATTTTAGATATATAAAAAAGTGAACTCCAAAAAAAAATCTCCTTTATTATAATGTAGATAAATTAATAAATAATTGAAATATCATTTTTTAAATATAAAATAATTATTTATTGTAAACTTTTATGTAATTATTTAATATAAAATATTATGTGTCAGTTGTTTATTTGTAAACTAATTCTATACAAAAATTTCTCCAACTCATCCACTTTTACAATTGGATTTTAAATTCGGTCACTTCTTTGCTCTTCCAAACACATCATCACAAAGGCTTTTCTCTGCGTTATTCCTAGCAATAAAAGGAATTATGTATTAGTAATATGCCGAGTGGCTCTTTCTTAACCCGCCATTGACCAACCCAAGAAAAGTGTGCAAGAGATTAAGATGATGTTTGGATAAATTTTAAACGAACGTTTATTTAAATAAAATTTATTAAATAAGTCTTATTTTATAAATGTGTTTAAAATAGCTAAACAATGTTTATATAAATATTTCGAAACACGTTTGTACAAAAATTATGAGTGTTTAAAATTTTAATAATTTATTAATATTAAAATATTAAAAAATATTATAAACACAACTACGATGAAATTGTTTTTAATTAGCTATTGCCGATTTTTTAAAAAGTTTTATCAATTTTTAATTTATAAAATTAAGCAGAAAACTTTCATACGAGTTTCTAAAATTATGTTAATAAATTCATTCAAATAATTATAAAATAATTCATAAAAGCCTAATTAATAAAATATTTAATTAAATAAAATAATAATAAACTCATTCAAATGAAGTATACTAATAAAAACAAATTTTAAAAGCATGCCACCAACTCTCTTTTTCCTAATAGACTCCAAATGAATAAGCCCTTTCTTTGTGAGCTACATAGAAAGGGTTAAGTGCGTGCTTGGTTTGTGGTTAGCGTTGAACAAAATCACGTTTGATTCAATTATACATTGTTGACTTTGGCTGCACGCATTCACGATCAAAGAAATCAATTTTGAGTTCATAATTGATTCTAAGCACAACGCCTCTTCTCTTACTTCTCACCACTTATTTTTCCTATAGACTATGTGTGGGGGTTTAGAGAGAATGAGAAAGAAAAAGATTTTAAAAAAATGAAATGAAAGAAAAGGAAGAAGAATAAAAGACTTACTAATAAATTTTTCTTTCATTATTTAGATGTTTTAAATTCTATAAAAAAATTTAAAATATTTATAAAAATTAATTTAGGAAGATTTTAAAAGATTACTTGAAAAATTTTATTTTTTTTATAAAACTTTCAAATAAAAAAAAGACTTATGATAAATTTGTCTTTTTTCTCATTTTTTCTCTTAATTACTTATCCAAACATAGCATTACAGTAGCTCAAAGCCAAAGACAACATGACCCTCATTAAATCTGGCCAGAAGTATGGGGCTAGGATTGGTTTTCATTGGTCTTGCTAATGGTAAAAAGAGAAGTCAATTCAACTGGGATTTTGAGACAAGGATCACAGACCATGCATTAAATTGAAGATTAAAAAAAAATCTGTACTTTGGATAGCAAATTTTTTTTTTCAATATTTAACTCGGGGTATATTTTATGTTTCTTTAATTAATTTCATGTCTAAATGTAATTTTATTTTATACTATTCTAACAAAGACAATTTTTTGAAAATATCTTTCAAATATTATTATCAAACATAAATCAATTTTTTCAATGTCAATTCTTTTATAATTAACTCTTTTAACATTAATTAATCTACGATCAATTTTTTTAATTTGTTTCTTCTCCGACCTTTTAAAGAATCAAACTTGAAACTCTACCCTATTTATCACATATTTGTCTGAAAACCACATGATCAACCTCATAATAATTTAAATAAACCTTAGTGGAAGATCACCCAGAGCACCATAGACGAACCTGAGTTAAATAATCAACCCATAGATCATGGAAGGGATGCGTGTGAAGAGCTAGAGAAAAAATGCATGTTTAATTTCAATTATATATATATGTTCATGCTTTTTGATGAAAGTAGGCTCATTAATTAATTGGTAATTAAATTCATGAATTCATGACTCATTCAACTTATTTATATATAAATTTAATTCAATATATCTAATTATAATAATATATTTAATAGATTTAGATGAATTAAATTATTTTTAGTTAATAGATGGTTAATTGAGCAATCAAAATATTGATTGCATCCAATAAATATATTTGTATAGTTTGAAGAATAACATATATTTGGACATATGAAGAGTTTAGATGTAACTAATTGAGAATGAATAAATTGAATATTTATATATTAAAATAGAATAATTGATAGATTAGATATTCATCTATTAAAA
Source organism: Castanospermum australe (assembly GCA_019955255.1). NCBI lineage: Eukaryota > Viridiplantae > Streptophyta > Magnoliopsida > Fabales > Fabaceae > Castanospermum > Castanospermum australe. Next base: position 349,310 of record NSJW01000961.1, read on the forward strand.
TAAGTCATAAATAAATTAAAAAGCTTTAACAATTTTTAATAAATTCTAAATAAATTATTTATTTATTTATATTTATTTATTAATGATCTAATTTAAAATTTATTTAATTTATTTATTTATCACTCCTAATTAAGTAGTATTTATTAAGTTTAAGAAATGTCATATTTATTTTAAAAAAATAAATATGATATTTATTATATTAATTTATTATACCGAACGAAGGAAAGAAGCACCTGTCATTATTTGGGCTGATTGGAGATGTTATTATATTTAAACAGCTTCACAAATCACACTTGTGGAGCAGGGTTTCTTTATTTTTTTAATAAAATATCACATATACAAAGCAAAAAGAAAACTTGACACAGAAGCACGAGCAAGAGTCTGCAACGAAGCACGAGGCAACAACCAACCAAATTAGATAAGATTTGTGGGGGAAAGTTCTAGATTGGATGAGTTTGAATTGAGGCGTGGAAGATTCATTCTTATTCCTTTTTTTTTTTTAAAAAAGTTAGGAATAATATTTTACTATTTATTTGATTCAAAAGAAAATGGAAGTAACAAAGAGACAAAGTGGTGCCATGAATGGAGGATGAGAGGGATTCGCATTTCACACCTGGCCTTGTGTGTGGGATTTGGGATTCCACATCGGAATATTTTTGGATACTCACGTGGCATTACGAGGTTGCAAAGTGGAACTTATCATGGGTGAGTTATAATATCATTATTGAGCCCTTGCTAATTAGTATTTTGCATCCCATCACATCATTGGCTACCACTTAATTCATGCCTTGCAATCTGGAGACCGCAAATTTTATTTGAGTTTCTGTGGTTCAACAAAATCTCTCAACAGCAACACTTCACTTTATTACAATTGACACACATATATACATATGCATTCTTTGAAATATGTAAATTTTACATTTTAATTAAAACACTTTTTAAGAGGAATAGTCCCTCCCAAAAAGGCTGGATATCAACAATTATTATGTGGCCACCACCTGTAGTCTTACTACAGATCTTAGTGTGAAGATAAACATAATTAAGTCATAACTATTGAGAAAGCAAATGAGAGACATTGAGTCATAGGCTCACAGCTATTGTGAAAAAGACTGAATTTTATCTCCAAATAAAATAATCCAAAAGGAAAAGGACATGAAATATTCCTAAAACATTCCCTCTCCACATGTAGTTTCTATGATTTATCAAGAATTAAATTTGTAACCTAACTCTGTTATCACTTATTGAATCAAGTACTTATTAATAAGTTAAAAATAATAATATAATTCTTTTTATTTAAGTCTATCAACAAGTGTCATACCTTAATCTTATTTTGATTTTATTTGAGTTTGTTAAGATAAAATGTTAATCTATTCAACCAACATTTTTTTTATTTTAAAGTATACTTTCTATATTAATACAACGCATTTGAAAAAAATAGTGATTTAAAATTTGAACTCAAATAATCTAATTAAAAAATAATAGACCGATCCTTACGTATCAAAGTTGAGCCACTGAGGGGTGTTACATTAATAGAAAGTACATGTCATTGTTTAATTATTGTTGAGAATTCAAATTGCCACCTTGTCTTTCTCTCATGGGAAAAATTAAGTAGAATAAGGACGAATTAAGGAGATTGGAGAAGCGAATTGAAAATTTAAATAAGAAAAATAACAGTGTTACGATGCTTATGTTCCCAAAATTCTTCCACATGAGATGACAAATTCCCCCAAATGAATGTTAATACTTTGTCGTATTCATTGCAACTAAAAGCATTTGTATTTTCAATAATATCTAAGCATATCCAAGTTAAGCATTAAGTACAATAAAAAAGAAATAGATGTACAAGTACAATTACTTTTTGAGTCACTGAACCGAACAACATCAAGTGCAAGTTACAACAATGCCTTGGTTTTTTGTTAAGAAGGGTGGCATACTCTGACACGAGTGACGTGCACTGCGAAGCCTAAGTTTCCCAAGTGAGTTGTGCATTGCATTAGTGGATATATATATATATGTATATATAACTATAAAAACATCAAAAACATTCTTCGTTTAGGCGCCAAATTAGAATTTGTTTTAATGAAACATATTAAAGAAATATTAAGAGATAAAATTTTATGAAAATTTGGGAGACATCAGCCCCTCAAGAATAACAAGGAGCGGCGCCTAGACAAATCCAAGAGATTTTTTTTTTCTACTTATATGCTTTCTTTTTATTATAAAAATGTATACACTCTTTTTTTTTACACATTTTTATTTAAATGTAAATTTATGAAAAATGACACTAATTATTTTTTATATACGCTAATATATAATTCACTATTTTTAAACATAAAAGTTTAATTCTAATTTATTATTAATTTAAATTTTTTATTATTATTTAATTATATATTATCAAATCATTAAAAAAATTTATTATAATAACTAGATTCAAGGAAAAGATATTCTTTTGGTGAGGTGCCGATATGCCCTTAACAAAATTCTTAAAAATAATCTTAAAGTTTAAATAAGAAAACAAAAGATGGCATTGGAATTGAAATTTGAATTTGATTCTTTTAAAGTAAAAAATTTATTTTAAAAAGTAAAATAAGGAATATTAATTATTAATAAAAAAATTAAGAAAATAAATTTTAACAACTTCATAATATTATACATGTATATATATTTATTATGATTTTAATTATTAATTTTTTATTAATTATTAATATTTTTTATTTTATTTTATAAAATAAACATCTCATTTTAAAGAAATTAAATTTTTAAAATTTCGAAATATCAGATAATGAGATTCAAGAAAAAATATATCATGAGACGATAAATTGAGTGATGTAAGATGGGATGCGGATATTGATATGCGATAAATCGTGTGCGGGCGGCATGGACGACGGATCTGATTCTCATCTTAATTAAGAGAACCATCGACACCGAATAATTCTCATTTCGTTTGGCCATTTGCTTTTCAAACCCATTGCTGACTCCGTGCTTCCTCTGCTTTCCCTACCGCAACAAACACGTTCCCCTATTTTATTCTATTCTCTCTGTCCCTCTCGTCGTAACCAATCCAAGCAAAACCATAACCATTCGCTTTTCTTCTTCCTCTTCCTCTTATGGAAACTCAACAGCAACCCATCACCAAGTCTAGGTTCACTCGCGTCTGCGTCTTCTGTGGTACCAGCCCCGGAAAGAACCCCAGCTACCAACTCGCTGCTATCCAACTCGGAAAACAACTGGTAATTGTTGACATAAACATCTCCATAACACTATCTCATTCTCAATTCGTCTTTTTCATACTATTATAAGAACACCCACAAACCTCAATACAATTTAATTATTATAATTTTCTCGTGTGAGGCTTTCGAGTTTCAATCCTGTGCTTTCGCATTCTATTGGATATTTTTTGACACCGTTTGCTCCAAACTCTCTGCCCAAGCAAAGTGTGTTCTGTCCTCTACCCCCTCTGCGCACCAAAATTTCGGTGACTTGGGTTAAAGATTGACGTTATACGAAATTAACAAAAAAAAATTCAATACGGGTGGAGAGGAACATTGACTTGGTTTATGGAGGAGGAAGCATTGGGTTGATGGGTCTGATCTCACAAGTTGTCTTTGATGGTGGACGCCACGTGTTGGGGTAACTCATCGCTCCCTCCCTCTGTCTCTGTCTGTTTCTTTCTGTATTCGTGATGCTGAAGAATCTTCCTATTTTTGCAGAGTCATTCCCAAGACTCTTATGCCAAAAGAGGTAATTTTAATTTTTTTATAAAAAAATTATGGTATTGAAGATTGCAGTCATAAGTTTAAATAATAACGTTCAAAGAAAATAAAAATTAGTGGAATTGACGAGTATTTGGTTAATGGGTTCAGATCACTGGACAGACTGTAGGAGAAGTAAGAGCTGTATCGGGCATGCACCAACGCAAGGCCGAAATGGCCCGACAAGCCGACGCATTTATTGCCTTGCCAGGTTTTTCTTTTCTCTTTTTTTAAACTTGTGCTCTCTCTTATCTCGTTAACAATTCTATTTCTCTCTTCTCCTCGCCCACTTGTTGTGTGTAGCATGTGTACACGTATGGATGCCAGAGATTCTTACTTTTTCTGTACTAACAATTTTCTCTTATCTATTTATATTTGTATTTGATTAACTTCTACACAAAAAAATACCAAATAAAATTACTCAAAACACACAATAAATTTCAAAATTTTTTATCCTTACCTAAAAATTTTCACATTTGTTGAGATTAGTTTCATTCGAAATATTAACACAGTTGCTATGCAATAAATCTCAACTGGTATCACCTATTCTAATTTATATATATATATATATATATATATATATATATATATATATAAACAGATGAATTTTATTTAAATAATATATCTGAAGCACAATGGTACAATTTGACTAATAATGTAATGTTCTCGTTCTTTCATATTTCATGGATATTGTAACTATGACCCTTTCTCTGCATATACCTCCATCTTGGATCTTGCATTCTTTCTTGTCATGATTGGGAAAGAGAAAATCGCTTCCCAAGATAACTGTATCAGTAACTGTCAACCCCGTATTCGTTGCAACTACGATTCTTATCGGTGGTAAATCCAAAGAAAATTCTATTAATTCCTTGGGAAATTTATATTCCTGTAGGTGGATATGGCACCCTCGAAGAACTATTGGAAGTGATCACCTGGGCTCAGCTAGGAATCCATGATAAACCCGTAAAGATATGGAAAATCATAACTCTTTTTATTAGATAATAATTTTTGTTGTTAAAAGAAGATTAAAGAAAAGTCATAATATGAGGGTCTTAATCAATGAAAAGTTAAAACAATTTAAAGTGAATGATTAAGGGGGAAAAAAGAATGAAAAATGAGAAAATGGATTGGATGGAGATGGTTGCAGGTGGGGCTGCTGAACGTGGATGGTTACTACAACTCGTTGCTGTCATTCATGGACAAAGCAGTGGACGAAGGCTTCATAACGCCAGCTGCCCGTCACATTATTGTGTCTGCCCACACTGCCCAAGAGCTCATGTCCAAGCTCGAGGTGCAAATTACATTTTAAATTCATGCTTCTCATTACCATTTCATTTAAATACATGACATTATACCTGTCGTAGACACATGATGTTTAAAATAATAGACTTAAATTAAAAAAATTCTAAAATAATTTATTATTTTTCTCTTAATTTCTTCTCAGTTGCTAAGATCATAAAAAAGAGAAAAAAAATTTAAATGTGAAAACAGATAAAGATAGTGAGATTTTTTCTTTTTACAATTTTATTTGCACGGTCTTATAAGTTTCGGAGTTAATTGTACTTTAAATTACACGCACAATAGGTTAATTTGTACATAACTTTTAAGTTAAATTAAATGTTGTCTTTTTTGCTTTTGTTGAAAAGTTGAATGAGGTCTTATATATATCTTTGTGTGTACACGTGGCTCACGTGGGAGCAACGTGGTGGGCCTTATTTCAGCCAAATGATCTGAGCCGTTGCTGTGTTATCATATGACCAGGAATACGTCCCCAAGCACTGTGGCGTGGCCCCGAAGCTAAGTTGGGAGATGGACCAACAACAGTTAGTTAACACTGCAAAGTCAGACATTTCTCGCTGACCAAGTCCAATCTACTTTTCATTTTCTCGTCGTCCCCAGTAGAAAACTATACCAAAAAAAATGATCCCCAGCAGAAAATAGCTTTGTCCCCTTGCCTTTCTCAATCCAAACGAAGCCTTTTGGCTAAGATTGTGTATTTTCTTAATTACCAACAAATTGTGCATTAGAATCTGACCAGGATGATCAAAGATGACATATTATAGTAATACTACAAAATTTCTATCATTGTCGGTGCTTAGTCTCATTATCATTATTGTTACTTATTTTATATTCAACTATAAATAGATGGGTTGTCATATATATTATATATATATACCCCCCAAAAAAAAACCCAAAAAAGGGGGGGGTTCTAAACTGATTTTTTTTTGTTTGTATCTTAAATTCCGTTTTCTTTAATATATATATATATATATATATATATATATATATACCCCCAAAAAAAAACCCAAAAAAGGGGGGGGGTTCTAAACTGATTTTTTTTGTTTTGTATCTTAAATTCCGTTTTCTTTAATCCCATTCTTCAAAGAGCTCTTTTCTCCTTTTTCTATTGAAAAAACAAACGTTCATCTTCAGTCACAAAAGCCAAAATTCAGGAAAAATCGGAACCGTTAACTATTAATTCCTGAACGATTCTTGAATTTGAATCTAAAAATTCATTAAATAGATTGGATAGAAAATCCAAATTTTAACACGACATGTGCTGTCCCGAACGAATATGACTGCAATAAAGTAAGAGACATATATATAGATAACTATAGCTAGAGTTAGATCTGTGCATGTTTAATAAATACAAGCCTTATTAAGTTACGCACTCCAATTGTATTCTCAAATTATATATATATATATATATATATATATAAGGCAAGGATGATGACACATTAAAAATAAAAATATAGAATGCAAAACGAGGTGGAATGTTGACATGATGAACTTACATCGGCATCTATGACTATTATCCTCTTTATTAGTTTTCACCTTTGGGTTCGCGAGGTACCCTATTATTTTTTCATTATTCACCACACGGTGAGAACAATGAGACATTTTCTGGGTCTTATTAAGTTATTCTAACCAGCATAAGGTTAGCAAATATTGCTCCTATCCTATGGGTTCAAAATGTTTATATTATGAAATTTCAATTTGTTGTTAGCCATTTCGTACATGACACAACAACTAATGTGGCCAATTTGTAATATATACTTACTCTTTTTTTTTTCATGACTACTACTTGCTTCTTCCTCTAAAAAAAAATTAGAGGCCCGTTTGGAAATTGGAATGCTTCTATGTTTTCATTTTTAACCCACATATGGTTGTTAAGGTTGTTGAAATTTTGCCCATTAAATATTATACCGTTTTTGTAATTTTAAAGTAATAATAATATTAAAATAAATTTAATTTTTAACTAAAATTTTTTTATAATATTATTCAGTTTCATATTATTAAATATTAAATATTTTAAATTATTATAATTTTAATTAAATTTTTAATAATTTATAATTAAATATTAATATAAAATACTTTATATTAATAATAGATTAAAATTAAATTTTATTAAAATAATGACTTTTTACTTTAATAATGAATGTGGAATTCAAGGTTGCATGTATCATTATTTTTATGAACGCAGTAACGTAGACATTTTGAGACATTGACAACGATTCTTCTACAATATTTATATCAAAACTTGGCAGCAATTTTTGAACAAATGACTTTTTAAGTTTTAATTTTTAGTACATGCTATATTTATTCTTTGTGTACGTGTCGTAATTAAAATATAAAAATGATGAAATTCATGATCTTTTTTTATTTTTTTATAATCTAAGGTGTTGATATTTTACGTGATTAATTGAAGGGAGGACACCGGTCCTTGACCATACTCAGCGGACAATAGACGTTGGACAAAAGGGGACGACAAACCAAGCAACGAAGGAGGGTAGGTAGCCTCCAGCTAGGAGGTTAGCTGGTGTTCTTGAGCAATTGATGTTAGCAGATAAGGCCCTGGGGACAATGGACCAGTGAATGCTGCACGTGTGCATGGCGTTTTGCTCAATAGAATCAGATTTTTCTCTATTCAACAAGTGGTGGGCACCGGTGGGAACCAGGAAGAAGGCCTTAAGTTTTTTCTGTTTAATTCTTTTTTCTGGTTTTGGACAAGCATCATATCAGCCTGCTTCATAAACTGTTCCTGTGGCAATGGGAATCATGCCTTCACTAGTCTTTCATTGTGTGCATCGGTCTTCGCTCTTTCCTTTTTGCCCTGGTCAAAAAGATAAAACTGATTAAATATAGTTTAAGCTGTGACAACAGCGAGATTAGTGACTTTGGGAATTGATTGATGCCCCACCAGAAGCTTTATTCGCAATTGAATCATTGTGTAGCTTTTTTCTTACTTTCGCTTGTGCTGTTGGACTTTGCTTCCAACTTCTCCTCTTTCCTAGTCAGTTTCACATCAATTTCTCGTCAAACAGAGTCGACATTCTGAATATTATTGCCGTCGGGCATAGAAAGTCCGTATGTACTCTCCGAGCTCTGAGAAAGGAGACAAAAACATTGACGTTTTGAAAGCTTTGAGACTCTCATGAACGCACTGAAATTCCATAGTATGGGGTCTCGGCACGAAACTTTCTGCTACAACAGTTCCTGCTGAACCTGAAAGTAAACATTCCCGTCTGGTTCTCTCTTTATGCTTTTAGATCACTTGCTCCTACCCTTGACCTCAAGTCCTGCTTCCCTCCACACCAACTCCATTCGTTGTTTTTTCCTCCATAACCATAATTTAATTCATAATCTTGTTTCATAGGTTGTGACTTGTGAGTTGATGAAAAGATAAATTTTATTTTCCCTTCCTAAAAAAATCATCTCTGCAGAACCGAGGATCACTGTTGATGTACGTCGGCAACAAGCGGTCAAGTGTAGGTAGTCGTAGATGTAGGATAAAACATATATCCTAATATCCCCTAAATCATTGATGCATGATACATGACCACTTAGGATGAATCCACTACAAGAATCTATGAGAAGACTGGACACACGTGTCTGCAAAATTGACTTCTATGATGAATTAGGAGCGGAATGGGATCTTGGCCTCATAAAATATTAGTAACCTTAGTTATCACTTATCGGGGTCTTAATTTATCAAATTCGGCACATAAAGCAGTACATTTTGTTATTGGGTCCAAACTTAATATACAAGTGATTTCTCAATTCACTGGATTACTTAATAATAACTATATAGGCTTGAGGAATTATTAAACTAAATATTTATTCATTTAGTTTTAACAAACAAAATAATCAAGAAGGCCAAATTCTTACAGTAGATATATAGATGTCGATGCAACGGAAATGTACAATGCAGGCGTAATTTGGATCCTCTTATGAGTTTTTCACGTGACAGAATTACATGGATAGAAATAAACCCAGAAAGATACACGTAGAGTAAAATCTGTAAGATCGTGTGGGTCTAAGATTGATTGCTTGAAAGGCAATTGAAGATCAATATACTATAAATAAATTAATTAATTTAAGATATATTTTAGAAACAATTACTACGAAAGAGCTGGTGAGATGGACCTATCCAGACGCCAAAGTCTACAGTACATAACAACCAAGCCTATTATATTGTTACAATATTATTATTATTTTTTTATCTTTTTTCATTTGTTAGTGTTGGGAAATGAAAAAAAGCTTCATTAGATGCAAACATGTGGTTGATATTCTTACACTCAAACAAACATCTGCAAGTTTAGTTTTCATCCTCCTTTGCGCGGAATTGATAGGACGGGAAGAAAGCTACAGCTTAATTAGGTAAAGGATTGAACTGCTGAAGATGTGGTGACTAAACTTTGATAAGAGGCTGACTATGACTGCACTGTTATATGTGCTTGGTTCTGCTTGGCTACTTGCATAGAAATGTTCCTGGAATCAATGCAAGTCTCATTTAGAAAGGGTCCACCAATAAGTGCTCCCTTGGCTACATGGGATTGGGATCAGATGAATCAAGACACTGGAAGCCTTCTTTGCAGCTAGTTTTTGCATCAGCTGGAATTGAAGCTCCCCTATGATGCACGAATTGTGGGAATTTATTCCCATACCCCAATAGAAAACTCATATGCATAGGATTCTTGATTTCTTGCACAAGACGTAATGAGGCTGGAACTGGAAGCATTACATAAAATTTTCAATTTGGACATGGGTCACTGATTCACTTCCTGCAGAATAACTGGTATTCTGTGCAAATGATAATATTCCATTACTTAAGATTGGCAAAATTTCGAAGATCTGAGGGCCGGGGGTAAAGGAATTTGAATCACATTTTAGTTTTGCAGTCTGTGATGTAAGCATATAGTCGTTGTAAAGAGCAGCTAAGAATGCAGAAGCAACAAGATGCTGTAGAGAGTTCCATTGGCTGACCCATATAAGACCTTCTGTATTGAAGAAAAAGAGAACTAATTACAGAACATGCAGCAGTAGAAATATCATTCTAAAAATGAATTTCAAATAATGTGAATCAGAAAAAAACAAAAAATTATCCAGAAGCATGGACTATCAGAGTCACATGCAATAAAAACTGGTAGGCGTTTTAAATATTTGATATCCGCCTATACCTCAGTTTTGCTAATTGCGTCTCAAGTCCCAATCAGCTGCCAGAAAAATATGAAGAGACCATCTTCAAATTAACATCCTTCCTTGCTGAATTTTAGCACTTAACAACTTTATTTAATTAACAAGATGTGAAAAATTCATTAAAACAAAGATTATAGAATAATGTCTCCACAACTATTTCACCACTATCCTTACATCTCTCTACCAAAATCTTGTGAGGGTTTACCCTCTGAAAACTCCACCATGTAGTCTTAAAGAAGCTTAATCTGGATAGCAAAACCTGCACCAAGAAAGGATTATTATTAAAGGTTCCTTTCGTATAACGAGAAGCATCATTCAGGTTGAGAGAAAGCCACAGGAGACCGAACTCTTGATTTATCTCAACTCTGTTCAAAGACAGAATTTAAGCCAATAGGTTTCCTCTCTATGTCCCAAAACAAGGCATGTGATGTGCAGGATGCAATGAAAATTAAAAAAAAAAAAAACCATGTTCAATAGCAACATTCATAAACTAATGATGGTCTTCGGTTAATAAAAAACGCAAACTAGAAATTGAATAAAAGATTGTGGCGTTGAGCATTTCTTAACAAGAAAAGAGGAGCATACCTGAATTCCAGCAAGCTTGTTATTGTCCCAACTAAACCAGATTGGACTTCCACATTGAGCATAGTCTTCTCCATTTTAGCCAGTCACATACTGAAGGTAAGAACCATCCCCCGTAGCATATGCTGCCCATGAAAGCTCGTTAAATATCCTGTTTGAGTTCTATATGTCTGGACTTCAGGTATGTTCTCGCTAGAAGTTCCCCTGTGATTGTCTTGTCTGCAAAGGCAAACAATTGTTTTGCATGCTAGAGGAGGGTACTTTAATATGTAGAAACAAAATTTTCAAAGACCAACGACGTTTCAGCTGCAACCTCTGCATCTGGACAAGATGTGTTCACTGTGCGAGTGGCCGATCCTGAGACTTGGCTTCAGGCCTATCCCAACATTTGTGATCTGCTACAGGATCAACCACCTGCCACAATGAATTTAGAAAAGGGAACAAGTTAAAACAAGTTTACCTAAAATCTTTTTTTTTTTTCAATAAGTGATTTTTCTACTTAAACTGTTTTATAAATTTAATCTCTTCAAATTGAAAATGATAATTATATGACACTTCCCATAGTATATGATTTTTAAGAATTGAATTACAGTTACATAGCTTATTTTCACTATTACAACAACTCATGGGTTACCTAAAAACCTTTTTGTTTAATTGCTTTAATCCATCTAGTTTAGTTATTTAAACACCTATAGTTCTAATTAGCACTGTCTCAGTAATTCCTTTGTCGTGCATGTGAGTGTTTAAATAACTGAATCAATTAAAGCAATTAAACTAACAAACATTTATGTTTATATTAATATCATTTAATCATGTATTAACTTTATAATGATAAGAATTTTGGGATATTCAAACCCCAAAAGTTAACTTTTGTGTCAGGAGAGCTCGGGACGATATAAAAATCTCACATTTTTAATGTTGACTCAAATTCCATGCTTTGCAATTAGATCACAATATATTTTTCTTGTTTTTATACAGTTAAAAATATTAAAATGCAGAAAATATCTTAAGTTTAAGATAAAACCATCTTATAAGATGTTTTACAAAGAGAAAAGAAAATAAGGAAAATAGAGCCCTCCCCGAAAGGAAGAATTAATAAGATTTGGTGGGAAAATCAGCTAACGCACTGTGATATGATAAGGATTATATGTAAGATACCACTTACGATTTATGAGGAGTGTGGAATGAGTCGCAAGAATTAGAAAATATTATATTTTTTAAGAATAATACATTAATCTTATTACAAAAAAACAAAGAATAATACTTTAATCAGAATAAATCATAATACAAGTAAAAAGAAAAAAAATTGAATATTTTAAAGTACACAATGTATTTTAGAGAGTATAATACAAGTGAAAATTTATTGATAAAAAAATCAAGTGACACTCTCACTTTGAGAAGAACAAATTTATAATTTATTATATATGAGTTTATATTTAATCAAATCATAAGACTTATATTTTTTAATCAATGATTATAAATATTATCTCTAATTAATGTATCTTTCACTTCTCACAAGCTAAATTTCAAAAAAAATTAAATGCATATTTTTTATTTAAATATATAATATTATATTTTTTGGTACAAAATATATAATATAGTCTATATTATTATAAAAGAGATTTTTTTTCTTTGATTTTAAATTTTTAATATTTTAAAAATTATTAATAATTAATTGAATACAAATAAAAAATAAATAAAATTATAATACAAAAATTACATGTTATAATTATAACTAATTCTAAACACAAAGAATTATCTTCTTTTTACATATATTATCATAATTAATTTTAAATATACTTTCTTTTTATATATACTATTATAACTGAAATTAAATATGTTTTAATTTTTTTACAAAAATATATTTATTTAAGTAATTAATTTATAATTATAATAAAAATTATAATTACTTAATTTATAAAATATTTATATAAGTAAAAAAACAAAAGATTATGAATTGAGAAGCATCACAGTCCTTTATCAATACTCTAGTATTATATAATACATAAAGTATTACTTTCAAAGTGACCAAGTATTTATCAATAGGACTGCCGCAACACAACAGAAGGGAGAGGAAACTCTGAAATCAGCCAATCCCTTCGTGACATGTTTCTTAATTTCCCCAATTGCAGTTAATTTTGATTTTGATTTTGATCTTGATTTTGGGTGCCTCCATTCCAATTCCATTAGGTCTCTTAAAACCAAGTTGACATTACTTTAAAAAAATTTTGAAGTATCATTTTCTTCGCCGATTCAGAGTTTAGACATTAGACAGAATTAGATTGGAAGAGGATTCAAAATTTCAACTCTTGCTCGCTCGCTCGCTTGCAAATTTCTGGCCAGGTGAGCTACCACATTACAGCGTTCCTTTCATTCATATCTCTATATACCCGCACGTAATTATCGATCGTCATTGCCCCCTTTTCCTCATGAAAATTTCTGCTAAAGCTTCAGTGATTTTTTCTTTCTATTAATTTTTTGAACTCATAGAATTCAAAGACGACAACTGTGCATATTGAAATCGGCAATCTTTTTGTCGGATTGACTTTTCGTTATACTGGCCGTTTTCTTTTTGTTGTTGTTTGTGGAATGTCTACTAGGGTTTCACTCCAGAGTACCATTTCATTCAATTTTCAGCCTTTTACTGATGCGTCTATCAGTAATTTTGTTGAAAGGCATTTTACTCAATCACCCCTTTTTGCTATGCTTTCCTGATCAGGGGTTTCTCTAATGCTTGTGATTACTGCCCAAAAGACCACAGGCTAGAATTAATCTATTCTTAATATTAGTTATTTCGAAAATGGGTTTTCAATTTTATTTCCAATTTATGTTTAAACTCTCGACCTCTGATATGTGTAGTTGTTCGTACTTCGGTCATCCGTTGTCTACTTCAATTGCATATTGATATTGTTGTCAACCTTATTTATATTCCATTCCATGTCCTTGTTTGTATGCAGTCCTGTTCATTTAATAGATTCATGGGCTAATTCTGAGTTGCATTTTGTATAAGTTTTAGCTTTGCAATTCTAAATTGCATCACTATAAAATTTTCATCTCCTTTTTGTTTCATATATATTGGGTGTTAGATGAATCACTTTTGGTATGACGATGTTTTCTAGATATTGTTTCTCTTGTTATTTTATAGCTTTTGTTGCCATTTATATTTTAGAATTTGGATGCATGCTTATCCTGCTTGAATTTCATATAATTATGCAATTGTGAAGAAGAAAATTTTCCATCAATCAAGCGGTTTGTGATTATAAATCTAGAGAAAATGTTCATTTTAAATCACTGGTCTAAGTTGCTATTTAAATTGCCTTTACATTATACAAACATGCAGAGAGGCTCAATTTGAGTCATCTGCATACAGCAAGAGCATTGTTTGGATCAAAATTCAATTCAAGGTAAAAATGAGCAAGCTATAGTTGTATTTCTCATGTATCCATCTTTTATCCCTTTTCTTCGTATAAAGAGAATTATAAATTTTTACCATAGGTGGACATAGAATAGAAGAGCACATGAATGTCTGACAAGTTTTTTGGAATCAGAATATCTGATAGCCCTGTTGATCATGAGGGATTCTTGCATGGACCCAGGATCCATGAAACCCAGACAATGGGAGAGGTGGTGTGCGCGTGGGGCCTACGTTACTTCACGCAAGAATCTCTTGTTGATCATAGGCCATAAATAAGATTTTCCCATCCTCTTGGTTGTGTGATAAACTTCGGATGAATTAGGGGCGTTAGTAGTGTTAAGTCCTCACTCATTCCTACACGTAATTAGACTCTTGAATCCTCCCTGGTTACACATATTAGTCTTTTCCTAAAATAATTAGAGGTTTTGCCAAATTTTCCTTTTCAAAATAAATTTGGTGGCGACTCTTGTTATATTTATTTGGTGCCTCTCTTGTCATGGTGCCCTCCAAGGTGGTTAGGACACTATTCTACACTGAACTTGTTGATTTGTGACTTGAGTGAGCATAAGCTTCTTAGCAAGAGGCTCTTTTTACTTTTTCTTAAATTTGAGTGGAATTAGTGCAAGAGGTTTTTTTTTATGAGAATGCTGGCAAGGAAAGTTTTGATTTATATGCATTTGTACAGGTGTAGATGGAAACTGAACCCTGTAATCAACCCAAGCAAGAGCGTTCAAGGACAAGATGGACAGCAGCCCTTGACAAGATATTTGCAGATTTGGTTGTCAAGCAGATTCAACTGGGGAACAGACCAAACAATGTTTTTGACAAGAAAACATGGAATCACATTCGTGATGAGTTTAATAGGCAAACAGACCTTAATTTCAATAATAATCAATTGAGGGAAGCATCTAGATGTTCTTCGGACACGCTTCTATAATATGAAACCTGCTTATGATCAAAATAATGACTTTTTAATGGATGATTCCTGTTGCATTGGCTTTGAACGGTGGGAAGACATAGGGGTAAATTCCTTTCTTTATAGAAGCAATGTTTTCCTTTTCTTTATTTTTATTATGAATTTAATGGGTTTTGTGTATTGGCACAGCCTAGGCGTGAAACAGTTAAAGTGAAAGATTGTCCAATATATGAGCAGCTCTGCACAATATTCATAGATTCAGCCGCTGATGGGAAATATGCCCAATCTAGTCATTACGAAGAGTTGGACAAGTCTGTTGGAATAGATGCTGCTGGCTTAACTTCATGTCCAGAAGCTAGGGTCTCGCATTATGAAAACCCATCATCATCGAACGCCATACAGGGGAATACCACAACTGCAGAGAAGGTAACCAAGAATTCTCTAGAAAGGAAAAAGAAACGTCCTTATGAGACACAAACTTCTAGTCTGGATCAAGACGCGTGCGATGCTATGGCGGAAGCCTTGTTAGAGATGGTTGCTGTTTCAAGGTTAAGGGTAGCTGTTTCAACTGTTACTGATGATAAATTTTCCATAACAAACTGCATTAGGGCTCTGGATGAGATACAAGGCATTGATCAATGGGTCTACTTTTCTGCATTGGACCTCTTTGAGGACCCTAGTTTAAGGGAGACATTCATTTCTTTGAAAAGTGACAAGATACGACTGACATGGTTACAAGGAAAAGTGCGGAAGAGTACCCTCCGTTAGATCTAAGCCAGTTTGAAGTCAACTGTATAGCCTGTATTTACTTTAGCATGACGACTTTGTTTATAATATACCCTCTTTTTCGGCTGGAAGTAATCCTGTTTTAGCTCTTACAACCTGCCGTTTATAAGAGCTATTTCATCTGGACATGATTTCCATAGTTATGTGTTTGATGTAAGTGTAAAATATTGCATGTGACAGGCGTTAGGGGAAGTGTGAATGAAGTGGCGCGTGCAAATAGTAAAAATATATTTCCTCGAGCTTTCCATGCACAACTTTTTGCATGTCTTTCGACAGTGTTGTATATACGTGTGGTTTATGGACCTTCGGTTTGATTCGGATTAGATATGCTGATTTAAACCATGAAATGTTGCACTGAGCATTTCTGACTAATTTTGGCGTGAATGAATCTTAGATTTAACATTTCTATGACCCTGTGTTTGGAATCTTTCAATGAAAGAAACACTTCTTTATAATGATATTATTTTAAGAATTCAATAAATTTGCAAATTATTTTATGTAATACATATGATTTATAAATCCTGCCACTTTTGATAGCATTTGTAATCATTTTATTTTGAAAGTTTTTTTTTTCAGTTCTAAAGTGTTCCAAACATTGGATGAAGGAAATTACCAGTAAAATTTTCTTTAACAAATAGATAAATAACTAACTACAAGTTCAGCGTCAAAATTGAGAAGACATCCCACGTCAAAAAAAATAATAATTGAGAAGACATCTGTTGTATCACTGCTTCATTCAGTAGCATCAGGTGATGAAAACGCAAGTGTCTACGCCATAATTCTTTAACATATAATGAATTTCAGATATTAAAGTGCAACCTAGGCGCTATGGCCCTTCTTGCAAATAGACATAACAGGTATAAGTGTATAACCATGCGTCTCAATAGGCCATTTTTAGTGTGTGTATTATTTATTTATTGTAAAATCAAATCCAAACACACGTTCAATGGTGAAATTTGAACCTAGGAAAATAATATCCAAAGTCCATTTGGATACACTTTTTTTTTATAAAAAAAAATTATTTTTTTTAAAAAAATACTTTAACACATTTTTAAATGTGTTTGAATGTAACTTTTAAAAAAAAAGTTATAAAAAATTAATTTATCTTTTTTTAAAAACTAATTATCTTTAACTTCTGAAAAATATAAAAAAATAAGTGATTTTTAATAAATTTTATGATAAAAATATCTTTTATTTTTATTAAAAATTATATTTTATATCTTCTTTTTTCTTCTTCTAAATCTTATTTATACAAATCTTTTTAGATAATTTTATAAATTACATTTTAAACAACATAACTTTATGTCGTTGTACCCTAATATCTTAAATTAAATTTTAATTTCAATGACTATATCACTTAAAAAAAATAAAATAAAACATTAGCCACTTATTGTTAAATTTTTAGATACACAATTAGATATATTATTATTACTTTATGTCTCGTTTTTCATGATATTATTATCATGACATATTTAAAAATCTTACCGTTTCTATTATGCTAGCCCATTTAATCATATATTATATATCATAACTTATCATATTTTACATTTGAATGTCTTTTTCAGTAATTTTAATAAAAATTAAGTGCTTCTATTATTTTTTATCGAAACAAATTTAAATATTTTTTATTATTTAAAAATACTTTTTAAATATTATATCCAAGTACAAAATTACTTTTTCTTTAAAAAAAATCTGCTAAAATTATATATATATAAAAATATTTTTTAAATAAACTTATCCAAACAAGCCCCAAATCTTCGTTCACATCTAAAAACACTGCGTTCTTCATGCGAATCCGTAGGCAAGAACCTGGACTCTTACCTTATTACTTGTGAAAACTGTTCTGGAGTCTGGGCCTGCTCACATCAAGGCACAAGTTAAAAGTGGAAAACCGAAATCCTGTCAACTAGACTGTCATGGATGAGGAGGAACATGATTTCACATTCCATTCTTTGAGCTTCTTAAAGCAAAATGTGACTCAATCAAAACTGAAAACTATCCTAAATGCTTAACAGCTACTAACCATCGTTTTTCCAAAATCAAAAGAAAAATATGTATGGCTTTCAGCAATTTCCAGCCTTCCCACACAGATAATTCCTACTTCCCACTACAGAAACTAATTATGTCTCTGTTATCTGTAAACGAGTACAAATCAGCTATTTAAAATAGTCAACTTTCCATCAACATGAGTTGATTCAACATTCAGCAGAAACTACACCAATGATAATAATTTAGTCATAGTTCTTTAGTCCTTAGGCTAAATACCCAACAAAAGTCTAATGTTTTACAATAGGACATTGAATGATTGAATAAAATAATGTCTAGAAGTGCCAAAATTTTACACAGATAGGTCACAAAAGGGAGGGGGCCTAGTATCACTGATTAAAAGGTAAACCAAAATACCAAATGAAAGCTTGAAGATGGATTTATACAGTTATTTGTATTACGTGTGTACACAGATCAAAGAAATTAAACGAGTACATTAACCTCACGAGTAAATCCAAAATCAGCGCCACTTATTATTGGCTGAGCTCAGTCATCATCTTTGAATTCTCTGATCAAGATGAACACAAAATAGTGGTTAACAATACAAGCGAAGACCTCAACGCTACTTTTTCAATTACCAGAACTCATTTTATTGCAAGTAGTGATTCGTAATTTGACTACAAGATAAGCTAACCAAGGCAACATTTAAACTTTTGTTGACTAAACTCATATGATGCTGTAATATTAGCTTCCTCAATATCATTGATCCATTTAGCCTCTTACATGCAAAATCATTTCTTATAGCCCTATTGTTATTGCAAAATGAAGTGCTGATTGACAAAATTGTCATGGTGTGCATAATGAATAGCTTGTCCATTAGTAAATTACAAAGGGAAAAAAAAAATCAGACTGCAGAACTCCATACCTTCGGTCAAGGTAACGAGGTTGAATTCCAGTTCCTTGACAAGTGGTGCATGTCAGTGAACCAGCACCATCACAATTTATGCACCGAGAGACCTCCTTCTCATCCCCACCAAGATCTACTGTCACACTGCCAGTTCCCAAGCAAAATCTGCATCTCTCTGGCGAAAGTGTGACAATTTCAAAGGCAAGGTTAGTAAAGAACTATCAAACAATTGAATTGTCATTTTTAAAGGTAAGAAGTTTAAACAGGTGGATATATGGGCTAGCATATCACCGGGATGCTGTAGTGCCGAGACAATCAAATTGTCATAACTAATGAATTCTTCTCTCCCTATAAATTTAGTGCAGATGAATTGTATCCCGTTGCCATTCTTAAGTTGTACATAATTGATTGTAAATTTTCATAAACAAACTCATTCATGAAATCTTGAGCAACTCGTGGGAGAAAAGATGTTTATGAGATTCAATCAGCATTCCCTAACACTACAAAAAGACATGTCTTCAGGCGATAAATATTACCCTGAACTGCAACCGAACTACCAAGTATCCTTTTACTATGAGGAGTTGAACTGATTACATTTACAATTACAACCTAATGTCATGCACAGAACAGGTTCAATCTGACAACCACATAATTGGTTGATAGCCTCATCAGAAATTTGATCAAAAACGAATTTTGAATAAATACTGATTGGTAATATAGAAGATAATGTTAGTGAGGGGTAATCAAATTAATTTCCCAGCGAATGCCTCCACTTCCTTTGACATAGTCTCCAACTACACCAAATTACTCTATAACCTGCCTCAGTAATGCTTAAGACAGAAAATGTTCCCTAATAGTGTCCATTGTCCAACTATTAAGTATGAACTGCGAAGTAAGAAGAGAGATAGAGATAATACTCACGGGCGCCAGATCCATTGCATGGGAAGCAGGGCTGAGTGTTTTCCCGCTTAGCCTGGAACAAGAGAAAAGGTGTAATAAAACTTAATAAAAATATCAAAAGTTCAAAACATTAGATGATGTAGGAAATAAATAAAATAAATGGCAGATGGCAAAGTAAAACACTTCACAGCATTATCGATTTGGGTTTCATAGAACACTGGAATGCCAATCCCCACAGCCACACTCACAACACCTACTGTTATAGCCACTACCTGAAAACAGTCAGTGATAATTACAATGTAATTTAAACAGAGTAAATAAAAAAGATACTCTTTCTTAAGATAAATAATTAAATAAATAAATCAAGAAGAGAAAGGTAGGAAGTGGAAGGAGAAGGAACCGTGTTTTGATCAAACTCCAAAGCTCTAATACATGGATATGATGTGGGTTTCGCTTGAATTCTATTTCTAGCCGATGACTTGCAGAGAGAGAGGGAGAAGGGCTTTAGAGGGCAACAAAGAAACGAGGAATGAAGGTGAGGGAGAGAAAGAGAAGGAGCTACTGTCATTTCTCGCTCCCTTCAATTCAGGTTTTAACTTTTGTCCCTTTTTCTGGTTTTTGATGTGTATATCTGAAAACTGATAAGAATTCTTGGAGAACTGAGGGAGTGAAACCCCATCAATGGAATGGATGGCAGTGGACGTCATCCATATTCCAACCAGCGGCAGGGACAGCCACACGGTGTGTCCAATAATCACAATGACAAGACAGACAGATCCTATGTGGTCCCTTCATCCACATTTGGTCGTACATTGTGATGACCTTGTATCTCAATTTCTAGCTGAACTCGCCGTCCAAATGGTAAGCCCAAAGCCCAGCTCTTGGAATGGAAAGCCTGCACTCTCCATTCACAGACCATGATTCTACGAGTCATGTTGGGCCCAACATCTTTGCTGCGTAGTTAGTGGAGATTTATTATTTTTAAAAGGAAATGAGTAAGTAGACCCAAAAAAAAAAAACAAAAGAAGAGATGAGCACAGTGAATTCCTGATTATGATTTTCTTGTTGGCCTTCTCTTTTTGTGAGTTGCCGTTTGATTTTTTTTTTTGTTTGAAAATCACCAAAGTTGAATGTAAGTGAGGAAGAAATATTAGAAAAAAAAAACAATTTTTTAAAAATATACTAGTTATGTACATATATGTGTGTGTTACAAATTGCCATTTTTATTTTCCTATTCCTATTTACTTATAATTTCTAAAGGAGCCTTAAGCCTTTTAATGCATATTTGATATTATAGAAAAGAAAGTAATAAAATGAAAATAGAAATAGGAGTGATAATAAAAATGGAATAGGAAGAAATTTTTATTCACTCAAATGAAAAAAAATAAAGATTTATCAAAGAATGAGTATTTCATTTCCTATTTTTTAACTAAATATGAAAATAAGAATATTTTACTTTTATTCCTAATTCATTTTTTTTTATTATATCAAATCTGCACTTAGTATGAGGAACCAATAATGAGTGCGATGTGTATACATGAAAGAAGTAACTGGGAAGAGTGAAAATATACTATGTACAGATATAGAGAGATAAAGTTATTTTCTTTTCATAGATTTTATAGAATGAGCATGAGCAGTGAGGAGCGAGGAGTGAGGAGCTGGCAGACCGGAGGTGCCGGGGGGGGGGGGGGGGGGGGGGGGGGGGGGGGGGGAGACATGAGAACGACAAGGCAACAAACGCACATAATTAGGAAGCACATGAGGGAATATATGACCAACATTGACCATTGCTGTTGAACTCAACAATTTGGCATCATGGTCTATGATGTCTATATTGGACGCTTGCACGTCCCATAACATGGAATGGACTGGTTCACTAATACTTTGAGAAACGTAGAATCCAAGGCTGCTTCTTTTTTTTCTCCCTTTTTCCTCTTTTCAAGAGGAAACATCCACTTCTCCAACATCCACATGCCTCCCTGCCTTTTCCTGCTTTTCTTTATCTTTATATGAATATATATATATATATATATACACACACACAATACAGTAATACACATGGTTTAATGTTATCCTTCTTGTGGTTATATCATCCTTAAGGCCCCTTTGGTTGTCTGAAATGTAGCTTGAGCTTTATTAATTAGATAAGGGCCTCTTTTTTTTCTTAATTACCTTTTGTTCTTTATCCCAATAATCTACCATGTTTGTCATCTTAGCTTTCTTGTGGTTGACACCAAAAACACAAGAACCGTGCACTGCAATCCACCGCTAAAAAATTATGAAGAGATTTCCCTATCCAATTGATTGTGTGCAACTTTTTCTAAAGGGACAATGACAATGGATGCCCAATTAAAGACATATACATCATTAAGATTTGAGATGGATGATTAGATATGATAAAATGTCAATGCACTTCAATTCATCGTATCCTAATCCTAGGGATATATATATATATATATATATATATATATATATATATATATATATATATATATATAGACACACACACACACTCACACACTTGTCATTATACTTTCTATACACAATTGATTGTAGCAATTAATTCTTTTTATATCTTAATTTTGTTAAATTTTAAAAAATTAACATAAGAAACTCGCTTAACTTTATTGGCCGGTTGTTTATACATTCTGAAGTTTTTTTAATAAACTTCTATAGGTATAGGGGTGGAAAGTCAAGTATTCTTTTTTGAAAGTGGGATCATTGAAAATAAAATGTTTATATTGATAAACGACTTTTTTTTTCTTTTTTTTTTTATAATGACGGTGTGAAAATCTACACTTATAACTTTTTACAAATTATCCATAACATTTACTATTAACTTACTCTCAATTGTTTATATAGTTAGAGTTTAGGAAGAACTTAACCTCTTAGGCTCATTTTTCATATGAATTTAATAGATGAAGGATTAATTGCACAGTCCAAAAATTTATAAGAGTTACTTATTATATTTAACAGCATAAAATTATTTACACATTAAATAAAGTTAAAGAATTATGTGTGTTTTATTTAAAAACTTTGAAAGCTCGATAACAAACAAAAAAATATAAAATGGAACCTCCTTCAAAAACTTCAACAAACAAGAAAGTCTTAATTGAAACTTGAACTTTTATCTCCAGTAGAGATCATATTATAAATTTAGTCATTTAAAAAAGTGTTTAAAAAATATTTTTATAATAAACATAATTGAATTAAGTGGGGTCCAAATTATGAACACCTCAAAGGAGGTTACAGTTATTTATGGGTGGCCCACGTCGTGAATTACCCGATTTGTTTACTTGAATTTTGTGGTTACCCACAACGATAAGATTGTATACTTAAATTGGGCTTGGGCTTGCCCAATTCGGCTTCATCTCTATCGACTCCTTTGTTTGTTGTAACTTTTCTAACCTTTTGCCTCTCCTACACAATTGCATTTCTTACAAACTTTTTCTCTTTTAATAAACAACACGAATGCCATCTTCAAGTTTATTTAAAAACAAAACATTCTCTTAAAAGAAGAAAAACGCATTCTACTTCAATTCCGTTCTATCATTCTCTCTTTAACAGAAGAATTTATGAGTCTCACGACCGTTACTCTTTTCTATAGGGGTATATAATGCTACTGTTGAAATATAAATGTAATTATCAGTTAAAATTAGGGGAAAACAAAATGTTGCTGAGCAGATTTCAAAGAGAATTAGTTCCGTTCAGGTCAGTTTAATTAAACTTAGTTTATGAATAAAAGTAAAAAATTCTGACATAAAATTTATAAAAAAAATTTATTCTTAATTTTTTATTTTTTTTACGAAATATCAAACTGACTTTCGTTATTAAATTAACATGCGGTATAATTTAGTCTTACATATACTTGTGTATAGTTTTAAAGAAAATCAATAAAAAAAAAGAGTATAAACAACAAATCAAAGAAATAGAGCAGGAATTAATTCACCTAATTTTATTTTTTTTTCATGGATCTATTAACTAATATATCACACACAACACACAGATATTTCCTATTAGTGTGTGAATCAGGTTCAAAATTTTTCTCCTAGCAAAATTAAAAAAAAAAAAAAAGGTGTGAGTATAGATGATGAGGATCTACTATCCATGAATAGGAAATGCAATCTGCAAAGCAACATTTTAAACGGCTCCAACTCCAAGCTCTGTTACGCTTGCTCCTCATTTCCCACTCTCTCTCTCTCTCTCTCTCTCTCGCCGACAACGTAACGGCTCGCGGTGCCATTCCGGCGCCGCCGGCGATCTAGTCGACTAACTCTGCAAGATTTACCAAAACTTGTAAACGCCTACGCCTCCGTGCAAGTCTCATTTCGGATTTACACTAAGCTTCTTTCTCTTACTCCGCTCCCAACACAAACAGAACCAGGCATTTGTTAATTTCTTCTTCTTCTTCTTATGCTAGTTTTCTATTTGATTTTGCGATATGTAAATTAAATCAAACAGGTTTAGTTCAGTAGATTGTATTATTATATGTGCTAGTTTTGTTGAGTTTGATCTTGGACATTGATCTTTATTTTACTTGGCATTGCTTCGCCCTAGTTCTGTGCTTTGTTGTTTTTAAGGTCCCAACTCACAACAAATCAAGTGATTTCGTGAATGTGCTTTGTTGTTTATATGTGCTTTGTTGTTTTTATTATTATTATTATTTGCCTGTGTTGTGGAATTTCAGAGAGAAAACCGAAAATGAAATTGTGATTTTGTGAAGAGCAATAGGCTATAGGATGTCAGCATATTTGCAATTTCAATGAACGTGGAACCTTTTGGCTATGATTACTCATCATGATGGTGAAGATCGTTTGATTTTGGTTTCAATTTGCTTTGAAGAAAGAGAAGGATAGGCTTTCCATCGTTTATTTTCATGTTCCCTCGTATCTGTACTCTACATTGCATAAGAATCCTATCGTCATCTGAATATTTATCCCCTGCTCTTGTTTTTTTGTTCTTCCCTTCTTTGAAAGTGGAATGGAGAAACATGATTTTTCTGCGTAAGCCTCTACCAAAGGTCCACCATCTGTTCAAATCAATTTTCTTCTGCATGTGTTCTCATATCAAAGTGTTCTTAATTTTGCAATGCATAAATTCTAGCTACCATATCATTATTCATCAGTTTCAGTTGCTTGGAAGCTCTCCTATCCTGTTTGGCTTAACTGGTTATCTTTTCTTTCTATGACAGGGATACAAAATGATAGGATCCTTTCTTACCAGGGCGCTTGTGTATGTTTTATGCTGTCTTAAATTTCTAATCTATCTTATATAAAGGGTTTGCATTGTAATATTTGAAATTTAATAGTTTTATTTGTCCTTTGTTGTACTGGCAGGATGGTTTTTGGCTATGCCTATCCAGCCTATGAATGCTATAAAACAGTTGAAATGAATAAGCCGGAAATTGAACAACTTCGCTTTTGGTGCCAGTATTGGTATATTACAGATTGATCATCTGTGCTCAACTTAACCTGATAACTTCTATTGATAAATAATTAAATAACAATGCGGCAATGCCAACTTTCTTTTTCCCTGTGTTGCAGGATTTTGGTGGCTGTTTTGACAGTATGCGAGAGAATTGGTGATACTTTTATATCATGGTAGAGGATTCTGTCTTGGCTGTGTGCAGAGAATGCTATATCCAATTTTCTTATTCAAATAAGGTTTATTATGCTTTCTTATTTTCCTCTTATGTTCTTCTTCTTGAAGGGTCCCAATGTACAGTGAAGCCAAGTTGGCATTCTTTATATTTCTGTGGTACCCTAAAACAAAGGTACAAAATTATTTACTGTGGTAGAATCTGATGTTGCTTTATTATTTACTTCTCTTCAACATGATTGTAAAATTTTAATATACTGTGTTAGGGAACAACATATGTGTATGACTCCTTCTTTAGACCATATGTTGCGAAACATGAGACAGAAATTGATCGCAACTTGTTGGAACTAAGGACAAGGGCAGGAGATATTGCAATTTTGTATTGGCAAAGGGCTGCTAGTTATGGCCAGACTAGAATCTATGACATTTTGCAGTATGTTTCTGCACAATCAACACCATTGACTCGCCCATCTCAGGTAGTTGATTAAAAGTATGCGTTGGTTTGTCTGCTATTATGTTTGAGGTGTGACTTAACTATGATGGAATTTCAATGAAGCAAAAAAATATAGAATTTCCATGATCAACTTACTTGTATTTGGACTTGTATGTGCTGCTTACCCTTCTATCTTCTGTTGTTTAATGCCAATGTATGTTTTCTTTTTATGATGTATAAGTTCTGTAGATGTGCATGTCAGCACCAATTTCAATTCATAAACAACGTATAAATGCATACGTTGGCATTAAATAATTAATCTAGGAAGGAGATATATTTTGCACATGGTAAGTAATTTGTGCCTGGAATGACTCTCATTTTTTCTAGAGAAAAAGGGAAAAAATTTAGATAAATAATATTTCTTTTTACAAGATACTATTGAAGATACAACTATTCCATTCGATGTTTGTATGTTGTTAAACATTTATAGATGTTATTCATGAATGAACTTCAAATCGTAGATTATTATTTGATTGTTCATTAAGATGGATATTTTGTTCTTTGCTGCATGACATGCTATCTTTGGGGGCTTTATCTTACTTCCATCTCACTCTTCATCGTGCTGATTCTTATATAAAAAAAAAATTCTCTTAAAATCACAGCAACGACCAGGTGCGAGGGTCCGTCAACCTGCATCTGGTAATCGCCAACCAGCTGCTGCTGCAACAGAACCACAAGCTGTGGAACCTCCATCTCCTGCTTCTAGCACATCTTCAAGTCAGCTCCAGGAGGAAGTAGCAGAGGAGTTAGGTTCTTCACAAGTGCCTAAAGCAGCCTCCCCTGTAGCAGGTTTAAGTAGCCAGAAGTCTAATCCTACACCTGAAGCGACCAACCAATCTGCACCAGCAGAGGCAGAGCCAAAGCAGATTGAAGCAGTGGCAGCACCACCTTCATCCTCTCCAGCAAATGAAAATGGGAACCCTCCTACTAAGGAGACAATAATGGAAGAAAGCATTAGGGTTACACGGGGCAGACTAAGAAAAACTCGATCAGCAGGAACACGTTAGGGCGTCAATATTTTTCAATTTTTAGCCTGAAACAGGGGTAGGCGGACAATGATGGGCATTGAATTGTTTTAACACTTCCTGTAAATCTGTTTGCCTCAGTTTTCATTCCATTTGTTGCTTTATTTTTTGATTTTATCTTGGCATGGAAGGGTTAGCAGCCTGATGCCACATATATGGACTCCGATTCCGATGGGATATTTGCATCGGCTGCATTGTATAGCTGGCCTTCACGTTAGAGTGGCTTAGTGTTATGTTTTACATTGAAGGCAGAACTTCATTAACGAGGCAACTTCCCTCGCTCCCTCTTTCTTGTCTCCCTATTATTTGTGATGTTTCTGAGGTTCAAAGTTTTGCATGCATTGGGGGAAGCAGGTGATCAACCAACAAAGTTGGTTAGACGGTATTTTCAGAAAAGAAATATTGAAAACAGGGTCAATGATACTCGAGGATGATATTATAATGAGCTTTTTTCTTTCTAAGAAATTACTTGTTTTCTCTGTATGAATTCTTTAATAAGCATTTAGTTGTACGGAATCAGAGTAAGTAGGAAGTTAATTGTGAGGTTCTCTGTAGTGTCAACTTTTCAAACGGGAGGTGTTTAGAAATTGAAGTTCAAAAATGAAAGGCTTAGGCAGCCATGCTCAATTAATATGTTGTTAACTTTACTTTGACTTTGGATTTTCGATGAAATTGTACCGTTACACCAAAGGAGATCTCAGATCTGGTTGGTTTTGGAATTATTCGGTGATAGAAGGCCTAAAGTAGTATTGAAAATTTTGGTTGGAGAATAGTAGTTTGGCACATCTTATTTTGGATTCTCATGTAGCACATTCTCCCATATTTTGAATATACGTTGAAAGCAAAGATGTATGAGTATTTAAGATCGTCATGATTAATATCACATTTGATAAATTAAAATTGAAAACCTATGCAAAATTATCCCGTTTCTTTACGAATCGCAATAGCAGAAGATTATAATACCATCATTTCTAGCGTTTTCCCCACCAGGGCAAAAGAATAGGACTAGCGGCAACTAGTGAAGCACACTAGAAAGCAAAGACATGCACAAAATCCCAAGAGCCTTCCATTCAAATGAAACCAAACACCACAATTTTATTTTTTTCACATACGATAGTGGCCCCGGCCGGATGGGCCCATAGACAGAGAAATTCTGCTAGCAGCTAGTATTGACTTTTGATAACCTTATCAAAGTCTGAGTTCCCCCATTTCAATGTCTTCAGATTTCCAAGGTCTGTCATACATAATAATAAGGGGATTCTAGTGTAATTTTATGTTCATTGCGTAAGGTTACAATAATTTTAAATAAAATTTTAATTATTTTGAATAAAGTTACAATAACATTTTAATAAATTTTGTTTTAAATAATTTTAGAATTTTAAAATTTTTAAAATTATATTATAACTTTATTTTAAAATATTGTAATTTTATTGAAAATTATTATGACGACTTGTCATTTTTTGAGCAATCTATTCGGGTAAACCTCTTTTTAAGATTTTTCATAAAAATTTTATTTTTAAAAAATTATATATTATTATATTAATATAAAAAGTGATTTTTTACGACACACTCAAGATATTTTTGTGTAAACTTAATTTACACAAATTGTGTGAACTAAACTACTCCTCTTCTTTTTCATTTGTAGTTTAAAGTACTTACATAAAAATTAAAAAAGTTATTAAATAGTTTTATTTATTAAAAAAATAATTATATTTGATTAAAATATCCTTTCATTGAAATACTTAAAGTATTATTATTTATTCTATTAATTCTCTTTTAATTTATTAATAACAAAGATAAAGTTAAATTAAAATAACATATAAAATAAAATAAAATTTTTTCTCTAAAAAATAGATAAAAAGGAATAGAGGGAGCAATAAATAATTGATATATCATAATTGTAAATTAAATAACAGCATAAAGATGCATAAAATTTTGTGGAGAAAAACTTTTTTACATTAAAAAATAATTTGTTAATGCTCCCTTAGTTGGATCTACACGACTTATTTTGGAGTAGAAAAAAAAAGGTCCACGGACCCATCCATTGTTTGGTATCAATGTAGGCCCTCACATCCAGTGAATTGGAAAAAAAAGAAAAAAAATAATAAAATAATTTAATATTTTTGAATTACTTATGAGTTTTAAAGAATAATAAAGTAATTTAATATTTATTTACATATATTTTCATTTTTTTCTTAATAACACTAAAAAAAGAAGATAAGCCTAATATTAAATGCATTTAAATTTTTAAGATATCAAATTATTTTACGTTTTAATTTATTATTTTATTAAATATTAAAAAATATTTAAGAGGAAATCACATTATTATTATTGTCATTTGGTCTTCACATTATCCTTTCAAATGAACGTCAAGAATGAGATTAGCTTGACTTGTGACCAAAATTTGAAGTCCATAACTGAAGTTGATTTAAAGCCCAACTGTCCTATAAATGCATTTATTTAGTTAACGGGAAAAAAAACAAAAAGGTTAAGCCCGACGGCCCCCCTCACCGTGCAAACCCTCAACCCAGCCTGGCATTCGTTATGCTTGGGATACTATTTTGATTACAACTATGTAAGAGCTTTCGTTGCATTAGATTCATAATAATGCTATACTTTACATTTATGATTTATTTGACTCCCACTGGTTATCTCTTTCATCAATTTATGTACACTGCCGAGCCAGGTTTGCTGATAATTGCAGGACACAGTCATCGTAGTTCATAATTCTCCTTGTTACCAAATCAGGCAACCACTGATGAATGGAGGGGAAAAAACAGCAAATAATGAAGTAATATTTACAGTTTGAAGTGTAAGGCAATATCCCTTGTCTCATGTACATATTGACCACATCTGTCAGTGATGCCTGTGTTTGAGCAAATGTAACACCCCTGTTGGATTAATCGTCTTGAAGGAGCTTGTCTATCTGAACCTACTGCTCATTTGCTGAAGGGAGAGAAAAGAAAAGCATTCATAACCAGGAGCTTTCAAAACGGTAAACTTACTACTGGAGATTAGTCAAAGGATATTGCTAACCCCACAAATCTGTTAGGCTTACTCCAGGATCTGATAATTCTGATTGAAACCAATAATCATGTTCAATCTGCAAAAATAATTTCAAAATG
Organism: Castanospermum australe; assembly: GCA_019955255.1. NCBI lineage: Eukaryota > Viridiplantae > Streptophyta > Magnoliopsida > Fabales > Fabaceae > Castanospermum > Castanospermum australe. The sequence goes on from NSJW01000961.1 coordinate 379,275, forward strand.
ACCCAAAATTAATTTTTCAATTTTTATTTTGAATTAAATCATTCAAACCTACAAATGATACAAACGTCAAAATCTGTGGGAGTAATTTTCTGAATGCCAGATGCCTCTGAGCCCAGTGAACTGGAACTCTGACAAGGATTTTTCTGATTATCTTGGCTTTCTGAACATAATCCTGCACCCCTCATTCTGCAGTGGCCTCTATGCCACGAGGGATCTATTAATTTAGCCTGCTCGACATTAACATTGCCGTACTTGGTATTGTGCTTGCTTCAAGCATAGAAAGGACATCAATTATTAAAGACCAAAAAAAAAAAAAAATCTTAAACCAACGATGTGCACCAAACTTAAAAACAAAGAAAACAGAGTAATTTAGGCTGAAACATTACAGAAGAAAAGTACCTCAAGAGGTCCAAATCTATCGGTCCAGTGGTGCTTCTAACAATCATTTTGTACTGCCTTTGAGAGAAATCAATATCCTGCTCATTTGAGTAAGAAGTCAATTAGACACTCGTTATACCAAACAAACTTTTAACATCCATCAGTAGTAGTAGTACCCACCTCATCAGGATCAGGGACCTCAATGAAACTAGCGTATGGAGCCTTGATTGCAAAAAGTGTTTGATTCTGTGAAAATAGTAAATAGCAGAAACGAAGTGTTGATGAATGGATAAACTCCAGAGTTATATAAAATTATAAATTTTCAGAGGAAATTGACCTGGAAGCATGGAAGGCTAAGAATATCTTCCTCAGTCAAAAAAAGGTACCTAATGATCATGCAAGCTCACTATCAGGTAAAGAAACAATAAGAAATCTCAATTCAATCATAAGAAAAGTTGTCAGAAGTTCATACTTTTGACAGTTTTCTCTTTCCTCAAGGTTTCGTAGAAGCTCTTGTTTTTTCCTGAGAAATTAAGATGATAATTGTTGAACAAAATAGATAGATCAACCATTAGAAAAATTTTCAATAAGATATTTGTAGCAAACCTTATAGAATCATCAAGTTGACGTTCCTCAGCATATAGAATTTCAACTTCAGCCTGTAAGGAGCCAAATTGTTGTCAGAGAGCTAGACCAAATTGTTGCACACTGCAGCTTTTTTAAATTTTCTAACTAATAAAGAAAATGGAGCTAAGTCCAACAAGTAATATTCATTTTACATTATAGTAGAAGTTGTTATCATTTCCAACACTTTAAACATCAAGAGAAAGCTTGCTATAATCTATCCTACCCAACTGCATAGGTAAATAATCCAATATAGAAGAAGCAAGACCAATTTATGCTCTTCTACAGTCCACAGTTTTATAACTGGTCCAGATTTAAATGGTACCATAATTCAGAAGCCACAATATCAGGTGGCAATTAGATTTTGCCTGACCAAAGCACTTTTAATTAAAGCATAATATCAAATATCAGATTCTGTAAGAGACAATTAAGCTATGCATAAACATGTCAAGCTTGAGGTTTCTACGGATCACGGATACCCATGCAAAGAAGTGAGCACCTTAGAGATGCCTACGATCCAAAAAAAAGCAAGGCTTTTTGGCATTCAAGAAGGATGCCTAAGTAGCTTAAGTTGCACGTTACTGCCAAGGAACTTGAATATTTTTCTGATCAATCTTTTCGCCCTCGACAGCATTATCTGTGCAAGTACCATCAAATATTTTGGACATGGCTACCACGTAATCCTAGGGATTTTGGAGAACTTCAATTTTTTATACTAAATATAGAAATTGAAGATTCCTAGGTGCCTCGCATGTGGGAATGTGATTCCAAGAAGACATCCAAGATTCCTGTATCCAATGGCTTCAAAAGAAACTAAAAAGGTTTCATAAATCTGGTCGTCCAAAAACTTTTAAGTGATGTTTACAATCCAACGGAATCATGCAAGCTGCGTAAAAGCAGGAATTATAGAATACATCTGAACTAACTGACAAGTAAAAAAGATTAAAAAACCTTTAGTCTAGTAACTTGATCACCCGGTTTGCGTGGCCCAACTCCATCATATCCCCTGTTCATAAGGCCCACTGTGTATCATCATATCATATATGATAAAAAAAGTAACAGAATAACAAAGATGACCCCAAAAAAAAAAAACAAAGAAACAGAGTAACAGAGAAAAGATAAGATATTTACTTCCATCGTATATGGTTCTTTGAAGTTTTCTCAATCAATCCTATTCCTTCAAGAACATTTGTAATATCATAAATCCTCCTTTTTTGAACCTGCCAAAACCATCAATGTTATACATATAATAAAACAATAATATATATATGCCAGCAAGTAGAAATATATTATTAATACTTAATAGCACACGTAGGAAATTTTAAATTAATATGATCAGAGGAAAAGCTCAAAACATGCGCTGCCAAAAGTAACCACTTAAAATCTCACCAAGTGAAATTGATTGTTACCACATAAACAATGAAAGACATTTTCTATACCTCCAAGATCTCGGAGGTTTTACTTATATCCAGGGTACAATCCTCAGCCAACTGGATCAAACTGACAAATTTCTTGGTTAACAATCCTGCCAACGACATATGATATAACTGTCCGTTATGAAAAGAGCCACGTTAATGAAGACACCTACTTAAAAGTGACTCATGGAGGAATACAAAATTGCTGGTGCAAAAGAGTACTTGAGTATGGACATACCTAAGGAACTGTCATAACGGCAGTTGTTAACTGCAGTCAAATTACGAGATTCTGATTTGAAAAATCCACCCAACATAAAATTCAAGGAGAAATTTTTAAAAAAAAAAAGTGAGATATTGATTATATATAAATTAATGTGCAGCTTGACAGAATCATAGTCTAAACAGCTGTTACCAGTATTTGATTTGTGACTGTGAGTCCCAGATTTTGCAGTTCTTGAAGCTTTTAATTTACCATGATGCTTTCCACTTGTACCAGGCTCAGTTTGAAGTGAAGGAAGATTAACTACTTTGCTCTGACTAGGAGCTATTTTGATATTTCTTGTCTGAGGCTTGAAATTATTGATTTCATATCTTCGACACAACTGCATAGATAATTGAGTAATAAACATTTAAACAGAAGGATGAAAAATGAGCACATTTAAAATGTGAGGAAGTGCATTAGAAGGATTAATGTTTTTGGGATATTTATTCTACAAGATATATTTGTAATATTTAAACCTTACGCAAAATCAGGATGACTTTTATATGAAAATTATAAGAAAAACCGACTCCTAAATTTTTCCCATGTAAATTGAGCAACCTAGCAAGGAAACCAAAAGAAAAACACCGAATTTCGTTAAACTATTCATTTTCTCCAATAAGCCAAAAACATGAACGAGCCAAACCATGTCCAAATTTGAATGCTCGTGCCCTAATAAACTCTCAAACTCAGCACGTGTAACTGTTTTTCCTTATAATTTAAAATAATAATTGGAGCAGATTATTATACTTAATATACCTCTTAGAAACTCTTAATCAACAACAAATCAACAACTGCAGTGTACAGGAAACGGACCAAAGTATATATTATTTCCAAATAAAATAGAATTGAGGGAAAAATAAAAATATGATCCAACTCTGTTCATCGAATGGCGATCCAATTCTGTCATTCAAATAACAAAAGACGTGGTTTAAATAGAAAAACTGCCAGCACGAGAATGAAACTCAAATTCCAAGGCCAAGAGATGAGCAAAATTACACAAACTGAGGTCAATGCGTGCGAGTAAAAAAAGAAGAACAATAAAAATCAAGAAGCAATGAAAAGGGAAAAAAAGATACAGAGGAAAGAGGGAGATGAGTGAGAAATCTTGAACTCACAGATTGGTTTGGAAGAGCAGAACGGGCGCCATGAGAGGAAGCCGCTTGGTTGGAAGGCAACAGAGGCAGTGGAGAGAAAGTAGGATTCTGATTCTGACGGTGAAACTGAGAACGGGAATGCAACAGCTGAAATCGGAATTCAGATAACTGACGGGGACGGGTTTGATCCTCACGCGAACTCGTCATGTCCGTGTGCGCGCGTTCAAGAGAGAATAGATAAGAGGATTAGAGAGCCCTGCACCCTGCTCTGTTGGGTTCGGAAACAGAGGAATATTGCAAACCAAGGAAAAAAAAAAAAGAAAGCGCAGGATCAGAATTTAACGGCAATGGCAATGGGAAGCGGTGGCGACTGGCGAGTGAGTTCGAAAGCGCACGCCACCCGCCTTTTGTTTTCTTGGTTGCAACTCAAATTGTCATGTGCCCCTCTCCTTCTCGGGTTCTCCCCCTCACACTCCCCACTCAATTGTATTTCACTCTCCCGCTGCCTCTGAGCTTCTGTTTCTGTACATGGTCCCACTCACTTTGGGATTTTTGTTTTTATATAACCTTTTTTAAGATTTGGATCATTTATGGGGAGAGTTTCGAGTGCATGTGCAGTTAAAATGTGATATATATATAAAATAAATTTTAAATTTTGAAATCATTAGATTTACTAACAATTGCGTTGATGAAAAAATTCAAAGATAAAATTTTAATAAATTTATAATTTATTAATTATGTACTTATAATTTATTAAATTTTAAATTATTATTTAATAATATTTTATTTTAGATGAGTCAAATTTTATTTTGATTACATTTTCTCTCCTCTTCACTTCTTCTTTCTCCTTGTATTTTTTTTCCCTATTTCTCCCTGATGTATCCGACTTCTTTTCTATAATCTCTCTATAAATGTTAAAAACTAACAATTTTTACCCATAGGATAAAAGAATACATCAATTGAACAAACTGCTAATAAAATAAGGGGCTACATTACCTCTTGAGTTTTTCCTGTATCATACTCATTCTCTTGTTTTGCACACGGCAAATTTGCAATATTACCCTCACTTATTATCTGAAACTTTTGAGGAAGGTCAATGTAAATTACTCAAATTAAGATTTTTCTTAGATAGGGAGTGTATATAATAAGTACTGCTATTGTGAAACCCACTGTAAAGTTAAAATTATAGTGGCAGTAATTACGTAGGTATTGATTATAAAAGAATTCCTCATATTAAAATGATATGTTTAAAAAATAAAGGAAAAAGTTTTATTTTATTTCTCGAAATGTATGAAAAGGTAAGTAGTGTCAATTTTTCTGACTTTTGCATATATACTAAATTTATTGGTTTCGAAGCATTCCGATGGCTCAAATGTTTTTGAACCTCAATGTTATACAAGGACATAAGATAGCGTTTGATTCACTCGAATGATTTTGGTAAAAAAGTAAAATGAAAATGAGAAAGGAAATAGAATCATTATTTATCTTACTTGTTTGATATGGTCAGGAATGTATTTTATTGTTAACAAAAATTAAAATGTTAGACTTAAGGCCAAAAAAAAAACAGAAAACACTTAATGACAATAATATCCTTACATGGTGACAATGATGGGCTGTGGCCAGGTGACAGTAGCGATAGTGGTAGCCGTCCAAGAGTTAGGAACAAAATCGAAATATGTTTGATTGTTTTTTAATATAAATTGATTAATTTGGTTTGGTTTTTTATTGTTATTTATAAAATCAAACCAATAAAAAATCAAACCAAATCAAACTCATGTAATTATATATATATATATATATATATATATATATATAAAATTTTATAATTATATAGTTATATAATTATAAATAATTAGATTTTTAATTTATTAGTTTTTTATAAAAATATTTAAGTCAATTTGCTATTTTTATTTATTTAATTATATTTTTATCAATATTTTTAAATTAATTTATTATTAATTGAATTATGATATATATATATATATATATATATATGTATATAATAGTTGGATATAATTTTTTAAAAAGAATATTTGAACAAAAATTAATCAGACCAAATCAAATCAAATTATTAAAATCGATTTTGTTTTGTTTAATTTTTTTAATTAAAATAAAATTAATAAATTTTTAATATAAAAAAATTAATTAATTTAATTTGAATAATTTATTTTTAAAAACTAAATCAAATTAAATTGTGAACACTCTTATGAGCAGTGGAGTAATGGTGGCAAGTAATTTATTTTTCATAAAATACAGGATATATTGCAAATTAAACTTCAATTGGAGGGAATCACATTTCCTTCAAAATTATTGAATTCATTTTCATATATATATATATAGATTACTTCATCTCATTATCTTCATTTTAAAATCTGACGAGCCAAACGTCAACAAAGGGTACACATTAGACTACTATTACAATTCGCAGAACTAAATCAATCATCATTGCAAGTAGGCCAACTAATTTATATTAATAGATATTAGTATTTTAATATACACTATCGTGCTTTTCAATTAATATTATTTTAAAATTTTTATTTATATAATATTTTATAAATTAATTAATTATAATTTTATTATAATTAAAAATAATTAAATAAACATAATTTTGTAAAAAAATATATTTAAAATCAGTTATAATAGTATATGTAAAAAAAAATAATTCTCTATTTAAAAATAATTATAATTATAAAATATAATTATCAAACAAATATTTATATTTATGATTTTATCTCTTTTTTTACATTTAATTAGTTATTAATAGTTTTTTAAATAGTTATAAAAAATATTTATATTTATCATTTTATTTCTTTTTTATTTATATTCAATTAGTTATTAATAATTTTTTGAGAAATTTAAAATTTCAGACTAAAGAAGTATAGATAAATAATAAAATTAACTTGAATATAATATATACTATTAAATAAATTACATTTAAATACTAACTCAACTAAGATAAAATTACTATTATCAAATTTCATTCTTTTAAATTTTCTCTTATGATTTCAAGATAAATACAATAAATACTAATTTGATTCAAATGAAACTATTATTCTCATATTTCACTTTTTTAAAATTTCTTTTTAAAATATGTTAATACAATTCAAATAAAATTATTTTAAATAATCATCTAAATAATTTGAAATAAGCATAAACTCATCATGCCACATAAATGATAACTAATTTCTAGTAATACCTAGTTGAAATTACTCTCGATCATTTTAACAACAAAACCTAGTAACCTACTCCAATATTTCAAAAGGACAGAAAATTTAAAAGAAAAAAAAAACTATCAATTTTAGCCGCAGCCGTGGAGGTAAGCAAAATATTTAAGAAATAATAGTGACACAGCTATTATTGAAATTTTAGGTGAAAAAATGTTATAAATTACAAAGCTATGAAGCACAGACATCACCTTACAGCCCGAAATAAAAATTATGTGGCAGTTGAAGGTTTAGGCTGTAAAAAGAAATAACTAATGCACATTGGCCATATTTAGCCACCAGAGAGGCAATCAAAGCAAATCTATTCCTGTGGAGCTGGAATTAGCTGCTGCATATCTTGGTCCCACTAAGAATGTAGCCACCAAATGCGCTCATTTGCATGCACGGGTGAGTTCTTGATGGAAGTACCTGCATACATATGTTGTAGGAGATTAACAAGTGTAGCTGTAGAATCATGGCCAGCTAGCAACCCTCAATGGCTAGAAGGGTCTCACAGTACTCGGTGGTCTCCCAATCAATTAGCATTTCTCAAATAAACAAAGCATTTACAATCTGGATCCTCTCTTGTCACATGATCATCTTGTTAAAAAGAAATAGATATAAAATTTATTATATAAGAACCCATCCTAATGGATTGTCGGGTCCCTTAGTTATAATTTTTTTTTGGGGTGGGACAACCCCTAGTTATAATTTAAATTCTCAACAGACCCTCTATCCAAATCCAAGCAGTTAACCCTCCAAAATCTAAGCCTCAATCAGGTTGAAAAAAACGAAAAGGGTGTAACTGCAGCATAGATAAATCCTGTGTCAGATAGGCCTGTGTTTCAGGTAATAGTCCACCTAAGCAATTAATTTATCAGTATCTTACCCACACCTATCTCCCAATTATATATATGCTACCACAAGAACGCGTGGAATTTCATGATTTGAACATGAAAGTACTCAATCTTTTTTTAACAAGAAAATTGTGAATTAAATGAAGCAAACTCAGAAAATTCCTATTTAATTTTGTAACCAAAGGACTTCATAATACCTGTGTACTTTCGCAATATATATATATGACAAACACAAATAACTTAAACCTGGTATTCACGTAACCAAGGCTCTGATATTTGCAAGCCAATGGCCATTTTCCCAAGCTGTAGATTGAGCATGCAAGTTGTAAGAGGCTGCAGTTTAAACAGTGAACAAACAAGAAAATTTTTTGTCATCGACTGAGTGAGCAGAATCATAATCTGTTTACTATTTACAGTGGCAAAGGAAGAGTTTCAGCTTTTAAACATCCCCACTCCCACCCTCCACCCCCACCCCTACCCACCCACAAAGATTTCATTTTCTACTGGCGCACAGGATAGTTAAATTGATAATCTGAATAGCATAGTTCAATCCATTGTCTAAAAGCAGAGCTCTGCCTCTAATGGATTTCATGCAAGTCAGAAAATATTTGACGTCTTAAAGAATTTGCCAGTATTCTTATCTTTGACGAGTTCCTGAAGCTGTAACCAAAGCTAGCCAGAACAAACAGCATTTGATCCCCAAGGACCCCAACATTAAAAAATAAAAAAAGAAACTAAATAAATTAACTGAAAAGATTATCATGCATGAATACCTATAAATTACATCACGATTCATTAAGCTTGAAAACTGAACTAAATTACCTGAAGATATTGATGATAAATAGCAAATGGAGCTGAATTTGATAAAAGGGGTAGGAGATCTCTAACCAATGTCCAAGTATCCAAGTCTGGTGCAGCAATAATTAGGCTGTAAAAAGAAATGGAAAGAGAAAAATGATCAACTCAATGATTATTTGAATAGTAAGTAAAAATATTTAACTCTAAATACCTAGAAAAACCATTTTCCTTCCACAGGTCAATCATTTCTTGCTGTGCCTTTTCTCCAGCCTTCGTAGCTTTGCAAACTCTTACAGCAGGAATGCTGGTGTTCTCGATATACTCGGCACCAAGATCAGAGATTCCATTTAGTGATGATTGAGAGATTTCATCTGTGCTGACGGATGCACACATTTGATCCTGCACATATCAGAATTCAGATCTTCCAATAAAGTGTGCAAATAGTAAGATGGAACCAATCAAGAGATCAAGGAAGTGCTACTTACATTTGACTGGCTTTCAAGATTGCAAACATTATCATGCTGTAGAATTTGTTCAGGTGATTCTTTTTGAGACAACAAGTCAGAAATGGGAGACCGTACAATTCTGCAACTAGTAAAGATGATAATAGTGCCAGAGGAAAGAGCAAAAACCTTGGGACAGACACATTCAAACAGACCACTTGATGTGGCCGTAAACAAGTGATTTGAAGTCATTTTCTTGGGTTCTCAGATAGTAACATGAAATTAACTATATTAACTACAACAGAGGACACATCAGTTTGATATGGAGAACAAGCAGATTACATTAATCAATATTCCATTAATTTAACACATGGTTATCTCATAAGAAACTTCATAAGCTTTTCTGCTCTTTTCCTGGGCTCCTTAGATAATTGAAATAAAAAAAAAATGTGTAACTAAAACTGCTCATTCTCAAGCAAAGGCTAATTGCATTAATAATGTCAAAAATATCCAGGCCAATTTAAAGACCATCCAAAACTATCTTTGAGAAATTAAAGCTTAAAAAATGTTAAAATCATTTCTATTTTAGTGCAGTCAGTAACTTACTTCTGCAAGAAGAGTGATAAAAAAAGTTTTGATGATTTTATCCGGATGAAAGAGTCTGATAAACTGCAATAAAACAGATCAGTTCACCTCTTGCAGATTTCATCACTGAAGTTAAATATCCTCACAATATCCATTGAATATGGTGCCTGCCCAAGATATGAGTTGCATACAAAACCTGTACCTGTAAAACATTTTACATTATTCGATTGTTAAGTTAATGCATGTAATAGCTGCTTACCTCTGTAAATTCAGAACTACCAGTCAGGAAGATTGTTAAGAACAGAAAAGGAATGAATTAACAGTGAAGGACCAATTTCTGCTATATTATTGTTGTGATCATTTTCAGCAATATCTAAATGGTCAACTTAGTTTGAAATTATATCACACCTCCTAAACGTTCTGCTATGGCACCGGTAAGAAGGCCGCCAACCATATCAACTACAAGAATGTCAGAATTTGAAGAAACATTAGCCATGGAAAGTAGAAGAGACAAAGTATCCACCCGCAAAAATCTGAATCATTAAAAGTTAGTTAGAAACAATATCAAGGATATATAGATACACTTCATTTAGAGACAAAGAAACGACCAACTTAATTCTATAAATAGCCATAAATACTATATATATCAACATTTATCATGTCACATGGGTAAAAGTTTGCAAATAGGACTTGACATAAATGCATATAGATGAAGCTTGCTAGAGAATAAGGGTAGGACTATTATTTATTATTATTCTATATTATTGGGTTGGGCCTATCTTCCTTGTACTTATCTTTATCTTTTTCATATAAATATAGAGATAGGAAAACTAATAGGAGTGTGTTAGTCATTCCCGTTCTTAATTCTCTTCTCATCTTCTCTAACATGGTATCTAGAGCTAGTTAAAGAAACCCTAATCCTAGCTTCCTCTGCTAAAAAAAAAAATCGAAGTTCAACAAAAAAAAAAAACCTACTTTCCTGGTTCAGAAAGAGCCGATCTACCCATTCCCAAGCTCCAAATTTTTTTTCGTGCACTGCAGAGCACGATTTTGTGGTTTTGAAGGCTGTTTGGGGCGTGTTCTTCACACCTGATGCCCTGATTCATGGTTAGGAGTGCCGTGGGGGGCTTTTCCGACGACCAGAGGTGCCGACGCCAGCGAGAGGGCTGCGACCAGGGTGATGCAGGTTTGGGTGGTGGAGTTCTTCCGTTTTCTTGGAGTTTTGGCCGGCCAAAGTGCGATTTTGGCAGCTGTTGGTGTTTTTGACGGGATTTTTGGGAATTTTTGATGGGTTTCAGTCGAGCCCAGTGACGATTTCACTTTTTCATGGGTTGGGTCGAAGCTCAACAGGTTTGGTTTTGTGTTGTCCAGCCCCCTTGCTTGTCTTTTGCTTTGGTTTGTTGTTTTGGGTTATTGTCGTTTGGTGTTTTGGAGATGACAGTGACAATTTCTTAGTGAATTTGTGGTTTTTGAGATGGCAGACGACCATTCCAACTCCAGATTTAGTAGTTCTGATGAGTTGGAGTTTTCTACGAAGCCTACAGTTATGCCTGAGGTGATTTCTGCTTCTGTTCGAATTACTGATGACAAGTTTGCTGGCAAACACTATGCCGAGTGGCGCAAAACTATCAAGATGTTTATTACAGGGATTGAGAAAGAAGATCATCTAACAGATGACCCTCCAAAGTCCCAGGCTACAAGAGACAAGTGGTTGGAGGAGGATAACCGGTTGTTTGGCATGATTAATAAGACCCTTGAGACCTCTGTTAAGCATGTGGTTTCTCATTGCAATATTGTGAAAGAATTATGGGAGTATATGGAGTTTATTTATTCTGGGAAAGCCAATCTGTCTCATATTTATGAGGTAACACGGGAGTTTCACCGACCGGCACAGAAGGAGAATTCTCTCCAAGCATACTTTACTGAATTTAAGCGGACCTATGAAGAATTGAATGTCCTTCATTCTATTCCTGAAAATGTTAAACAGATGCGCCTACAACGGGAACAGTTAGAAGTTGTAAGTTTTTTGTCTAGCCTTCGTCCCGAGTTTAATGCTACCCCCGCGACCAGATTCTGACTAGTTCTGATCATGTGACACTTGCTGATGTGTATTGTCGTCTATTACGGCGTCATCGTGAGCTGCCCTCTGAACCTTCTCTTGAATCTTCAGTTGCTTTGGTTAGTAGAGGGGGAGGTAGAGTAGGTAGAGGTGGTGGACGTAGTGGTCGAGGCAGAACTGGTGGGCGTACTAGTGGACGCGACAGTGATCGTGATGGTGGTTGTGATGGTACACCATTTTTTTGCTATTTTTGTGGTGAGGAAGGTCATATTAAGAAAAATTGTTGGAAGTTGAATGAGAAACCCACCAAATCTCAAGGCCAGCGTTATGTTCATGCAATCACTCAAGAGGGTCTCTTACCTTCACCCATCTCTGCTCCTCGGTTACAGAGCTTCAAAACTATCACCTTATCTGATGCTGACTTTGATGCTTATAATCGATTCCAAGCCTCAAAGGATATTGGTACTTCTTCTACTGCTACCCTTGTTCAGTCAGGCAATCCCACCGCTTGTCTCACTTCTTCCTCTCACAACTAGGTCATTGATTCAGGTGCAACAAACCACATGACTGGTAACATAGGTATTCTTTCTGTATTTCAGTCCTCTTCTTTATTACCTAGTGTCACTCTTGCTAATGGTTCTTACACCGCCTATCCTTCGCCTTCTCTTCCTTTGAATTCTGTTTTATGTTTACCTCACTTTTCTTTCAATCTTTTGTCAGTTAGCAAAATTACAAATTCTATGAATTGTAGTGTTCATTTCTTCCATAAATATTGCTTGTTTCAGGATCTTGGAACGAAAAAGGTGATTGGTAGGGGTCATGAATCTAATGGATTATATGTTCTGGAGTCTGCAGCTCGAGCCACAATCGATTGCTTGTTTCACTTCCATTTCTCCATTTCAACTTCATTGTCGTCTTGGTCATCTGCCTTTGAAGATTTTGAAGAAATTGTGTCCTACTTTAAAGTCTTCTTTTGTTTTGAATTGAGTCGTATCAGTTTGCCAAACACCATCGAGGAAATTATCCTCCTAGAGTCAATAAAACGGGTTGAATCCCTTTTTTTGTTCTCGTTCATTCTGATATTTGGAGGCCTTGTGCCATTGAATCTAAGTCTAGTTTTCGTTACTTTGTTACTTTTGTTGATAACTACTCTCGTGTTACATGGCTTTATTTTATGAGAAATCGTTCTGAGTTATTTACTATATTTTGTGCTTTTTGTGTTGAAGTTCGAGCCTAATTTAATGTTACTATCCACACTCTTAGAAGTGATAATGCTAAAGAATATCTTTCTTATTCTTTTAAATCATTTATGACAGACCATGACATTATTCATGAGATATTTTTTGCTGTCACCCCACAACAAAATGGGGTGGTTGAAAGAAAGAACAGACACTTACTTGAAGTTGCCTGTGCACTTTTGTTTCAAATGAAAGTTTCTAAACCTTTTTGGGCTGATGCTGTCTCTACAGCCTGTTACTTAATCAATCGTCTCCCTTTTTCCATTCTTGATGGTCAAATCCCTTATTCTCTTCTTTTTCCCTCTCAGCCTTTATTTGCTCTTCCTCCTAGAATTTTTTATTACACTTGTTTTGTCCAAGATGTCCGTCCTCAGGTCTCTAAGTTGGATCATTGTTCTCTTAAGTGTATACTTCTTGGCTACTCTCTTAGTCAAATAAAAGTATAGATTTTATTCTCCTGATCAACATCGCTATCTTATCTCTGCAGATGTCACCTTCTTTGAGACCACTCCTTTCTCTTCAAAGTCATCTCCTTCTCCTTCTCCTACTAGTGATGACAATGACTTCTTAGTATATCAATTTCCTATTTCTTCTTCAACTTCTACAAGTTCTAGTATCCTAAGTCTTCTTGGCCTCGTCCCCTTCCTGTTCCCTCCTTCTCTCACCACTATGTTTGGAGGAATCAGCAATCTGTTGTGAGAGGTCCTGCTGCTCTAGAGCCTCCGGATTCATTGCCTTCTACAGCTCCTTCTTCCTCTTTGGGTCCTACTCCCTCTGAGTCTAGCATTGATCTCCCAATTGCTCTTCGAAAAGGTAAGCGTAGTTGTACCCATCCTATTTCTTCCTTTGTCTCTTATGCTGGTTTATCTAGCACTGCTAAGTCTCTTGTACCTTCTCTTGACTCTCACTATTCCAACCACTGTCACTGAGGCCCTGTCTCATAAGGGGTGGCCGATGGCTATGTCAGATGAGATGCATGCTCTTGAACACAATCATACTTGGGATTTGGTTTCTCTACCTGCTGGTAAACAGGCAATTGGTTGTAAATGGGTTTACACTGTGAAAGTCAATCCTGATGGTTCTGTGGCTCGTTTAAAAGCTCGTCTGGTGGTTAAGGGTTATGCTCAGGTTTATGGTATTGATTATTCTGAAACCTTTTCTCCAGTAGCTAAACTTGCTTTTGCTCGGTTGTTTATCTCTCTTACAGCTACTCACCATTAGCATTTGCATCAGCTGGACGTCAAGAATGCTTTTCTCTATGGTGATTTATAGGAAGAGGTGTATATGGAGCAACCACCTAGGTGTGTTGCTCAGGGGAAGAGTGGTAAAGTGTGCAAATTAAAGAAATATTTATATGGCCTTAAACAAGCCCCAAGGGCTTGGTTTGGAAGGTTTAGTCAAGCTATTTTACAGTTTGGACTTCAAAGAAGCAATTTTGATGACTCGGTCTTCTTCCAACGTTCTCAGGGTGGCTGTATCTTTCTAGTGGCATATGTGGATGACATCATTATTACTGGAAGTGACGAGATTGGGATAGGAAAACTCAAAGATTTCCTTCAAACACAATTTCAAACTAAGGATTTGGGTACATTAAAGTACTACTTGGGTATTAAAGTGATGAGTAGTAAGAAGGACATCTTTCTCACCCAAAGAAAGTATGTCCTTGATTTGCTTAAAGAAACTAGTTTGCTTGGAGCCAAGCCTACAGAAACCCCTATGGTTCCTAATGTCAAACTCTTAGCAGATGATGGAGATGTTCTTTCAGATCCTGAACGATACAGAAAACTGGTGAGTAAGCTTAACTACCTTACAGTCACCCATCCTAATATTGTTTTCTCTGTCAGTGTGGTTAGTCAGTTTATGTCATCTCCTCAGACCACACATTGGGAGGCTGTTCTTCATATACTGAGATATCTAAAAAAGGCCCCAGGTCGTGGTGTTTTGGTACAGAGATTATGGACATACTGCAGTGGAAGGTTTCTCTGATACTGATTGGACTGGATCCCCTATAGATAGAAGATCCACTTCTGGTTACTGTGTCCTTGTTGGAGGAAATCTTGTTTTCTGGAAGAGTAAGAAGCAAAGTGTTGTTGCTCGATCTAGTGCTGAATCAAAATATCATGCTATGGCCCAAGCTACATGTGAATTGGTGTGGATACATCATCTTCTTGATGAGATTGGATTTAATAGTGCAATGCCTATGAAATTGTGGTGTGATAATCAAGCTGCCATTCATATTGCTTCTAATCCTGTTTTTCATGAAAGAACAAAGCATATTGAGGCTAATTGTCATTTTGTGCATGAAAAGATTCAAGAGGAGCTTTTTGTCATTGGACATGTGCGGACTGAAGAACAACTCGTGGATATCTTCACTAAGGCTCTTAATAAGAATAAAATGGATTATATTTGTAACAAGCTGAGCATGATTAACATCTATGCTCCAGCTTGAGGGAGAGTGTTAGAGAATAAGGGTTGGACTATTATTTATTATTATTTTGTGTTATTGGGTTGAACATGTCTTCCTTGTACTTATATTTATCTTTTCATATAAATATAGAGACAGAAAAACTAGCAGGAGTGTGTTAATCATTCCCATTCTTAATTCTCTTCTCATCTTCTCTAACAAGCTCATGATAAGCAACACCAAAACACAAAGAAAAGTGACCTCGGAATGTTTACATCCTGACATTGATTATTAATTCAAAAGACCTGCTTCTTCTCAAACCCATATTTAATACACACACGGAACAACACAACAATAAGCCTTATCCTACTAGGTGGAGTCAACTACATGGATCAAACAGCACCATTGGGGCTATACATAAACAGAACAGCAACAATTAAAATTCAAGTTATGTTGACCCAAAAGATTGTGGTTTACAGAAAACCACAAAATAGCAGTTGCTATATATCACAGCCTGTCTATCTCGCCAAACAAAATCTAATATATCCAGTATTCCAGTGCTCCAATTTGCTCTCTTTTTTTTATTAATCTTCCTTTGTTCTTCCTCTTCTTTAATTTAAAAAATAAATCACATTAAAGACACTTATATACTGTTAGGCCCAGTTTAATCAATACAAAGTTTAGAGGAATTGTAGAACCAAATTATGCCTGCTCTTCTTGGTTTACATCATACTCCAAAAGAATATAGCTCAAATCTAGTAGAAAAAATGCAAATGGTAAACATGTAAAAAAAATGCATTCATAAACACAAGATAAACCTTACCTAATTTTAGACGGATACTTCTTAAAATAGGCCTCACATATACTGAAAAAATAAAGAGTGACAACCATAAGTCATTGAGTAGAGACTCAACATATCATTAAAATCGATAATCGTAATACATATATAAAGATATATAAGATGAAACATAAATCACAAATAATTTGACGAAGATTCTACAATCTAAGTTTGGTTTTATTTTGTTTACGAAAAGAAGAAAAAATTTACATATTTTTAGAAAAAGAAAATACATATTTTCTTGATATTTTCGAGAAACTTTTCTTTCCAATGTTCAAAGAGCATGCCATATCTGCTTGACATTATTATTATTATTATTTTTTATCATAATAATGTTGCGGGTCCCTCCACAGTCAGACTGCCGTAGGACATTGCCACAAGGCATAATGGCATGCAGAGATAATGTTATTAATATCATTATTCCATCAACAAGGGAAAAAAAAAAAAAGGCTAGATGCTCCAACAATATGCAAGATCTTTCAGGCACATCTTTGATATTTCAAGGCACGTTTGTTGGTTCCACAGAGAAAAGGAAAGTGAACCATTAGCAATACGTGAAATAAATAATAATGATAAAAACAACAGTCAAAAATAATCAAGGTCACCTTCGAGCAACAGGATTCCTCAGAAGTACTTTTGGTGCATATTTCTTCTGCTTCTTAAGTCTATATTTCTCCTGCACTCATAGCATGAGATTCAATTTGTTCCCAAAATAAACTATTTAATCTTTTTAAGCTTCAATATACCTGTGAGAATGATGTTTTCTTTTCAAATGTTGCACTATTGGCAATAAGAGCTTCAATTATTTCATTGCCTCTAGCACCCTGCCTGCATAAAATGTATAGGAAATGTTTCGCAAAGGAATCCCGCAAGCATGGTAAGGAAATAATGACTTGACAGTTTATTTCAGACAAGCAAGTAAGATGTGGGTTGTAAAATTCATATGAAGTAAGAAGGGTACTAAAACTTATTTCAACCCCACCGAAAAAACTAGAATGGACCGGATCAATCAGTAACCTTATTTGCTAAGACACATGATTCCTAAAAGAAAACATGTAATAAGAATAACATTCAAAAGCAATCATCTAGAAGTTCCTAAAGTTGTGCATGAATGGGGTTTGGGCCAAGCGCAGAAAAGCTTTGGTATTCTTCACCTTTCGGCGCAAAAGGAAGAAAAATAGTATATGCATTATCTGTTTCTGTTCACTTTCCATCTCTAGTCTCTCAAAAATATTTTTGTATGATGTCTATTGATTGATCAGACTGTATTACACATCAAATCAAAGCTATAGAACCAAAGTATACAAATAAGGAATATGTAAATTTTTACCATTCCATTTTAGTCGAGTACCCAAAACATAATATTTACAATCAAAATCCAACCAGAGAGAGATGTCCCCACCTTCTCATGGCTTCTATATCTTCACCAGTCAGGCTTTGGGCTGTATTATTGTCAACCAAAACCCGATTGTCCCTCGATTCAACATTTAATTGATCATTTCTTCTTTCTTCAGCGTTATTACCTAAAATGCATATAGAGAGGTAACTCGCACGCGAGAGGGACAGAGAAAGAGTAGAATGTAGGGAAGTAATCAGAAGAACCACAAAGAAACTCAAAATTAATCTCAGAGGACCTCATATAACATTGACAGAAATGCATATATATGTAAAGAAGCAGTTAAAAGTTAACAATGAAAAGCCATTAAAAAATATATATATATTTATAAGAGAATGATGCGCATCATTGGATCATACACAAGCATGAAATAGCACATACAGTCTTGGGCGGAAGGAACAGAGCGAGATAGATAAGGGCCGTCGGGTCCAGTCTCAAGTTGGAAAAGGGAACCGAAGGCACAACCGATCAATGGCTGCAGAGAGCAGTTCTTATTCCCAATTTTCAATTTGCTGCAGATGAGAGGCACTAAAATTGATTAAGGAGAGATGGTTGGAAATAAAGATAGAGAAGGAAAGAAGAAAACGGACGCGGCAGGGGAGAGACGAGCCAAGACGAGACGGTCTCCATCGTTGATGTCGAGCAAGACGCTGCAACCTTCCCAGGTGACCCTAGACTTGGCAGTTGCTTTGTCTTGAGACATGCTCTGCCTCTGCTTCTGCTCTTTTCCCTTTCTTTTTCCTCGGAGTCGGAGGAGACACTGCACTCTGAAATCTGAACGATGGCTAAATGGCTATAGCATTATTAGCTTAAACCCTAACTCGGCGTCTCAGGACTCTCAAGTCTCCACCTCAAACTCAAACTAGGGTCAGTGTCCGTATCCATTAACCGTTGCCCATTCGACTTACTATTTTAATTTTTGTCTAATTTAGGTAAAAAGTTATTTTCGTTCCTCAATTTCTTTTTCATTTTAGTCACACATATATGTTTTTTAATTTAGTCCTTTAATTGTCAAGCAAAGATATCACAAATCACTGATTAAGCACCATTAAGCATATATTTAATTTTAGACTAAATGAGACGATGTTATTTTTCATAATAATAAATTTCATTACCATTACTTTTCTTCCGCGTTTCATCTTCTCTCTCTTTGTGCTAAGATTTCTTTAAGTGAAAGGAATAATTTCTCAAAATTTGTCGATGGATGAAAGATTTTATCTTAATTTCTGCTAGCTTCTACAAGTTGAAGTAATAGATTCTCAAAGTCTAAGTTTAAGGAATATATTTCTGTAACCTATCTCACATGTACCTCATTCATAATGACAAAATCAATATCATAATATACAATATAGTTACAATCGTAACGATGTTTCACAACAATTGAAAGAAACGAATCAAACTTTTTACCAATCTTCTATGATAAAGTATTCATTATCGTTGCTTCCTCCTTTGTCATCTCATCTTCTATGTCATTTGAAAGAAGGGATTCTAAGAGTTCCTTAATGGATGAAGGATTTCATCATGGTTTCTACTAAGTTTTGCAAGTTGAATAGATTCTCAAAATCCAAGTTGAAAGATTGGATTTCTAAAACTTACCTCACATGTTTTCTCTTGTTGTCTCAATTGACTCAAGTATCACCTTCCAATGATGTCGTATGAATTTTTTAATGATATTTTGAGTCACATAAGCTCCATTAATTGTCTGATAATATAGTTCCGTTAGTTGGTGTTACAAAATCATGACTTGAGAAGTTTTTATCTAATGTTTAATAGTTAAGAAACCAAATTAAAATTAAAAAAAATATATGAAATCAAAATAAAAATAAAAAATAAATTGAAGGATAAAAGTATCTTTTTTTTTGTCTAAAATTTAATATAATACTGTAAGATGATTTTCTCGTCGTATTAAACACTAGAGAGTAATACACTCTATGCTATTCAGTATGGATGCAATTCCACTCTGTAAATGGACATTCACCTGCGGAATGTGTGTGTGTAGCATCGTCTACTATTGGGCCGAGGAGTGCCTAATCCACGTGCATCCTTCGTCCAGGCCATCCAAATGCTACGAAATTGATGTGGGCTCGAAATTTTATTGGGCCATCTGCTTCCACGGTTTCATGCTCTAAAATTCTGAATCCTTGGACTGGAACCGGTTTACATGGTATAAATTTAAAATTTACATATAAAAATTATCCTAATATAATTTAAATATTTATCAAAACAATAAATAAATAATATAAAATTATAAAATAAATTTAAAAATATAAAAATTCATTTTACAAATAACACTACATTTTAAGTCTTTTTCACTACAATTATTATCCTTCATTTTATTTTTACCAATTCATTATGTTTGTATGTGTGTGCTACTCTATGTTATTTAATTTAGACATAACTAATATTGTCAAGACATATTTAAAATTTTAAATAAAAGTTATAAGTTGAAGTTACAATAATTGAAAAATTCTTCGCCATGACTCATGGTAGGAGGATCTCTACCGGTTGAGAACAAATATTTTATCACAGCTGGCCTTCAATTTTAGAGCAAATCGTTTGCAAATTAAGTAAGCCATGACATATGTTATTCATATGATTGAGAAATAATATCATTGAAAATGAAACGTGAAAATGGAAAATCAAATGCCAATCTCCATTTGCCTTCTCATATCTGACTCGTAAGTCATAATTGATGACCTGCAATGAATAAAACTTCCTTCAATATCAGTTATATTAATAAGAAGTGACTAGAAACCGAAAATAAAATAACTTTCCTATGCCTTGAATGATTAGGTATTAAGCTATTAAATAGTGATAGCTACTTAGCTAGGTGACCGACCTGTACTTGATGTCTTTTCCTTGTAGTTGTTAATTTAATTTTTAATTAAAGATTTTGTGGTGGAAAAAAACAGATAGCAAATGATGATGTTCTAGTTTAGACCTCATTCTTTTATGTTAATGCTGCTAATTGAATGGTTGGCCTAATTTATGTCTGACTTTCAACTACTCTCAAACTGATCATTCCATATCGATTTGTCCCCATTTTCTAATTATTAAAATTGATTTCTCATCCTTTTCTGCGATGTAAGTTGAATCTCCGAGAAATTCATGGAATACGACATATGTAATAAGACGAACTGAATGCTATTTCCAGCTTAAATTTTATACTTATCTTTTTCTATCAAACTATATAATTAGATTATTTTTCCTTATTTTGCTAAGGAACTTATATATTTGTATGAATCAAGATTCCCGATGTGTGAAGAGTAATTTGACTGATTTCTAAAAGAATTTAAATAAAGTCCACTTATTGTTTACTGACTTACAAAATAAAAGTGTAAGAAAAGTATGATTTAAAAGTGTAAGACTACTTATGCTACGGTATAATTAATTTGATTTGAGTTGTGTTAGTATTACAATCTTAATTAATTGACACAATTTAACACTCTTTTTTATGTAAGTCAGTAAATAATAACTGAATCTCATCTAAACTTTTTAAATCTAGTTTAGATTATTCACACCCCTTACAATAATTGCAAAACTATCATTATTTACTTAACTTTTTGGGAAGAGATAATGAATAATGCTACTATGCTGGTTGGTCTAATTATTTGAAATGATTCAATTTTCAAAAGTGTTGGCTTCGTTCAAGATAATAAGGTGCCTTTGTCGTAATTTTTATTAACAGGAATGTGAGGAATCAATACGGTGAACTAAATTCCGGCAATGAAAATGGTGCAAGTTTTACATAGACAATTAATGAATCAAAATTAATTAAAGTTTTTATATATTTAAAGTCTGTAAAAAAAGTATATGTACCTTATGCAGGTTATAAGATATCATTTATACATACATGCAACAGACTAATTTAACACGCAGTTAGATATGTAATAACCTGCAAAGGTAAGTAGGTTTTGAACATCAATGTTTGACAACCTTATTAAAAGCCCCAGAAAATGAAATGTACGTTTGTGCGTATGAACTGGGAATGCGTATTCCGGAACATGGCAAAAAGTTAAAAAAACGAATATGGGAAGACATTGGAAGGCGCAAATTGGCATATCGCTGCTTATTCTTTCTCCGTGTTTTACATGATGTCTTCTTGGCTCATATGCTTTTACCTTTTACTTGCTTTTAGAATCTCGGACCCATCATATAAGATCATTTCACTGTTTCAAATTAAATTAAATAACCAAAATGCCCAAGCTACTGAAAGTAAATCTCATAAGTTGCTCGTAGACACTATAGCTACTTCCTACTCTCCTCTTTCTTGGATCTATTTGACAGCTAGCATTCATACAAGTTTATTCTGTCTCCAAGAGAACCAAATTTGTTAGGAAAAAAAGAAAGAAAAGAAAAGAAAAACAAAAGAAAGGAGAGCTTACATATGACTTACTACATATATCTCATCTAATCGTCTTTAATGTTTGCTGTGTGGAACACGGGAAGCTTACAAAGCTAACTAAATCAATTACCTCAACTCAGAAATAGACAAGTGATGATACAATCAGCAAGTCATTTTTCATCTCCCATTTGGGGTAAAGCTTCTTAGAAACTGCACATATCCTGGTCAAGTGTCTCGAGTGCCTGCTTACGCTTCTATTCATCGAGTACGTGATTGATGAGGTTTTACATTTTTCAATGGTTTATATATATAAGCAATTCACGTTGGAAAGCATCAGCTTGTCTGTCCTTTTTTATATATGTAAATATATATTTACCAAAAATAAATATTAAAAAAAGCAAGGTCAAACAGACAAATTATTTTTCTAAAACAACCAGTATCTTTCATATATAAAATTGATGTAATTTAAGTGATCAAGCTGAGTAGGAAGGAGTTCAGAGAAAAAAATATGAAAACGATGATAACATAAATTATGCCAATTCCATCCTTGGGTCAGACATGATGTACTAAAAATAAATAATAACAAAAACCCAAAAAAAAAGCATAATTATATTAGTTCATTACATCATAATTATGATAACTGTCATAGCTTTTCCGTGGTAAATAAAAAGTAAAGAGAGGCGGGAATCCCCCTCAAACGAGACCGTGAGAGCAGATGGATGTGTTGATGCATAAATAGGCTCCAAACAGTTAATAACATGTTCGTGCTATCCCCACCCTTGAGGCAGTAGGCCACACCTTCCTAACAAGTAACAACAGTCCAGAACCACAAGATGAAGTGTGTTTCAGTTGACTCAGTCAACGGAAAGGTCACCTGAAAGGCTTAGCGCTGTGGAGATTGATTAGTCTTTTTTCTTTTAATAAAAAACTTAAATGTTTGTAGGTCCAAAGCAATAACTAATATTTATGTGAAACAAAAAAAAAAGTTAATTAATAAGTTTTCATATACAAAATTACAAATAACGTTAGTCAATAAAGAAGGCGTCCCACCACACAGCACCCACTTCCAACTTGGCCTTCTTTTATGACGCGTCTCGGATCCTCTACTGGAGTGTCCATCACACAAACACCTTCACCAAATTGTTCCAAATAGAACATAACCTCCCTCACCCCTCTGCCTCAATTTCTCTCTCCCTTCTATGAAAGAGGGAGGTCGTCGTTTCGCTTTACTTCCCTTCTATTTGCTCGGATTGTTTTTAATGGCTCTCCTAACTTTCTTGCCTGAACAGTCAGACCCCAAAAAGCAACTCTCCAAACGCAAGCGAAAGCAAAAGCAGCAGCAGCAGCAGCAGCAGCAGCAGAAGCAGAAACAGAATCAGAAGCAGAAACCACCCTCTTCATGGGACCAAATCAAGAACTTGCTCACCTGCAAACAGATCGAAGACTCCAGAGTGCACAACCCCTCCAAAGCAGTTGGCTACTCCAAGCTGGGGTCTTCTTGCAGCTCCATATGTAGCTTCAGAGATGTTGTTCACAGCAGCACTCGAGTTGTCCATAGGTCTTATAACTCGTCCCCGGAGAGTAGCACTCTGGGTCAGGAAGCTGGCCTGCTGAGTCGGAAACTTGTCTCCGGTTCATCAACTCGGTCCCTGTCAGGTCCTGGAAAATCCAACGGCGGAGTAACCTACACGTCATCATCTTCCAGAGGGATGCAATTCAGGAAACTCTCCGGCTGTTATGAATGTCACATGATCATTGACCCTAGCAGGTAATTTTTATATATATATGGAAATCATTAAGCTTAATTTTCCAATTTCCACACACACAAATATGGAGAGAAAATAATGAATGTAGGATTTGGAAAATCAGGCTCCCAATTCCGAGGAGCACCGTGTGTGCTTGCTCTCAGTGTGGAGAGGTCTTCACCAAGATGGAAAGATTGGAGCTTCATCAAGCTGTTCGTCATGCCGGTAAGAGTCTTGTCCTCTTTATAATTATTCTTTTCTTTTTCTTTTGCCCTCCTCTTTTCTTTTTCTCTTGTTTTTTCTTTTCCCATTCCAATACATGCATCATTAATTCCTTTCGAAATGCACTTACTATGTAAATGAATTGATTTTATCATGCAGAGTTTTTTTTTTTTTTTTGCTTTATTTGAGCAAATGAAAACTTCTGTTCCAATGAACTGTAGTGGGATAGATCTGGTGATTTTGTTTCAAGCGTGCCAGCAATTCTGTCTGTATCAGTATTGATTGAATTATCTTGTGTTCGATCATGTTTGTGGGTTGTGGGGTTAAAAGTAAGCTTCGAAATTTGAAACACGGGGCAAAAAGGGTTCCACCATCCCATGCACGATGCAGCATGTCATTATGCTGGGGTTGCTCGAGTGCTTGGGAACTGTTTTCCAGTGATCTTTCACCTCAATTTTTCCCATCTCGCCCTCGGATAGTCGGCAATATTGCACTATCAACACTCTTCAGTTTTTTATTATAAAGATAATAACATATTCAGAAGAATGAATTTTTCACGATAACACATCAGATAAAAAAACTAAATCATAAACCTATTTTTTTATCAACTCAGAATCTACATCAGATTTTTATGAATGTGTAAACATTATTCCTTTTTGTCTTTTCATAAATCTCTGAAAAAGAGATGAAAAATATTTTAAACACAAAAATGTTGCATCACCATTCACCAGACGCAACCACCAACACCAGAGTGGCTTTGTTGTGGGGCAATCTTACAACCCAAGTCCAACGGTATCTGTGGTTGCTTCTTCAAGGTTGTAGGAGCATACACTTACGAGATCACAGCTGTCCGCCGTAAGGGAAATAAATGACCTGCCACAACAAGGTGACAGGTCTGTATTGGCGGACACCACACCCCCATAAAATAAGAAACTGACGAACAATGGCAATTGTAAATTACTATCTAGACTATTATTCTATTTTCTTTCCTAAATTGGCATCTTGGTTTTTTATTTTCTTTTTTAATTTGGGAAACAGTTTCGGAGCTGGGTCCGGAGGATTCGGGTCGAAACATTGTGGAGATAATATTCAAGTCGAGCTGGCTCAAGAAGGACAGCCCCTTGTGCAAGATCGAACGGATATTAAAAGTCCACAACACCCAACGCACCATCCAACGGTTCGAGGACTGCCGAGACACAGTCAAGACCCGTGCACTCAGCAGCACCAGGAAGAACCCCAGGTGCGCAGCGGATGGCAACGAGCTGTTGCGGTTCCACTGCACCACCCTCACGTGCGCGCTGGGTGCACGTGGCTCCTCCAGCTTGTGCGGCTCCGTGCCTGGCTGTGGAGTTTGCACCGTCGTCAGGCACGGATTCCAGGGCAAGCCTGGTGGAGGTGGCGGTGGCGGTGGCAGTGGCAGTGGCAGTGGCGAGCACCGCAAGGGAGTGCGGACCACAGCCAGCAGTGGTAGGGCCCACGACTCGCTGCAGTGCGGTGACAGCAGAAGGGCTATGCTGGTGTGCCGTGTGATTGCCGGGAGAGTGAAGCGCGTGGCGGAGGAAGCGCCGCCGGAGGAGGAAACTGTGTCGGCCGGCTCCTACGATTCTTTAGCCGGGCACGCCGGGATCTATTCGAATCTCGACGAGTTGATTGTTTTCAATCCAAGGGCTATCCTTCCTTGTTTCATAGTGATTTACAAGGTGCATTCATGTTGAAGTGGGAGTTGAGGAAGCTGATCAACCTTATGTCAACCTTATTATGTATATACCAGCTACTCTTAACAAAACTCTGCTTAATTTGTTTAATGGTTTTTGCTTAACTGCTTAACCGCATTAATTTCTCATTTGCTTTCTTAATTAAAGGAAATTAAAGCAGTTGAAACTATAATTTTCTACCCAGGAATTTAGATTTGGTTTCTCTAATTAAAATGATGGATTTACATTTTTTTGATAGATAAAAATTTAAGTTAGAAAAAGTTCGCTTCAAATTCTGAATTAGAGTATATTCTTATATAAATAAAATAAAGTAATAAATATTAATTAAAAATAAAAAAAATAAAATAAATTTTAATAATGTTATAATTTATTATATATTTATATATTTTTTATTATAATTTTAATTATTAACTTTTTTAACTAATACTCTTTAATTAGTAAATCCCATGAATGTTTGGTTACTACTTGCTAATTAAAGGTGCCGAAGACATTGACTGTTCATGGGATTGACTGATGTGACAGCATCCCCTGAATAAAGTGGGTGCAGAGGCCAGGCATTAAGCAATGAGCCGTCATCTTCGAAGCACAGTGCCAGTCCAGTGCTCCGTGGCCGTCCATGCCTTTCTTTAAAAACTTTCCCATAAACAAGGGAAAATGCAACTTCTAAACAATAGTAAATACCCGAGTTAATATCAATATATCAGTTTATGTATAAGGTCCGTTTATATATATATATTTTTAAAACCGTTGATGAGTAAACAAGTTACGCAGACATAATCATGATGGTCAAAGTGACGAGGTATTCTGCAATAATTGGAAGAGAAGTGTGAGAAGAGAGACGAAAGAGCAGGTTGGGACATGAGGCGTTGCTTGTCCTTGACCAAACAACACTTTTCCAAGCAAGGCATAGTGAAGAACACGGCTTTTTCTATTCCTTTTGTTGTTTCTTTTTGAATGCATCTAGGCTTGGAGAACACAGATGATAATTACCTCGCGAGCACATGGAGATCCATTGTTTTTTAACCGTCCGCGGCGTTTAGACTTTAAGAGAACTCGTGTATACAAGACAACGCAAGTTTTCAGCGAATCCAATATCCCACCATGCTTCGTTGCTAGGGTATATAGAGTAGTACTAGCTAGTTGCTGGTTTTCATTAAAAATGACAAGTTTTTGTTTCATAAAATTTTTTCATGATACTTTTCTAATGCTGTTCATAAAATATGGGTACTTTAGATTAAGTGCCGCCCTAAGAGAGGCCAATACTTTTGAAAGCTGTAACTACTATAACTGTGAAAAAAATGAAATATCTTCTAAAAAAAAATGAAATATCTAAAAAAAATACTTTAATCATATTTTATATTCTAATTTTATCATTTCTTATTTTTAATTTTATAATTTTAGATACTTATAATATTTTTTACTAAATAGTATTTCAATTGAACCTTATAGCATTACATTTTTTTAAAAAAAATTACATCATTTGGAAACGCGACCAACGTCAGTATTATTTTCCATGGAATGGAAAACATAATATCTTGCCAAAAAAACTACATTTGGAAGCTGTCTGAAACTTAATAATTTAACTGCTATTTATCAAGGTGGTTAGAAGTAATAAACAATATGTAAAGAATGTGAATCTTGTAAAATAAAAAAAGTTTAAGTGATTTCTCTTGTAAATTCAGTCAAACTTACATAAATGGTGTCATATGTGCCATGTGCAAGTGATGTGTATTTCATAATAAATTAATGATATTCTCACACTACAAACTTGCACATTCGTTATATTTGCTCTCTAAAGTATAAGTTACTAAATAAAAAATTAGATCGCAATCACACTTTTTCTTAACATATCGCAAATTAGTCATACTTCTCATACCCAATGTAAAACAATTATTATTCTTTGATAATAACGTACAAAAAAAAATTCATCTTATTAAAATTCATAAATAAATAATTCAAACATGTATTTTGAATTTTAGGTAGTGTATGTTTCTTTCATTAAAAATTGCCAGTGGAATATACGGTTCAAGTTGACAGGTTAATATGAAGAACGAGCCCCTACATACAAAAAATACGTTTTTCTTATATGAATAGTTATTTTGCAGATAAGTAGGATGTTGATAAATTTGCTTTAAAATCATTAAAAACTAAGAAAGCAAAAGCTACACGAGATCTATTCTTGACTTAAATAGGGGTTAAGCTTGCTTTTTCTTCATAAAAATTGCTTTTCTTTTTCAAATGATATTTATTTCAAATCCTTTTTTTTCTTAACACACACAGCTTCTCTCTTCATTCTCTCTTTTTCTTTTTATGAATTGGCGAGATATAAGCCAAAACACCTGGATTTTTTTCCCTATAAAAACTAATGAAGAAGAAACAGAAATAGTTCAGATAACTAAGCATATAGATTGTGTGCGTACAAAGCTTTTTTTTTTTCTTTCTTTTTGCTTGTTTAGAAGTAAAGCACGCATATGACGTGTGCATAAATTGAAATAAAAAAATAAAATTATAGAAATTAAGAAAAAAAACAAAAGATAGAGAGAAAATATAATTTAGTTGTCTAAAATATTTTTTTATTATTTTATTTATTCAATTATATTTGTAATCTTATATACTTTATTAATTTTTGAGCTAAACATAAAAATAATTAAAACATTTTAAAACATTTTAGACCGAAAAATGAAGATAGAACTACTGTCAAATCTTTTTTTTAATCAGTGGTGGTGATAAACTATTATGCGTTCAATGCATCATATGGGTGTCTTGTTAATATTAAGACTGTGTTAGGGGTAACATATTAAAATAGAAAAGGGATGAAGTTTAATCTCTCAGATACTCAAACTTTCATACAAATGAAGAATGGAATTTAAGGCAGTTACTAGAAAAGTATTCTCTCCATTAATTTTTATTTATTATTTAAGATAATTATACAATAATTAAGAATGTTATTAAATAATTTTAATTATAAAAAATAATTTAATATGACTAAATTATTTTTTTTACTTTATTAATATTTTCTCTTTTCTTTTATGTCACTATTACTTCACTAATTTTTTTTATTAAAAGATAAAGATAAAATTAAAAAAATGATTAATATTTTAAATATTTTTAATAAAAAATATTTTAGAATAAAAAATATTTTATAACTCTATAAATAAAAATTAACGAAATGAATATATACTTTTCGTACATTTTACTCAAAATCACAAAACGACTTCAAGACACTAACTCCGAGAAGAGCGAAGGGGTCGATCCTGTGCGATGACTATTAAGATCGAATCACTTTATCACTTTTGTCCGAGTCTGAACCGCAAGAATTATTCTTCCTTGAATAACATCAAAGAAAATTTTGATATATAATACTAAAGATCCCAATGATAATTAGCCCAATTGAGTGCTTGCTTCAGAAGTTAAGACTGCAAAAATAGCCCAATAAGCTCACGTCTTGATTCTTTGTTGAGCCCAATAAGCTTAAAGTTGAAAATGACGACTTGGTATAATTGTTAAAGAGAACATGAGTAGACAAAAAAATAAAAAACATGATGAGAACTGAGGCCATTTAATGCGTGGATTTTACCTTTTATTATTATTTTTTTATTTACTCACACATTTAATGCGTGCATTATTTTTAGTCAAAAAAAAAAGTGGGCCAAAAAACACATTTGAGTAACGAAAATTGTAATACATAACTTTTGTTTAAATTTTCATTTGCTTTATTTTTAAGAACAAAAATTAAATACCTATAAAATTGAAGGGAATAAAAGTTTTGTATTCCCCCCTAATCATTGATCAAAACAGTTTATTAAAATTGAACACACTTTGGATGGAAGAAGTGACCATATTCATGGTACTCAAAGTTGCTAATACATTCTCTGTATTGACTATTTGAATTAAATTTTGAATTAGTATTTTAAAAAAATTAATTTTTAATTACATTAAATTATTATAGAGAGTGTGCACTCTTAACAATGATATTAATTACAAAAAAAAATGATCAGAAATTTAGTGACATAAAAATTCTCTTATCTAAAATTTTAAAACTTTTTTGTATATTCTTGAAATAAATATTTTTTTATTTTATAATATTAAATATTAAATAAATATATAAAAATAATATTAAATTTGTCATCATATATTTATTTATTTTATATTTACTTTTATGTATTAAAAAAATACTTATTTCAACTAGAGTATATAAAAATTTCCTTTAATTTAAAGGAAACAAGTACGAGACACAATCGTATTGTCCTACGAATCAATCATAATTACCTCATACCTACACTCTGATGATAAAATTCCTCAGACAGAATGCTCCCATCATCAGCTTTTACATAGGACTACGGAATGGCGAGGTTGCTTTTCAACTTTTATAACCCACCATCTATATATGTTCGCAGGTTAATTTGTTTTGACTGAGACACTATAAACCATTTCCCTTGGAGCCCACTACGTGCGAAAACGTGGTCACTAACTTTCACGGAAGGACTTCATTCTCAGTTTCTCACTGTCAAATGTGTGTTTGAGCGGCGTGCGTGCCTTTCAAATGAGCTCTTGAAAGTTTTAAAAGGTTTTTGTTGTTTTTTTATCTTATTTATTTGAGAGTTTTTATTATTTTTTAAATATAATTTTAATTTTTAAAATTTGCTAAATTTAAAGTAATTATTTATTATTTTTACTTTAAACGTGATTTTTTTAAATTTATATTCACTTTTAATCAAAATTAAATTTATAAAATCAAATCAAACATATACTAATTCTTCCCTCTCCCTTAGAAAACACACACACACACAATGGCAATGATTATAAGCTTGGCTTTTGTTCTACTACTAAATGATCATATCTTATAAAAAGCAGGGGAACAGAAAATCCTGCAGGATAAGGAAGGAATTGTATATAAAACGAAAATTCTGAAGAGGATTCAGGGAAAAATCATTTGCTTTAACGTTGGACACCTTATATGGGTTCCACAAATGTTACAAATGATTATTGTTGGAGATCCTTCAAGGTTTTATATGCGGGGCAAAGTGGAAGGATCATCATTAACTCCCTCTTAACTATATTGCTAGTAAGCTTGAAATTATCAGAATTTAGTCAAATCCTAAGCGCCCGCGATGCCCCGATCAATATTCTGCCACTGATTAAAGAGAGTAATGCTACTAATTAGTTTGCCCAGAAGTGGTAATAATCGAACATAATCAAGAAACCTTAGCAAACAAACTCGGTCTGGGAGGACAGGAAAAGGATGCCAATGATTTGGGCACATGGGAATTGCTTGGCCAACATCTCGTTTGGCCATCCAAAATGGAATATATAATCCTTAACCTTTGAAATGCTCACCCTTTTTATACATACCCATAAGAAACCAAACGACACCTATCATAGCATTACACTTCCCGGGGGCTTCAAGGGGAGAAAATGCACAACCCACAAAGAGGACTAGGACTAGGAGCAGAGAGCTTTGTGATACGAGTGAGAGGCAGTGGTGCTGCTACTGAAGAATACCTTGACCAACCCACTCAACCCAGAATTCCCTCTCCCAAGCTGAACCTCTCCCTCATGAAGCTCTTTCACCGCTTTCGCAAGATCCTCATGCGCCTCATGTTGTCGGAACCTTCTCGTCGCTCATCGGAGTCAAGGCACAGAAACTCTGACCGGTTTGAGCCACCGAAGACGTCATGCAGCTCATATTACTCGTCTTACTCGCATTACAACGAGGCCATTGCGGACTGCATTGAGTTCTTCAATAAGTCAGCACAAGAGGGCATTTTGGATGGCAGAAAATCAGATGTTGTCTGATATGGTTCATCAAGCACTGCATAATTAATTAAGCTACTTCAATTCATTGGCTACTTTATTGTTATCATTATTTTTTTCTTTTCAATTATGCTTCGAAGCCATTGTACATTGATGGAGAATAATATCAAATGTTTCTTGATTTTTCATTTTTTCTTTCACGCGGATTGAATTGGAATCTTCTTGCAAATGCAAATGTGGTATTGTCTCCATTATAATCTCTTCATTGACTCGTACTTTGCAAATCTGCGATCAAGCGACTATCATTAATTAGAGTTCAGCCCTTCACGGCATTGATGATTGTAATTTATAAAGTGCATATGCAGTTTTACCAATTTATATATTATATTAAGCACGAGCTATTCTCAATTTCATTTGAAGTGGCATAATAATATACAAAAACGAAGTAGAAATTGTAATTATGGTGCTTTATTACATGACTCTTATAATATACTCAATATGCATCCGTATTTGCTAGTCCGCTTGCAGTCTCATCTCAGTTTAGTCCAATGTTACCCGGCTACTTGCTATTGTATGATACAGAGGACATGAAAATATTTGTTAAAAAAAAAAAAAACCAACAAAATGCAGTTGGCAATTATTCTTGTAATGTAAGCCGAAAATATGGTACTTTCTAGGATTCAAACCTGGCTCGCGGAACTTACTGGTTTCCCTTTTTCCTGGAAAATATACCTCCAATCAGTGGAATCAATGGCTTCTTCTTCTTCTTATTCTTATTATTATTTCCGAGTGAAGTGTGCCTCTCCAACTTTTCAACCCCCTGTGGTAGCATAACATGAGCTACAGAGGGCGCATTCGCAAAAGTCACGTACCTTTTCTTTTGGAACTCCATCTTTTCTTCATCAGACGTGGAACTTTTGAGTTCGAACGTGGTTAAATTCTCAACAAACTTGACATCTTCAATCTCTGGTTCCACTTCCACTGGATGTTTCTCGGTTTCCCGTTGCTTCAATTGTTGGAGCTCTTGCTTTGTACGTTCAAGCTCTTCCTGGAGAGAAGACAGGCAATGCGCCATGGACATGCTCTCCTCCCTAGCCCTCTCCAGGTTCTGCCTTGTCTCCTCTAGCTCAGCTGCAACGGTTCCACACCTCAGAGACTCAACGCCATTTTCATTTGCTCCACTCTGTATCTATATATGCACATAGCAAGCAATTAGTCTAAGAAATTTTTTTTCTGTTAATTATATATTCAATTAGTAAATTAAACTACTACTTACTGCATTATGTAACTATCCTAGAGTGAACTGCAAGAGATACAAACTTCAAATATACAAGGCTAAGAGCACTGCCCTTGGAGGTTAGATCCCGAAATTGTTGTTTGTAGTTTTGTACACTATTTTTTTTGTGGTATAAAATTTTTCACCATTTTTGTGCTTGCTAGTAACTTATATTTCGCTTCCCAAAAAATTATTATTTTGTTTCTATAATTTTTTAAATTTGTTAGTAATTTTTAATTTTAAACATTATTTGCCTTTATTCCATGATAGAATAAAGAAAGCAAAACACACTAATACAAGGAAGCATATGACACTGTCTACAACTTGACACCGTTTGAAGTTTGCACCCTATTGCAAGCAAGCATAAGATTGGAGTTTTTTATTGATTGATGAAGCTTCCAGAAAATTGTTCTTTTTTCCACTCATGCCCGTGAATTTTTAAAGACAAAGATATAGAAATATATAATAATAATCTACCGTATATCTAGTAGTAGGAACTTCAGGCTCTGCTTAATTATGGGGTACAGAGAATCACATCTTTTTTTTTTTGAAAAAAATGACTCATTGCGCTGATCGTCAATAGAAATTTAGGTGTACAAACTGTTCATTGTTCTGCTGTCTCATGCATGCAACGGTTTCTCATTAATGCCAACGGAAA
The DNA here is from genome assembly GCA_019955255.1 of Castanospermum australe. NCBI lineage: Eukaryota > Viridiplantae > Streptophyta > Magnoliopsida > Fabales > Fabaceae > Castanospermum > Castanospermum australe. The sequence continues at coordinate 412,584 of NSJW01000961.1, forward strand.
TTATGCAAGCTGCATATGAATATATGAGCATCTCAATCCTGTAATTGAAGTCTAAAATGTATGTTTCAGCTTTGATTCTTCAAAAGATCAAGGCAGTGGAAGTAGAATATTTGGACTGTTTCACCGAAGATCAACTTACTGTTGATAAATTAATATTTGTTCATCAAGTGGGGTACTTAAGGCTCATTGATTGAGGAACAAGTGTCACCCGAAAACCAAATAAATGAAAGCCATATTGTAAAAATATTCTACAAAGTAATTAAGGAGTAGATTAATTGGAGAATATATATATATATATATATATATATATATATATATATATATATATATATATGAAGTAATGAATAAAGAGAAGTGATGTATATTATGTATAGAAGAACCTGTTTGAGCTTGGTTGCATAGACCTCTCCAGCAAGAACTCTCTCACCGAATAATGAGACGGCCTCTTTGACGGACAGGAAAGGCGCCCTTGTATCTATCTCTGCCCTTCTGCCCAGCACGACACCATCTTTCTTATTCATGTTGTTGATGTTCCTTTCGCTCTCACAGACAATTACAGACAGAAAACGATATTGTTTCAAAATCCAAAGGGATGATATATGGAAACAACAAACGAGAATGTTCTTTTTATTTAGCCTGTGAACGTGAGAGAGAGGAGCAGGGGCAGAGAGAGAAATGAGATGGGTTGGTTGCAAAGTTACAAGTGGAAGTGGGTGTTATTACCAGGATTGGACAGAGAAGTGAGGATACAAATATCATATGAGGGAAGCTTCGTTTCTTCCCGTCCACTTCACTGTAACTATAATTCAGTTATATTTGAGGGCGACGGCGGTGGGTGGATAATCTTGGGTCTTGGTTCTGTTGGACCTTAATTATGGCCCATTGTTTTGTTATATATATTCAGCAAATCTGAAGAGGACTCTTCACCAATAGCCCCGCAGGTCTTTGTTTTCCTACTAAGTGAAGCATTTGCATTTGGAAAGGGAGATGCTCTATAACGAATTTTTGGTTTCCCTTACTTCACTCGTAAGCTTGAAGATACTTTGCTGCTAGAATGTAAATTTGCCAAGTGGTCTCTTCCCTCCACCTTTTATGCTTTGTTAAACATCTAAAGGGACATCCCTAATAGTCTTAAGAAAGTTTTAGATTCAAATTTATTTAAGAGTCTGTTTGGTGTTTACAACTGAAATTGAAATTCAGAATTATAATTATAATTTATAATTTTTGAGAATTGGGTTTAGATCAAATCTTAAATTTTAGGTTTGGTTTTTGTAAGAATTATGAAATACAATTGTAATTTTTTTAAAAGTTATAAGTGTTATCACAATTCAAAAAAGTAAATGTATAAAAAAAATTTAAAATCAATATGGCGTCAATGAGGGGTGCATGAAGGTGACAATGACAATTGTGGTGTCAACGACAATTCATGACAACATCAGTGATAATAATGGTGGTGAAAAGTAATACTAATGCTAATGAAGATAAAAGTAACAACAATGGCAAGAGTAATGACAACAGTGGTGGCAAAAATTGTTCTTAAATATATCATATTGAGGTAGTTAGAGTTATAGAATGCATATTATTAATTCTTGTTTGTTAGAACTATAATTCTTAGGATCTACCCGAAAAAATAAAAAAAAAATTATAATTCTTAGGGTGTTGGTTAAGAATTGAGAAGAACTTTATTTATTATTTTCAGATGCTTTTTGAAATTATCTTTGTGAATCAGAATTCTAATTCCAAATGGTATACCAAATATGTAATTTAGAATTGAAGAATCTAATTCCGACTCCAAAGTTCAATTCCGAGCACCAAACAGAGCCTAGCAAATTGGGAGACTGACACCACTTGAACAGAAGAAGTTTTAGATTGGTAGGAGCTCCAAAGAACCAGAAAAGAGGTAAGAAATTGAATGAACTCATAACATCATGCATATCCTGATCCTAAATATTAACACTAGGGTGTCATGTGAGCTATCAATTCATTTAAAAAAAATTACATAACAAAATAAAAACAAACTGGAAGCTACATATATAATTAGTGGTGTTTAGATTAATTTATTTTGCTTTTAAAAAATGTATAATCAAAATCTTTTAGAAAGGATATTTGACTAGACGACTTTTTTTGAAATACAAAATAAACTTAAATGTAAACATACAATTCAATTTGAGCCATGCTATAATGCTTAGTTCGTGGACTTCTTATGTGTTTTGTTACCGGAAGACCAGTATGTCTCCCTATTTTTTTCTGTCGCGATTAAAATGATAATGTCATTGTGTGTCAAGCCGAATCCAGTCATTTTATTTTTACCCCAATCTGATGAACAACAATTGCAAGGAGCTCTTTTGAAAATGGTATGCACATCCGCAAATGATTGTTGAGTGCAATTCGACGTTCTATTTACAAAATATGAATGTGAGAAAATTGAGACAACATTGATCAAAATGTTTACATAAAAATTTTATATTAAAAAATATACTTTGCATATGAGAATAATTGCAGGTATAAGCTAGTACTGCAGTTTCATCCATCATTTTCTTTTCAGATGCTGATCAATCAATTCCGTTTTCCAACTATCCTCTGCCTCCCCAACTGGATAACATTGGACCCTTGAGGTTCTGGTTTGTCCCTTCTTCGGTACGATTATGAGGTAGGTTCCATTAAGGTAATGCGGTTACTTACTAAAATGATGTGATATCTCTCAATATCTTGGTTTGAAACTAAGTCAATTAAAGAAAAATTCTTCTTGATATCAATCTCGTTAATTATAAATTTAAGATCAATTAAAGGAAGATATTTCTTAATAAGGATTAATCTCTTAAAGTTTATGATTGATTATCTAAAAGATTCACCTTATTAATTAAAGATTATATTTCTAAAAGGACTCAAATACCTATCTTATATAAGAAGTGCTACCTCAAGTATGAATTATAATTCACTTTTACTCAGTATCCTTAAAACTCCCCAACTTGAGTATCAGAGTATTATTACAGGTATTAGGTTTGTGAGCCAACCCGACTCAACTCACCAAAATAGTGAATTTGGTTGGTTAAAATTTAGCTCACAAAAAAATGAGTCATTTTGACCCAGCTCACTTAACTTGTGGGTTAAGTGGGTTATTTAAAATTTTAATTTCTTGTTATTTTCTCTTATTGAATTTCAGATTTATGAATTATTGCTTATGTAAATTAGTAATTATGACTTATGAATTATGATGTAACTTAAGTTTAATGACTATTACATGATTTTACATATTTTATAACCTAGGCTAGATGATAATTTTATGATTTTTTTAGTTTTATTTTAATGTATTTTATGTGTTTTTAATTTTTTGGTGGGTCAACCTGTTTAACTTTACTAACTCTCTTGAGTCGAGTCGGGTTGATCATTTTTTAGCTCACTCTTAGAGTGAACTACTCTGACTCAACACATTTAGTCTCCAACTAGTGTAATAAGCTGAGTTTGCCCACTTTGACAACTCTACTTGGATTGGATCCTAGGTAATATCTCATTATCGGATGATGTGACTAATTACTAAGATGACGTAACACCTCCAAATATCTTGACTTCCTGATATTAATCTCTTTAATTACAAATCTAGAATCAATCAAAAGAAAATCCTTCCTCACAAGAATCAATCTTCTTAATTATAAAATCTATGATTGATTATCTAAAATATTCTTTTTATCAATTAAAGATTATATTCTTGAAATGACTCAAATACCCAACCTATATAAGAAGGGTTACCCAGGTATGAATTCTAATTTACTTTTACTCGAATGTTGGAGTGTTATTGCAGGTATCACCCTCATTAATTACTGGTACTTCTCATTTGGATTTCAAATATTTCTAAATCCTTAAATTGTGATGAATGAGAGTTCCTTCAATAATCAATGCTAATGGTGGGAGTGCTGAATTGGGGCTAGTATATGAGTGCATGGTTGATTTAGCCTAATGCCATTGCCATTCCATGTGTTTTACCACAATAAAAACAAATCAAAATTGTTTGATCAACTGCTAATTATAGTCACTTCTTCATTCTTTGTAAGTACTTCTCTCCCTTTTTGGACAAAACATTGTAATTTATTTCAATAAATATGTGATATTCTCACTTCATTCAATAACTTTTTTTCTTTTAGAATTTGAATAAGAAAGAATAAACAGGGGGGTAAATTGGTTCCTTGGGTTCAATAACAAAAAATTTAAAGATTAAAAATTTATGTCAATGGAACACAAATAATATGAATGCTTAAAAATAAAAAAGTATAATAAAATGTACACAGTAGATTTATCCTGGTTCAGTTACAACGCGTGACCTACTTCTAGTCAACAAGTAAACGCTTAAAATTTTCTTTACTATGGCGTTTTTGCTTACAAGGACTCCACAAGAACTTTTATCTAATTCTATCCTAAAGTAAAGTGACAGTGATGTTGCTTCTTCTAAGGACACTACCACGAACCTCCCTCAACTTTGACACGAAGTAGAGTAACAGTGATGTTTTGACACAAAGGACATCACAACAAACCTCCCTCAACTTTAACTCAAAGAAGAGTAAGCTAGCCTCAAGAAAGCTCATCGAATGCTACCCACACTCTCTTTCTTGATCTGGCTAAAACAATTTTTTTTTTAAATGCTCTTATGATTGAGCTATAATGAATATCAAACAACTCTCTCTTTCTAGAAAAGATAAATAAGTATGAAGTTCTCAGAGATGGAAGAGAAAGAGTTTTGCAAGTGGAAAGTGCTTCTTCTAATACTCTTTACAAAAAGCACTGCCAGTGATTTCTTCAAAAGGTTGTTCTTTTATAGCTGATATGTTTCTCTTGATGTTGCTAGCCATTGGATTGTGATTTCGGACAAGAGACAACGTCTTTAAGTCATTAGATGAGAATCACATGTAAATCTCGTAGTTGCTCTTTTCGTTTCCAGTAATTACTCGAAGTAATTGTTTATTTTTTCTATTTTCAGTATGGCATCAGACCAGTATAAATTTGAACGTAGAACTTGATTTTTCTCACATAAATGTTGTAATCAAGTAATAATGAGGCAGGTAATATTATTTTCCTAAATAAACAAAATCAATTAATTAGGGGATTTGATTATATAATAATTTGAAAACCTTCCTTAATAAAACAAATATCATAATAAATAGAAATTGTATTTAATACCTCTAATCAACCATAATCAATTCAAATATTTTAAATAATTCAAATTCAATTAGCACATGTTCAAATCTTATATTCAATAATTTAAATCAAATCAACATATATTTCAAATAATTCAAAATAAATCAGCATATATTCTAAATAATTAAATTAGCACATGTTCAAATCTTATATTCAATAATTCAAATCTAATCAGCATATATTCCAAATAATTCAAAATAAATTAGCATATCCAAATGTTTGAAATTAATCTCATCAAATTAGCACATATTAAAATTCTCATCATCAAACCTTAAATCTAACATTGTCCCCTTGTTGATGATGACACAATAAAGAAAAAATATAAAATTTGAGCATAATAAATTTCACAAATTAAGCCAAAAGTCAACAATTATATATTATATCATATATTCAAAAAGATCATAGTTGGAAGCAATAATTATCAAAGTCAAATGCAATTCAAAAATTAAAGAGTAGTAAGAGTTTAGAAAATGCTCCTCCTTAATTCATGAGCTCCCCTTTAATCCATGAACTTGCATTTTGGTGAGCTTCTCCCATGCTCCAAATTTTTCAATGGTTATTAAACTTGTATTTTCTCCAACTTGCATTATAGTAAGCTTCTTCCATGCTCTAAATTTTTGGTAGTTATTAAACATATCTTTTCTTCTCCTTTAGCATAAAAAAGGTCAAGTATAGAATATGGTTGCAAATATAATAGTAAGATGAAAAAATTAAAGTGACATGATCAGGATAATATGCCAATAGATACAAGGATGGTCATATCAATTTTCAAATATTTCAAAAAAAATTGTGAAAAAATTAGGAGATTCAAAATAACATGTTTAAGAAAGTATAATGGAAATAAATTTCAAAAGAATTTTTGAGTGAGACTTGAGTGCTTGCAAGTGTTGTTGGTTCTCCACGATTCTAGCCAAAACATAATTTTTCCACTTGGACTCCAAAATATTTCTACCAATTATCATCAAAACTGAGGACAAGAGTTGATATGCCATAAACTGCAATTTCATGATGTGCTAACATTTTATCTTCAAATAAGTCATGTTCTTCATAATTAGAATTCTTTTCTCAAAGAAGATAATATCAGCATCAATATAGAGCACCATTCTTAGAACATTGTCATAAAAAATTTCTCGTTTTGTTTTAGCTTTGACTTTTTCCCACTATGATGATGCATTTTTCTTCCTTGGAAACCTTGTGCTTAGAGATACAAATATTAAGCAGCAACAATCACACAAGTTTCACAAAATTAATCAAAGACCAAAATTAAAACCAACAAATATTTTAGTCCAACAACCAATTTGTGACTATGAGAAAATACACCAATAACCAAATCGACAACATGCAAGGAATATCATTCAAACTTCAGAGAATTAATTAGCATAGCAATAGCAAAAGATTACATACTTAATCCAATATATCAAAGTGTTAACAACATATCAATCTCTCAGTAATAACACAAACTATGAAGAGTAGGAGATTAGAAATGTTACTCAAGTTTTGAAACCCATGGCAATAAACAACCCAAGAATTTTTAAGAAATTAGGAAAAATAGTAAAATACCCTTCATGAAAAGAGTTGAAATGCAAGGGAGGACCAAGATTCACAAAAATGCTCCCAATTTTTAAATGCAACAACAGATGTGCCCATACATTCACTTTCTTACCATTCTCAAATTATCTACCTTGGTAGAATGGTTTAATGGTAGCTAGAGGAATTCTAACACCTTCATCTTCTTTGCTTAAAAGCTTACTCATAGAAAAATGGTTAGACTTATAGAACAACATGCTTTAAATTATCAAAGTGAACAAAGGTAAATAAAAAGGATAAGTTGATACTAATTTTACCAACTCCAACAATTTTCCTTTCTCATTTTCTCCGATGTGATATTTTCACCTTCTTTAAGTTTGAGAGATGAATTTGGTTAGCCCTTGTCATGAGACTTGAGCATCCTTTGTCAAGGAACCATTGTTCCTTGATGCTTGTCTTCAAACACCTAAAACACAGATTTTACTTTTGATACCCAAATTTTCTTGGGTCCTTAGGGGTTAGAGCACAAAGATGAACCTCTAGCAACTTTAGGAATCCACATCACCATAGAAGCATTTTTCTTAACAGTACAAATGTATGATATATGACCCTTTTGTTTACAATAGTTACAAGTCACATAAGGGGTTGTAGAATCACTTGCTTTCACACAAAAAATTCTTGTAATATTTTTCACTTTTACTTTGATTAAAACCAATTCCATCTTTATCAAATAAACATTTTTGTTTTCCCAAAAGAATATCTAAGTTTTCTTTTCCTTTTACAAACTTAGCAAGATCTTTAGTGACCTCATCAACCTTTTCTTGCAAAGTGATATTTTCAGAAATTAACTTTTGTTCATTTTCATTTGAAGAATTTTCCAAAGTCAAAACTTCAATTTCTTTTTTCAAATTTTCAAGATCAATCAAAGCACTATCATATTTACTTTTAAGAGCAAAATATGATTTAGATAATTTTATAGAATCATCTAACAATTGATCAAACTCTTCTTTTAATTCATCATAAGTATGAGGATCATCAATTTCATTTATCTCATCATTTTCTTCACTTCTTCTCATGAAGCATACATTTGGAATTTCATATTCATCTTCTTCCATCACGGTGAATAATTCATGTTCACGTGCTAGAATGTCAACTTTTGCTTCCTTTTCTTAGCTAGTAACTTCATAGAAGACTTGTAGCTTGTCCCATATTTGCTTAACTATTCTACAACAAGAAATTTTTCTAAAATCATCATGATTAACAGAGTAATAAAAAAGATTTATTGCTTGAGATTTTTCTTCACTATGACTTTTTTACTTACAAGGACTTTACAAAAACCTTTCTCTACTTCTACATCAAAGCAGAGCGACTATGATGTTGTTTCTTCTAAGAACACCACCATGAACCTCCCTTAACTTCGACACGAAGAAGAGTAACAATGATGTTTTGACACAAAGGACACCACAACGAACCCCTCTTAACTTCAACTGAAGAAGAGTAAGCTAGCCTCAAGAAAGCTCCTAAAATGTTACCCACACTCTCTTTCTTGATCCGGCTAAAACAAAATTATTCTTTTCAAATGCTCTTATGATTAAGCTACAATGAATATCAAACAAATCTCTCTTTTTAGAGAATATAAGTAAGTATGAAGCTCTCAAATATGGAGGAGAAGGAGTTTTGCAAGTATAAATCAAGGTTCTGAAAACCGAACCGGTCACTGAACCGGTTGAGGTACTGATTCAAGGTTTAATAGTCAACCGTGGTTGAACCGGAATATAATTAAATATATATTCATATTTATATATAAATATAAGTATATATATATAAAATAAAGTATATATATATATATATATATATAATATTATATAATACTAATAAAATAAATAAATATTATAAAAATATAATACAAATTAATAATAAAATTATTTGAAACATAAAAAAATAGTGTTATAAAGTAAAAAAATATTATATTCATATAAGCAACACAACATTAATCTACATAGCATATAAATTAACTAAAACAAATATAATTCACATAGTTCACAACTTATTATTTTATACTAACACAATATTAATCTATCATCATAGTCAATCATACTAACAATAATAATATTAAACAAGTAAACAATACAAGTTTAGTAATATTCCATCAAAAGACTTATAAAATAAGCAAATCAACTAAATCTCAATTTGTATATCATCAACAAAGTTCTAAAAATTGAAACTGGTCATTAAACCAGTGAATGAGCTAATTCATTATTCAATAGTTTTACTGTAATGAAACTAGTAATATAATTAAATATATATTTATATTTATATATATTAAAATTTTAATATATATACTAATTAATATATATATATATACACACACACACACACACACTTTCTTGCATATTTTATATATTTTTATAAATATATTACTCACGAAGGGTCATATTAAGAAGTCATGTACCTTCTGCTGATACTAAGAGTTAAGAAAAATAGAATTTTGGTTGACAAAGGATGTTAAGTATTTTGACTATTTTCTCATAGTATATAAAAAAGTAAAGGCACTATATGAGTAACAGAACATGTTAGTTTGGTGGTTGGCAATGTAGGAGGTAATTCTCACAACCCGTGTTCGAGCCTTGTGGCTTCCGTTTTGGTTTCAAAAATGTAAGTTTGAATTGAGAACTAGCCAAACCGTGACTGGTTCACCCGGTTTGGCCGGTTTAGCTCCGGTTCAGCGGTTCATTACCGATTTTAAACACTTCCGACCCTGTAGCCTAACCGAACCAGCCAAATAACCGGTTCCTGGTTCAATCGGTCGGTTCGGTCCGATTTTTAGAACATTGATATAAATAAAGCACTTCCTTTAGTACTCTTTACAAAAAGCTCTGCCAGTGATTTCTTCAAAAGGATATTCTTTTATAACTAATATGCTTCCTTTGATGTTGCTAGCCATTGGAGAGTGATTTCAGTCAAGAGACTACGTCTTTAAATCATTAGATAAGAATCACATGCAAATCTCATAGTTGCTCTTTTCGTTTTCAGTAGTTGCTCGAAATAATTGCTCATTTTCTATATTTTTGGTATGGCATCAGACTAGCATAAATTTGAATCTAGAACTTGATCTTCCCCACATAAATATTGTAATCAAGTAATAATAAGGCAGAGAATATTGTTTCTCTAAATAAACAAAATCAATTAATCAGGAGATTTGATTATATAATAATTTAAAAACTTTTCTTAATAAAACAAATCTCATAATAAATAGAAATTTTATTTGATGCCCCTAATCTACACATAATCAATTCAAATATTCCAAATAACTCAAATTCAATCTGTATATATTCAAATCTTATATTCAATAATTCAAATCAAATAAGAGAATATTTCAAATAATTCAAAATAAATCAGTACATGTTCAAATTTTGTATTAAATAATTCAAATCAAATCAGAATATATACTAAATAATTAAATTAACACATGTTCAAATCTTATATTCAATAATTTAAATCAAATCACCATATATTTTAAATAATTTAAAATAAATCAGCACATGTTAAAATTCTCGTAATCAAAATCTTAAATCTAACATAATATAAGTATTTTCTGAGTTACAAAGATTAATATGAGTTTCTTTTATCCGGTGATTGCATGGCATAGGCCTTACCATTGGGAAAGTTGTAATGAAGGAATAGTTTCTTTCCAATAAGCGGTCATGCTGTGCCGATTATCGTTGCTGGCGGCATCGTGGAAATCAATGATATACAAATTACACTTGTTTTGTTTCTCAATTTTTTAAAGAAAAAAACTGCAGCGGCAGAGCAACGAGTTTCTAGATTAGAATATCCAAAAAATTGTGTGAAAAGATTGATAAGGGAAGAATGGTGGTTTGTCCCGAAGAGGACAAAGCAGAGATGTCGCCTTACATCGTCGTCTACGCCCCAAAACAATACTAATTCTCCAACTCCAACCTAATCCAGATATAAATTAAATAACTACCTGAGCGGTTAGGTTGTTGGCCTTCGTCATGCATAGATAATTTTTTTATTAGGTAAATAAATTTTAAAAAAATTATAATTATAAGTAAAGATTAAATGATTATTCAAGTTAATTCAAGAACTGAATAAAATTTTTAATATAATTATTTAAATCTTAACTATAATTAACACATTAAAAATTCTCCACCTGTGAGTCATCCTATTTTTCTGGCATTAGATGGTTAAAGTTACTTTTAAAGTCAACTGTTTTGTTACTTAAAGCTGCCCATCATGAAACGAAGACCAGAGCCAAAGAGAGATATGAGAGTACAGAGCAGAAAGCAAATACCAAACACTAAACAGTGGAAGTGGCACTCTAATCCTCTTACCTTCACTACTCACCTGACCAATAAAGCCCTTTCATTGTTTTTGCTCACTGCAAAGTGTTCTTTGTGATATACTGGCAACAAGAATCATAGAAAGCGTCGACGGTAGACATGTCTGCTGCTGCGATCTCTTCCTCTTCCCCTTCCCATGCCGTCGAATCCTTTCTTTCCCGATCGACGCGGCGGAGTACACCTCGGTTCGCGATGGCCCTCCGATCCGACGCCGTTTCTGTTGCCCCGATCAGAATCTTGACCAAATTGAAACACGATTGTGCCACTCCTCTGCCTCTTCTTCAGCAAGTGGCGGACGCTATGGCTGCCGAAATGCGAGCCGGGCTTGCCGTCGATGGTGGGACTGGGCTTCCCATGATACCCACCTATGTCGACAGTCTTCCCACCGGGTATCTTCCTCACTTCCTCTGTTTATTTTACTGCACATTCCGCAAAGTTTTTGCCTTCGAATTTTTTATGATTCCTGATTGACGTCTCTGACTCCTCGTTCGCACTTTTTTTTGTATCCCTATATATATTTGTATTTATATTTATTCTCAATTTTGTTGATCCATGCTTTTTGTCTCTATTATTGAACTTAAAAAATTTTCACTCGGGAGAGGAAGCAACTTTCATTGACATATCGATTCTTCTGAAATTGAAAGGAATGAGAAAGGGTTGTTTTATGCTTTGGATCTGGGTGGAACAAACTTCCGAGTGCTGAGGGTGAAATTGGGTGGGAAAGATGAACGTTTGATTGCCACTGAATTTGAACCAGTATCCATTCCTCCGGAGCTTATGTTTGGGACAACCGAGGTCTGTTTGGTACATAATTTTATTTGCGTATTTGCTTTACTACTTTCTTAATGGGTATTAATTTTCAGTGTGCGTACCTGCCTTGCAGGAGCTTTTTGACTTCATTGCTTTAGGGCTAGCAAAATTTGCTCAAAAGGAGGATGGTAAATTTCATCAATCACCAGGAAGAAAGAGAGAAATTGGGTTCACGTTTTCATTTCCTGTGAAGCAGACATCCATTGATTCTGGCATACTAATCAAGTGGACCAAGGGCTTTGCAGTCTCTGGAACAGTATGTATCCCTGTATAGTCACTATTTGTAATTTAGTGATGCATTGTTTACCGTATCATTTACTGACCATACTCCATAATTTTTCAAAATACGTTTAAGGATTGCTCTTTTGTACTAGTCTCATGTGCTGTATGCCCTGAGCACTGGGGGGCCTATCAGTAAGACTGGCTTGGAATTAAGCAGACAAGGTCTTAGAACACTTAGTGGGAAACTTCATTCATATTCATGCTATGGAGATTTTGACTTACTAGAAACAATTGATATTTTGTTAATAATCAGTATCCACAGGTGTTCCTAGTTAAAGGTTGTAAATTATTAAGAGTATGCTACGTAAATATTCTTAGGTTTATGCAATGCGCTTATTTGCTCATTTGTGTCGTTGTCATTAACTAGATTATCTTATTTTGGTATAGTTAAATAAAAGTAGCAAAAATATATTAACCCAATACTAGCATGATGGGGAACTTCAAACTCTTTACAGGCAGGAAGAGATGTGGTTGCTTGTCTGAATGAGGCTATGGAAAGGCAAGGACTAGATATGCGAGTTTCTGCTTTGGTATGTTATTTTAATGCTACACTTCTACACAAGTTTAGACCAATGCAGTGATATGCTTCTAGTTAATGCCTAATAGGTGAATGACGCTGCGGGAACATTAGCCGGAGCAGAATACTGGGACAATGATGTCATGGTTGCTGTCATTTTGGGTACTGGAACCAATGCTTGCTATGTTGAGCAGATCAGTGCCATTCCTAAGTTGCAGGGTCATGTCTCTTCTTCTGGGAAAATGGTTAGTAAGAGTGGCTTACTCTCCTTCATTTCTTCATATCTTGTTCGAATGCTATAGATGAATTAACCCATCATAATCTGAGCATAACATTCCTTAATTCAGATCATTAGTACTGAGTGGGGGGCTTTCTCAAATGGTCTCCCTTTAACCGAGTTTGATAGAGAAATGGATGCCGCTAGCATCAACCCTGGCGAACAGGTAAATTTTGGTGTCACCTTTGTTTTAATTTTGTTTTTCTGACAAATTAGCAAGCAGAAAGTTCAATTTCTCTTCATATTAATGGGCAGATATTTGAAAAGACAATCTCAGGAATGTATTTAGGTGAAATTGTGAGACGAGTGCTACTGAAAATGGCTGAAGCGGGTGGTTTGTTTGGAAAATCTGCCCCGCAGAAACTATCTGTGCCTTTCATACTCGGGTAACTATTAACTCAGTTAAAATCTACAGCTCAGGTCATAATATAACAATTATTCCATGCATGCAGTTCTTCTTTATTACCACGTTTCTTCTCTCCCAATTATTAATTTCTTCTTCTTTCTAATCATATTTTTTTCTCAGCTACACATACGTTTGTTAGGGTATATCTTCATTTGAACTCTTGGATTTATTCATACTGAAATGTGCTTCTAAATAAATTTAATAGGACCCCAGATATTTGTGCGATGCAGCAGGATAATTCTGGTGATTTACAAGCCGTTGGGTCCCTCCTCTATGATAAAGCAGGGGTAAACTTCTTGTCCTAACGATACTGATGGTAACGTTAATATATTCTGTACTAAAAAAAAAACGTTAATATATTCTGCTGTAGGAAATATAGGATGCAGTAACGTTAAGTTTAAGCATTTGTTCCATAATTCACAATACTAACGGATAGTTTTTTCCATGCCCAAAAGCAGAAAGGTATAGTAATTTGACTAATTTCCCAAAAGAAGGCCAGCTAATGGGCAGTGAGATTCACCATTCGTCTCTTTACAAATTTGTACTCCATAATGCATTCTCGGGATTAATGTTGAAACAAAGTGATGTTTGCCAAAAACTTTCAAAGAATGAAGTTTGGGCAGAAGTAACTATTTGTTACTATTGCCCATAATGTATTTTTGGGCCTAATTTACCAATCTGTACTCATTAAAATAACAAACATTTACATAACACGACAAATTCAGTTTACTTTTTTAAATTCACCTACAAGTTATTTTAATTTTTATTATCCAAACAACTCATTTTTTAAAACTACTTTTTAGGGAATATTCCTAAACACAAAACTTATTCTTCCAAGAGTATTATTTCAAAATTAATTCTTTCTAAAATAGATTCTATTCAAAAGTAGATATATTCAAAAAATGATACGATAGGGGAATCAGTGGGCTATTCTGTTGGAACAAAAGCAGAGTAGGAGTATGAAGATGGTTGCCTGTGGATTGGAGTTTAAATATGTAGAGCCATGATATTAACATATAAAATAAGAGGAAAAACCTTGTGTCATATTCTAGCTGCTTACAAAATTATATAATATTATGCATACACTATATTACCCTATCATTATTTTCATTTTCTGTTTTCTGGCTCTCTTCAGGTTGAATCCAATTTAAGTGCAAGGAAAACCGTTTTAGAGGTTTGTGACACCATTGTAAAGCGAGGTGGCTGCTTAGCTGGTGCAGGAATTGTGGGGATTCTGCAGAAAATGGAAGAGGACTTGAAAGGTCTCATCTTTGGAAACAGAACAGTTGTGGCTATCGACGGAGGCTTATACGAAAATTATCCTCAATACAGGGCATACTTACAAGATTCGGTCAGGGAGCTGCTAGGAACGGAAAAGTCAAACAATGTAGTGATAGAGCATTCAAAAGATGGATCTGGCATTGGGGCTGCTCTGTTGGCAGCTTCAAACTCCATTTACAAGCACGACTTTTAGGGCACTGGAGGAGGACAATAGTTTGGGAATTATCGTCATCGTGGAAAAATTCAGAGTAGTTCAATTAGCATTTAATTATTGGGACCCCCCTTTGATTAAGCATCGAGCTAAGAGACAACGATCCAAGGAGTATAAAATTTTCCATTGATTGATCAATTCAAAAGTATTGAATGATCAAGTCAAAATAAGGAAATTAATTAATTGATATTAGTTAATTGATAAAGAATAGTTATAGAAAAAAAAATTATTTTGCGTACTCCATATATACATTAAAAGGTTGAGATTTCTTGTGTACATTGGTTGTTTGTTAACTATATTTTTTTTTTATAGTAGGCATTAAATAAATCAAACAACTGTATGGTGGGTGTAAGGGCGTTGGTAGGGTGATTTTTTTTTTTAATGTTTTTGATTGATTACCTTCACGTTTTTATGTTACTTATCCCTATATTGACTTTGTTAAAATGCTTCATATATTTTTGGAGAGTAAAACACAAACATTCAATGAGGTGGAATCAAACATTAGGATGTTGTTAACATTTAGCGAGAGTAAAATCTAAGCATTACAATATAGGTTCATTTGGTCATTCATTTTACACAATAATTTAGTGTGTATTTGAATTAAAGTTTATAAATTTAATTTTAAATGAATTTAATTTTAGTTAAAAGTAAATTTGAATGAAGTGATTTGTGTTTGATAAAAAATCACGTTTAACTTAAAAGTAAAAAATAGATGCTTTAAACCAAATGAGATTTTAAAGACATAATTACATTTAAAAAATAATACAAACAACAAAATAAACAAAATAAAAAATGAATAAAAACTCATTTAATCTTCTAAAAACTAATTTGAATGAGACAAATGCTTATTTAAATGCACCCTAACTTGGTAATGGACCACGGTTATGAGAAATGTATCTATTCAATAAAATGTTAACTCGGACATACCCTTTTGAGAGCTTAGCACCTCGAAGAACCTTCACCAAATCTAGAGGATAGCATTACAGTATAACCTGACGAAAACTCAATTCCCTGGCCTGAGTAAGGCCCTCCAACTAATTTGCTGAGGGTCTCCTTGGTGGTACATGCCTATGTAGTTTCTCTTTGTTCCTAAACGCATATGTGATATGTTCAAAATATACACAAAAATAAATATTAATGTACCAAAGTAAAAAGGACATGTCATACCAAAAAATAAAAATAAAAAGGACAAATCGGATTTGGTAGTGATGCCAATTACAAAAAAAAAATGTAACATTTGAGAAAATTTTTGTCCTTGAGATGCTGAAGAACCCATCCGTGTAATTAATTTTGTTATTGTTTATAACATTTAAAAGTTAGTTTATTGTGCCAATATTGTATTCTTAATTGTAGAAGAACTTATTCGCTGCTATTTTTTTTTTAGTTATAAAATTTGTTTCTATTATCATTATCTTATAATAAATAAAATTGTAATAATTGATTTAATGCAATTATATATGTAAAGTCAAAGTTTGAGTTATCAATTAGTTTTAGAGTCGACAAAAAAAAATAGTGTTAGTAAGTCTAAAAAAAAGTAGCCCACACAAAAAAAAATGGCTTTAGTGTTGAAATTTAATTTCCATAAACTTATGTTTCAATATTTAAAGGACAACACATGTCAAAAAAAAAATATTTAAAGGACAACAGAAAACTATTTACTTATCTTATAGGACAAAGTATTTTGAACTTTCAAAATTCAAAGTCAATAGATAAAGATAACACGGTAAGCTCATCGGCGTCATTACACGGTAGCTGCACTCCATTAATTTAACGAAAAAAGAAAATTAAAAAAAAAACCGAGCCAGAAAGCAAACTCGGTTCATCTCTTGCAGTTGCAGGTGCAGGTGCAGGTGCAGCCATTGAAACTGAGATCGGAAAAATCAGCTGCTTGGTTCCCCAATCCCTGCATTGCAGATCGATTTCTATATTGTTGGAAATGGTGATCAATCTATTTCATTTTACGCCGTCGTTTCTTGATTTCAAATTTTGTTGTCATCTTTTCCCTTTTCCGAATTCGCAGATCCGATTCATTCTCTTGCAGAACAGGCAGGGGAAGACCCGTCTAGCCAAATACTACGTTCCTCTCGAGGATTCCGAGAAGCATAAGGTCGAATACGAGGTATCATCATGTTTTTTGGTTCTCTTCTGCGATTATGGCTGTAGACAGACCTGACCTAATTCTTTTGAATTGGTCAATTTTGCAGGTTCATCGCCTGGTGGTAAATAGAGACCCCAAATATACAAATTTCGTTGAGGTGACCTCTTTTGTCGACATGATCTACTGTTTTGAGTTTCCTGTGTTGGCATTCATATTAGAGAAAGATTTCATGCATTCATTGTCCATACATATTCTTCTATTTTACAACACGATCTACTGTTTTGCAACTTGCCGCTGGTTTCTTAGCTTTGACAAAGATGAAGACTTTGTGGCTTTCCATAAATGCATTAATGTGAAACTTTTTTTCTGGGAAAAGGTCTCTGGAAATAATTGTGATGAATGGTCTAAAACTGAAATGAGGTTCTGACGGTGATTGTTGTTGCCCCTGTTCTTTCTCATTGATAGGCTAGAAACATTGTGTCCATTTATTTCTTTGATTGTCTGGCTGACCTTTTCATCTTTGTGAAACTAGTTCTAATTTTGTTCTAACCATTTGATTATAACATTTCTTGCAGTTTCGTACCCACAAAATAATATACAGGCGATATGCTGGCTTGTTTTTCTCACTCTGTGTTGACATCACTGATAACGAGTTGGCATATTTAGAGTGCATCCATTTATTTGTGGAAATATTGGATCACTTCTTCAGCAATGTGTGTGAACTGGATCTGGTTTTTAACTTCCACAAGGTTTGTTAATTATCACATCTTTCTTGTACAATCGTGTTGTACTTAGACCAACTTTCTCTTTCCATAAAGGTATTCTACATCGGTGCATGATTATTAATATATATACTTTTCCCTCTTTTACCTCCATGATATGATCTGTTCTAAGTTTTTTTTTTCAACCAAAAACAAGGACGTCTAACTCCTATGTTTATTTATCATATTTTCAATAATATAACTGTGTGTGGTTGTGGATTTAGATGTCTATCAGCTATAGTCTCTATTTACAGTAGTGTTCAAAATTTTGGTTTCTGTTGCATTTGCTCTTGAGCTTGTATGTGAATAACCATGTTACCTGCACTGATCAATATGGTACATCATTTATTTCGCTTGAAAGTCCAAGTTCCATTCTTCCCTGCCACTTTTCCATATGACCTATGTGGTTTTTAGTTTTGTAATTTCCCCTTTGCTGAGCATGCCTCAATTGTAACTTCATCAACTGTCTACATTAACATCCACCAGTGAATGTTTTTTATGTCTATAATATAAGTTTTACCATACTCTTGGTATGTTTTGTTTTCTCTATAAATTAATTCTATGATAGGTGAGGTTTGGGATTGGAGTGGTTATTGATAATAATATTGATTGTATTGTTCCTTAAGATTATCTTTATTGTTTCTATGCTCATGTAGTTACCTTTCTGTCTTGAAGGTGTATCTTATACTTGATGAATTCATTCTCGCGGGTGAACTGCAAGAAACAAGCAAGAAGGTATGCATTCTTTTAGAGTTACTATTCTCTGTCTGTGCATTTCTCTTCTTTTTATTTTTCCCTCTGCAGTAGTGTCTTGCACTTCAAGCTGTGTAACCCTATGATTCCAGCCTTTAGGATCGCCACTTCTGCAGCTTCTTTTAGCATATTTTGCTGCTTATGACAATTGTTGCTACAGCTAAATTCTATGACATAGACAACCTTAGTTCAATTACAAACGTGTTTTGTGCTCGCAGGCTATCATTGAGAGAATGGGGGAACTGGAAAAACTAGAGTGAAACATTACCTCACAGCAGAATGTTATAGCGGCTTGAAATTCTGATGATTTGCTCATGCACATCTCATAACTCTTGTAATACAATTGTGATACAGAATTTTGAAAATCTTTTCCTTGAATCATGTATTCAGTACCTTTCCCCTGGGCTTCTTCCTTGGCTTGTGTTTATATAACGATGACATTCATATAGATCAGGTTCTTTAGTAACCTGTCTCTCGTTGTTTGTGTGTGTTTTTTTCTTTTCTTTTTTTTTAAAAAAAAATTCTGTGCTGTTCTGGGTAATTTCGTAACAGTCCAAGGAAACGGTAACTGGAGCATTATAACATAAGCAATTCAAAACAATTAATTTTGATGGTACAAAAGAACTACCAGTGACCAACTTTTGTCTGTGTCAGACGAGCCCTCACGTCCGCGTTTCCCCGCGTGCTTACTAGTTAATTACGCCCTAGCCCTGATATTGACATATAAAGCTCGCAAGTTCTGTGCCACTTTCTATGTATGCACTTTAACTGAAGTGACAGGTGTGGCACTAAAACCCGGGCATGTAGAAATAAAACAATTAAATAACTTCCCATGCCTTATCAAACTGAAAATGGCCTCTCCTATTCAGATACGCTCATTACATAGTAATTGCAGCGATGGTGTACCACTACTAGGGAACCTGCCTCTAATTAGACTAGTTTGATCACATTGATCTAACAGAAGGGAGATGAAGGTCTAGTCCATTTGTCCTGGATGGGGGCAACGATGAAGCGAGGGCAATGAGTTGTTGCTGTTCCTCAGAGATTGAAGTGATCTTGGATCCAAGTACTTCTAGCGACTAGGGCAACGAAGAAGGATGGCTGGGGCACATGGACTCACCACAGAAGAGTCATCATGCCTTCCACTTTGCCAGTTGGGATGTTGAGTCCTCATGATATTGCAATTTACGGCAGACCTACCTTGA
The DNA here is from genome assembly GCA_019955255.1 of Castanospermum australe. Taxonomy (NCBI): domain Eukaryota; kingdom Viridiplantae; phylum Streptophyta; class Magnoliopsida; order Fabales; family Fabaceae; genus Castanospermum; species Castanospermum australe. The sequence continues at coordinate 432,263 of NSJW01000961.1, forward strand.
CCTGCTAGTTGCACCGCCCAAAAGTTTTGGTGCTGTTGTTGTTTATTCGAGACTGTGGAACTATAATGAATTCCACATAACGGGCTACCATAATAATGAGGTTGCTGCAACCCAACCTGCAGTCAATTAAAGCATTATGGAACAATCAATATGTTGACCAAAAAAACAATAATTAATATGATAATATGACAAAGGGTAGTATATTAAGGAGGATTTAAATTGCAGGTTTTTCTTTTTTTGGGTTGGAGTAGGTTATTCATATTTTAGCAATAAACTTCAGCCACCTAATCACATTAAACTTATCTTTATCAAAGTCGGAGCTTAGATTTTGGAGTCCATTATATTAGATTGATAGTGGTCTTGCAAAAAAGAAAGATTAAAACCTGGGGTCCTGCAACAGAAAGCTGATCAAGGTAAGACGTGGAGGCATATTGACTTTGAGGCGTAGGAATTGGCATGAGCCTATGTTGCTGTGCTAGTGACTGAAAATAAGGCATTTGCAATTTTGGCCCTGGTTCCAACCTACTTCCAACTTTATTATAACTATTGTCAACCTTTAACCCATTACTTCCAGTTCCAGCTGACAAGGACAAGAAGTTGAAACTCTGCAGAATATAGATAGTCATTAGGGCATGGAAGAGGGGGCAAGGGGAAGCATCGATACCAAAAGCAAACTTAAGCTTACTTGCTTTTGAGGACCATACAATCCAGGTGTTCGAGCAGCCTGTGATATGTCACGATAATGGTACTGCTGCTGAAGAATACCATTCTTAGTTTCATGGGGATTCTTCACAGCAGCAGAATGACCGGTTCCAGGTGCAGAAGTAACTTCAATTCTCATCCCATTCAAGTTGTGTACTTCCATAAGAACTTCACGCTTTGATCCCTCATGTGCGCTCATTTTATGATATTCATAAAGCTCAGGTTCTTTGATAACCTGTCTTTTTGGCAACTCTAAACTCCGGATGAAATGACTGATGTGAACATGAGCTGTGCACCTCTTCCATGACCTTTTATGCATGACAGCTTTGGAAATCTGCATGGTAAATTAGCAAAAACAAAGAGGTGTTTGAGTGGAGTGCTCAACTGAGCAAGAAATTTTAACGTAACAGAGGAAAGATACCCAGAACAGCAATAATCATAGATTTGTGAGTCCTTACCTTTCCCCCAGCAGAACTTTCCATCAAATCCTGTTTGGAGGCACAGATAGCAGCATCCAGCCAATCAGGAACTTTAGCAGCAGAAGACCTTAGAAAGAGAGATCCATCAGATTTGGACAAGCAGAACAGGAAGGGGGAAATTCAAGCTGCCTAACAAGGTCAAAATGAAGTAGATTGAAAGAAATTTACTGAAAATAAGCAGCATGAATCCCAGCAGATGCCACTGGAGACAAGCCTGACCACAATGCTGGACCTTCTGATAAAACAACCAAAGATGTGCAAGTATCAGCAAATTGACGTAAAATACTTTAGCCTATACTTTAGTCACCGAAATAAGAAAATTCACCACTATTAACAAGGACATTTTGATATTTGCTGAAGCATACCATTCTCTTTTTGTTCATTGATCATATGCTGTTCTTGCTTATTACAGTCAACACCTCTGGCCTGAAATGTGAACCGATAACATCATTAATACTAGTGCAAGTTCACAAGATAAGAAGTGTAGTACAAACTATAAGTTGAAACGCCTACCGTCTCAAATACCACATCTGGTCTCCTCTCAACATGTGAAATATGTGATTGTCTGGGCATATTTAATCTGCAATATGATGAGAAACATATCAATACATACAAAGGACTTGAAAAGGATAGAGATTTCAGAATGACTGAAAAACTACCCACCCCATTTCTAGACATAACTCGGAGTCATGCAATACAACTTTGTTGCTATTTTCACTTCTAACCATCATAGGCATGGTCTGCAGATTTATCTTTGGAGTAGTGCCATGAGATGCCATCAAGAACTTTGGACTCTCGGGCAAATCAGGCTGTTCCTGACCAATGGTTTCATTTAAAGAACTGATTTTTGCAGCTTCTCTAGGTGATCTTTCAGGACAAGGACTTGCATCCTGAGCAGTACCTGAGGCTACAATATATGACAAAAGAAAAAGAAAATTAAAATACATGAATTAATAGCAATGACAAGTGCAGTGGGGGTGAGAATAGTCATTTTATAACGGATAAGGTTGAGAATAACCTTCAAAAGCAGCATTAGTATTCTCCTCCAAGTCCTGCAAAACTGAGGAGTTTTCTGGTAAAGATTCGCCATCTAGTTCCCTCCTTTCATTCGAGCCATTGTCAGGGAACATTCCAGCCAAGGCATACAGAGTCTCCGCAACCTCTTCCTCATCTTTTGTGATGGGCCCAGATACACCTTCTCCAGGGGACCAGTCTGGGCTTCCATGTTTCTACAAAAGCAAAATTCCGAGTAAAGGTGAAATAGAAATGCTTAGAAAACAAAGCAAAAGGTCAAATTTTGAAACTGTAAGCTCCATCCACTGATGTCTTGCAATACTCACCTTGGATTTCTTTATGCTATCCTTTTCGGGAGATTCTATTTCATTGATCTTATGGTTCCACTTTTCTGAATCAGGTAACATGGATTCGCGACCGCGCTTCTTCATGGCTGTAATTTAAAAAGAGAAAAACATTCAAACTTTTTTTTCAGCACTATATATATATATATATATATATTTATGTATAATATTAAAAGCTACAGTGTCTCCAAAGAAAGTAGGCTGCAAATCGACGGTGGAAATATCTCGTAATAATTCATAAACAAAAGTGTCATGCACCATCGAAAAAGTATGCGTTATAGAACCAAAAAAAATAAATAAATAATCACGGAATCCAGAATCCCGCAATTATTTCGAAGAAAAAAGCAAAAGCTCCAGAGCTTGCTTCAACTCTAATCCAAAGTTACCAACAATGAATAGAAGTTTCAGAGATGGCGGCGAGGCCGGAGGGATAGAAAGGAAACTGCAGATATATTCCGATGAAAGATAAATGCGAAATCTTTCACTTTGAATTCGAAAATCACGCACCTGAACGTAGCTTCCGCGGAACAGAGGCATGATGAACGCCATTGCAGCCATTAGAAAACTGCCAAATCATTTAAAGGATAACCGAACAAAAAATCACAAACATGATTCATACATAGTCCATGAATTAAAAGGAGCGCATAATTCCATACACTATTGGGAATCTTGAATCTTTTGCTGGCAATGATGTTGGAGGAAGGCGAGCGTGCAGGAAGCGCATCTGAATTTTCAGAGACATGGCAACCCATTTCCAAGTGTTGGTAGCTTGACAATGCTCTATCCACAGCACTCAAGCTTCTCACCTTTTCCTGCTTCGATTTCTCAGAAAATTGCAGGTCCCCACGAGTAGCAGCGAAAACTATAACTCAGTCAGAGTGGAGTAGATATTTATTTTATACGAAGAAAGAAAGGGAGGCTTGGAAAGGAAAGGGAAGATAACAAGGGAGAAGCATTATCTGCAAACTCTTATCGGAAAGCTAATAAGAAAACACAAATAACGACAACGAACAAATGGGTTTTGTTTCTTTGCGCAGAAAAAACCAGAGTTGGGTGGGGGAGTGATACTGGTGAGTAATTTACCACCGAAGAGCTTTTGTCTTCTAGATTGTTTATTGACGTGTCGCTTGGCGGTTGAGAACCCACTAGCTCCACGCCTCACGTCTCGAGGTTTGTCCATTTCTAGAATGATAAGAATAACAACACCAGCATCTGAACTGAAAACGGCGTCGATGGCTCAGAATCGATCGGAACCCACCTCACCAAAGAGATGAAAACTGATCTTCACCACTTTTCTCTTATCATTATTCTACATTCATTTGAAATTAACAACAAAGGGAAGAGAAAATCAGAGTTAGCTAAACATTTCCGTGTGTATGCAAGTGGAAAAGTGTGAAGGAAATAGAAGGAATAAGTTATCAGTACGAACAGCGTAGAGAGAGACGCAACGGAAAGTATCTGTTTTAGTTTGTCCCGAAAAGCTCGCCGGGAAGAAAACCGGAAAAAGTGGCGATTTCTGAGTGGAAGAGTGAATTAATTTGTTTTTGTTTCTGGATATCAGAATCTGTGCGTTCCTCTCGCTCTCTTTGATCTCACCGGCAAAGTGAAGCGACGAGGAAAGCCAGTGTCAAGAGTTCAGAGAGACAAAAAGGTAGCTACCAATGAGAAAGAGATATTGGTACTGAACTTGTAGACGGTAGAAAAGAAAGGAAGAAAAGTGATTCACTAATTCGTGCCTCGGGTTCAGAGAATCAGGTTCTTTGTGAAATAAAGTAAGAGATATAGCCAAGCAAAGTGGAGAGGGAAAAAAAAACTCACAGGAAAGGAAAGCCAGTGAAAGAAAAAGGAAAATGAAGCCTCTGAAATACCCGTGAGATTTGTGGGGGCGTTGAATTTGATACACTGGGTCGGGTTAATTAAAGAAATGTGGGCGTTATCTGGCATCAAAGTATCAAACCTAAGCTAATTAAGGCCAGAGACAACATTAAAGAATTAAGAAGAAGAAAAGAAACCGTGTTTCTTTATAGTTAAAAAGAAATATGAAGATTCAAAATGTTTTCTTTTTTAATGTTCAAATTCAAGTGTGCAAGACGATTCTCTAAAAGAAATGATGCAGAAGGGTAGACGGAAAGAAAGAAGCTTTGGGTTAGCTTGGTGAAGTGGCGCTTACATCAAATGCATGGAGAAACGGCCACACACACTTGCTCCCTTATTTATGGCTTACCTTAAACAGGAGACACATCACAGAGACAATCAGACACGAGTGTCGGATAAGACTCCGTTCTATTGAGATCAACGGTCAAGATCCGTTGCAGCAAACCTCGGCCGAAACTGGGGGTTAGATGTTGAAAAAGACTGCGATGGAGACAGTTGAATCCCTGCGCCCTGCATTGATGGAACTGGTTGGAGCTTTTATTGTTTTTACTTTCGTTTATTTTTTTGGGTAATGCAACTAATTTCCATTATCCATTGGAGGTGTAATGTTGCAGTTGCACAAGAGATGAAGAGAAGAGAGAATGGGTTTGGATAGCTGAGTTGAGGCGTGGCAGATCGCATCTCTCCGTGCAGTGCAGTGCAGTATGGAAAGTTTCTGTGAATGTGAGAGGTGAGACTGAGATCTCACTCTGCCTGCAACAACTGCGATTCTTTTCTGTGGACTCAGTTGCCCACCACAGGGACGCTGCTATTTTGATTTCATTTGCAAGTCGCAGTGGGATGAAGAATAAGTTAGCCAGCCAATCATGTCACGCGCACTCCTGCCAGTATGTGAGAAGCACGTGCCCACCATATCTGTGTTAGGAGGGAAAAATTATTGTACACTCTTATGGATTTAGATTTGCCTCGGCAATAATTTATGTGATAATTTAATTTTTGATTAAGAGGAATCAAGTTTAAATTTCACTCAATAGTTAAAAAAATTGTTAATTCCTTAAAGAAATTTTTTAAATTTTATAATAAATTTAATTTGAAAGTACACATTCATTTTATTTGTGATATGTAATGTTTTTATTAAATTAAAATTGTTAAAGTGAGCCTAGTGTAGTGCACGTGAGCCAGGGTCAAAAGCCAAAATATATATTTCTTAAATTGATTGTTAAATTTCTAGACCAAGGTTAGCTCACTAAATATTTAAAAAATTATTTTAAAAAAGTAAATATCTTTAATTCATAAATTTAACAAAGTCATAACTTTTAAAATATATTAAACATATTTTATGTACGAATATTTCAAATGCACACACAACATGTAAAGACTTAAGCTAAAATAATACATTTAATATTTATCTTAAAACATATGGATTGAGTTAAAATTAATCACTTTTAAAATAGGTTAGTATTTTACTAACTCAACTTATTTGACATTGACCCATTTAAGTATTTTTAAAATAAAATCACTTTTTTTAATAAACTCAAAAACCAAATTAAGCCAACCATTATATTTCATTAAAAACTTCAGTTATCCAAATTCAATAATAAAAATCACATTTTTATTTAAAATTATATATTGGTACAATCTATGCAGTTCAAGGGGTTGGCCTAATATATTAAACCCATTTTAATTGGTATTATTATTAGGTAAAATTATATTTTTAATCTCTATAACTTACATTTATTTTTAATTTAATTTTTATAATTTCTATTTTTTTTCAAATGAGTCCTTATAATTTTAAATATTTTTAATTTATTCTCTCTCTGTTACTTGATATTATGATACTATTAACTTGTCCATACGTGATAAATGAAGAGCTGATTACCTCATCATTCACATTAGTAATCTACTCCGGTCCAAAAACATTTTGCACGATAATGGACTAAGCCAACAAGTCAAGACAAATTGATGCCCTATCTACAAAGTCCATACCAATTTTAATAATGGAGTCAGATGAGAAAGTAGTTCCTATAAAAGAAAAAAAAAAAAAGACAAAACAATGAGTTTAGATTTAAGTTGCATGTTTAATAGATTAAAAAGCAATAGCAATACTCACAGATAGTGAATGACAAAAAAAAGATCAGATATGATGTCACTACATAGTTTAATAGTTTACAAATATTTCAACGTGAATGGAACTGCAATTGTAAATTTGACAATCTACCTTTAGAAATGCAGTTTAATTGTCAATATATTTATAAAAAAAAGGAATTAAATCATGTTCGTATTTTCAATATTGAGTAAGTGTTGGTAACATACATGCAGTGCAGCTATATAAAATTGCAACATCTAGTGGTGGTTGATGAAATTATTTACTTACATAAGATTTTTTTTTTGGTCGAAATTTACTATGATTGAAAGCTGCTTCTTCATTTTTTTGTTTTTCCTAAGCTGTATTACTTACATAAGATTGAAATACATAAGCCTGGGCAACTGTTGGATTCGGGTGTGTAGAGGGACAAAATCAACCCGGCTGATCACTCTGTGTGTTGGGTTTGCCATACCGATTCTTACGTTTAATATGTTTGCATTTGGGGGAGAGAGAAAATAAATGTTTTCTTTTTTGAGTATTATTTTATAAAATTCTTAAACAAAATATATGTTTACTTAATTTTTTTTCTTTTCTCCAAACGTATTCTTTAAAATTAGCGTACAGAGAATATCGTTATTTCGAATAACAAGTTAGAGTGATATAAACTACTGTTGTCAAAATTGAATTGAGTCGAATGGGTCAACTAATTTGTAATTGAGAGGGGCTCAAATCCATGTATATTTGTGCTGATCTTCTGTGTTAATCTTCTTGCCAAACATGGTCATTCTCTTTAATTTACATGTTTATAATTTTGCTCCTGCTTTTCTTTTTGATAATATAAATTTTTTTTATATAATAAAAATTTGAATATATAATTTTTTTAGATTACTTAAATCTTTTATCATTAGTCCACTCCTATTAATCATCAATGTAAGTTTGGATCATATAGTTGTTGGTTGGTTTTTTTGGGTTTTAGCGTTTTGCCCTGTTGTTCCAAAAAGAAATTGCAGGAAGCCACTTTCTTTTTTTAAAAAAAATTTAAAAGAAACCACTTTCTTTTAATTTTAAAGTATACAGGAAGGCCCAAAAGGCCTAAATAACTAAATCCAACATATGTTTTGGATTATATACGGCAAATCAAATTACCAGTACTTCAATCCAATAATAATAAAGCTAAATGGCCTTGTTGTGGTTTCTATTGAAGTTTACTTAAACGATGGGTTGCCAATGGAGCAAGACAGACCCCGCGCATTTTTGTTTCCTTAACGTGTTTTTTCACTTTCTGCTCAAACGTTCCTGGGGGTGACTTTGCTTCCAATTGAAACTTTCCTAGGTGACTTTGCTTCCAAACGAGTACGCACAAGCACAACAAAGAGAACAAGCTGTATTCAGCTTCCCCCACTTTCTCTCTCCTGCACCAAAATATAGTAACTTTTACGTGTTGTACTCTGTAATGTGTCAATATGAATGTATCTGTTTTGGACTACATTAGAATCTCCCAATTATTTTTCTGAAAAAAGCGTTTATTTACTGAAAATTCTCCCAAATTTTTCATCCATTATTTGTTCATTTAAAGTTTTTATTTTTCTTTGCTGGGGCGTTTCCTTTCATGGAGATTGGAATCGTGAAGGAGAAGGTGAAGGTGTATCGTGAATTCTCCTCTCCACTCCAACTCACTAAAAAGAAGAAAGTTTCTCTTGTCTCATTCCCGTTAACAGTAAAAAGAGTCCAAACTCCGAATTGAGACACCTTTTTTGGGGCCCGAGCACAGTTTTTGGTCAAACTTTGAGTGAAGCAGCACATTACGCAATGCATCGCTTTCCCTACTTTCCTTTTTTTCTTCTTCGATGCAGTCTCTCCAATGAAAAATTATTGAATTTATTTCTTTCTATCAATTATTTAAACTAATTATATAAAGAATAAGGAATTATTTATAAAAATAATTACATATAATTAGCTTATTTATATAAAACACTTAAAATATTATTTATTTCAATATTTTTTTCATTCCATTAATATTAAAAATAAAATTGAAAAAAATAATTAATATCTTTTTAATTTTTTAAAATAAAAAAGTAAAGTAATTTTTTTTTAAAACAACAAATAAATAGAAATAAAAGAAGTAACAACTAAAAGAGATATATATTTTTTTAATTATCAATATTTTATTTAACGAAAAACAGGATTGAAAAAAAAAATGACGTAAGATTTGCTTGCATCCTTACCCCACCGAAGGGGGTCGGGAACCCAACAACAGAACAGAAAAGCCACCAAACCATCCACCGGAAAGGAAAGGAGTGGGATTGGCGAACGGCGAGGCTGTTTAAGTGTTAAGTGATTGGATTAAGGAGGTACTCACGAGAACACGAGGTAGGAGGAGATCACTTTAGTAACGCCACTGTAACCCAACTGACCCAGTACTTATTTGAAGCAGTGGATGGCACTGCTGACAATGGGAACATGAAAGAGTATAAATAACTTGAAAAAACAGAGAAAAATCACACATTTAACTTCATTAATTAACCATTAAACAACAAACTGTAAGACATATATAGAAGAGCCAGTTCTCGCACGATACATGTATGCACACAATTCAATTCATATCCAGTTGGAGATAGAGAAGATAAGATGTGATGTGATGTAATTAAGGGCATTTGTGTTTGCCGCCGTGGGTGGTCAAATTGGCATAGCATGGGCACTCTTCGTAGTGACCGGAGGTACCCGAAGGCACACAATTGCAACGCTGGCAGCATGTCCCGCAGGCTCGCTTGCATAGTCGCTGCCTTGACGTCAATTGGCACCTCCCATTGCAAGCAGCATCACAATCTACATTACTCAAAAATACGCACTCACTTCAATTCAAAACAAATACTCATTTTGATTACTCAAACAAAGATTTTGCTGAGACTTGAAAGAAATTTGTACCAATCGTTGGTGGGGGAGAACCGGGGATGGGGCTGGGGCTGGGGCTGGGATTCTCCACCATGGTGTTCATCACCTGATAATACAGAGACAGTCACAGTTCATCTTCAGGGTTGATCAGCAAAATGGATTGACGCCGACACAAACTAAACGGATATAATAAAGACTGGCACGTGTATAAGGAAAAAACTTGGATTCACCGATTGGCATAAATTAACGGAAGACGACACTTTTACCTTTGTATCTGATTCGGCAAGGTGCAGAATGACCAGAGAAATGAGGATTGAAGCAAACAGAGTCTTGGAGATGGCCATGGCTTGAAGGTGGGAGTTTTGTTTCTTTCACTGGATCAAAAGGGCTTTAGTACTTCAAGCAGTGAAGACAGGAGAGAAATGCGGTTGTATTTATAACCCAAACCGAAGAATTAACTTTAAAGTCAAGAGGGTTATAAATGTGGCCAGATGTACAGAAAATGTTTTCGCTTTGGCTACATACGCGGAAAACAATTAAGACTGTTAGATATTCTCGCAGTATTATATTTAAAAGGTTTATATTTCATGACTTTTATCTAAATTTTATTATATAATATTAATAATTTAGTTTGATCATATATATTTTCATCTAAATTTTTATTATTTATTGAAAATGAAATTTTTGCATTAATTCTTCATTTTCTTAATTTGAATCTCATCCGGTCTTCCTCATTAATTCAACCAACTTTTTATTTTGGTTATTGACTCCAGAGAATCGCATTAACTCGAGTACTTGATTGGATTGTTCTCCTGGTTGAGGAAATCCACTCACTCATTTGTTGGAAATTATTCTGTCCAGAAAGAATTGATATAAATATGTTTCCAGTAATAATTAATTCTCTAAGCCTGTGTCTCTTCTCTTTTTATAACCCCTTGCATGACACTGGTTCTGTTATAGTTCTATCGGTCAGAATGTACGTTTATCAAACTTTAACGTGCATTTCATAGTCTTATTTATGAAGGACTTTATTTGTGATGTCTGGAAGCAAAAGTAAGGGATGCGGCGTGCCATGTGCCTTTAAAAAGAAAACAAAGCTTTGTGATTTTATTTTTTTTGGTCTTAAGCTGAAGTTGATTTACTGAATATCTAAAAGAGTGTTGTGGATTACTTACTGAAAATTATTTTTCGCGTACTGTTCTTTTACATCATTTTTTTTTTGCTTTTTCACATCATTCTATTACTAAAAAAAATGGGTGTTTCTCTTATTTTATTATTAAAAAAATTATGTGAAAATAGTGTAATAAGATTAATATACAAATAATATTATTGTTACTTAATTGCTAGTGACTCTTTTCATGGGATGCACGGTTTTATTTTTTTAATATTAAGTACTTAAAAATAAAAAAAATATTAATAAATAGATTGATGTTATGTATATCATTATACATATCAACAAATGGAGTATTAACATTTGTTTAAAAAATAAATTAAAGTGTTAAAATTTATTTTAAAGGAATTTTTTTATATATTATATTTTTCTTGGATCTAAAAAGAAAAAAATTATAAGAATAATAGTTTTGTGACACTATTCAGTTTATCTATCTTTTCGTTAAAAAGAGAAATTAAATTTTGAGAAAAGTAGCTTCATATGAATTGAATTAGTGTTGAGTGTAGCATACATTGGATTCAAGTTTTATCAAAATTAAGTTAACGTTTATTATACTTATGGGATAAAAATATTAATTTAAATTTTAAATCATTTAGATTAAGTTGATATTCATTGTTTCTGTCTTGAAATTATGAGAGTGGATTAGTGTTCATTGTACTTAATGATTATTAATGACAATTTATCTAGATTAGGTTAACTTGAAATTATAAGGATGGATTAGTGTTCAATATACCTAAAGATTATTAATGACATGTATTGAATTCAAGTTTAAAGTTTCATCTAAATTGATTTAATGTTTAATATACCAATTTTAAAATTTTGAAAGATAAAAATATTAATTTAAATTTTGAATTATAGTTAACGTTCATTGTTCAATAACTTGAATTTTAAATTATTTAAAGAATTATTAATAATATTTATTGAATTTAAGTCAATTTTATACTTTATGTATATATTCACCGAATATCTACTTTCAATTATTAACCAAATTTTATACTTATGCTATTTTTCTTTTTTGTTGAGTGTATTGATTATAATTTGAGATTAAACAAATACAATAAATTAGGATTATCAACATCATTGTCAGAGTCATAAATGATAAATCTACCATCCAAATTCACGTTATGCTCTATCAGCATATTCTCCCATCCGTATCTATGACATGAGAAAAGCTTGTGCCATTTATAGGCCATTTTTTATGACTTTGCCAATCAATGAAACAGTTGAGACATGGCCCGGTGACCCCAACTTAAAGCCATAAATGATATCTACGATCCGATCTATCACAGTAATGAATAAGATGAGAGAGAGAAAGAGTGCTCTTCATGAAATGAGTTTCTTCTGTCGAATGGAAATCTCTGGAATTTGCACTTTCCTTTCCTTTTGGGCGTAGCCATATTATCTCTTTCTGATTACTTGGCTGACTGAAAGTTGGGGTGAAACGAGTAAAATGTAGAGTTGGCAGTCCTTGATTTTAAAGGAAAGAAACAACGGCGGAAACAGCTGGACTGATCTGACGGCAACAACTTATCATTATTCATAGGATCAGGTTGTGGTTTAAGTAACCATCATCAGATTCGTGCGTGGGGTTAGTAACCTTCAGAACCGTAACTTGCGTAGATTTTTGTCACCTAAAACCTACTGTTTCTCCTTAAACCAGCTCTGCAGCAAACGCTTTTGAGATATTTTATAAAATATCTATCATTGTATGCGTAGAGTGGTTTATATACGAATGTGTGTTAAAAAAAAAGATTTTAATGTAACTTTATCCAAACTCATAAAATAAATATAATTATGTTAAAAAAGTAAACTTCAGTAAAAAAAAAAAAAAGGTAAGTGAATTTTGTAGCAGTGATGGAAAAATTGACAATTCCTTACAATTGTTGCATTGAGACCAAGCATCTGATCCGATGAGTTCGACTCCAAAGCTGTTTTTTTTTTTTGGGGGGGGGGGGGGGGAAGGAGTTGTGAATTGGGTCCAGTGCTTTTTTTTTTTTTAGGTCGACCATTACATAGAGAAAACAGCTCAACCAAGGAGCTAAACAACCAACCAAACGACACCGCTTAGACAAACATATGGGCATGGGAGAACGAGTAAGCTCGTTAATTGGGTCCAGTGCTAAACTGTGCTTGTCAGGGAATTGGGCTTGGATCAATCCTCTCCTATATCGGCTTGATTCTGACTTTTGATCATCCGACTTCACAAAATTTAGAGAACAGATAAAACAACTTCTAAGTTGGAACAAATAATTTGTTGAAGACAAAAAAAAAAGAAAAAACACATAGTTTGTCAACATTTTCAGAGTATAATAATTTTAAAAAATTTAAAAATAAAATGAAAATAAAAATTAATTAATTTAGTTAATTTAAAATATATTTAATCATATTCAAAACATAAATTTCTATTATTTATTTAATATAAAATTTAATAAATTTTAGGAGAGAAGGGACTTAAAAAAAGTGTCATATGTATTTTTTTAAGATAAAATATAATTTATATTCTTAAAATTTATTTTAATATTAAATTATTTTTTAAAATTTTCTTATCTCATTAAATTTTCTTAAATTTTAATTTAATTTAAAAATATTAATTTTATTATTAAATAAAACAAAAATTAATATCTAATTTTAAGTTATATTAAATTTTAAGTAATTTAATAAAAAAAATTTAAAAAATTTAATATAAAAATAAATTTTAAAAATATAAATTATATTTTATTTTATAATATTTTTTAATTAAATGATCACATAATATATATACAAATCACATGATATACATACAATAATAATTTTTATTTTATTTAATCATAAAATTAATATTTTTAATTCAGACTAAAATTAAAAAAAGATAAAAGTTTTTTTATAAAAATAATTTAATATCATAATAAACTTTAACATATATATTATATTATATTATATTTTTTTAATTGTGTTTTGAGAGTGGTGATGCGCACAATTCACAAATAAACGTGGCATACACAAAATCTGGAGACATACATGAAAGTTTAATTGGTGCATGCACGTGTGAGTGAGCAATCAACTTTAGGAGAACGACTTGTGTTTTGTCACGTACGTTACTCCACTACTTTAATACCAGCTGCGGGTTGACAGCTTTACAGAGTTTAGGTCGATTGGACCTCTTGGCCTTGCATGCAGACAGATTGTGAATTGTGATACCGTGTAAATTGTAAAGAAAAGAAAAATCTAATATCACAAATTATTATTTTTAAAATCTTCAAAATTTTTAATATTGAATGTAAATTAATTTTAAATTGTAATAATTAAATTGTTTCTATAGTATGAGTGAAATCAAACAATGAGAATTTGCGTTTAATTTCTAGTAGTAATCTTGCATTTTCTTTTTTATTTCATAAAAATAAATATTAAATATTTGAAAAATGAAAAAAGGAATTAGATAAGAAATTCTCTTTCTATTATAATATAAATGATACACAGTACAACAAAGGTAAACAAAATACAATAAGAGAAAGAAAGGAAAATGACCATCACGTACAATATGATGATTAGTTTTGTAAATACACTTCCAAACGCTCACAGCGATTCAACACGTATTGAAAACGGAGTTATGAGATTGCGAAGCAAGGCCATTCAATGATATAACATCATGCATGGGTTGGTGAGGTGATGGTGTCGATCCTCTCAAGGGCACTTGCGCTTGCCGTCATGGGTGGTCAAGCTGGCGTAGCAGGGGCACACTTCTTGGTTGCCTGCGGTGCCTGGTGGTACGCAGTTGCAGCGTCTGCAGCAAGTCCCACAGGCTCTGTGGCAGAGGCGTGGACGAGATGATAAACGGCACCTCGCAGCACATGCTCCATTGCAATCTGACAAAATTAAACCCATCCACACACGTACACTTTAAGTTCAAATTTCAAATTAATTAAAGTAATTAATTGCATAGATTTGGAATTGTATTTCTACCTATCTGCTGAAGAGGAGAACTCTGCGCCTGTGAGTATCCCTGCGGTTCCTCAAAATCACGTATAAATTAGTTAATTAAGTAGCTGCCTAGTAATTAAAAGAAATAAACACTCGGTGCTATGAACCATATATAAAGAAGAAGAAACATAGAACGCTTGCCAGGTAAGGAATGAATCACGAATCACTAGTATAGAAATTAATTAAGAATCAGAATCTTTTAATTACCGGTTGATCAGCATCAACAAGGTGAAGAAGGAGAAGAGATACAAGAAGGGAGGCAACTAGAAGCTTAGAGAGAGCCATGGCTATAGCAAAGGGGAGCTTGAAGATAAATGTGTTCTTCTTGGAAAAGTTAATTGCCAAGTGCACAGGATGAGAAACGAGTAGAGACCCTATTTATAGTTGAAGAGAGCGCTATGAACACAAAGGTGCTACCTACTTAATAAGTTAATATTACAAATCATGATAATATATACACATGTGGGACATTGTGACGATGGGGCGTAAACGGAAGACCTGAAACTGAGAATTGGAGTAAGTGACTGGTGAGGGAAAAATTGGTATTTGGTAATGAAAATCGGTAAAGTGCAATTGCTTGGTGGACGAAATATCCAGATGGCCTACTCAAGGATAAGCAGCGCATGGTTTTCTTTTTCTTTTTTCTTTTTTTTTTTTGTTACAATGGTAAAGCCTCACTCACAACCCCACGAGTGTTATGTTAATCTGTGTCTCGAGTCGAACACAAAGTCTAACCTAAGCTGATATTTTCAGACTATAGTGAGGATAGCATTAAGAAAATTTGTTTACCTAAAATGTTGGCCATCAAACAAAAATTATGCAAAATAAGTTCGGATACGTGTGTGACGATGTGACGGTAGTCTCGTGCTTTTGTTTGGCTGTAACTGGTGCGGGTGAAGCATTCTATGCCAGTTTGATGAATCGTATTATCAGGCTGCGTATATTCTAGGTCATATCATATGAGCTAAAAGCAGCGCCACCTAGTCCTATTTGATGCGCATGCGTCACATATTTTATTATGTGTACGTGACCTACCCAAGGAGGGTCAAATTGTGGGTCTAGGTTGCATTACTGGGGAAGGGAAAAACAGTGCCTGAATACGAGGAAGGCTTCAATTTTTTTTTTCTTTTTTCAAATACACGGATAACTACAAGGGCTGAATTATTATTGTGACAGCCAAAAATTTGCCAAGTGACAAGCCGCCAAGTTAGGCTTTGGGAGATGTGGTGATTTATGGAATTGGACTCTCGCAATGACTCCGTGGATCAGGATGATGAACTAAGCTACGGAAGGTAGCGGAAAGTAGGGAGTAGGATTGCAAAGCCAGACAGCTGTATGCGGTGGCACCCCAGCTGTAATATGCCAATATGAATTGATAGTGCATCTATTTTATTTGAAGTGTTGTTATCCTTCTTTAATTTTTTTTAGAGTATCGATGTTCGGGTTTTCACACTCCTCCAGCTGGGTTAAGCTCTCTTCTTCTTGCAGACACTGTGAGGATAGAGCACATTTTGTTTTTGTTTTTGTTTTTTTTTTTATGAAAGAGCACATTTTGTTTTGTTAGTATTCAGAAGCACCCAAAAAAAAATAATAAATACTATATAAATATGATTTTTCTTTTAATATGTAGCCATCCAATAATATATGCAGGACATTAATTGATTGAAAATGATTGCGTCTCCACCAGTTCCATATATAAATACATGGTTTCAGTGTGAATGATTGTAGATTTTTGCTGGAAAGCCATTTGAATAAGCGAAAGGTTATGGACGCAGGAGAGAAAGCGAAGTTGTGCACTGGAAATGGAATTCCATTTCATAAATATTCCTGATTGGCCGTGCGAATTTCAAAAAGAAAAATATACTATAAAGTGAACAACAATAAAGAAAGCGAAAGTAGACCTGATAAAGACATAAGTTATTTACATATTTGCATAGTCAATCATTAAACAAAGTACTATTCGAGACGTCTATTTTAAGGTTAGGTGGGCTAAAGCATCTATTAGACAACTAGCATAAGCTTAGAGATCATAATTCATAGCTTTGAGATATAATAACAAATTTTTTATGTATAAAAAATAACCATACACTTTACAGACGTAAAAGAGGGAAAAAGAAACGAAAAAACCAGCAACTACGGCACAGGCACAAGCAGAAGAAATACCTTATATTTATCTCCTTCTCTTTCTCATAATTTATTCCAAATTTGAATACATATTTGGATTAATTTCTTTTATTTCTAAAAAATGTATAATCAACCTATGGATGCTTGAGAATATAAAAAAGTAACACGAGTCCAAACCAGTGTAAATCCATGACAACTGTTACATAATTTCGGTTCGGTAAGTGTTTCGGGTGAAACAGTGTTCTGACTTCAATTCAAGGGATGTTTTGTTACTATTCATTTTAGCTTGTACAGTATACGTCAGCTCAAAAGAAAAGATATCTGATGTCTGTCAATCACCAATACTAAAATCATTAACTCGAACTGATCAAGATAAATTGAAATTTCTTGAAGTTACATACATATAACAAAAAGGCAATACCAACTCCTACGCGGTTGACCCAATTCCGTTAACCTAATGGCCGCAGAAAGATAACATAGCAAACTTCTCTAACTATCCTGTGTGCTGAATGCTGAAGGAACGTCCAACTACAGGGATCTGAATATGTATGCTGAAGTTACACCACTCCTGAAGGAAGCCGAAGAACTAGTTGTCCACCAACAAGGCTGCAGCCAAGAAAAAGGAAAAACAGGTCAGAAAGTTATTGACAAGAGCATATTGAGACTCATGCTGCATAACCCAGAATTTATCATCCACCTCCTGACATAGTAGTAGCAAAAATCTGCTAGGATGAAAGTCTGGACAATTTCTGATAGGAATACCATAGAAGGCCATAATCCATAACCCAAAGCTGTTAGGAGACGTCCTCGAGTATCTAATACCTGAGGAAGACAACATAGACGTGCTCTTAGATAAAGTACACAGTCGATCTATCTATCATTGGATATACCCAAGGTTGACACGTTCAAAAATAATACAACTTGCAAGCTAAGGTATTGGTGCTAAAATTCAATATGCATCATTGCTTCATCTGAGAAGCTGCGAACAAAATCCATGCATAATCCAAGGACCAAGTTATTTTGTATGAAAATTCTCCATGGCACTTATCATCCAGAATATTATGATAATATCTTCAAGTATTTCCCAAACTAGGTGATAAAAACATATTGGAAGTTAACATTCATGACAAACCTGGAGGACCCAATGTGCACAACTCAAGAACCTTGCAATTCCAAGAGCAAAAACATAGTGTGCTGTGAATGGTTCAACAATCTGAAAGTTGAAAGGAAGAGTTAATATAACATCATTATCACCATTTGAAAGTATCAAGATACAAAGACAAAGTAACAGGCAGAAACGCATTTCTGAGACCTTAGTGTTCTGCATGACCTGCAGCTGAGGGAGTACAGAAACAGATTCAAGATAAGCACAAAAGGCCCAGAGAATCCTGTCCATAATATGATGTTGGGTTGTTGGATGAATAAACAAGGACAACATAGCACAAGGTATCACCTGCATTTCAGTAAAAGAAAACTTAATCCTCAAGTATTGATCATTTCTGACAAAACAAAACACTCCACACTTAACTCCTTTTGTTTAGATGCATGACAGATAAAAATATCCTGGTTCTTATGACCAAATTATTTTCAGTTTAGAGCTGAAGTTAGTTCTTTGTGCAGAAACCAAAACATTTTATCCCATAAGTTTAGAGGCAAAGGAAAACTGAGATCAATAGTAACAATAAAAAGATGGATGAAGTTTGTGTTATCTTGAACCCGCTTCAAGAATTTAAAAATGTGATTCTTCAATCAAAATCCAAAAAATAAAGCTTGAAGTAAGCAGTCCTGCAAAATCACACTTCTCACAGTAAGAAATCAGGTGCTCTGTTTTTGAACAGGTCAAGCCAAACAAGGTTGCAGGAATTACAGGACATGCATTTGAACAACCACCACGGCCAATTATATTTCTTTAAGAGGGACGGAATAAAAGAGGAATCATTAATAAGTACTAAAAATTAAACTCGACTTGAGGTGTTTAATCCATGTAGTAATAAAAAAAATCCAACTACCAATAATCATACAGGTAGTAGAATTTTAAAAATTTTAGAAGATCCTAAACTGTTTTCAATGCAATCATACTCTTTGCAACAGAAACCTCATTTTGATCAACTGCAGTTTTGTTGCTAATTCTATTCTGAACAAAAAGTTTCTGATTTAAGAGTCCATTACGCGTTATATTGAAGGAGAAATTAAACATTAAAATCTCTGAGATGCTGAACTGCAGGAAGCCCACACATAAGGCTATATTACCAAATGATAATAAATTAAGAAACATTAGCATCATTTTAGGTAAACCTAAGTTAAGATATCATATGAACAAGGAAGCTAAACTTACTAAACTTAAGAAGATGCACAGCAAAGGACTTACTACATAGTATATTGCAAAGTTGTCCTTGTCATCCATATAACTGGATTTTAGTTTGAAGCGTATCATATAAATAACCCAAAGGGTCGTCCCCAATGTAGCTGAATCAAGTATTGTGTGTATATCATATTCCATGACAAAACTGCAGTAAAGTCTAACAGCTAGAAATATAGCTGTCAGTTCCTGTGATTTAAGTGAAAGTCCTGCAAAGATTTAAAACACAGTGAAAAAGCTGGTTGTTATATGCAAAGATACAGATAGAAGATATTTTATTCTCATTTATTTTCCTGCTAGAAGACAAGAAGCTATATTTGTTTGAATAGAATTACTCCAAATTAAAATCCAAATAATGAGATAGTATAACACTAGAGAAATCACATCAAGCTACTGGTTCTCTATCTTTTCCCAGAGGGAAGAAGGCATAGCAATTAGCAAGAAAATGCTTGCAATCCGAATGTAGCCACAAATGAACTACACTAGACATGACTTTTCCTATCCCAAAATCGGAAAGTATTATTTTCATATCTCATAATTGACCACTAAATAGGAAATCTGTACACTGCAGACCATATGAGCAAGTGGGGCTGAGACCGCGATTCCCTCAATAAATTAGGTCATGGATTGCTTTTAGACAAGCAACATTAGAAACGTCAATGCGGTAAAGCTACCAAGTAGCACAAGTGTATAACCATGATGGAAAGGACCACATTGATTTCCATCATAACAGCAGGAGTTCACCTTGACGTTAAATTATCCTTTTTTCTGCCATCAAATCACAGGATTATTGGTTACATTAGCCGCATCCATTAATTTACAGTCTACACGCAACATCTTAGTAAGCTCTTCAATTTGTAGTAGCCGATATATGTTCAATAAATACATGGATCCTATCCTGGGTCCGGGTCCCTCCAAGGGACCATTACATTATTACTCCCTAAGCGTTCCCAAGATTGTAAATTGTTGCGAAATTTCTAAGGTAGAACTTTTGCAGGTCAACATGGAAGCGAATAGTGGGATTAAAACTATCAATGTGCGATGATGACCCACAATTCCAATTTAACAAAAACCTAATCTCAAATGTTCATGGTCAAAACTTTAAAAAAAATAAAAGGCCATTGAAGGAAGGGATTCCAAACTGTTATATAAGAGAACTAGAAGCCAGGGGATTAAAAAAATGTAAATAAATAATGTATAATACCAACCAGCACAAGTTTTTTCCTCGGTGAGCTTGTAAATGAGAACGGATATTCCTAACGCATGAACGGCCTCTGCTGCTACGAAGAGCTTGTCGTGATTGTGAACCATCATTCTGAGAAGGAGCAAGGCCACTAGGCCAGAGGCCACAGCCAGAAACGCCTTCGTCTTGGGCGGTTGCCGCCGAACCCATGTGGACACGGCGTGGATCGGCCTCTTGGTTGCCTTCATTCCGTGGGAGTGTGTGTGTGTTGTGCCACAACTTAGGACTCAATGGTTTTGCCGTGTCTGTCTCGGAAGAAAGAAGCCTGCTAATGCTAAATCTGGGTGGGTGAGTTTTGTTTGCAGTTGATCTCGCGGGACACGTGTGACGTTGGTTTACATTTGGTTCGAGCGGGACGTCGATTAGTTATGTACTTCCGTCACAGACAGGTCGGTTGCTCAACAAACACCGCCTCTGCCTCCTTCATTTTGTTACAAACCTGCCAAGTGCCAAAGCCCACTGCCAAACATGGCCCATTTTTTAATTTAGAAGGGGGGGAACCAGAATTTGATGGACTCAAAAACAAGTAGAGAGGGGGTGCAGGATTTGGCGTCATGGTAACGGACATTATTTTGTAGAAACCTCACCCAGATCGATTCCTGCAAAAGGAATGATTCTCCCCCTCCCTGTTTTTGTATTTTTTTGGTCTCTTTTTTATCTGTTTTCTCTTTGCATTAAAAAAAAACGTAGTTGACCAAAAACGCAAGTTTTGGATCAAATTTGAACTCTTATTTAAATACGTTTTTGTAAATTTTCGAAGCCAAAAGTCTAGGGTTGAGGTTGGTGTGGGGGAGGCTATGGACTGAAAGAGAAACGCAGATGCATGCCCCAAAATCCCAGATGGGGATTATTTGCATCGGAGTAAGGTTAAGCTCATAATTCGCTGAGTGTGAATAAGTTTACATAGTCTCGAGACCTGCTTAGATGGTGAAATGCTTTTGATCCATCCTGGAATGGTCCTCAATTCTATCTCGGGGATCATGTTTTTTTCATGAATGTACAAAAATATACATGAATAGTTATAAGTGTAAATTGTTTTTTATATCACGTTACCTTACCTGTGAATAGTACATATTAGGATTTCCCTTTAACCAAAAAGGGGGGGAAAAAAAAAACTAGTAGGATCTCCAAATCACTGGCGACCACATAGCCTTGAAATTGGAGTGGTAGGCGACCAAAACCAAAAGTAACACCACCAACGCTGCTACGCCCCAAGGTGAACCCCCTGCCCCTGCCCCTGCTCCTGCTCGTGCTCGACCAAGCAATCTTAGCGGCGCTGGAATCACAAGCCTTACTCCACACCTAGAAATGGAGTGGGCAATGAAAATCAACAGAAGAGGCAAAACCAAGAGGAATAAGTTGAAGTTGATGGTGACTTTCTGCATGGTTGACTTGTAGTGTGTGTAAGATGAAACCAATAGCAAAAACATCACAATGCCAACTATGGCGACCAGTTGCAGAGGAGGTGGAGATATGGAGGACAAAGTGTTTCTTGTCCATCCCTGCTTCCATGCTGGACCCCTTCTCTCCTTCAATGGCCAGACCATTTTTCTCTCAGCTTCTATAAGTTTGCTGTGGGTCTAATCCTCGCTCGCAAGGTCTTTTATTTTTAGATTAGAATTTAGAATACAGGGGTATGTATTTATGTGTCATTTTGAGGTCGCTTTGGCATAAATTCTGAGGCAGTGCGCCTCGTTGATAGATTCCACCTCCAACCGAACCGACCTTTACTTTTGGATTTGGAAACCCAGTTGGGACATGGGATTGATACCAAAGGAGACGCGTGGCCTGTGTTCAAAGGAGAATCAGCAGAGCATATATTCATAATTGCTTTCATGCATAGCTTCATATGGGTTTGATGTGATGTCCCCCAGTGTCGTTGTTGAAGGTTTTAAAATTTGAGAAACTAAATCAGATCCTGATAGTTCATACATAAATCATTTTTACCGTACCTCTAAAATAATAATAATAATAATAATAAGTTAGTAACTAATATAGAATTATCAATAATACTATGAGTCCTTAAGCAGCATTCTACCAACACAAAAATAGCACTTGCTTTGCTTCATGACAAAAATAGAAACTTAAAATAACCGGTTAACAAATATGAGGTATTAGGATATAGCATTACTCTTTTTAACGTGTGATTTGTAGGGGGACCAGAGCCGGAATCATGAGTCATGGGTAACTTGAAGTCAGATCACGGGCCTTGTTTTCGGCCCAATCAATTAATCCAACCCAAATATCTGAACCCATCGTCGGAGACGCAGACACATCAGCTGTGAGTACTACAAAAGGGAATGGATACCAGTGTTCAGCGTTCACCAATCGCCGGGGTTTCATTTTCAAAAACCATCTCTGTTTGTTGTCCTTCTTCTTCTTTTCTATTTTGCATTGCAGCTTATTTGATTTTCTGAGAAATGCCATCGGAAGCTTTGAACCCCGTGAAGAAAGAGGTCATTGACAACAAGAGTCCCGCTTCCAAAAAGGTCACCGGCTCCAGCGCCAAACCTCACTCCAAGGTCACAAAAGTGAAGAAAGAAGAACCTGAAGCTAATGAGTCTCCAAGACCCGTCAAGCCCGCTACTTCAGCGTCTCGCTCCAAGGAACCTAAAGTGAAGAAGGAAGACAATGACAACATCGACGATGATGACAAGCCCCTCGCCAAAAAAAGCTCCAATTTGAAGGTTTCTCGGACCTAATTTTCGTTTTTCAAACAAGAAAAGAGCGTTAAAAAAAGGATTGCTTTATATAACGGACATACGGTCTTCCTTTTTATTATTCTGGGTTTAGAAGGGTTTATATTATAGTATGGAGCTTTCTTATCGATATTCCTTCTTTTATTTGTTTCATTGTCATAACCAAGTGTGGGTTTTCCTTTTCATAATCTGGACTGTCTGGTTTGGGGATGAAGGAACCGAAGAAAAAAAAGAAGGTGAAGGAGGAGGAAAAGAAGAAGGAGGAGCCTGCTGCACAGCAGAAGAAGAAAGAAAGGAAGGTTTATGATTTACCTGGGCAGAAAAGAGATCCGCCTGAGCAGGTATGTTGTTGCTTTCACGTTTTGGGTCGTTCTAAGTCTGCTGCTGGAGAAATTTTGAGTAATCAATTTGCACCTTTCTAAAATTTCAGAAAGATCCTGTGAGGATTTTTTACGAAACTTTGTATAAGCAAGTTCCCAATAGTGAAATGGCACAACTCTGGTGAGTTATCCTGCCCTTTTCCCAATTTCATTATGCATTGAAACTTAACAACTTTACAAGCCTATTGGAGAAGGAAGGAAGAAGATTATGATTTCTGAAGGGAGCTATTGTCAATGTTCTGTTTCTCTTATACCCTTCATTAATCTATAAAAAAAAAAAAAAAATGTGTATAGCACTATATGGGAAAAAGAGGGTAGCCTAAATGCACGAATATGGCTCCCCAGCAAGTAACACTGTCACTGTGGAGGTGAGCATGAAGAGCACATTACCACTTATGAGAGCCTGTGAAACACAAAAAATCGAGTAGTTACGTCTTTTATGCAAGAAATTTGCATGGAGATGAATGACAGGTCAACGGTGAATTAAAGGACAACTAGCATGCCTGTAACTTTAAAAAATTTTGCAAAAATTAAGCATATTTGGACTATAGAGCAATTGCTAAAGTGATATAAAACGAGGCTACATTTTATATCCTTGCAAATCAAGTGGTGTTTGCATTGGTAGTAGAATGCTCTTAATGTTTCATGTGTAACCTTGCTATAAATTGAGTAGATCCTTTTTTTTGTTAAGATGTGAGCATAAGACTCATTAGCACTTTTTTTCCCAGCTCTTTTAACATCCTTAAGCTAGGCCTAGAAATGTATAAAGTTGTTTTGTGCTGATGATGCTAATAAAATTTATAGTTGATGAAATATGTCAAATTGACTCTTACATCTTTGTTTTGTCAGTGTAGGGCTTTATATTACTAGAAAGTTAACGTTATGTGCTTATGCATGCTATTATTTTCCTGACAAGGATTCTATTTTCACTTTAAGGTGCATGAGTAATGAATTCTGTTTAGCCAAACCAGAATGCAAAAGCCATTTAAAGGCAGGAGTAGTTGTTTTTCTATTTTGATTGACTTTGAGAGAGAAAAAATTTGATTCCTGACCCCAAAACCAGATCAGTGGGGGAGGGGCAAAGGAGCATTGGTTGGCTCATACAAAGTTTAACCATATTGAATTATATGAAAGATGGTTGAGGATCTTTTTTGTTTCTGTTGGACTCAGCGGATCTGTATTTTCAATCTTACAATTTATAAACGTACACACCCCC
This sequence comes from Castanospermum australe, assembly GCA_019955255.1. Classification (NCBI taxonomy): domain Eukaryota; kingdom Viridiplantae; phylum Streptophyta; class Magnoliopsida; order Fabales; family Fabaceae; genus Castanospermum; species Castanospermum australe. The sequence goes on from NSJW01000961.1 coordinate 456,804, forward strand.
TCTAATTCCTAACCCCAAAACCAGGTAAGTGATTGAAAAATTGCCTGCTGCCATTGCATCTGCCTGCGTGCATTTGTGGGAAAACATCCATTAAATTGTCATATTTTATACTTCCAGCTTTAAACTTAATGCATGACATGCTCCTTTCTCAATCCAATGCATAAGACCCTAACCACTCTTTCTGTCTAATTGGATTTGCAGTTTGCTCATTTTGCCCTCATTTCTCATGATTAAGGTGCTAGATCTGCCATCAATTATTGTATCAAGTATTTTGCCAAATTGTGCATGTCCTTTTATCACCATTAGCAGCATCAGAACGATGATAGTTTTGTTGCTTTTATGTTTCCTATAAGAGTTATATCAGGCTTATCTTTTTCTTTTGTTTGATTTTCTAATTCAACGGATTTATAACCTGTTCCCTGGAGTTGCAATATGTAAACTGATCACTATAACCCCACCCACAAATTGGCCTAGCTTGATAGTTTAAGAGTAATGTGCAGCAAATGTTAGTTCCCCTATTCCTCTTTCTTTCATTTAAATTTTTCTAGTTGTTTTGGTTGTTCAAGTTTTACTGATTTAAACTATTTGTGTTTAGATTTTCAAGTTTTGTTGACAAATTATAGAAAGGATTTAATTTGGATTTACTAACCGTAAAAGAGTTTTACACTATTAGTAAACCATGTGATGCCACTTTTTAAAAAAATTGTTAAAAATTTCTAACTGTAAATAAAAAACCTTAGTCACTACAATGACATGATACTTGCTTGTTTATTGATAGTGAATCGAATTTAAACTCTTAAAATTAAGACAATCTGCACCGCAGGATGAAAGCCTTCTTTCTGCACCTTTTCTATCCTATGCAATCGCCGAGTAAAAGCTATCAAACCACTTATTTAAAAAAATAATGATAGAAATATTAAGCAAGAAATGCCTGTTTGATATTGGAAAAAGTGAGAAGCTATTTATCTGCTATGTGCCTGGCAATAAGTTTATCATAACAGTGGAAAGTGGATTTTTTTTTTTGGGCAAACATTTCAGATGAACGAGGCTTCTGTAATATATTTCCATCACAAGTAGAAGATATGTATTTTAGGCTGTCATATTATGTAATCAGTTTTGACCTACTCTTAGAATCATATGTGTTTATGTCTAGAATTTTGGAGTAACTATTGTGGGAGGACAAAAATTTGTTTATTTCTATTATCTAATGTAACTGCAGGATGATGGAGTCTGGTTTGCTTCTTGAAGAGGTGGCAATGAAAGTACATGAAAAGAAGCAAAAGAAAGGTCTGCAGCAGAAGCTCACTTCTCCAGTTAAATCTGTGGTTTCTGAGAAGAGCAGCACTCGGTCGGTTACAGTTAAGAAAAATATGCCATCCTCCCCCGTGCCTTCTGTCAAAAAGAAGACAACGGATTCCAAATTGAAGCAGTCCAAGAAGCGGAAAGCTGAGGATGAAAGCTCTGAGGATGACTATGATAACACTGTTTTAGCAACTGCAAAGTGGAGAAAAGTGGCTTAATTATGCTCTTCATTGACATTGACAAAATTTTCACATTGTTGCTACCATATATTGCTGCTAACACAAAACTTGCAATCTACTTGATGGGAAGATGCTATATAACTTTTACTGGGATTGCACATGATTTACAGTTTCAGAGCATTCAACTTTAGCTTACGTTATGTCCATCAAGCCGGGGCTATCTCAGCTTTGTTTTACTCTCTTGTCTGGTCATAGCAAATCTTCGTTTTCTGGTTGTCGTCAGTGTAAGAATTTGACATTCTTGAATCTATCAAAATGGACTTTGGAGAGAAAAGAAAGAATTTCTCTCCAAATTCACCCCTACCGAATTCATTAAATTCTCCATTGAGAAAGGCTTCAATTATTTACCTACCTAACCAATACCATTAATAAAAGGACTTTGTCGAGGACCGATAACCACTTTTACAGTATATTTTCTTTAAAGATCAAGAATGAGGTGACACCTATAAAGAAAAGGGAGGAACCTGTTTTTAGCAAATCATTCCTTTCTTTTTCACTTTTATATATTTCCAAGTAAATTAAAAAGGCCATAAGTATCTATCTTTTTTTTTGACAGCTAACGTTGTGCTTCTGTCTTCCCTATTTTTTTGGTCCGGGGGTGAAGATATGTGTTCACGTCGGCAGTGTGGATTGCTTGAACGAATACAAGGAAGTAAACTAGAGCGGGTCGAGATTGCCTTGTTCCTGGGGTATCTAGAGCTGCTCTGAGATGAATCCGAGGTAGGGTGTACCTGTAAAGTTGATGTCTAAATGAATAAATGTGAGAGTAAAAAAATAAGATAAGTATTAGAGTCAGAATGTGTACTTGGGCTTGAGGTCTGTGCTCTTTAAATAATCAGTCTCCTGAGAGATTCTCTCCCATGTTGAGGGTAAAGTGGAGGAGGAGAAACCGCAACTCAATTGCTCCTCAGTTCGCTTGGCGAAAGATTGTGGAGGTGTGGGTGAGTACTTCGTGGTTTGACCGCGTTAGAGCTTCGCGGACTTGCTGAGGATGGGCCTGTGACAAATTAGGCCTAGGCCTCTGATTAGAGACTTCCTATGGACCGGGATACCATACGGAACAGTTTAGGGGGAGGACTGGGATTGTTCTTTTTCGGAGTCGATCTTAGGTGAGATTTACAAAGCATGACCTTTTACCATGAGGATACTGTACCCCAACGTTGTGCTTCTGTCTAGCATGGCAAATGGCAATACCTTCGGGTTTTGGAATAATTCAGGGTAATGTTTTCGTCCTGAACCTTGCCCTTTACCTTTTTTAACTTTCCCGATAAATTCTAGAGTAGTATTTGGGGTAATGTGTTGCTTGGAAGATCAATTACGTATTCAAAAAAAAAAAAAAGATTTCAATGAACCCGAATTTTCTTTTCTGAATTGTAAAAGGATTGCTGCTCTTGGATTGTCAAGAATCAAGATTAATAGCTCAGTAGCTTACGATCCCCTATTCCTCAATTTTAAAGTTGGAAGTTGGAACTACTGCTTTGCCACCTGTGTAATACCTATGACAAAAAAATAAAAATCGATAACTATATTTTATATATTCGAAATAAAAATATTCCATGAGACTTATTATTATTATTATTTTTTATCATGGTCAAGATTCACTTATGAATTTTTATTTATTTATTATTTATCATCATCATCTTTTGCATTATCGTGGAATGTAAGCTACAAAAACTATTATTACATGTCCCGTAGCATTTTACAGAAATTAAAAAACCAATGAAATTAGGGTGCAAAACTGCAAACTTAGGATGATGGATAAAACTGAAAATTTTAGTATTGAAAATTTAACATTGAACTTTTAGTGATAAAAAAATTGAATATTAAATTTATTTTGTTTAAAACAATAATTTTTAGTACTGAAAATATATTAAAAGAAACTATTGGAATTTAATATAATAAATGACGCCACACTGATATAATTATTGTTATTTAGTGATTTAAATAATAAAATAATTATTGCTGAATATTTGTTCAATTTAAATTTATTTTCAATTTCTACTAAAAAATATTGCTAATTCATCTTTTTAGTGATGATGTCAAGCTATTAAACAAGTACGTTCAGTTTTCTAAAAGAATATATTTAAGAGCAAATTTTTTTGTGTGGATATTTAAGAGCAAATATAACAAAAGCAAACGAGAAAGTCTGATATAATTAAGGATGAAGCCATCAGCGTACACAAAAAATTTGAATTTTGAAGTTGTTATTTGAAAAAAAAAATTAATTATTACATTCCGTATTCATAAGAAAAAAATTAAGAATGAAGCCAAATCAGCAACGACGGATTGTGCGAACCCGTCCAATATCCTTGATTACTTATTTGCTATTGGGCAATTTTTTCTTTTCTTGCCATAAAAATCAATGGCCATCTGGATAGCAATACAATACAAATCCCTCAATTGATATCTAATAACGATTCCTCACATAACTAAACGCCCGAAAATTTTGATTAATTAAAAAAACTTAGAAAGATTGTTATCTAGTAACTTTAATAAAAAATTATTAAAATATCATTTTGATCCTTTAAATATTTATTTGACATTAATTTAGTCTGATACTAATATTAAATTAGTCATTTAAAAATTTAAAGTGACATAAAAATAATCATTTAAAAATATGTGATATCAAATTAGTCTTTTAAATATTTAAAATAACATTAAAATAATTTTTTAAAATAATCTTTTAAAAGGACTGATTTAATGTTATTTTATATATTTAAAAGGTTAATTTGATATTATATATTTTTAAATAATTAAATTAATATTAAATATTTTAAATGATTGAATTAATGTCAAGTAAATCTTTAAAAGATTATAATAGTAATTTAGACAAAAAAAAATTATAATTTAAGAGTACAAGGCTAAATAATAAACACCACTCCTTGTAATCTCACTCTCCGCTTGCGTTTTTACATTTTTCATATTAAAACTATTTTTTTTTTCACGGAAAAACGATGAAAATGCATTAAGAAGGAAAAGAGTTTAAAACATCGAAGTATGCTAGCCTATTAGCTTCCTGAGGAGCATCTTCCACCCAAACCAATAAAATGAATAGCAGTCGAAGCTAAACTATGAGCTACGACTTGAAAGAAAAGGAAAATAAAACATTAGAAAGCCAAATCCTATAAACAGATTCTGTACCCAAAACTTGAATCATAGGTGTAACCCTAATTTGAAGGAAGTCCTCCTCCTTATGAAGATTTAAGCCTTTTCCATTGATGAAATTCCTCTTCTATTTGAATAAGTTTATTTTAAATTTAGAGAAAAAAGTTCAGTATATATTCAAGAGAGAACTTTTGATTAAAAAAACTTTTTTTAATGCAAAACAAGTTAATTTAAACATGTTTATCCTTTCACCAAAAAGTCCCAAGATAATGGAGAAGAATCACCATAATGTAAGTGCAGGCAGGTTTGAGAGAGAAGTTCAGAAGGAGGAGGAGATCGAACAGAAGTTATCAATGTTATATCGTATGCTCTAGTATGAAGCAACAAAATGAAACGAGGATCTTATTCTTGGGAGTGTAAACCCAAACTAGCTAGTTATGTTGTGTTAAGTATAATGTGATTTATCTGGACAAGTTGACTCATCTAATTAATCTTATGTTGTTTCTAGACAATTTAGGTTAATAGTTTGCCCAAATGATAGAATGGAGAGAACTCTCCCACCTTAAATTTTTATGTACTGAACAAAAAATTATGATTTAAATATATGAAAGTCTTATATACACAATAAATGAAAATATATGTTTGATTTTTAACAATTCAATTCAAAAATTTTCGTGTTTTTTATATGGCTGAACAATTATATTTAATTATAAAATTATATTTAAATATATGTTTCAATCTACATTTTTTTATTTTTTTATATAATTATTTTATAAATTAATTAATTATACTTTATTATAATTAGAAATTAATTATAAAGTAAAAATAATTTAAAAAAAGAACATACAAACCCCCTAAAGTGTAAGTCATTTGTAAATGGACTATTGAATTTTAAAATTTTCTTAATTAATACGTAAACTATAACAATTACACAAATCAATCATTTCATCTATTTTTCATTCGCTTTAATTTATTTATTTAATTTAAAATAAATAAAAAATAGATGAAAGAGTTGATTTATATAACTATTATAGTTTATATACTAATTATGATAATTTTAAAATTTATTTATAAATGATCTAAAATTTAAGAGATTTGTATACTCTTTTTTCAAATAATTTTTTTAAAAATGAAAAGATAACTTTATGTATTTTAAAGTAATTGTAACTATAGAATATAATTACCAAAAAAAAATTTGTATTTACAATTTTTACCTCTTTCTTTATTTGTGTTCAATTAGTTTTAATGGTTTTTTGAAAAATTAAAATTTTGAAATCAAACAAGAGAATCTCCTTTTTTTTTTGGTGCTAAGAATCTCCTTTATAATATAGATAGATAGATAATACTCCAATAGTTTTAAAATTCTAAAATTAATTTTTGTACAGTAAAAATGTATATGGATTAGCTTTTATGTCAATCCATACTAAACCCTTTAAAATTAATTATTTTACAGTTAATTTTTTTTAACACTAATTATTTTATAGTTAACTTTTTTATATTCTAATCCAGACATATTAATTTTTTTTAACACTAATTATTTTATAATTAACTTTTTTGTATTCTAATCCAGACATACAATAATAAGGCCTATATTAAAAATGCATGCTAGGGGTAGATCGAAAATCTTATCACGGAACGATTGTTCAGAAAGGCAGAAAGCTAATGATTTACGTTTTGGTCAAACATGAACATTTCATCAGGTGTACGTCGCATCGTATGGTTTTCCTTTTTTCTTTTTCTTTTTACAATTTTATAAATAATGGATAAATGTAGGAGCAGGATTATTTTCCCCATACTTTGTAACTTCAACGGCCAGTGGTGATAAATGAACTTACGCTTCGTTTAGTACCGACCTTAGTCTTTAATATTAGAACGTGATGATTGTGATGATATTGGACATCTAATTTTTTGTAAAATTATTATTTTTTATTTCTACCTATATCTTTGCAACTCTTATGTAAAAAAAAATTAAAAAAAACCAACAATATTTAATTTCATGAGTAATTCTTAAAGAGTATTACTATTTCATACGAAAGAAAATTCACGAAATTTATTTACGAAAACCGTGACACTGAAATTCATTCTCAATTTTTGAATTCAAATGGAATATAACAGATAAATGAAAAAATTATTAACCAATGCCATGGGCTTCACTCTTTCGTAAGTGAATTCGTATAAATTCTTTTGTTACAATCATCATTTTTCATTCTTAAATAAGTATGTGTTTATTATTCTTAAATAACATATGTGCATTTATGATTGTTATTTATTTATAACATAATTTATAAAATTACATATATATCAAATGTTAATTTGAATGTTTATGCGTGCCTATCTAAGAATTTGATTGATTTCATTTGTCAATTATGTTAGGTCAAAACAAAAAATAGTCAATTTTTGTTGCAACCAAAAAGTAGTCAAATTCTTATTTTCATTTATTCCTTTATAAAATTTTAAAAATAGGAAATAAAATGAAAGAAGGTAGCATTTTTTTAATTTATTAATAAAAATATATCAATAAAAAGTGAAATCAAAAAACAATTTAAACACCCATTAAGTTCTCTATCTCACATTTTGACCAAGTAACCAATCACAAAACACTATCATATTGTGTCGTGAAAAAATTTTGGGTACATTTAGTTAGGGATGATCATAGGTTTGGGTCAACTTATAAATCTAATTAACTTAACTTGATCCAATTGAATATTTTTAAATTGGATTGGATAAAAATTGAATGAATTCGATATTAAACGAGTCGAGTAACGGGTTTGGTTTTTTATAACTTGATGGCTAGATTACCCAACTCGAATGTTATTTTTATTATTAAATTTTGTTATTTTATATATATTTTAAATATTAAAAGTGTATTATCTATCTTTTTTAGTTTGATTTTATGATAAAAATAATTTTTTAAGTGTGCATCTTCATACATAAGTAGAAGATTATAAATTATAAATTTTTTTATACATGTTAAAAAGGGATAAAAATAAAATATATAACTTGATAACCGAACCGAATTAATCTAGTTTTTGTCAGCTTGGTTGCTTAGGATTGAATAAATTTTTTATTAAACCCAATTCAACCCAATCCAAACTTAAAAAATTAATTTAAATTTATTTTTTCCTATAACTCACCCATGTACAATCCAACATCTACTGAAAAAAATCATCTTACACTATATCAATAAATATGTAATACATGAGGTATGCAAGCTACTATCGTTGAAAAATAGTTCAAATGACAAGATTGAACTGTATACTACTAACAGTTTTAGGTTTCATTCTTGCTAGAATTATTCATTAATAAATAAATAAATATCAATATAAATTCTTATTGAAATTTGTATTATGTCCTGACCCATCCCAAGGATCCCTCGGCCTTGTAGGTTGGCTGTATCCTACAAATCGTGCATCATGATTGGGAAGTTCAGTACAAGCACATTTTCAGAGAAGCTCATGGATGCGCGGATGTCCCGGCCAAAAAGGGCCAGTCGATGGCAATGTGTTTGCATATGTTTCGTTCTTTTATTTCTTCGGCTTTTTTTTTTGCACACAACAGCACTGTGGCTGTTGACAGGTTGATTGTCAGTTAGTTTTCTTGTTTATGGGCGCTTAGCCCAGTTATTTATTAAAAAAAATCTGTACAGGTGCGACTTAATTGAAATTTTTGTAAGATAAATTTTATTAAGAAAAAGTTTTAGAACGATATAATAAAGTTTTTTTAAGAAGAATAATTTTATATTTTTATAATTAATTTTTTTAATTATTAAATAAAATAAATTTTGAATACTTTTTATGTTTTTAAAATATTAAATATTTTATTTTTTTATTTAATAATTTTTTTACTAAATATTAAAAAAATTATTAAGAAAAAATTTTAAAAGGATATAACAAAATTCTAATAATAAATTGAGAATAATAAATTTTGAATACCAAATTAAGAAATTCTTTTTTATAGCAGTATAAATAATAATAGTATGAATCAAAATATACACAAATATTGTTATAAATTAAATCATACTATAATAAAATGAACTAAATTATTAAAATGTGATTAATTTATTTTGAATTTTTTGAACATTCTTTTGACTAAAACTATCTTTAAAACAAAAATTACACTCTAATCATGTTCATTTATATCCAACAAGGGAACCCCTTTGTGGATGAAATCACCCAAAATAAGGTTAAATTAGAAAAAAAATCCTTTTAATTATGAGTTATATATAAAAAATATTTTTAAATTTTAAAATTTATCAACATGACTCCTTAAATTTATTAAATTATTTAATAAATTCATAGAATTATTCAATTTCAAAACATGTGAAATTTTCTACATATCATCCATAGTTAAAAAAGAATTTCTTATAATTTAACTCTCAAATAAATGACACTCTTATTTCAAAAAAAAAAACATAAATACTTTTTTTTTTTTAAGAAACACGTAGCACTTGAAGGCTTAAGCTCAGGGGAGATATGTTAACATGTATAAACCCTAGTCACCTCAATGTAAAACGACACGTGTCAATAGCCACAACCTCACCATGGATTTCAATTTCCTTTTATTATTATTATTTTTTTTTTATTATTATTTATGTTACACACAGAGGGAGAAGCAGCACATCACTCTCTCTCCGTCTGTCTCTCTCTCTCGCTCCGTGTGTCTCTCTGTATCTAATCCTCTCTTTTCTCCCTTTCTCGCTATCTTCCTATTCACATATCTCGGTTCGGGTATAGAGTATCAATTGTGTCTCTCTCAGACTAATTCCCAATGGTGATTTTCACTTAGTTTCAGTGACCAAGAAAAGAAAAGATTCGGTTTTGGGAGAGAAATTTAGAGATGAAACAGAGCATTGGCGACGACCATGGCTCCACCATGTTGACTGCAGACGACGCCGAAGTCGTTGAAATCCTCGTTCAGCTGCCTCGTCTGATCTTGGAATCCGAGGCTCGCCGTCGATTCCCATTCACTTGGGGCTGCAAAAGGAGGAGATCTGCAATTCACGCTGCCCCATCTCCTCCTCCTCTGCGTCTTTCTTCTTCGCCAACACCGCCGTCGCCGTTGCATCGGCCGGCTTGCGGCGGCGCCGTCGTGGCTCCTTCTTGCGACGCCGAAAGTCTACCCGCGGTGAAAGCCGAGGCTCCGAGTCCTGCAACCCCTCTGTCGTTCTCGCCCAGTGAATCTGACGAGAAGCCTAAACTCTTGCGAAGAAAAGCCTCTCTGCAAAGGGTATATTTTCCTCTTCTTACTTCTTGCCGAGGTTTTTCCTCTTTTTTGGCGGAATTTTTTAACTGAGTGTTATCTTCCATTTTTTTTTCTGTTTAAAAAATATTAACGATGTTTTGAATAATTATACAAAAAATAAAAAAAAACTACATATGTTTTTCTGGCTCTTTCTTTAATTCTGGGTTATCTAATTTTGGGATTTGATTCTTCCGAAGAAGAGAGAACACTATCTGAAGATGACCGAAGAATTGACGAAAACCCAAGATTTGCTCAATCGAGTAAGTTTTTTTTTTTTAATTTTTTGGGTTTTAGTTTCCCCTGTTTTTATCTGGTGGGAACTTGGCCTTTTCCTGGATTTTGGGACCCCATAAATAGAGAAACTGACGTTTTTATCTTCCTGCTTACTGTTTGATCTGTGTGAAATCCAAACAGGAGATAGAGAAGGTGAAGGGTTATTATGACCAGCTGAAGGCCACCAATTTGAAGTTGAAGGCAAAGAGACAAGAGGTACTACTAGTGTAGTAATCTCCTTTTCCCTCTTAATAATTTAACCCTTTTTCCCCGCTTGGCCTATCCGTCTTTTTTCTTTTGTTTTTTTTTTTGGGTGCTTCTGGGTTTTATTTATGTTGCTTTATGGCTTTTCTGGTGTGGGTCCAATCCTTTATTTTGATTTATCGAATTGACATTTTTTTTACAGCTAAGTATTGGCTTTCAAAGCCGAAGGGAAAATCCCAGTTTGGAAACTGGCTCGCAAATGCAATTGGTCCATGCCTCAGTCAACTCTTCTAATTCCATCGCTGAAAATCAACAGCAGCTGCCGCCATTTCCATTGCCGAGCACGCCACACTATCCACCGCTGATGCTCAATCAGACGTCTGGGCCATCGCCAACAATCAGTGACAGTGAGGGCATTGTTCAGTTCCAGACGACGTCGTTGCCATCGCCAAGTGCATTGGGCATGGTCAACAAGAGTGTGGGTCCACAGCCACTAGAAATTCCTGATCTGAATGTGTCTCTTGTTGAAGAGTCCAACCCAGTGGACTCTGGTCGACCGTTGGATGCGAGTGTGGCTGACAAGAACTTGAGTAGGGTGATGGCAGCTCAGGCGAGGCACAAGAGGATGCAAATTCACAGGATGAAGAATCCCTTTGGAATTAGTAAACCACGTTACTCTTATAGATGAGATTATATATATGCTTCTTTTTCCTTTTTGATGTTCTTTTCCTTTTTTTTTTCTCTCACTCTCTCTCTCTCTCTCCCTTTTTTGGGGCTCTGAATTTTGGTTGTTACTTGGTGACATAGAAAATTTTTGTGATGGTATCTAATTGGCGTTGCGAGAGGAAAGTATATTTTGGGAAGCCCTGCGAGAGATTTGGACGGATTTATGGTCAATGATATGTTAGGAAATAACATATGATAATAAAGTTTGTGATTCTTTTCTGGAATTTCATATTTTGAATTAGATTTGGCAGAAATCTTAACGACCTGAGCATAATGAGATTACTATCACTCTTTACAAATGAATATATTTTATTTTATTTTTCTTATGAGATACAACTTCGAGATATCTTTATATAAAATATTTTTAATATAATTTAAATTTCTAACATAAGAATTTATTATTAAAAAAAAAGCTCAACCAAACAAAAAAATGATTCACATGCCTTATGGGACTGTCCTTGATTCAGGCGGAGGACATCAACAAGCATACAATGGAGCTCAAACAGTTATTAATTTTTCGATTACATTATCATTTTAGTTTCTTAAAAATCTATTTAATATTAATTTAATCTTTTAAAAATATTTAATACTAATTTAATTCTTAAAGTAATATAAAATTGATCTTCTAAAATAATTCTTTAAAATAATTATTTTGATATTATTTTAAATTTTTAAATAATTGATTTAATATAATATATTTTTAAATGATTAATTTTTCTTAATGAGATCAAGATAGGTATAAATATAGATATTCAGTAAAAAAAAATTCAATAAAATCTGTTTTAAGATATACGTGTTCGAGTATCTTAAAAAAAGAGACGCTATTTCGTACGAAGTTTTTTTTCATGAGATTTTACGAAACTTGTGTAAGTGACACCGATCACGAAAGGTGAAAGCGAGAAATGGTCAAACTCAATTTCTCGATTTTAAAGAATCAGTGTATTAATTCAAAAATTCGTGACTTTAACATTTCTTCTTTTTTTTTTTAAAAGGTTAGCCAAACATAATTGTTTTGTCGAAATTTCATATTAAAAATAAGAGTGAAAAATATGATCACAAATTCAAATCTCTAACGCAGGTCTTACCCCCCTAAACCACTTTATAACTAAAAAATAAATAAGAATAAAAATATATCGGCGTAAGTATTTGTTTATTTTCACATGTTAGTTGGTAGAGGGTAAAAGATTACTTTTAACTCACTTATATATTATATGAATCACCAAAATTTGCGGGTATACAAAAGCAATGAGTAACACTTATCTATGCCCTTGCTCGTAACTATCCTACATTTTTGTTGAATCAAGTAAGTATGAAATTATTTTCATTCTAAATTTTTAATTTTCATAGTTTTCACATACTCAAACAAGTGCATCTTTAATCTTTTTGGGTTCAAAAACATTAAGATGCTAAACCATAGTGTTGTCATACGGTTGAAATTCATTGCTATACCAAAACTATTATCATGATGTATTTCAATTACATCTAAGCAAAGATAAATGAAAATTAGAAACTAAAAAAAAAAGAATTTAATTTTAAATTTTTTGACAATAAATGATTGTATAAATGTTTTTGCATTATCAATAATTTGTAAGGTGCTAGTAATTGAAAAAATGATTAGCATCTTTCACTCCAAACAAAATATTTTAGTTACTCAAATGATGCGACGCTTTCTTATTTAATGAAAGGGAAATGCTAAACTTTACGAATTCTTGTTTACAAAATGTTTTATGAATTCCTAATTCCATGTTCTGTTGTCTTTATAATTGATTTCTTCTATTTTTTTTATTCACTCCCATGATTTTATCCCATGATTTCGTATTAGTTAACAACATGTCCTAAAATATTTCATTAAAAACTTTCGTGAAAAATAGCATAACTGTTAATGAAAATGTAAAATCATTGACAATGTATCAAATTGAAATTTCAAAAACATATTTTAACAGAAGATGATGCTTGATATTTTATAAGAGTGTGATTTAATAATAAATAAATTAAAATTTCAGTAAAATGAGATTTACATGTAATGTTAGGAGTTTGATTCTTATGAAAAATATTTTGTACGAAAGGACAACCTCAGTATCTTAAAATAAGATTAATTTTATATCTAAAAAATATGAAGACACCTTGTAAGAACCAAAAAAAAATATTTTGATGCTTGTTATTTTTATTTTTATTTCCCATCTATTTCAAGCAAAAATTCCCTCTATGTATGAAATGTGGGATCCAAAATATAAATATTTGATCTATCTATTTGAAGTATCTGCTTGTACTTCTATCTTGATGAAATAAATACTAAACTTGAATCTTGTTTTTAAGAACTTACTCCTCATTTTTTTAAAAATTTTTAACTAGATATTCTCACAAGTATTATTGTAAAACTAACTCTTTAAGCTGAGGATAGTGATTAAGTAAAAAAATTATCCTTAAAGTGATGACTGTAAAATACGAATTAATGATATTGCAATTTAAGAACTTACTCCTCATTTAAGAAAGTAGGAAAAAATAAAATTTGAAACACTTTCTTAATGTGCCTTGTTAACAAGTATGCTGCCATTCTAAATGATATTCATTGTATTTAATGACAGCAAATGGTGTATAAGCTTCTCATATGTTTTCCGTTAAGGTAATCAATTTGCTGAGCTCTTGGCTTGCCTAAGCATGCGGTTGTTTCCTTCTTTGGTGCTACCTCATCGAATTCAAATCTTTTGTTTAATTTTTTTTAATCTTATATTTAAATTAAACGTTAACAACTTAAAAAAATCTAATTAAGAAAGAAGTTATTATTAATTAAAAGACAGGTGTTTTTTTTAATTATCAACATTTAATTGAAAAAATAGAATTGAAGACAAAGAAAAAATGATTGAAGATTTGGATCCTATTTCATCATGCTTAAACACCTTTTTGTCTCCTAATCTTGTCACTAATAATTATTATTTTGTGCCAAGCTTATCCTTCTCTTCGTATTTAAAAAAGAAATAACAAAACGCAGAACCTATGGCAGAACATAAGACAAGACATGGCAAATTATGAACTAATAATATAAATTTGCTTCAGTCTATGGATTGTGTTGTTACAGTGCAGCACGTGTTCTGCGAAGCCAATTCCTATGCTGATTATGACGAAAATTGGTGTCCAACATGACAAGCTTATGAAGTTCGGCGTGAAGACATTGTTGGATCAAATGGGCCAGTCTCAAGAGTGAACTGATCGTTTGTTTTTATTCGAAGTTAGTGTTTTCGTTAGAGGAGCCCATATGTCAGTAGTCTGCGGCCCACCGTGGCCCAATAAAGAAACCCTAGGGTTCCGTCTTCTCGACTATAAAATGCAAAGAAAGGCCGAACGCAAGGGTTCAACGCCGTGCCTAAAGCTCTCAAGCTCTGTATATCACATCTGATGAGTTATGACCAAATGATAATGATATGATATTCCTCCTCTCTCACCCAGCCACGGACCCACTCATTCACCTGATTCTGTAAGTTATTATTTTATGTACAAGTGGAACAAATTTTAATGGCAAGCAAGTGATGAGATTTTATTTGGGATTATGAGAAGCTCCTCTATTTGCGAGCGATGATTCCCCTCATACTTCCATGACTCTGATGCGCTTTCATTTTCTTTTGGTTGAATTCATTTCTTTATCTCTTTTTTTTTTCTTTTTGCTTCATCGGATTTCTATCCCCTTTTGTTTTGCATTTAATCCTATTATAACTTCAGCATAAAAGGAATCGTTGAGGTTTTCCGTTGATCTTTCAATCAGATTTTGACATTTATAGAATTGAGAAAGGGAGGACTACTCCCGTATAGTCTCCATTGGATGACTTATCGAATGGCTTAATTACAGTACAGGTGATAGTCATCTTTTGTTCTTTGAACTGCCTACAGGCCCTCCACAATTTTCGGTCGAAAACATGAATGAAAATAGGCAGGGTTCCCGTTCAGGGGAGGGCCTACTACCAAGAGCTGAGGACATGTCCCATTCCCAACGAATTCACATTCCATTTGAAACGGGTTGAGCCCATTTAGCCCGGATCATGTTTTCTTGGGTTGAAAATTCAACCTATGTTGACCGTTTAACCCCGAAAAATGAGATTTTTGAATGAGGCCAAGATTGGCTTGTTTAACCTGAAAATTTTTTATTTTTTTAGAATGGTATGTGATTGACCTAAATCAAGCAGAACTAACTCATTTGAAACCTTTAGCCCGAAACAATTCTATTATTTAAAAATTAAATTATTTTTTTTCGTATAATTTATGTATTAATTCAAATACCAAAATAGAAATAGAATGAAATTATCATTCTATTCTTATTTATATCAAACGAAACATGAATCTGAACATTCCATTGCCACTCCCTCAAAATTCATTCTATCTAATCAAACATGACAAACTTATCCATATCAACAAATAAAAAATAAAGCAAAAAAGGGAAAGCCCCTGAGTCTCCGGTACATCTCCACAATCTTTTAGCGCCACATATAAGCCCACCCCTATTCATGATGCAAAGCGAATTGTAAGAACACGAAACTTATTCGTACATTAAAGTAGAGAACAATCAACAATATTGTTTGACGGGGCACATTCCAAACAACTCAAAAGTAATATGCTTCAAAAGGGGAATCAGCAAAATTGCCAAAATATAAGAAATCAAGGAGAAATAAGAACGAAAAAGTACAGATGGCCTTAGTTACACGAGTAGCAGCAAAGCTGGTAAAACAACGTCGATCAGCTTAGGTAGTCACCATTCCCAAAGTTAGTTCAGCTACTACTCCTCATAATTCTCTTCAACCCCATCGTACTCTTCCTCGTCCTCCGCGGTTGCGTCCTGGTATTGCTGGTATTCTGCCACCAAATCGTTCATGTTGCTCTCTGCCTCCGTGAACTCCATCTCATCCATTCCTTCCCCCGTGTACCAATGCAAGAAGGCTTTCCGCCGGAACATGGCAGTGAACTGCTCGCTCACCCTCCTGAACATTTCCTGAATAGATGTCGAGTTACCAATAAAAGTAGATGACATCTTCAAATTCTTTGGTGGAATATCGCACACACTCGACTTCACGTTGTTGGGAATCCACTCAACAAAGTACGAAGAATTCTTGTTTTGCACATTGATCATTTGTTCATCCACTTCTTTGGTGCTCATCTTTCCCCTGAACATTGCAGATGCCGTCAAGTATCGGCCATGCCGGGGATCAGCAGCACACATCATATTTTTGGCGTCCCACATTTGCTGAGTCAGTTCCGGGACAGTGAGGGAGACGTACTGCTGAGACCCACGAGAGGTGAGGGGCGCAAACCCCACCATAAAGAAGTGAAGACGTGGGAATGGGATCAGATTGACAGCCAGCTTCCTGAGATCAGAGTTCAGTTGTCCAGGAAACCTCAAGCAACAGGTAACCCCACTCATGGTTGCAGAAATCAGATGGTTCAGATCACCAACTGCAATTAACCATAAGGAGAGAAATAAACAAGTTATTATTGGTTACATGCTAATTTAAGGGCAGCATTACTTGGATGGAGGGAGCCAGGGGAGATGATACTCACAACTAGGAGTGCTGAGTTTTAAAGTCCTGAAGCAAATGTCATAGAGTGCTTCATTGTCAAGAACCATGCACTCATCTGCATTCTCTACTAGTTGGTGCACGGATAAAGTGGCATTGTATGGCTCCACAACCGTGTCAGAGACCTTTGGAGACGGGAAAACAGAGAAAGTGAGCATCATTCTGTCTGGGTATTCCTCCCTGATCTTAGATATCAAGAGGGTTCCCATGCCAGAACCCGTGCCTCCTCCAAGCGAGTGACAAACTTGAAAACCTGAGAAAAGATTTAAATATAATTTACAGAATAAAAGATGACTAACATACGAGTTCACAAATACTAGAGGAATCTTAAGGCAATTGAACTACCCAAAATCAGATTTCCTGCAGCAGCTTCCAAGTATGAGCCACATGCAGGCACTTTAATAAAATTCACAACTTATAAGGCATATATATTACAAGACCAAGAAACCAAACCGATTCCATTCTGCGCCCTGTTAGTGAACCAAGATCACAATTGTGGTCAATATAGCACGACCCAACAGAAGCCATCCTTGCTGTTTGAGTCTCTGACTAGTTATATAAGTTGTGCCTAGCTCCTAGAAGACCACTATTAAGAGTTACTGTATTCATAATAACACATAATGGAGCAAAAATAAACAAAATATCCTGTTCCATGAATCTACATTGCTTTATAGATGCAAGTGGTAAATTCATATACTGCAGCGGCTTCCTCTGTGTGACTAAATATCTGTATTGAAATAAACACTTTGATGTACTCCGTAATTTTTCGCTACTGCTAATTTCAAATTTAATTTTTCGCCGACTTAATTACAGTGTTTATTTACACCCTTGTCTGCTCATTGCGAGGCAATAATTTTCAAGGGGCCAAGAGGCTCCGCCTATAAGCAAAACGTCGGTGCCATGTAATCTGACCCCGTTGGGGCAATCACAACAAAAAATGATTATAGGAAACAAAAACGATATTGATAGATTTTTTATTTAATTATGCATTATAAAATATAGAAGTAAGGCTACGTGGTCCCTGCCTGTCTTCGCACTGGACAATAAGGGACCCTGCTAACTCGACTTTTGTCAATTTCTCCAAAAGCAAGCAATTCAGTGTGGTTGACAACTAGAAAAAATAATTAATGAAACCCCAATTATTGAAGTAGAAAGCTGACAAGAAGAAAATGCCGATGCTTAGTTCCAGATCTACTACTATTCTTTTCTTTTAAATTTTCAATAGATCTACAAACAGCAAAAAGAATAAAAAATCCAGAAAATAGTCGTCATTATACAGATACGAAAGGGAGCTCCTAAAACGTGGCATTAAACGACTGAGTCAAAACACTTCTGGAGCCAATATGCCATTAACTGCGTAAGGAAAGAACTTACATTCATATGCGGCAGCAGGAGAAAAAAAAAATCAACTGCGTAATGTGTTCATAAATTCATATCCTAGAATCCAGAATAACATACAAAAGATGGATGATGGTGTATTAGCATTTATTATGAAGGTTGAGTTGAACTTGGGCATCAAATTCCTTGGTCTTCTAAACGTAAGACTGGATACATTCAGTGTGCCTATTTTAAAGCATTCTTCCACTCAGATTTGATTAGAATGCAAGATTTATCCTCTGTTATCAGCAAACTCTAAATCTGATAGCCAGACCAAAGTCGTAGTCATCCATGCGACTGAGAAACTTATAAATCAAATCTGATCTATTGCTCATAAATCACCGTTTGAATTTTTTTTTTTAAAAAAAAGGAATATCAATGACATAAGAATAGAAGAAACGTCTACATTGAAATTTGACGGATCTACAGGTGCATTGTTGCACAAGCGTTAAATGCGATTTAATGAATCAAATTCTATGACCTTATTTGCGCAGATCGAGCAATAAGAACCAAACTCTCGGCCAAACATACGAAACAGGAAGAAATTCAACAACCAAAGCATAGAAGATTGAAACAGAGAGATTAAAACAAGAATAAACACAGAGGAGTAAAATACCTTGCAAGCAGTCACAATTTTCAGCCTCTTTGCGAACAACATCAAGAACTGAATCGATCAACTCGGCTCCTTCGGTATAGTGACCTTTGGCCCAATTATTTCCGGCACCGGACTGGCCAAAGACAAAGTTATCTGGGCGAAAGATCTTGCCGTAGGGGCCTGATCTGATGCTGTCCATTGTACCGGGTTCAAGATCCATGAGCACCGCCCTGGGAACATACCTGCCACCGGAAGCCTCGTTGTAATAAACATTGATTCTCTCGAGTTGAAGATCGGAAATGCTGTCGCCGCTGTACTTTCCGGCGGCATCGATGCCGTGCTCGTCGCAGATGACCTCCCAGAATTTGGAGCCGATTTGGTTGCCGCATTGGCCTCCTTGGACGTGCAAAATCTCTCTCATGGTTGCGGTTTTGGCTTTGGTTTCGAAGAACGAGATTTAGGGTTGGCTATTTGGCGAAACGAAAGATAGAAGGCACACACATTTATGGTTACGGAGGCGATGGGGGAAGAGAAGAGAGAGAGAGAAATTGGGAGATTGGGATGGTAATAATGAAGGGCGGGATATTTTGTTTTCAAGTGTGCCGTGCCGTTCACCGCTCATGTGTGACAGACAGGACGGGCACCAACTATTACCAGCGCGCAACTTTGCCCACGTTTTGACTGTGAGGCCCACCCTTCAACCCTCAACCTCTCTTGCTTTGCATGCATTTCGGTGTATTTTTAGAAGAGAAATCTAACATTATTTTTGAAATTATTTTAATATTAACTTTTCATATTTATAATTTTTTGTTGATTTATCAATTTTCTTTGTAAACATTATAGCTAAGTTTGTCAATTTTAATAACACAATATATTCTCTATATTTCAACTATGATTATTTTATATGATGTGCAATTATTGAGAGAGCAATTTCTTAAAAATAAATAATAAAGAGCGGCAGGTGTGAGAGTCACTTACAGAAAAGAGGTGCTGCTACTTGTGTCACTAAAAAGTAAATTTTGAAACAATTTAATACTTTTAAAAATAAAATTTGTGTATAGAAAAAGACTAAACACTATACATAAGTTTGACAAAATGAACAAATAAATAGATTCCGTCCATTTGATGCAGGAAAATTTAATTACCAAGGTTCTTTTACTCTTCGTGCATATGATTTATGACAATTTTAATAAAATTGTGTTAACTTCCTTATAAATACATCCGAGTTGCCCTGCCCTCTGAATTAAAATAGAAAATCAAAAACAGTGTATAGGTCTTGCTGTATTCCATTATTTTATTCTTTAGTTTGTTCTATAATATCACCGACATTGTCTTCATTGATGGGGCAAGTAGATCAGCTTGTACCAATGGGGCTCCAATTTTCCCTTTCGGACATCAGATTTAAGTCTTGTTGTCCTACTTCCCCATCTGCTCACCAAACGCAGTGATAGTTTAACCAAGAAATAGACTTGGGATCTGTCACTGCGTCAACTTTGGTGTGAATTGTGTAACCATTGAGAGCCATTTCATTTGTTAGGCATATCAGAATTGATAGCAACTTTTATAAGGTGCATGGATGACTTGAATTTATCTATGCATGGAAGGTATTGATAAACGCGGCCATTGTTGATGTGACTATGAGGTTTATCCTCAACAATGAAACGCCACCTTTTGCTGCACGTTTCATGTTAAGACTGAAGATGGCTCCAATCATCACCATCACCTGTATCCATTCTCCACAACCCCCCCCCCCCCCCCCCCCCCCCCCCCCCCCCCCGCGCCTTGCCTTATTCATTTGGTTTAGAACAATAACTCGGATCCATTACCCATTAACGTCTACGATAGTATCTTGCTTAATGGGACAAGTCTAAATATTAGGTTGCTGTCTTGCAATTTCCACATAACGCCAATGTCCCGTGAAAAATTCCAATTTTCATAGCACAATGTTTATACAGAGCTCTTGTTCTTTTCATATTCACTTCCTATACTCCATTAATCCTAACAACAAACCTAGATGAAGATAAGGATTTTAAAAAATTAGCCTATGTCTCTTTGAAATTTACATATTTTTTATTTTTTTATTACATATATTTTTTATATTATTTCTTTCTAACTCAGACAATTTAATTTTAATAATAATTAATTAAAAATATATAATATTTTCACTGAGTAAGTGTTTAATAAGATCAATAAAATTTCTAAGAGCATGAGAAAAACCCATGTATATAATGAAAACATATAACCATGCTGCAGCATTAGCAAACAAAACCATATCCCTAGAATCTATAGAATCATGATAGGATATATTCTTCTATTTAATTAAAATATTAGACGTAATTCAAACACTTAAAAATATTTGATATATTTGATTCAATTAAATAATTAAAATAGTAAATTGAGATATATTTAATTGAAAAGTATATAATTAAAAACAAAATTCACCTTTAGATGATATTTTTATAGGGATGACATGTAATCATTTCAACCACTAATTATTCTCATGATTAAAATATGCGCACTTTTGCCGCAAGGAAGTCCTCTTCCTTTCCCAAATTAGTCGCTCAAGAGGGTAAAGTCCATTAATAAATTCACATGGCAGAAAAAATATATAAATAAATAAGAGAGTTATTTATGCCATGAGCCTCGTGACTGTTCACGATACCCACAATTCACCCTTCTGTTGATGGATTTTTCATTTTTCAGCAACAAAGTTGGCTTACCATAATAATGCCAGAATCGTTTGTAGCAAGGATGATTTTTGGTGAAGTCATAGAAGAGGGGCTCCTAGGAGGCAACAGATCATCAATGGTTTATCTGAGGCACGAAGATGTTGTAACTATGAAGACGTTGGAAGTTTGCATACTGTCACACTGATAAGATCTAGACTAAAATGTTCAGAGAAAGACATTTAATCACTTTTTGAAGGAAAATAAAACTTCTATCGCGTTTTCAGAGTACTTTGGAGTTTACATATAAGAAGTGAAATTAAACACAACTTGAATGAAAAAAGTACCCAGAAAAGTTACAGCTTTTGCTGGAGATGTATTACTTTCCTTTTGACACTTCAACGAAATCAACCTTCAGATATATGTTTATTTTTCTTTATGTTTATTAAAAAAAAAAACTTCAGATAACAACGGGGTTGGAATTATACCTCCAGAACAATATTTGTCTCTGCTACTCATCTCATTTTGGATTTTTTCCCACAATGTTCATTTAGACAGCACATGTAGATACGTCCAGTTTACACTCTATATATTGTGCAGCATGATGAACTCATACAGAGTATACATTCATTTCCACTTTCCTGCTTACTAGATTATCCCTAAAAACATAATTTGAGTTTAGAGAAGAATCATCACCTGCCTTTATGGTTAAAAGAGCATTTCCGTTAATGATTTAAACTTACAATACAATGCCTTTCCCTTCTACGATGCAACAACTTCAACCATACAATTATATGGTTGAGCAGTTCAAAAATATCTTCAATCTTCTCCCTTTTGGCCAATCTCATCAAATTAAGAGAAAAGATACCAAAATTAGAGTTATACCTTAACCTGGTTACATATTAATATGAATCTTTGACTGTCAGATATTATCACATATATACACAGAACTTATCATGGGCACCAAGAGAACAACATTTTAATCAATTTCCAACCAGCCTTTGAAGTATGAACCAATATATACACAGGGCAGAGTCGCAGATATCAAGCAATGAGGGATGATAATCATATATTACCAGGAATGTCTCCAGATGCAGCAACAACTATTGGCTTTCTGCAAAATACCTAGAAACAGAGAAATTAAAACTAGTTAGCAGTTAACACTAAAAACAAGCAGTTCTAGCAATTTGAGATTGAGCGTCAAGGCTCAAGAGAGGATGCTGGATCAGCTTCTAATACTAGTAAAGAGAAATTAGCAAACCTGTTTCTCTAGAGATTCTTCCAGATGAAGATATTTGCCAGAAACCTTTCTAAAATACAACTAAGAAAAAAACACGGGGAAGAAAAAGCTAACATGTTGTCATAAATCATCTCAATCATATACATGTATCCTTGTGGGATGAAAGAATTGACAAACTTACATGTCATCCAACCAAGTGGGTAGCTTGACATCATGAATGGAAAATAGGGCGAGGAGCTGAAGGAGAAGACACATACATTCTCCCAACAGGATATACAAGGTTTAAATTATCGTAAGTTGATTGCTGAAAGCAAGTAAGAAAGTCAAAAGGAAAGGAAGAGAAGTGACATAATTTTAAGCGAAACCAAAGAAAGGAAACTCTAAGTATACCTTTTGGGAATGTCTCCATGTGCATCCAGGCACCATCTTAATTATATTCTAGTCCATTAGGGTTACAAAAAATTTAACTTCCTCTGGCTACATCAAAACTCAGTCATAGGAGTCAAGAATATTGTCCAAAAGGTGCATAGATTTGTTTAACCTATCCATGAGTTAATGTGTAAAAAATTAGAACTTTTTTTTTTTTGAAGAGGGAACTCGTGCATTTCTGTTCCCTGTTGCAGAGCAATTGGAGTTAGTTACTCCGCTTGATAAAATAAAAGATGATGACTACCCAGGTCCTATTCATGTAAAATACATGGAAGGACACGTGCTACAACACGCTAATAAAGCCAACAACTATTTACAATAATTAAAGACCTATAAGATATATATATTAAAAATTAATTCTATCTTTCTGTTGTAGTACTCAGTCAGAGAAAGAATAGTAGAGCTCAAATTGACATGAGCTTGAGTCCAACTCAAGCCATTGCGATGGCAGAAGTGTCTAGTTTTTCCTCCATATACAATGGCTGACTAATGTCTTCCAGCATATAAGATGCAAGACTCAAATCCTTCGTTTTTACCCTGTTTTTTTTTTTTTTTTTTACTTCACCCCCGCCAGACCGTGTGAACATGAGTGTCACCACCCCCATCATTTCCTACTGAAAGAAAAAAAATATGAAAAACGAAAAGCACATCAGACAGCTAGCAGAGAAAGTTTCCACTGCAAAGCTTCCCCCATATCCACTGTGTTTACAGCATTCCCAAGAAACCCGAGTTTCAGGCACAAGAAAATTGAAATTTATCCGCTCTACACTGGATTTTCTGAATGTTGGTTTTGATGTGTGAATTACCTCCCTAGTTAAATTAGTACTGATTTCAAATTTCAGTCCATCATCGTCAATTTCTCCAACATGCGGTTTTTTAGGCTTCGATTAGTATACCATATAAGATATAAATAATTTATTAAAATTAATATTTATATTTTAATAAGATATTAAATAATAATTTATTTAATTAAAATAATTTTATCTTAAGTCCGCTTGGATAACACTAGTCAAATAGAAACAGGACGGCAGGCAATGTCACGAAATGTCCGTCAGAGTGGAAAAATATGGGTATGCAGATTTTCAGACAAACTGGTTACAGTAAAACCTGCCGAAATACGTATGAGTTTGGGAAAAGGATCTCCCAAATATTGAATAGCTGTCGTTAAACCAAGCAAAATACTTTATGAAATAGGCGGAGTCACAGAAAATATAGCCAGAAAGGCTATTTCAATAGCAGCATCCAAAATGCCTATATGAATCAATTCATTATTTTGGGATAACAATTAGAACTAAAGAAAAAGGATTGTATAAAATTATATAAAATAAAATAATTTAATTTTTATTTATTATAAAATCAAAAGTTAAATAAAATTATTTTAATTAAATATTATATTATTTAATATCTTATTCAAAAATTATATAAAAATAAATAATATTAATTAAATTATATTATTTATCGTTATAATATACAAAACAAGACCTTATATGATATGTATTGATGCCTATTGAAACATTAACATAGCACTTCATTGTTTAAGTATGAATCTAAAACCTGCTTGTAATCACTTAAACAGTTATATGCGACCCTATGCCTGGTTGTCCTTCAGCACAGCCCATATGAAATGGATGGAAATCTTTATCTTCGGGTCCAAAAACAACATCTGGTGCAGCTGTAATTGGACTGACACTCCGCGTCGTCGCCTATGACAAACTAATTAAGCCATCAAAACTTTTGAAAGAGAAAAACAAAACTGAATAACCTTACGTTTACGTTTGGAAAGATAAATTTTATAATTTGATTTTATTTATAAATTAAATTTTTTATTTAAAAAAATAAAAATTAATATAATTTAAAAATTTATAAAATTTAATAGATTTTAATTATGTTAGTTTAGAAATTCTTTTAAAAATAAAAAGATTTAGTGAATTTTATATAAATTATTATTATATCTTTAATAAAAACATAATAATCATATCATTATGAATATAAAAATTAATTTTTAAATTAATTTAAATCATAATTTTTAAAATAAATTTTAAATATAAAAATTAAATTTTAATTTAGTTTAATTTAATTAAACTTAATTCAATTCTATTTTTTTTTTATTCTAAGCACACTCATAGACTATAGTGTTGGAACAAAAAATAAAATAAAATAAAAAACACTAGGTCGAGTTTCACTACATTTAATGATTTGGTGAACTCCATTTGCCTACTGCCAAGTATAGAGAGATAAGGTATTTGTGCCAATTAATAGTATGTTTAGTATAGATTAAAAATTAAAAAAAATTTACAGATGAGTTCTGTATAAATTTTTTTTTATTTTTATCCTATACCAAATTATCGATGAGGGTGAGAAGAAAGTAAGTGACGAGGTAATTGAGCAGGGCAGCGACGAAAGGAGGAACACCGTGTGCAGCCATGGTCATTCAAGGGACGGGGAGGAAGAGTCCCATGGAAGCAAAATGGGAGTTAACACAACTCGCGACGGTAAATGCGCCCATTTATTGGTGGTTATGAAATTTAATGAATGATAATTAGTATTTTTAATGATAAAGTGAAAGGTATAATCATTAATAAAAAAATTAACGATTAAAATTATGATAAAATATATATATATATATATATAATAATTATAAAATTATTAAAATTTATTTTTTTAAATTTTTAAATTAATAATTAATACTTATTATTTTATTATTTAAAGTAAACCTTTATTTTAAAAGAATTAAATTCATGACCTGATTTAATTTTCATTCCATTATTACTCTAACAAATCAGATTGGCTATGAAAAATAATATGAAAATAATAGAATCATGCATTATTTTAACAAAGAAAAATACTCTTTTCTATGACATTGAATCGATGTACGAATTCTGCATTTTAAGAAGCTGCAATTGGTTGACCAAAAAAAAAAAGCAACAATTGAATTGGCTTTGTCTGATAGTTTTATTTTTTTTTAATTTGTTACAGTTAATTATGAAATCATGAATTCGTGAATCACGAATTCGTGACGGATAGCATAACTTTTTATAAATGAAATGAAAAAGTTGAATGGGGACATCTCTCAATTGAATATGACTCCGTTACTAATTTTAAAACTTGAGTAGTTGAGTTATTTTATTTTATTTTTGATAAACTGAGTAGTTGAGTTATGACTTTTAGACTATTCATGTTTTATTTATACAAAACTGTATGACAATGTTTACGAATCAGGTATGTGCTTGAAAAATAAAAATATAAAAACATATTTCTTTTGATAAAATTTAAATTACAGTAGGTTATTATAATTTTGTAAATTAAAAGAAAAAAATGAATGCAATATTATCAAATCGTAAACACATTGTATCCTAATTTAATCTATTGTCTCATGATAGGTGACTATAATGAAATTTTATAGATATATACTTTAAGCTATAAAAGTGTAAGTAGTAAGCAAGAGTGGCATGAGATTTGTGTAAAGACTATAAATTAAGAGTGAATTTTTATTTTGATCTTTTAAATATACAAATGTTATTACTTTAATTTTTTAAAAAAAATTATTATTAATTTAGTTCTTAAATTTAAAAAACATCATTAAAATCGTCTTTTTATATATGAATATGGATTGAATTGACAAAATTTAAATAATTAAAAATTAAATTGATGATATTATATATAATTAAAAGACTAAATTAATAATATTTTTTGATCATTGAGGGACTAAATTGAGATTAATATATTTGAATGATCAAAATAATAACAATTTTTATATTCAAAAGGTAAATTGATGATAAAAAATTTTAGAAGACTAAAGTAATGACATTTGTATATTTGAAAGATCAAAATAAAAGTTTACTCTAAAATTAATCAATGTAAATATAAATAAGTTCTAAAAAATGTATAATATTTTATTTAAGTAATTGCTGACAAATTAACAACAATATTTTTATTTATTCATAGTCTGTTTTTTTTAAAGTAAATTACACACTTCAAAAAATCAATTAAGATAATATTCAAGATTATACTTTTCCATCCGACAATTTAAAAAAAAAAGTTTGAAAACAAAATTTATCAATGATTCCACTTTTTTTCTTTTTAAATTATAACCAACTAATTGCATTCGTCTATAAAATGAGAAAAGATTCTAAGGCTGGGATTTAAAATCCATAAGGAAAGATGTCATTTTAAATATCATCATTTTTTTATATTAGTAATGTTAGATAAATAATTTTTAAATATGAACATTTATACATCCTTTTTTCTGGTAAGTAAATTTATATATCTTTTACATTATCAGATTCATATAATAAATAAATTGTAATATTATCAAAAAAAAGTTTGTATTTTATATGGAATTCAATTATTTTAAATATTTTTAATTATTTCTTTTTTACTTTTTAAACACCAATAAAATATTTAAATTATGTTATTTTTACACTTTATTCTTACACTTCCTTCGTATATTTATCTTTTATAATTAAAAAAAATAAAAATAAATTAAATTTTTTTCTCTTATTTATATTATTTATGATAAGTGTACGAAAAGAAATATAAGGTTAAAGTATAAAAATAACTTTTTTTATAGTGGATTCTTCAACAATTCAATCTAATTAACATGCGCGGCTAATATTGTAGCAATTGTAAAAAAAAAAAAAAAAAAAAAAGCTTTTTGGAAGGTCAGACACGACTCAGGACAGGATTGATTATTAATGAATCTTCGATTGACAAAGACGGGAAGTGAGTATATTCACAGAGATACTCCAAAAATGACTCAGACAAGGTTAGGCGGGAGTTCGTTTTCTTCGTGCATTTTCACGTTGTCTTCTCTTTCATACGTGTTTCGTGACAGACGACGAACCCAGAGTCGTCGTTTCACCATTCAATTTTCTTTTGCCACCCCTCTCGTTCTCTCCAGTCAATTACTTCATGCTCATGCCACGAAATTTCCAATCCTTGCATTCCATTTGCGCGTCTCTATCTTTTCTTTTTTTCTTTTTTTTTAAAATTTATTTCTTGTTTTACTTTTATTAATTTATTTGTTCAAATTATTCAACCACACGAATATCATTAACGTACCTGTCATTCAATTTCAGTCAAAGCAGAGAGTCGTAATTTCCCAGCCACTTCTGTCGTTTCTATATTTGTTCTCGTCCATTACTCCTTTGCTTGTCCTCCTTTTCTATTCTTCTCCTCTCTGGGTTTCCGTTTCAGACTGGGATACTTTCTGTAATTACTAATTAGGTATGCTCCGAATTTGAAATATTTCTGCGGGTGATCACTGATTACTGGGTTCTTGAATCGAAGCAGCTTCGGTTTGCTACATTGGATTTTGGGTTCTCATTTATCATTGGATTTGAAACAAGCTCAGCTAACCAAGAGAATTTTATTTTTGTTATTCTTTTTTCTGATTTGTTTCACAAGTCATAGCTTAAAGCTGCGAATTCCCCCGCCCTCATGCCAATTAAAGTGGAAGCCGAATTTGTGCAGGCACTGAATTTTTCTTCAGCTCATTCCCCTTGGAAGAATAATGGGGTTGGTTTGCTCGGCCTGCAAGGCGGAGAAAAATGCAGAACTTGGAGGGAAGACTTTGGGGTTCTCTGGGAAGCTTAAGAAGGAAAAGAACAAGAGCTTTGTTAACCGGAAAGGAGATTCTTATTCAGATTCGAGGATTAATGATCGTGGTAAAAAGCAAATAAAGCGAGACTCTGGGTTTTCCAGTGAATTCAAGCTATCGACTTCCACTGCAACAGGGGGAAAACAGGTACGCGTCACTCTGCTGATCGTTGTATGCGCGGCTGTATTAATTTGGTCACCGAGGCTGATAAGGTTGTAACTGTTAACTAAATGCATATTATTTTCCTGGAGTGTAGAGAAAACACCACAATTTTCACTTTGTAAGTGGCTTCATTTGGAATTGGATTATTTCTGCTAAAATTGATAGACTGAAATCAGGCTTTCATGGTATAATAAGTTGGATATGGAAAGAAATCACAGGGTACCGAGTTTGCGAGAGAACCGACAGTTAGTAATTAGAAACAGTATACTGATGCTTGCAATGTATTAATGATCAATTATTAATAAATTAGAATCTCTGCAAACTGCAGATTTATTACGTTATCTTAACCAAAAAAAAAAAAAAACTTAAGTTATTTCACCAAATTTTATGTAAAGGAGAAGCTGCTTCCATCCTGTCAACAAATCATTGAGATTAGAGGCCTCATAAGTATCCCAGAAATAGTACATAAATTTGTCTGCATAACTCTTACTTTATTCAAGCAGTGAACTGTTTATTTCCGTGACTTGAACAAGGGATTCCCCTACAAATGCAGTTTGTTACTACTATAAACTGTCAAATTATGAGCAGAATAAAATCAATTAGTTGCTTCTTTTATTTGAGATCCTTGGATGGCAATGGCATCTCGCATTCTGTTATGGAACCTCTGTATTCGAATTTTGATGTTTCTTTTTTTGATGTATGATGTCTCTTCTTTACATAGTCTACCCAGAGGATCTCCTTTCTGGGAAGAGCTGGCGAGAGGGCAGTAGAAGTTCTGGACACACTTGGAAGTAGCATGCCAAAGTTAACCACCGGCAATGGGTTTGTCTCTGGCATGGCTTCTAGAGGGAATAAAATATCTATATTGGCATTTGAAGTAGCTAATACAATAACCAAAGGAGCAATTTTGTTTCAATCACTGTCTGAAGAAAACATTCAGTTCCTTAAGAAGGAGATTTTACAATCAGAAGGGGTGCAACAATTAGTTTCTACTGATACAAAAAAGTTATTAAGTCTTGCTGAGGCTGACAAAAGGTTATTGCTTTTTCAGAGAATTATATGTTTTTCCTCGGATCTTTGAATTGCCTTGAATGTCTATTTTGCTTTCTCCTTTCACGTTCTTTATCTCTAATTTTTGGGGGTATTGTAGGGAAGAATTCAGTATCTTCCATCGGGAAGTAACTAGATTTGGTGACATGTGTAAAGACCCACAGTGGCATCACCTAGATCGATATTTCTCAAGGTGAGTTTGCTTTTACATGCTGTCTTATGACAAGATTATGCTAACTCATCATGATTGAATTCTTAGATAATTACAAACATTTCAGATTAGATTTGGATGTCTTGGGCGACAAACAACTTAGGGTAGAGGCAGAAAACACAATGCAAGAGTTGACCACTCTAGCTCAGAATACTGCTGTAAGCAAATTGTAATTTTAAATAATGTTTTGCTTCTATTGTTTATCTCCTTGGTGAACTGATATCAAAGCCATTGTGTCATCATTTTGGTTTTCTTGCATGTATGATGCATGATTTTGTTTCTTATATATTTCAACATTACATATATGCAGTTTTGAGGCGTACCAGACAGATGTATTTATATTTGTTCAAGTGTTTAATCTATGGTTGATGTTGATCGTATTATTAGTGTTTCCTACTTCTCATATCCTTTCTGAGTTCTGTACTGGTTAAAGTTAGGCTTTCGTCTTGAATTTTTTTTCCTAGTTCCCTCTTTAAATAACTAATTTTTCTCCTTTCTATGAAGGAATTATACCATGAATTGAATGCGTTTGAACGATTTGAACAAGATTATCAACAGAAGGTTAAGGAAATGGAGTCCTTAAATCTTCCTCTAAGAGGTTAGAAACTTCATGAATCATAATATAGTTTTCCCTGAATTGGTTAAGTACATGCTATTCCAATGATGATTTTAGTTTTTATCATGTGCCAAGTTACTATCTTATATTTATGTTTGAGATGGAGTCTTTCTAGAAATTGTAATATAAAGATTTCAAGAAAGTCTTGATTTATGATGTTTGTTATCCACTGTTATCAGCAATAAAGTCTTTTTCTCATTATTTGGGACTGAGAAATAGTTTCAGATGATCATCAATCTTACATATATACTATCTGCTGCACATCTGCAAATTATAAGGTGCTGTCATTAACTAATTGTTGACAGGTAACTTTCTTCATAATTGTAGGGGAGAATCTCACAATTTTTCAGAGCGAGCTAAAGCATCAAAAAAAGCTTGTGAGGAGCTTGCAAAAGAAGTCCCTCTGGTCCAGAAATTTGGAGGAGGTATAAAATTATGAACCTAATAACAGTTCTGCAAATTTATAGGAAGGAATAATTCATAATTTTGCATCTATCATTATTGTATTCAGTATTTCCATTTTCCTGCATTCCCTTATCTAAATGGAAAAAGTTGTGGATGTTAGAAACGACTGTTTTATGTCTGCAGATTTTATGACAGTGGACTTATTATGTTGGATTTGCTTATTGCAGATAGTTGAAAAGCTTGTTGATATTGTTACCTATACACATCAAGCAATTTCTGAGTTCCTTGGAAATTATGGTAGGAGATCATATCTAGTATGAAATAAAAACCATCTGCTACGTGTCTGATGTATTTAAGGCATATGCATCTCCTTAAGCACAAGGATTTTATTATATCTAGTAAGCTTAGGGTCTGGAGTCTGAAGTTGCTATATTAATCACATGCCTCCTCTTTTCCTCAAAGAAAATCACATGCCCATTGTCTGTCTGTAAAATTTCTTGCTGAAGGCTCACTATAGAATTTTTGTTTATCACCTTTCTAACTTTTTGACAAGAAGTTATACTGTGGTATACTTGTTGCCTAAATCTTCTCTAGCAATAAGCCCTATGAGATGGATAATCTGCTGCAATTTTAAGCTGCTCTTCCTCCAAATTATTTTTTCTGTTAGGTTGGCATACTTAAAGAATTTGGGAAATCTGTAAGACCATTAAGTGAATTCCTAAATCATTGTTTATGTTCGTGTGGCTCATGTATGTGCAAACTTTGTATGAAAATCTGTCTGTCCGCTCTCTATCATGTAGCTCTAATGGGCAGGTCATAAAAACATCTGAAGATTAATCTTCTAAAATTTTATGAAACAAATTGTGGATTCATGTCAGGTACAGCTGCTGTCAAGGATAGTAAGGGTCCTCAAAGACTAGGTGAAGCTGGTCTTGCACTGCACTATGCTAACATTATCAATCAGATAAATATGATTGTAAGTTTGTATCATACTAATATAATTAGTAGTGACCTTACCAAGTAGTTGTTTTTGTCTAAATAAAAAGTTTGTTTCTATCAGGCATCTCGCCCAACCTCTCTTCCTCCAAATGCGAGGGACACATTATATCATGGGTTGCCCAACAATATTAAGAGTGCCCTTCCATCCCGGTTGCAAACCATTGATTCAAAGGAGGTATGCCCTCCCAGTTATGGCTGATTCATTCTTGCCAGTTTTAGTCCTGCTTCATGGAGCTTGGAGTTTTGTTGGAATATGCTAAATGGAAATTTTCTGTAGCTCTCCATGACTCAGGTCAAAGCTGAAATGGATAAGACTCTCGACTGGCTTGCTCCATTTGCCACAAATACGACCAAGTAAGATATGGAGAATATTTTTGTTTGCCCATGCTGGCCTCATTTTATGTTCGATGAAAACGGGTCAACTGTCCCTGCAATTGCTTATCCATGTTGCTGGTTTTTTGTTTTTTGTATTACTGCTGGCAGAGTACATCAAGGTTTTGGATGGGTTGGTGAATGGGCGAATAATACAAGGTATAGTTATAAACATGGATCTCTCTTGTTGTGTGTGTTTGTTTGCGTGTGTAGTGTGAACAAATAACAACTCCAGTTTGAGGATGGTTTTGTGATCATTTTTGTTCTGATTTGCAGCAATGACTCTAGCGATAACACAGCCAAAGAAAGTAACCTGATTCGCCTCCAGACACTTTATCATGCTGATAAGCAGAAGATAGATTTTTACATTCTTGAATTGTTGGCATGGCTTCACCATTTGATTAGCTTTGTAAGACAGAGACATAATGCCTTGAAGGCAATGCCTGCACGATCTCCTCCCAAGGGAC
This sequence comes from Castanospermum australe, assembly GCA_019955255.1. Lineage (NCBI taxonomy): Eukaryota > Viridiplantae > Streptophyta > Magnoliopsida > Fabales > Fabaceae > Castanospermum > Castanospermum australe. The sequence goes on from NSJW01000961.1 coordinate 489,640, forward strand.
TCGATTTTCAGTCAAAGATGCGGCAATTTATATTGGTAGACCGAAGCAAGGAGCCATTGGGAACTAAACTTTCTCAAGAGGATAGGAGTTTATTGGAGGAGGTGATTGCGAGGAGGAGGACCCCAGGAGTTAGCAAAAGCGAGGATCTTGCTGTGGCCAACAAAAGAGAAGCCAGAGTTTGGCGTTCCAGCAAGAGTGTTGGGAGTTCGCCTGTTAAGGAGTTATTCGGTTCAAGGCTGCGCTTGGAGCGTCAAAACGCTAACGTTTTGGATATTATGGATGGGTTAGGGTACTGAAATCTTCCTTCATCTTGATTCTTCTGAGTCTTCTTTTTTTTTTTTTGTTTAAATTATTGTTGGTGGAATTTTACTTGCCAATGTTTATCGTTCATTTTCCTTGTTCATTTTCTGTATCTATTTATAACTAATAAACAGTTAGTGAACTGGACACTAAATCAATTATAATTCAGTTCATTAACCAAATTAGTTTATATCAATCAAAGTCAAAGAAATTGGTTGAAATCAATTGAATCTGTTGGTCATTATTTTTAAAATAAAAATATTATTTTTCATATTTTATGAATGTGTTAATAAATTTTGTGTAACGTCATTTAATTTGACTAGTTAATTTAATTAAATAGATGAATATGAACTGAAAGTGTTGCTGGTTTCTATTTTAAAGATACTGCTATGAAGTAAGGCCCGGTCGTGTTGTTTACTTTTCAAGTTAATTTTGAATTGGAGAGCAGTTGAATTTTGTATATGATACAATTTTACTGTAGTTTGCTGTTTTATTTTTCTAAAGATAGATCTATCTAAGCACCAAAAAAAAAAGATAGGTCTATATGAACACTTTGTTTTATTTTATGGTTTTGAGATAGAGGGAAAAAGATGATGAATGTTAATTACGTAGACTTCCTTGATATACTTTCATGCACGTAATTGTTTGAAGAAAAATAAATCTCATTATGTTAAAAAGAAAAGACCCTCACAATTAGTTTATTAATTAAAAGTGAGTGAATAAATGAATTAAAAATGTGTGAGTAATATTATTTAAAAAAAAAAAAGAATTGTTAGTGCTGACACTGCAAAGGTAAAAAATTTAGTAGTAGGTTAATGGCATTCTAAATTAACTATTGACTTGATTAAAAATTTTATTTGAGTTAAATAAAAAATTAATTGAGTATTAATAGATAGTTAAAAGTGACATTTAAAAATGAAAGTTCATTTGATCCTATCATTTTTGAACTCTATGTTTAAAATTAGTTATGCAATGATTTCATTTTTATTAATATATGAGATAATAATTCGTCTACATTTTAAAAATATTAAAATGTTTAAATAGTAGAAAATGATAAGTATGTCTAAGGGAAAAAAAAATCTCAAAAACTAAAAGAAAGGTGATATATTTTTATTTTTAATTTAAGATAGTGGGTAACGGTTAAAAATAAATTTGACAAATGACAATAATGAGAACAAGCAAAAGAGCACAACAGAGAAAGAAACAGGTTCAATTATTTTTTGAACCACCTACTTATAATTAAACAAGAGAATCAAGCAAAAAAATTTAGAAAAGAAAGACAGATGTGTTTAGTCCTTCAGGTAGGGATCAGATTGGCATACAAGAGAGTGCCCAGGTGTCGTAACCAGGCTTTGGGGCGGACACCCAGCTCGCATCGAAGTCGCGAGACGGAACCACTCCTCATCTCCCCTTTACTGCCTGAAGGATCATGAGACGGAAAAGCTGCCATCATATCATCTTATAGGATCCCAGTTAGTTCTCCGTCACGATTCCACCCGGTGTGGGACATTAATCATGAGCGCCACAAATATTTTCAGTCGCTCGTCCTACTTGTGCACACTTAGTTGGCCTGATAAACAACACTACTTACTCCTATTCACTGTTCTAGTGCACATGCTAAGTCCTTTGTTGTTACTCTTTGGCTATAACAACTTGCAATGCTACTAGCTGAGTAATTTATTCACAATATTCTATTCTAGTGTCATGTTGATGGCATTTTTCATACCATCTAGCCTTGCTAGTAGGGTGGGCAGGGCAGGTAACGTTTTACATTGGATTTACGACACGGGGAGTTTGTTGCGATTGGAAAACTACAAAAAGCTTGCTGTTAAAGAAATATCGATCCAGACACGCACTTTAATTGCCCCTCACTGCTTTTTGCATCATATTGGTGATGTGATTTCAAATATTGGAAGCATGCGGGGCGATTGGATGGTTGCTTAAAAATTGTTATCACTTCAGTTCCTCTTGATCACTGCATAATAGAAGATTACAAAACCAAATGTCGCCATTTCATTTGGATTGTGATGCAGGTGACAAAATATTTCTGCTATATCCAATTCTCTCTGACGAAAGCTTGTTGTGCATAATTTGCTAAGTTGTTGATCTTAATAATGTATTTTATTCGTCTGAAGCTGGCTCGATGTAAATGGACTAAATATTTCAAATTTGAGAAGGGAAACAGGGATGGAGTTATCGAACAACGCGTTTGAGGGTGAAGAATCTCTTACTTGAAGTTTCTTCTCACCGGCTGTCTCAATAATTTCGGAGAATCTTTGCGTTCACTTGGAGTCCCTGGTGAATCATCCGATATGGCATCCGAACTGACGTGTGGTACATGTTTTGCTTTTGATTTCTAACTAACATTATAATTATATTGGAACCTCCTACACATGTAGTCGTTTAGGATTTTACACATTCTGAAGCACCAGGTTGTCGTATGTTCCGTCGGTTTTCATACCATCTCTTTCTTCTTTGTTTTCTTCTATTTTTTTTTCCTAATCAAGTCTGAAACCGCTCAAACCAGAAGGTCCTGTAATTTCCTGATCTCAACTGTCTGCCTTTTCAATTCCTGTAACTGAATTACCAATAAATGTTTCAGAAATGACATGACCTTATAATGTCTGGTCCAATTCATTAGAACATTTTTTTGTTGTTGTGTGGGCAATTGCGTACAACTTTACCAGAAAGTGCATGTGCATCGCGGACTTTTTATAAATTTTTTCATAATAATTTATTTTATCCATAAAATGCGAGCATTCTATTTTGGCAATAAAAAGTGTGCTTTTACTATGAATAAATTCTACTAACAGCAATAGCCGTTAAAAAAAATAATAAAGGTTCATGCTGCTAATTGGATGCTTAATAGGATTACTCTGAGCGGGGAGGGTGGACAGCTGTTCAATATCATTTATTTCAATATTCTTCATGTTTATGATATTTTTTAATAAAAAATTTAACAAGTAAATAAATTATTCCACAATTAAAGTGAAGTATATCATAATTACTGAATACTTATTAATGGAGATTATTAATAAAAATTAAATCTAAAATATTTGTGTTAACACAACTGAATCTTATCAATCGATTGAACCCTTTGTTTAAGAGATTTGACTAAAAAGTTAAGAGTGCTTTATGACCAAATCCAATTTTCCACGTCTTGCCAAATCCAATTTTCCACAAGAAATCATCAATTGTTATGAGCTATGATGATGTAGTCTGCTTATAATTACCTGGGACGCGATGACACGAAGGGATAAGAACGGTCCATGATTGCTTTTTCGTCTCTTTGTATTTGTATTTTCGTTGACTAAGGCTAGGCTTACATATAACATTTTTCCATTCCAGCAACAGAAAATGTATGGAAAAGCTAAAGCGAAACCACAAACGCGCAGGCAGAACCGCGCAACTTGAACGGGCTTGTCATTGAAGTTCCACGCATGTCTCGTGCAAATTTAAAGCAAGAACAAAAGGGTGACCAAAAAAAAAAATGCAAGAACAAAAGAGAAAATTCTTGTCCGCTACCAGTACTAGACAAAGGCCCTGTCTCCATTCTCTCCTGGGCAGGTACATGGAATGAATCATAAGACTCTCCTAGAGTCCTTGTTCATTAACAGAGGCAAATGACACAGAAATGAGAAAAATATCTGGTATTATACTTCATGGATTAATTTAGTTCACCATCTGGTCAACGACGAGAAGGAAAATATCAAAACACGCCAAAGCCTGTTTGGTTTAGATTCCCCACAAATGCAAACGCGCATTTTAGCAGAAGGATGTAATTTTCTCCTGGCGCATTTCTCTGTTTGCGTTGACATAAAAACTAAAACAAGCAATTGTTCCCTGGTATGTTCATGGGTATAGATACCCAAGACATCACCGGATAAGCCCCATAACCTGTTGCCTATTGATTTATATAAGAGTAAATTTTGAAATTGGTCTTTCAAAACTTTTGTGAACATTATTTTAGTTTTATAAAAAATATCGATATTAATTTAATCTTTAAATTATATAAAGTAATTTTAAAATTATTTTTTTATATATGAATATAGATTAAATTGATATAATTTTTATGGTTGAAAAACTCAATTAATGTCAGCTTTGTATAATTGAATAGTTAAATTGATGATATTTTTTGATTATTGAAGAACTAAATTGATGTTAATTTTTTAAAAAAACTAAAATGATATCATATTTTATAATTTAAGGACTAAATTGACATATACATTTTTAAAGGACCAAAGTGATATTAACACAATTTTTAAAATGTTAAATTAGGAGTTTAGTCCTAAATAGTTAATTATTATGTAGTTTAAATTTCAGAATAATGACTTGATATGGGTTTATGAGTTGGTTGACATTTTATACATATATCATTGTATCCTATTTTTGGGATTTTTGTATATATACTTCATAGAATCAAAATAATATTATAATCGTTTTTACCTAGTCATTTATGTAACGTGTTAGAATCAATAATGTATTAAAAAAAAAATAGAAGAGTTGAAGTCACTTTATTACATGAAATTGAATCCTAAAATAGTTAAAATAAATAAGTAAACCCACTTTAGACTTAATTAGTGCTAATGTTCTAACTTGTACCAAAAGAGAAATTGATCCAAAAATACAACCTTCACTAAAACATAAATCATAATTTTAAATTACGGTTCGTAATTGCAATTGCAATTACAATATTATTATTACGGAAGCTTATGCAATTATAATGCAACTATAATTATGATTACATTAACTGTATTTTTTTGTAATTATTTATAATTTTTACAATCAGAATATAACCACAAATATTTAAAACCATGACACGAATGATAAGCTCGAAAGCAGTATCTGACTTGTATTCCGGTCTAAATTTTAGATTGAGCTAATTAACACTTGTCATTAGCAATGGACTGATAGAAAGAGGTGGCGTTTTCCTGTACTACTCACCTAGCCCCTTTAATAACTGGTTCGGTGCTCTTTGACCTAGCCCCTTTAATAACTGGTTCGGTGCTCTTTGAATTTACAAACTTAACAGTTCCTTGTGGTTTGAAGAGTCATTGGAGTCTGCTTGCCGTCACCATTAAAACTGGGAGAGAGACACCATGCCCAATAGATGTGCATGGTCTTAATTAGATGAACTTGCGTGCCTGAAGTAGAAAACGGAAATACCCAATCAAGTCCAGTCGAAGGTGGCGGCCTATATCCCACATAATTAAGATTCAAATGCCACATTCTTTTCAGCTGCAATCAACCGAGATATTTTGGTAGGGATTTCTCTGACTTTAGATATTTTCGAGGGCAAGGGATTTGGTTGAGATGTCTGAATATCTAGATTAGTGGTTGTTTTCCGTTGCGACTAATTTTCACGGCAGAAAACCTAATTCCAAATAAAATTACTATATATCGCAGCAGAAACTGAAGCAGTTCAACAAAGGTGCGAATTTTACCAATCAGAAATTGGGAAGTTGAAGCTAACTTCAACAGAGAAATTAATTTGGCTGACCAAATAAATTAATTTAATTGGCAATGGCCCGTGCGTAGAATGGAGCATAATATATAATATGTAATGGTCAAGAGAGGTTAAGAATGAATGTTTACAAGGTAGCATCAGTAATTGAATGATATAAATATAGATTAGAATATTAGATATATAGATAGAGGGCGCAAAAAAAAGGTGTCGAAATTAAAAAGGTAGCCAAGTAAGACTCGCCTTTTATGCATGGCTCATGCGGGGTATCTCTATCAGGGTATCTCTATCAGCGAAGGCTGCTGGCGGCCAGCATGCCGCCCTTGACAGAAGTTAATTAAAATTCAAAACCCCGTTCCCATCTGTAGGCTACGTCCCTCACTCCTTCCGTTCATGTCTAGCCTTAACAAAGATGCTTATGTTTTTCTTTTCAATAGGACACAAAAATTTGAACAAGATTTATGCTTGGAACTCGCTAGTAACAGTGGTTAACATCACAAAATACGCAATTAATTTTTTTTCCCTTCTTTTTACAATTGAGTTTGAGTTAAAAACAATTATATAGTTAGTTTTTATTTCCAAATCAAGGCTATTTTACTTTTATCGAATTTTTTCACCCTTGCAAGTTAGCAACTGTACTTTTGAACCTTGTTTTATTCAGTTACCTATTGTAAGTTTAGTGTGTGTTTGGATTAAAAATTATAAATTTAATTTTAGATGAATTTAATTTTGTAAACTTGATTTTAGTTAAAAGTAAATTTAAGTAAAGTGACTTATGTTTAATAAAAAATTACGTTTAATTTAAAAATAAAAAATAATTATTTTAGATCAAACGAACTTTTAAAGATAGAATTATATTTAAAAAATTATATAAATGTCAAAATAAATACAATAAAAAATAAATAAAAATTTATTTGATCTTTTAAAAGTCAATTTGAATGGAAACAAATGTCCACCTAAATACATTCTTAATCAAGTAATGGAAGCTGGATTTGAAAGAGGTAAAAGCAACTCCTCCCCTGCAAAAAATAAGTAAACAAATAAACAACTATAGAATTACAATACTTCAGATCTCTTTTTTGTTTTTTTTTTTGCGATGTCAGATCTCATATTGTTAAGAGCCTTGGTGTGGAAATCATAAATTTTTTCTTATGGTATTACGTTAATACAATAGTACATTGAATAGTGAATAGCATAAAATCTCATCAGCTTTTTATCTTATTAAGCATTGTTTTATTTTTAATGTTATTTTTTTAATAAGAAGACAGGGCTTATAATATTATATTTAATTATATTTACTGCACCAGACAAAACTTGGATAATAGTGCAAGAGAATAGTGTTTAAACCCGGGCGAAACATGGTGACATTTTTTTAAATGTTATATTTATAATAAGATTATTAATAAAAAAATTGGCAACATTTCAAAGAGGATTTCAAAATATCTCACAGAAGCATGGGATCATTTACCATTTGGTTTTTGTCTTCTAGTTACTCATTTCTTCCGTGGCAATGCGCTTGCGAAACAAGTAACTATACATTTCCGAAGTTATTTCGCGATCAACGACCTAATTAGGAACTTACATAAAACTAGAACAAGCGTTATCTTTCATTTCACGACATAAAATATTCAAATTTCGCAGTATTTTCACTAGGCAACGCCGCAATACAGCGCCAATTATTCATGGCCAAAAAACAAAAACAAAAACATGCCATACTTAATGCAGGAAATTATACTCAATCAGAGACGGGAAAATTGAAAGAAAGAGCCATGAAAAGTTGTCGTATGTGCTTTCAGTCCCTACACCAATATCAAGATGAAGATGCCACATGACAGTCAAAAAGTTTAACCTTTTTTTTTTTAATAGGGTGAAAAATTACACATGGTATGAGATACACAAGCGTAATCATATTCATTGAATACAATTTTTAAGAGATTTAGATTTTTTTTTCATTTTTTATAAGACAACGTCATATTTTAAAGAAGAAAAAGATCAACAACTTTTGTATAAGATTTGTGGACTTTTGTAAAAGAATGGTGAAACCTACAAATAATTAAATTGCTTTCTAACTACTATATTTCAACAAGAAAGAGAACATTCGAATCTGTTGATCAGCCGTCCTTCCAACTTACATACTCATAAAAAGGAAATAATTATATGTGTGGAATAATAAGAGTTTAACCATTAGTTTCTCATTAACATTTTTTTTTTCTTTTTCAGAGTATAGGGTATCCTTAGTAAATTATTTGTCATCTCAACCTCATCGATCTCTAGTACGCAGTTGAATTTTTAATCCTCTAGCCATCGATTCTCTTTTCTCTCACGGCAAATCAGCTCCCAAATATTGCTCTTTCTTATGTGCTCTCAAGTCTCAACATTATCTAGCGTGGTTATATGAAGCTCAGAGTAGAAAAATTAATTTACATATTTTTTCTAGGTCTCGTTTATTGGAGCAATAGACAGAAAAATAATATTGTAAAAAAAAGAAAAAGAAAAAAAGTTTCTAAATGAACCACAAAAGCATAATATCATATAATGTCAATTGTAACACAGATCAGTTAGTATAGATAAACATATATTAAAATTTTTTGTAACTTTTTCTTGTCTCTAATTTTGTCTCTTAATTAAAAGTTAACATTTCAATAAAAAAAATAATATATATATATATATATATATATATATTATTAAATTGTTAAAATTTAATTAAAAAGATAAAATTAAGAATATGAAAAAAGAATAAAAGATTTAATCCGCCTAATACTTTTAGAATTGAAATTGAAAATTAAAATAATGTCACCTTTAATTAAATGCGATTATCATGAGTGCACTAAAATTGACTTTCAAATAAGTTTTTCTTGGAAGTAAAGACATTGAAACTTGGCTATCATTTTGATCAAGAGAAAGTTGAGAGAGAAGAAAATTATGCTAGACATATATACTCAACACAAAGAACTCCCTATTGCACAACGCAACTGATGGATTGAATTGCAAACAATATGTCCATGCATCTATTCCAGAGGGGTGAAAGAGATAACCAGTATACCATAATTTATTTATTTTTTTTTCCTTTGAAGTTTGTACTGTATATAAATATGTGCGGTAAATCGAGTCTTTAATTGCATAATTGATATAGGAAAAATCTAAATTTATAATCGAGTCACATTCTATTTTAGAGTGTAACATTTATTTATAGGTAGTGTAATTTTTTTATATCATCAACAAAATAAAAAAACATTTAAAAAATTATTACACTGTTATAGTGATTAATTTTGCACAATAATTTGTTAATAAATAAGATCATAGTTTATTAATAATAAAAATTAATTAAATTAATTTTTTATTCCTTATATTTTATGTTTATTTCGTATACATTATTTATGATTTGTGTTATACATGCATATAGAAAATTTTATTATATTTAAAAAATTAATTGAAACTAATTTCAAAAACATTATCACACTTAACAAATTCGTCAAATGAGTTATGAACTCATATATATTTAATAATTTTTGGGAGTTTAATATAAATTTTTATAATAGAGAACAAATGCAAGAAATGAAAGGTACAATTATATATCATTTAATTACGAAGAAAGTTACAATATTTTTTCTTTAACTAGTTCTTCCTTCTTGTACCGACTCTCGTGCACTTGAAAGTAAGTTAAAAAGAAAAACAAGAAACAAAAGGACCGTTACTTTCCTCATTGCCGTTGGGCCAGCCAAGCGAAATGCTGGGTAAAATTCAATCATATTTCTGAATGGGCCCCATAAACTGTTCTAAATCCTGTGCACTCTGTAATGCTTTCCTGTCTATAAGTACCCATCGATCCCCTCCTTCATTCTTTCTCATAACAGCCTTCCAGAGAGAAGAAGAACTTGGGTAACTGGTTTTCCAGCAAAATCTTGGATAACTGGTTTTCCAGCTCCACCTTCTTCTTCTTCTTCTTCTTCTTCACTTTCATTCTACATATTTGACTACCCATCCTCTGTTCTCTTAATTAAGTATAAGCTTCCATATGGATCGGCTAACACTATTCTTTTCATTTTTATTAACACTTCATCTATCAGTATCAGGTAATTTATGAATGAAAGAAAAATGAAATTTCGCTGATTATAGGTAATTGTGTCATATCTAATGTAATTTCTTGGGAATTTCAGGGGTCATTTCAACGACATTCACTCTAGTTAACAAATGCGACTACACAGTGTGGCCCGGCATTCTTTCTAACGCCGGAGTGGCGCCTCTTTCAACCACCGGCTTCGTTCTGCAAACCGGCGAGTCCAGGAGCATCACCCCTCCCTCCTCTTGGGGAGGCCGTTTCTGGGGTCGAACTCTCTGCTCCCAGGACTCCACAGGCAAGTTCTCCTGTGTCACAGGGGATTGTGGCTCCGGCAAGCTCGAATGCGCCGGCACTGGAGCCAAGCCGCCTGCCACGTTGGCCGAATTCACTTTGGACGGCTACGGCGGCCTCGATTTCTTCGATGTCAGCTTGGTGGACGGCTACAACGTCCCCATGATGGTCGTTCCCCAAGGTGGCTCCGGCGACAACTGCATGAGCACGGGCTGCGTGGGGGATCTGAACAGCGGGTGCCCTTCAGAGCTCAAGGTCACAAGCGCGGATGGCAGAGAAGGCGTGGCGTGCAAGAGTGCTTGCGAGGCGTTCGGGTCGCCGCAGTATTGTTGCAGTGGCGCGTACGGGTCTCCAGACACTTGCAAGCCATCTTCTTACTCCGAGATATTCAAGAGCGCTTGCCCACGCGCCTACAGCTACGCGTACGACGATAAGACGAGCACGTTTACATGTGCATCGGCAGATTACACCATCACCTTTTGCCCTACCCCTAGCGCCAGGTTAGTTTTACTTTCCTTCTTGTTTTTACTTTCACTTTGGTTAAAAGCTTACTAATTATTATTGTAAAATAGAAAAAGAATAATGTAATAATATACCCGGGAATATGAACGTTAGGTGGGGTTCACAGACTTACAGTAACAACTTACAGTTGACATGACACTTGTGTTTTTTTTTTTCTCTAGATTTTGAGATTAACGTACGTTAACGTTACCATTGAAATTGTCGTGATTCGGCGGATAGTCAAAGTTACCCTTTCTATTTCAGTAGAAAATGTTTGTCAAACCAAACCATGTTTGCAAGTAATCTACTCAGAGAGATAGACCAAAGAGGGTCTGCAGAATAATGCGTGTCCCAGTCCAGAATTGCTAAAGAGTTCAGGGGACCATTTCTTGAAAAAAAAGACGCAGGAAAAGTCGCTATAATATTTTCCCCCGAATCTCAATTGCATGAGAAATTGTAGTGGGATACAGTACTATTAATGAATGCACACGGGGTTCCCTCATTTATAGGCAAAACTCGCAAAATGGGGGCTGGTACACATGACAAAGCCTATCGATACATAGGGCAGCACCATAATAGCATTAAAGTAACCGGTCTGGTGGCGGAATTTATGACCGTTACACAATCACAATGTGACACGTTCAGTATCCGTCTTTTTCTTAGTTCCATTTTTGTTTTCTTCTTGGGAATTGGGCTGGTGTTTTCTGCGTGAAACTTGTTTTCTTATTATTGCTCTGGTTTTTATGCAGTCAGAAAGCGTCACAGGGGCAAAACACGAACGCGGATGGTTCCTCTGCCCCACCCCTGCTTGACAACGGCACCATGGTGTACGAAGGTGCTTTTGATCAAAGTGAAATATCATGGTCCACGTGTACCCATGCGCTGGAATCTCGAGCAATTGCCGGCATTGTCAGCATCACTGTTGCTATTTGGCGATTGTGCCAGCTCTTCTAACCACCTCCTTCGGCATTTTCACAGAGCCAGGCCCATGAGCTTTGCACCCATCCAAGTTCTCTGGCCCAAAAAGGATGGTGGGCCCACGAATGCTTTGCACTCACCCGTCGTTTGAAGCCCACGACCCGTCAACCCTTATCTTTTTGCCCTACATGGTGGTGGCCGAATACCCCGCACTAGATGTGTATATAATTAAATTATATTATATTATAGGTAAGGTAGAGAGGGAAATTGAGTCTATTTTTTTTCAGCTTTTAAATTTTATTGCAGTTATTGAGTTATTTTTCTCCTTTAGATCAATAGGTATACTACGATTGAATTCTTTTGTACTGTGGGCGATGTGATTCATTTATTGGTTCGGGAACAAAAGAAAATGGATTGGTATTTTATTGTCTTCTATCTCCAATCTTTGCATATTATGACCGCTCAATTTGTCGGCATATGTCGATGTGCTCAATATATAATACTAATTCTTGTCATTGAAGATGCCAAAAGCGCAACATTGCAGGTCTGGATAATATAAATCAAGCTCAGGTCAACAATGTTTGAAGTGATGCTGTTGACGAGCAATTATAAGAGGCCTTTTTCTTTTTCTTTTTCTTTTTTTTTGGGGGGATGGGTTAATTGTTCCCCCTCTTTTTGGATTTATTTTGGGGTTATGTGAAAGATTATATTACTTGGCTAGTCTGACCGGAGAGCCACGGATTTGTTTTCTTTCTAATTATTTATGAGCAACATTTGGACCATTCAATTCAATCATAAACATGCTACATATTTTTTGGATCTTACGTATGGCCTTTTTTTTTTTAATCTACCTCTACTTCTGGCTGGGACAGCTCGATCAAAGTGCAGTGATTAACCTGCATTAGAGTGGCGTGCTCCTCGCCTCAGTTTTAATGATAAAGCAGTAAGTGGTGCAATGCTGCAATTGTCCCGCAACCAATCATTTCTTAATCTGATATCTTTTCTCTAAGATTATATTATCTCTATTTGTATTGTTTGATATATAATATAAAATCTAATAATATAAATTTATATTATATGATTATCTTTATTATATGTTTATTGTGATATCTAATAGGATAAAGTTATCTTGTTTATTTATTTTTATTTAATAATTATAAGATGAATTAATTAAATTTAAATGATCTAATAAGACTTAATAAAATTATTTTATATTAAACTAAATAAAAATATAATATTCTATATAATTTTAAATTAACCTTAGTCTTTACCCTAACATTTTTTTTTACAGTTAAGCTTTATATTATTAAATTTTATATTATTTTATATTATATTATTTTATATTATATTATTAAATTTTATATTATCATATCTTATTTTATATGATATACCAAACAGGTCTAAGTGCATTAAGATTCGTACAAAGAAAAACTTATTTGATAAAAAAATCTAATTCAAAAATAAATATTATCAAACAAAAAAAAATTATCTCTATGTTGGCTCGCCCACTCAATGCCTCAGTGTTGGACTTCTTTATCTTCTCCTCCACGTGCAACTTGATGTTTCAATGTTATGGCTTGCAGCCGAAATTTACTGTGTCCACTCAAAAAAATATTTTTTCAACGTGATTATAAGGGACTACGAAATTATTTATTCATAGTTGAAAATTTACGCCAATAGTCAAGGTTAATGGAGAACTGGAATTAATCTGGTTCGCGAAGGGGACATATAGCAGGCTTTATTGTTGTAGTAAAGAATACAACGACCTTAATTCATATGATGTTTGAATTCAACAAAGCTCGTTCGGCCGCCTGCAGAATATGTGGACCACGTCCGAGTAAAGTCAAACACCGGAGATTTGGTTAACCTTTGTTTAGTGATATACATCAATATTCTACTCTATTCGATAGAATTAATTACTCCAATTTTGCTTTTGTAGACAACATTATTGTTTTGGGTTCGAACTTGCGTTTTGACACTGCAACATTTTTGAAATCAGAGTTTTGTTTTGAATAATGGATTTTCAGCTTTATGATATTCTACCCTTCCATGTCATCTAGTCAGATAAGGTGGTTGTGTTTGAGCGAATATGTTAAAATAGTTGATGCCGGCGTTTTGTGGATAAGGTGACCCTTGACTTTAGAGATCATCTACCCCGCAGCCGATTGATGCATATTTTATTAGTTTTCTCATTTAACATGGGGTGTCCTATTATTGCTTGTTATTTGTCATTTACTGAGATCTATATTTAAAGGATTTAAAATCCGGATGCTGAAATTGTTGCTTCTGCTTTATGGATGATATCATTATCATTATTTGGGATTTGGATGCATTAGAATTTAGGGTCAATGGTTGCAGCTCGGAGCCTGCACTGAATTCACACTTCGGCAAGTATGTTGTGGGTCGCGCATGGCAGCTTTCGTCACCGACGCGGTGGTGGTGTCGGTCGTGGTCGCTTGATTATTCATGCCACTAGAACAATGCTAAGCCAATGGCTTTTTTTTTTAAAAAAAAAAACCTTAAAAACAAATGGGTATGATCTGGATTGGTCCCATTGGTTTATCTTATATACTATTCAGTCTGATTGGGCTGGGTCCGTTCCTGTCGTTTCATTATGGGCCTCACATACGTGGTGGAAAACGATGCTCTGTACTAATTATTTGTGTCCAAGGAACACCCACATCTCGTCCTCTTGCAGCAAAATAGCCAATGCAACCTACGCTGCTTGTCCTGTCTTCCTTCTAAGCTCCAACTTATCCCCCCGAGACAATAATTAATTCAGATTTTTTTTATAACAATAGTTTATTCAGATTTATCTATATATTATGTTGGGAACAAGAAATAAGTAAATAATCAGAAGGAAGATTTTATACTAATTAAAGGAAAAACGCCAAGACAAAAAAAAAAAACCACCTTAAAAGTCTTAAAAACATACTGGGTGGGTCCATGAGCACCATATTTCGTCAGGATAGTTTTTTCTTTTTTTTGTCTTTTGCTTTTTACGTTCGGGTACTGACTATATACAACAATTATGGCATTAGACTCGCAGCAAATAACATCGCAATCAATAATTTGCACTAATAAGGACCTCTGGTCACGGAAACATCATTGTTATGTTTCAAAAGCAGTATGACTCGCGAATTTGTTTGACTAGTGGAGTGGCCTAGCGTAACTGACGCCTAAATTACCTTTTGGCCAGGAGACGTCTTATATGGGATTCACCCGACCAAACAACAAACTCTTGGTGCGAAATGCATCAAGAATTTTTAGTTGTTCAGCGCATTTCTGATGATTCTGATACGATATTCGTGTGGCAAGCATGACAACATATGTATGTATTCACAATGATTCTCTGTAACAGATATTTTAGCTCTTGTATCAAAGAATATAACAAAATACATTCCTTGATGTAAATTGCAAAATCTCGTAAATCATTAAGTTTTTGAACTCAAGTTACACCTAAAGCCATTAGGCTGAGAGCACATCTATTTAGGTGTTACGCATAGTTGTTCCAATGCCAATGCCTTCTATTAGACATTTAGGGGAGCAAATATTGGCTTATTGGGTCAAAAAATAAAAAAAATTAATGTGCAAACAATCGTGAATGCAAGAGCCGCCAGAAAGTATGGCAACTGTAAGTACATGCACTACCCACTAGCAGGCAGCAGCGACCAAATGAATGATTTTTCATGGTCTCATTGGAGAGAGTGTTAGTGCAACATCAACATCGATTTTCATCTTACGTTGCACCGAATTTTGAATAATTGAAACTTGCTACATACGCAGCCATGCCACTAACATTAAATTAAAGTAAATGAGGGTGGGTGAGAATTGCGTCTGTTGACCCGCTGCTCCCCCTTTACTTATTCCTTGTTGCATCAGAAATAACTAGTTTTGTGTTCCTACGTGAACCTCGATGGTGTGCTTCTTCACGAAAGCCATTCATTACTCCATTTTGAGAGCGTTTTTGTCAAACTAATGCACCAAACTCGTGAGTGGTGTCAGATTCCCTGAACAGGAAATCACTCGTCACGTTCAGAATAGTTGCAATACAACTTACAAGACAAAGAATAGATGCTAGCAGCCTAATTATGATTGATCAACAAGAGAAAGCAAGCGTTGCTTTCTATGAAGATTAAAAACAGTGAAGGTCGACTGCTGTCAACTGCTTTTAAGTGTTCCTTTCAGTTATGAACTTGAAATGACTAAAGTAAAGACACTTGGCTGAACATGTCTCCTCCAGTAGCATTGCCTTCATCATTTTGGGCCATGCATTGCTGCCACCATCATTCAAATCAATAATTTTGAGGGGCCTGGACCTGCGCTTGCGAAATATGGAGATTTCCAGGCCCATATGACTCTCTGAAGACAGAATATAGGAGAGGGGAAAGTGAACATATAAAATTGATATATTCACGTCATAAGTTTCCAAAGTATCATTTTGGAGAAAAATTATTGGATATACATTTTCTATCTCAAATATTTTATTCAATAGTTAATATGTATAAAATTTAGTAAGTCATTCTATAAATGTATATTATTTTTTAAAAAATTAATAATACATATCAAATATTAAACAGTAAATTTAAGATAGATAATATCTATTTAAAATTTTCTTTATTTTGAATATGGTTTTGTTTAAATGACCCTAGTGAAAACTACAAAATGCTTTTAAATCCTTTCTCCCTTTCCTTCTATTTGTTACTTTTAATCTAATAACTTTAAATCTCGAGAGTTTGGAGGACCCTCACTTGTGATAGTGGAGCTAGCCATAGCCAAGGTGATCGTTGGTAGGCTTTGAATTTCGTATGCACTTTGTTTTGTCTTTTACTCCCTCGTTCACTACATGATTATTTGTGGCATGGGCCCAGAACTCCGATCGTTCCTGCTATAATTGGGCCCGAAAATTTTGTGACACCCAACGGCCCTAACATGATTATTATCAATTATAGGAGAAAACAAACGATTTATGGCCACCAAGTATATGGCTCTTACAAGTCTTCTAAAGCATTAAAATGGGTTACAAAAAATGGTAACTTCAAATGAATGACATACGGCTGCAGCTAGTAGGGATCTAGCTGTATGTTGAGTTCATGCAAATATTATAGATGTTAAGTTTCGGAATGATGTGAAAAAATTGTTACCGTACATGCATATATGGCTAAGGATGGTTGGTGGAGAAAATCAAGCTGCAATGCCATTTCTTTTTTGTTTATCATAAAACGGGGTCAAAGGACCATGCCATATGTATATGCAGCTAGCAGTGTGCAAAGAAAGATCATCAATACAACATTTATTTATCTTTCATTATTTTTGTTATATAATCACGTGCCAAAATTTTCTTTTATTAGTTTCTATATATGAAAAGTACACTACTTGAGTCTTACATATCAGTACTCTAGAATATTGGATGTTGAGAAGATTTATTACAAGAAAAGAAAGTGATTTGCATAGTAGAGTCAAATACTACAAAAACTTCTCGAGAACTACAAAAACTTCTCAAGCACTAGCAGAAATAAATAAATGTTCTTGATTATAAAAGTTAATCATTTTTAAATGCTAATCTTGGCTGTGTAGAGATTGGGAAATCTTTCTTCAACATGTCCTGGGTCAAGCCAACTCCTGTGCATGATGCACTTGCAAAGAGGAGCTTGCATGGTGGAGAAAGCTTGCTTGTCTGGGAACTTCCCCCTTCGGCGCTGAGTACATCCCTGTTGGCTGATGCTTTTGGGGTCTTATTCTTAAGAGTGTAGTGCTTCTTTTTTGTTCTTTGTTTTCACATTTTGTACCCAAAAAAATACGTAAGAATTTTCCAATAAACTGCCTATCCACAAAAAAATAAATAAATAAATAAATAAAGGCAAAAGATATAATAGCTTTATTGTGTGGTGCATTGCACATGATTAGTGCACATGCAGCGGAAATGGACACAACATATTCATTTTAGAGATACGATAATGAATATATAGACATTCCAACTTGGAAAGTCAGCAGCACGTGTTGCTTAAAATTTTAATGAAGATGCTTTGGATGGTCAACCTCACTATAATCTAATTAGCTTTGCTAGTTGCTACATCCAAACATGACCCTAATGCAGCTAGTCTCTCATTATAAATCTTAACGTTCTATTAATTAAGGCTATCTATGTATAAGCCTTAACCAACTGCATTTATGTTTGGATTATTATTTAAGGCTCCATTTGATAGATCGTATAATTAAAAAATAAATAATATAATATAATTAATATTATTTATTTTTAGGTAAGATATTAGATGATAACTTTTATGATTAAAATAATTTTATTCATTTTTAATTGTATAAGACTATGTAAGATAAAATAATTTGATTTTTCTATGTTATACGGTTAAGATTAAATAAAATTATTTTGATCGAATATTACGCTATCCATTACTTTACTCAAACATTATATAAAAATGAATAATATTAATTATATTATATTATCCATTACTTATACAGTATATCAAATGAAAAATAAATCTTAAAATGATAACCTTATTGCTAAATGATTAGTTACTATTAATTTCTTCTTGTTCTTTATCAACTAGAAACTTATTTTATTACTTAAACAATAAAACGTACCGAATATTTAACCGCCAAATTACTGAGCTAAGCTCAAATATGTACGCGTCTTTTAAAGTTTTTATATCCTTACGAATGAGAATTATTCATGTTTACGGGAAAGTGTCTCTTGTTGATCCTAAAAAGTTGTTGAAGGAGGGTTTTTTTTTTTTTCCTTTCTTTTTGGTTTGTAAAGAGTATCATCTCTGTATATGTGTACAAGTGAGATATTGGTGAATGTGCTCTCTTTTTTTTTTCACCTTTTATGTGATAAGGGAATGAACACTTTGTTGTTGTCGAAAAAAAAGCTGCAAACTTTTCTCTCATATATATCACCTTTACGGGCATGCACAATTTCAATATTCCAGCGATGCAACTTGGCTCCAATTCTACGTTAGTTTAGCTAGCTATGCTTTTATTCTTTTTTGGGTATAAATGAAATTAAGCATTTTCTAGTCTTTTTATTGTTAACTATTAAGCTGACAATCAAAATAATGAAAATATGTTACTGTTGACTACTTTCATTGGGTCATGGGCCCCTATCTTAAGAACTATGAATGTAACCATCCGTTAATCATAAAAAGAAAAGTTTGGGCTCTGCAATTTGGAAATGTTGGAGAAACCGGTAGAGAAAAAAAAAATGTCAGAAGTGGGATTTGAACCCACGCCCTCTCACGAGGACCAGAACTTGAGTCTGGCGCCTTAGACCACTCGGCCATCCTGACTCTATGGTCAATTGCAATCGGAATTAATTATATGTTGAAATAACCTAATTTTCTAAACTGCATGTTTTTTAAATTGAAAAATCATTTCCACTTCGCAATTGCCTATAAAAGTACATGTTGGGTTTGAAGAGTTTCCAAGTTCGAATTTACAGTGAGTAAACAGGTTGGGTTGCCTAATTGACATTTCCAAACCAAACATCAAACGTTGCATAACCATCATAGTAAGCTGCTTTCATTTTTTTTTTAATAATGGTAACATAAGAAGTTTGAACATATAATCTCCTACAAATTTCTAAAATTCTTCAGCATTAACCTACTTTTACTGGCTTAGTAAGCTGCTTTCATTTAAAACATAGAGCAACTGATTGATAATATAGAGTTGTTAGTTTTAACGATCGAGTTTAAGTAAAAAGAAACAGGAGATCGAACTCTCAGTAGATTGGTATAAACTTTGCCACCATCCATTCATTCACATATTATATATAAACGACGAATCTTAACACCTAACTGTCAAAATAGCTAAATCTGGTGCCATCGAAAAAAAAAATCCCTAAATCTGGGTCAGAATGCCATTTATTATAACGAAATAATCAATTGGACAATTCCAAAGGTGGGCTATGTATGGTCTTTGACAAGGAACTTCTATTTACTTTTTCATTTATGTGTAAATAAATACATAATTTTATGAGATTGTTAAAGATAAATTGGATTTTATTCAACCACAATAGCGTATAAGGGCATTAACCAAAATAAAATAATGTATGTTCGTGTTACTTGCCCTAATTTTTAATTTTTTTTAATGATATGATGAGTTAGTCCCGGCATGCAGGTAATTAGGAGATCTTTGTTACAGTCTTACATTGATTAATTAGGAAAAGAAGTCTTAACTCACCAATCATGATAACATAGAGGATAAGAATAGAGAGTCTCCTTGTAATCTCAATCTCACCTGCATTATCCATTATCAACACCTCTATAGAGCCCCCACATGATGAGACTAATCCACTTACGGTGCTGTACGTAACTGCAAAATGCTTTAAATTTCTTCAACGATAGAAAAGATGCTTTGTGAAGTTTCAATTAAAATATTTAATTTTTGTTAACCCATATTAGGCTATTCCAAACATTAGATAAGTTTAATTTAGCCAATTATAATGATTTTCTGTTTATAATATATTGAGAATCTGATTTCATGTTGGAGAAGTCTAAGACTAAGAGTATCCAAATTATAAAGGCAGAGAAAAAAAAATTCAAGATGCATGCAATAGAATTAAAAAAAGGAGAGATTCTTAGACAACTTGTCCCAGGTATGTTAGGCAAAATTGTGAAAGATGCTTTGAGGTGTGCGTTGAAAATTAGTAAGTAAATGTATGAAGGTATATATTTTAAAATAGATTATTTTATACAATAAAAATCTAAGAAAGTTGAAAATGGAGTACAATTCATTACGTGATATAAAACGCGAGTAATTGTTTTTGACTAATAAAACACAAGTAATAGTAGAAGAGATTCACTAATAAAACACGAGTAATTGCTTACCAATGTGAGTTTCCTTACAGGATATTTGTTTGTTTTTGACAAATCAATTTCAAGTATTAATGAATCTTAATCAATATAATAATATTCACTTCCCATTGTGAATCAGAAAAAGGAACAATTTACCTTAAATAGAATAGTTTCTGATTTAATTTTACTAATACCAAAAAACTTTGCTAATTCTTCTTGCCAAAAAGAAAATTGCTGATTTCAATCATAATCAAAAGCTAATAAAAGTTTTGGTCACAAGTCAAGTTTTTTTAAGTAATTTGAAATATAATGAAATAAAAAAATAAAAAATAATGAAATATAAGTATTTAGAAAGAACAAAAAGAGAAAAGTTGATCATTCAAAATATTGATTAATAAAACAATTAAATCCTAATAAATAGGTTTAAAAATGGTAATTTAGAAAATTTGAAATGATCATCAAACTCTTCTAAAATACATCATATATATACCTTACAAGATTTTTTTAAATAATTGTGGACAGTTTAACTACGAAGGAAAATTCATCCCAATTAAGTCCCAACCCAAAAAGCTTACTTGAAGTCATTATAAACTCTACTAAATGAACTCGCAGACCAAAAAAAAATGAACTCATAGCTTGCCTCCGCAGTGGAGTTTCCTGTAGGAGTGTTGACCCAGTCTAGCACGTAGCTCATCCGTTGTAACCAACTTGATACACTTTCCACTCTTATAGGATAGGTGTTATGTTTAATTTACTTTGAATTCTCTGTATATATATACACATGAATGTACTTAATATTGAATCAATGAAATATATCCTCAGTTACATTTTCTATATTTCCATCATTGAAAATCATGGGCAAAAATTGAATACAATATAGTGGAACATTATGACAAAGGAAATAGCCATGATTCAAAGGGATTGATTGAAAGCACATATATACAATGTGCTTCCATATTTTAGAACAACAATAATAATTAAAGTTAAACCCAGCCAATCATATACAATATACATGCAGTTGGCCCCGTTGAAATATAGTAACTCACAAAACGTGCCGTCTAATGAAAATTACAGCAAATGAATACAAAAGTCATCAGTTCACAACAGACATTTAGAGAAATCTAGTCTGAATTTCTTGCTTGAAAGAAAGAAAGACAGAAAAAGAGAAAGAAAGAATCGAATCCGTTAGCCACTATCAAAAGTTGGTCCCGGAATTACTTTTCTTGTAATTTAAGCGCCCCCATAAATAAGTTGTTTCCCCCCCCCCCCCCCCCCCTCTAATTGCACACCTGCGCGCACAAAATTTTCCATGCCCAATTTTAGCATCTACGTACTTTGCCCATTACATGTAGGTCCCATTTGATCCTAAGTATTCCGTGATGGTTGGCATATACAGGTGTTCGACCCGCTCCGCAGTCCAAAACTAGTTACTTCTAATCACCCAGATTTTTGTTCTGTAGCTGCTCTTGGCCATTGGTGTATCATTCTACAACTTATAGTGGCTTTTACCCCAACTAATATTCCTTTACAATAATCTATGCTTTATAGTTTTCGACCTCTCCTCCTCTCATTCTATTCATCTCTCACTTCGCAAAAACTACAACCTTTTTTTTTTTTTTGGGTAGGAGCAAAAACTACAACTTTATCTGGTTGTTAGTTGTTTCATGCATGGGCAGTGGAGCCCTATATTAGTGCCTTCATTTTCTTGCTGCCAAATGCCAGAGACATGGCACCTAAAACATAGCACTGCACCACAACCTTAAAGCTTTAACTTAGGAGACATCTTGCACCCTTGCATTTAAGCAAGGAGTCCTTCTGGCATTTCAAAGAAAAGGCTTTCACGGTTGATGTGCAGGAATTCTGACAGGTGGGGTATACAAATAAAAAGGGGTAGGAAATACATTCCAAGAGGAGACCAGTTGATGTGGAACTTCAAGGTTCATGCATCAAGTTAAAAAGAGAATTTTAGTGACTTCAAAGTGTCTTAGTGGCATTGATAGGGGGAAGCTATTAAGCTAAGCATAAATTATTTATCGATTCCATTGTCCAATTGTTTGTCACCAAAATCTCATTATCTCCTTTTTTATCCTTTAATTTATCCAATTAATTGGTCTAGCTTTATTATAATATTCTTTAAGGGATGGACTGAAGCCGAAAAGAATACTTCACTCGTGATTTTTCTTTTTACAGTATTTATATTTTATATAAAATTGATTAATAATCTTTTTTTGTTAATACACGACTTACATGTATAGAAAACTATTAAGGTTAAGCATTACGAATCAAGGAAGTGTTGACCCTGATTTAAAGGGTGATAAATTGAGGATTGATTGGAGCTTGATTGAGGAGTGATTTAATGACAAACATAAAATTGTATACTCTATCCCTCTAGAATATATACAGGGGTGGACTAGAGGCAATATATGCTTCATCCTACAGTCTTTTAATTCTTTTTACTTTGGTTCTCTTCTTCTGTCTTCTCTTTTTCTTACTCTTCCAAACCCTTCTTTTCTCTAACTTCTCAACATGGTATAACCACATTGAAACCTTAGGCCCTGCCGCCATTCCTGACCTTTCCCCCTCCAACATTCTTACTTCACCCATCGTCGTCACCCCTCACCTTAACTAATTTCGAGAATTACATTCAAATGGATTTCTTTGTTCCCCATAATTTCTCTGTATACATTGCTCTCATCTGGGTTCTTTTCTGCAGAGGTAATGGATTTTGCATTCTCGAAATTTTTATGCATAATACTCTTAACTGGTTACATGCTCCATTATTCATCTGTTTTCATTGGGTACAGATAGAGGTGCAACAGGGGCTGTGTTTACTCTCGTCAACAGGTGTGATTACACAGTGTGGCCTGGAATTCTGGCCAATGCAGGAAGCTCCAAATTGGAAAGCACCGGATTTGAGCTCCAACCCGGTGGGTCCCGGAGTTTCCAAGCGCCACCCAACTGGTCCGGAAGATTCTGGGGCAGAACCGGCTGCGCTTTTGACGCGAATACCCGACAGGGTAGCTGCAACACTGGGGACTGTGGCTCCAACCAGGTGGAGTGCAATGGCGGTGGAGCAAGCCCACCGGCTACGCTGGCGGAATTCACAATCAGGTCGGGTGCCCAGGATTTCTACGACGTGAGCCTGGTCGACGGGTACAATTTGCCCATGATGGTGGACGCCGGCGGAGGGTCGGGTACTTGCGGATCCACCGGGTGCGTGGCGGACTTGAACCGGAAGTGCCCGAATGAGTTACGGGTCGGGGACCGCGCGGCCTGTAAGAGCGCGTGCGAGGCATTCCGGAGCCCCGAGTACTGCTGCAGCGGCGCGTATGCTTCACCCGCCACTTGTAAGCCGTCGGTTTATTCGCAGATATTCAAATCCGCGTGTCCCAAATCGTACAGCTACGCCTACGACGACGCTACGAGTACGTTTACGTGTACGGGAGCAGATTATACCATTACATTCTGCTCTTCCACCACAAGGTAACCAGATTCCGATCTCTACATGCATGCTATCCATTATCCATCTTGCTAATTTATTTAATTGTATTATTCTCTTTCTTTTTTAGTGCCATTCATTTCAGATAGTTCCAATCTTTTGATTAACACTTTCGGTTATTTTTATAATTAAAAATCCAATTGTTTATGAAAATTTGAATCTCCAAAATTCTCATTAGCTTTACTAGTATTTGATAGCTGATTTCATATTACTTTTTTCAAGGTGTAGTGTACTTTTTTGTAGTATAGCACAAGTTAATGCCTAAATGAACTGAGATTTGCTTGAGGTACACATAAAGAGAGTTGCCACTGCCAGGCTGCATGCAATATAATAGGCACCGGAATTCCTCACTCGCTATTGGAATCCATTACATGATATGCTTCACTTTATTAAGATAAAAGTAAAAAAATACCATAAGGGAAATGCCAATTTGTTTTCATAATCTTGATTCATTTATAAAGTCTTGAACTTCTCCTAACTATAAAATGTCTCTGAATTTTCTTTTCTTTGAATTTAAACTTTCCTTTCCCATTTCTTTTTTCATGCAGTCAAAAATCGGCAAGAGGTTCACCACCTGCAATTGGGTCTGAAACAGGAACAGGGGAGGTGCCAATGGTGGTTGACAGTCCATGGTTTCCCAACTTTTTCATTGGACTCTCGTCCAAGTCCCAGTCTTGCCCATCCTCGTTGATTGCTACTCTGACCATGACCATACTAATCATCCTCTCTTAATTTGCAATACTCCTAGTCCTAGTGCAATTTTTTTTTTTTTGGGTCATAATCCTAGTGCAATATTAAAGGTTCTGGGTGACATTTTGCAGAGGGCATTTATGGATATTTAAATCTCAAGTAAGTTACAAAGCCTCACCATTAGTTCTCTTTGTTACTCATTTTAGCTTATGAAAAAAAATTGCAGTCAGAATCTCATGCACCAACCAGCAAAAGGGCACTTTTTTGGGGCACGGATTGTCATAATTGGATTAGGGACTGATCTAGTGAAAAAAGTGTTTGCTTTGCTTGACTTAGAATCCGAGTAATATGGTTGGTACTCTCGTACCAGCCAGCCAAAGTAAGCCAACTTTGCGGGTACTGCAAGCTTGGTACCATGTCATTTGGGCCGGCTCAGTGCGTGGGATCCGCAATTATATTGTCTGGCAAAGAGACAGGGCCAGTTCTTGCTGATGTTACACTTCGCTTGGTTAAGTTTATAAACACTTATAGCGCAATAAGTCAATTCCATTGTTGCACTGCCTCTGATTTTCAAAGCACTAGATTAATGAAAAGTTCCTCGAAAACTGTATGCTCTAATAGATTATTCAAGTAATGTGCATTTTTTGGTCCTATTGCTTTAAAGATTGAAATATCCATATGATGATATATTTATATCCAGATTATTTTTTTTACCACATTAACTATTCATTAATAATTATTTTTAATAAAGTAAAACCATAAAGAAGTGAATATGCTCCGCATGGTCCAACGCTTAGCTAGGCTTTAATAGCATAGAGGCATGTAAGATCTGTTTGCACTTATTGCATAAATGTAAGATAAGAGAAGAAAAAAATTAGGAGTTAAAAAAAAGTTTCATTAATTTTAAATGATGACACCTACTTATTTTATTTTCTCTCACTACATTATCATTACTAGGATAATTTATAATTGAGATCTAACAATCATAGAGTAAACAAAGAGCCAACTACTTGTGTCTTGTGCTTTACTTTGATATAATACCCTCATAAGATAGAAGTGTGTGTGTGCTTTTTTTTTTTTTGGGGGGGGGGGGGTTGTATATTCCTTTTGTTGTGGTAGTTCTGGTTTTGCTTGTTTCAGAACTACGAATTTAGTCAAATCATGAGCAACAATTTTCTATAACTTGTTAATATGTACTTTTTTCATATAATTTTGAGATGTTAGTCTTCTCTCTACATTTTGTGTTTTCTTACATTAGCATCCTTGTCTTTTTATTATTTTTACTGATAGGAACAATAAATTTAATAATAAATGAATTTAAATTCTCTCCAAGTAAGGTCCGTTTTATATAAGACAGAGAAACAAATAATAGGATCGCTCCAGCAGGAAAGGATCCAAATGTGATATATAGAGGGAGAAAAGATGACCCTTTTATATTTTGTTGTCTCATGTAATGTTTTTTTTTTAAATTTAATTATACTGCCAATTTCTAAGGTTTATTTAAATTACATATGTTTATTTTATTTCAAAAATTACATTCATTTCCGAAACATAATTTGTTTTAAATGCATGAATATGAGAGGAGATCCATGAAACTTCTACGCTAAGAAGCAAGGAAATGACAAATCAACACGATGATACAATACAATTTATGGTGTCTCAATACTCACCGGACCAGTTTTGTTTGCATTATCTGCATTTGGATTTGAACAAATTATAAAAAGTGTTAATTGGCTTGATTGATAGTGTCGATCAGCTGTATTGAGTATAAAAATTGTTATTGGAGATCACTTCGCCAAGAACTGAGAAGTTTAGATTATATAAGAGACTATTTCTCACTATTTAATTCAGATTGATGTTTTACCCCCAAACAAAAAAAATCAGTGTGTCATTTAAGTAGGTCAATTCTGAGCACGACCCTATAAGACTTTGAAATTTAACCCCAGCCCCAAATTCTGCTTGGGTTTCTCTCTGCAGCTTCTTTCCATTAATTTAAACAGAAATGGTGGTTCGATGCTCACCTTCGCAAGGCTTCTTTTCCTTTCTACTCTTTTCCAATGTCTTTCTCCCCGAACAGAAAGTTGGGCATAGAATAATAATAATAATATTATCACCCTGTATTTGTATTTCCAACTCGTGATGGCCAATCGTCTGCATAGATAAAGTCCCACGTCAAATCATATAGAAGAAAAGAAAATTCTTCCACAAATTACAGTGGAAAAAAAAAATACTACCATTTACATGATTTTACACCACAACTTTTTGCTGATGATTTTTAGTGCACTAGTTCAAGACGTGAGAGCTTACCGATTAAAATGAGAAAAAGCTGAAAAAGATAGTAATATTAAATATACAATATACAATAGTAATATTTAATTAGAAGGTTGATTGGCTAATGAAGGCAGGGACTAGAAAAAGGGTGTACAGTCATATTATTATAATAGTGAAACAAGGTAAAGAACGGGAATTAGTAAAAGTAAAATAAAATCATTCTCCCTCGTTAGTCTTAATTTGGTGAGGAACAAAAGATGAAAATTATAAAATAAAATAATGAAGGGAACAATTACCCTCTCATTCCTTTCTAATGAAGACTTGCGTCAAAACTCAAAAGGTAGAATATGTTTGGTGTTAGAAACGGAAAACTTTACTCTTGAATTTTAGAAATTCTTAATTCATGATTTAGACAGAAACTTATCTGATCTTTCAACTTTCAAAAGGTAAACCAAAGTAGAGCAACTACTCCCTCCGATACAACTTCAAGTGCATGAACTGCGAAGAACCGTGAACTTGGCAATTCCTCCAAGGTAAAAAGGGAAACTACTTTGTTTTTTTTTTTTGGACTTTGTGAAAAAATATTGCAATTCAATCCAATGTGTTTATCTTAGGATAGCAATGCGACTATATAGTTGTAATTGTAAAAGGTATACAATTTTAATTCAAAACGTGACAAGACCTTTACTCAACCCTTTACAAGAAATCAAATGTGAACGACTTTTAAGGATTGGGCAATTTCAATTCTCAAGTGAAACTATTTATAATAAACCAAATAAAAAACTGAACTTTCATTTTCATTATTATCAATTATAGGGCTCAACTTCATTGAAAAATCTTATTTGATTGAAAAAATATTAAAAAGATAAAAATATTCAACTTTACATATCAAAAAATCAAGTATAAAGTTATATATGACCTAAAATTTTTTTTTATTAATATTTATTGTCAAAATATTCTTTCGTTAAGTTTAATCCTGTAATTGGTAAGTTTTAAAGTTAGGCCCTTAATCGTTCATCACACGGTTAACCTACTTGGGGAATACTTTTCTCTGCAAAACTCACATAAGGATTGAAATATCCGGGCAGAAAATGACAAATTACGTTGCTGATCAATAAAAATAGAAGAACAAGTTTAGTAAGTGCTGCTACATTAAAAATACAGAAGCATATTTTCTGAAACAATTCACTAAATGCTAAGGCAAAATTCCATCGGATGGTATAAGTTACAACTAATGTGCTCCTTAACAACTTCATATGGGATCAAAATTCATGCTAGAGTTACGATTTATCTCATAAAGCTAAACCAAGAAACAGATGCAAGAGAAAGCGTAGCCAGTAAGAAGAGAAAGTCCAGTCCACCTTGCAAATCTACAACTCATCCTTGGCATCAGCATTATCATTAACAGCATCAGGTTCAGACTTTGAAGTAGATGCAGCTTCTTTTGCATCACTTTCGGCCTCAATTTCTTCGGTGTCATCTTCCTCTTCAATTGGTGCTTCAGGACTGATGTCTAAGCTAGACTTCACTGAATCATAAATACGGGAAGCGAAATCCTTGGGGTCATTTAGCAGGAAGCCACTCTCGAAGAGTGCAGTCTGGTACATCAGCTGTGCTGTTTGCTTCACACTCTCATCCTGACAAGTAAGCCAATTGTGTTAACAAATAATCCCTATTCCCGTTGGGAAAGAGAGGTGGCCGGAGAAAATAAAGATGATTTAAGCAGTATGTAATATTGCCGTATACAAGTTTACAAGACACCAAAGAATACCAATCTTTCCACACATGCAATCAACAAGCAGAATCAGCAAGAATAAGCAACTAGTTGACTTAGATACAGGATAGTGATACATGTCCCAACCCTAACCTCAAGGCCATTTCTTGCGGAAGAAAGGATCCAAAGTAGACCTTAATGTCCCAGTTACCAAACAAAATTATGGCTTGCAAGGCTTTTATTTTATATAATATAACCAAATGTCCAAACAAATAAGGATGCATGCAGCACACAGAAAATTTGGGAGCTTGGAGAGGGGGGGGGGGTTGGTTAAAGGTTGAAATAAACCAATAATCTAGAAATCGTTTTAGAGTAGATTGTAGAGAATTTAGCATTGGATGATTGGATCCAAGGAAAGGCTCCATTTTTTCATGCCATAACAAACAAAGCAACAATATTTTCCAAATATTAATAAATAATATCTAAATTTCTATGTTCACGCTGAAAAGTAAGAGCATACAGGAAGAATTCAAATCTAGGTTTACCTCGGGGTTCTGTGCTACTCTCTCCCGGAGCTCCTTGATTATAGGGTGCCTAGGATTGATCTCAAGAACCCTCTTGCCACGCATGTATGCTTGCTTGCTAGCATCTGACAAAGTTTGAGACTGCATGATTCTCTCCATGTTAGCACTCCAACCATATTTTGATGTCACCACCACACAAGGAGTGTTATCCAATCGGTTGGATATCTTCACATCATCAACATTCTCGCTGGAAAGGGCATTTTTCCACCACTTGGTAAGATCCTTGAAGGAATCTTTCAGCTCCTTGTCTTTCGCATCCTTCCCAAGTTTTAGACCCTCCTTGGACACATTTTGAAACTTTTTATCTTCATAATCCATCAGGTATTGCATCAAGTATTCATCAACTGGATCTGTGAAGAAAATAACCTGTAGCAATTCCAGAAAAAAAAATACATTTAGAAAACATGATATCATCATTCTTTCGCGGCAGAATAGAAAGACAAAAATGTTCGAAATATGAAGAGATGAAATATCCAAGTAAAACTTTTGGAACCAATACACCCTGTAAAAAAAGCAGAAGATTTAAATTGCACCTCATAATTTTTCTTCTTGAGCCGCTCAAGGAATGGAGATTTTTCCAACTGTTCTTTGCTGGTTCCAGTTATGTAAAAGATATCCTTCTGCCCAGATTTCATTCTAGAGATGTACTGATCGAGAGAAGTCAATTTACCGTCAGACTTGGTGCTGTCAGAGTTCAAGTGTCAGCTAAATTGTCAACTAACGAAAGCAGGGAAATATCACTACCGAAAAAGAATTTAATTACAAGGAAACAAGTAATGTACCTCTCAAATCTGAGCAGTTTTGCCAAACGATTTCTGTTGGTGGCATCCTCAATGATACCAAGTTTAATGGACTTTCCAAACTCATTCCAGAACTTAGCATATTGACCTTTCTTCTCATCGTCAGAGGACGTCTCTTCTGCATCAAAATTTAACATTGGTGGAAGTCGAAGTCAATGAATGGTATTGAGGAAAACTCTCATTAATACATTTGTAAAGAGATGAAAAAGTCAACTTTTGTAAGAGACAAAGCAAGCCTAATATTTCAGGACTGACATACAAGAGTTGGACAACCTAAGAGACCAAAAAAGAATTGGGACGAGCTGGCACTCCTAATATTTCAGGACTGACATACAAGTGTTGGACAACCTTAGAGACCAAAAAAGAATTGGGACGAGCTGGCACACGGAGCCAATGGAGTTATTACACCATACCTTTCTTGTCTTTGTCAGTGGACTCATCAGGATCCTCATCAGCAATCCTACGGATAATATCAAGGGCTTTCCTAATAAGTTTCTTCTTGATTGTCCTTAGACTATTGTGTTGTTGAAGCATTTCTCGTGATACATTAAGTGGCAATGTGTCAGAATCAACAAGGCCCTGTACTCAATGTCAAAAAGTACAGTTGTTAAGGAAAAATATTCTGATCCTCTTAAAATAAACAAAGCCGCAATAACAAAAGCACACCCATGGTTACCTTCAAAAAGTTAAGGTATTTAGGCAACAGTTCATCAAATTCATCTGAAATAAACACTCGTCTAACATACAACTTTAGGTTGGATTTATTGGCATTATAATAACTCTCATATAAATCATGAGGGGCCTTAGGAGGCACAAACAGAACTGCCTTGAACTCGACATCGCCTTCAGCGGTAAAGTGACTCCATGCTAAAGGTTTCTCATCACTAAAATCCTGCATGATACATAAATCCACAACATTATGAATATTAACAAACTTCAGGGTGAAGTGAATAACTCTATAATTCCCTTAAAGAATCTCATAAATAATGAAGATGGCAATATTACCTTGGCAAGAGAGTGGTAGAATTTGATGTATTCTTCATCCGTAACCTCCTTTGGATTACGCAGCCATATAGCTTTCACATCATTTAAAAGTTCCCACTCATAAGTTGTTTCCTTCACCTTTTTTGTCTTAGGCTTTTTTTCCTCATCTGTACTTTTCTTGGCATCTTCATCTTCACTTTCTTCCTCGGAGGAGCTGCTTTCAGCTGTTTAAGGAGTAAAATAAGATAAGATTTAAAAAAGACAGCATAAATATTGATAATATATACAAGAATGGACAAACACTAAAACAGTATCTTGAAACACAGGTTTTAAATGGGAAGACCACCTAAATGAGTTCTTAAATTATACATACATGATGATTCCTCTTCATCACTAGACTCATCTTCATCAGCAGGAACCTCCACATCAACCTCTTTGCTTGCCCATATAAAGATAGGGAAGTTAATAAATTCAGAGTATCTCTTCACCAATTCCTGTGAATAATTATTGAATCAGATTCACTGAAACATACTAACCTAAGTGACTAACAAACCTCAAACATCACTTAGTGAAAAATCAAGGGAACCACCCTTAGAAGAAAGTCATAAACATAATCTTACATAAGTGAAAAATAAGATTATAAGAAGATAAAAAATAAAAATGCTTAAAAGGAAAATATTAACAGAGATAACCACTAAGTATTAAACATAACAAATCAACAAGGGACCCATTCAAAAGTTTGAATGACACACAATACGGTAATTCTAAAAGAAATAAAGAGAAGAGGTTGAGTTCTTTTTACCATGAGATGCATATTGTGATTTGTGCTAGCAAATCATAAACCAATCTAAACATTTACCTTATGCTGTGAAAAATTAATTAAACCGATGAGAAGTGGTCTACCACACCATAGAAGCCCGACCCCATACTTAATATTGCATATTTCCTTAGTGAAAACCAATAGCATGTGTAACCACTTGAGAAACATGGATCAAAAGCAGTACAGAAAACTATAAGATTAAACAAATTCTGCCCTTACACAACACATAGGTTGTATCACCTGCTATAGATGCACAGTACATATAGTAGCCAATTAGTTTAAAGTAAAAAAAAAAAAAAAAAAGCCCTCAGTGTAGTCTTATGTGCAATAAACTAAAAGACATAATAAGTTACTACACTCAAATAATTTATAACAATTAAGCTAATGATGTGGTGCATACTTTCAACTTAGACTCCTCCAAGTACTCCCCAGCCTCATCTTTGAGGTGTAATCTAATCTCAGTTCCACGTCCTAGTGGTTCATTCCATGTATCTTCTGAAATTGCAAATGCTCCATCAGCTTTTGATTCCCATACATGCCTGAAAACCAAATAATTTTTGAATCAGTATGAGGGGGTGGCTGTCTAAAAAACATTTTGGACAATAATGATCAGAAAAGCAATATCAATTCTAGAAGACTTACTGCTTATCATCGTTATGCTTGCTAATGACTTCAA
Organism: Castanospermum australe; assembly: GCA_019955255.1. Taxonomy (NCBI): domain Eukaryota; kingdom Viridiplantae; phylum Streptophyta; class Magnoliopsida; order Fabales; family Fabaceae; genus Castanospermum; species Castanospermum australe. The sequence goes on from NSJW01000961.1 coordinate 522,022, forward strand.
CATAGTCAGCCACAAGATACACAGAGTAGAAGCCAACGCCAAACTGCCCAATAAGATTGAGATCTCCACTTGTCTGCATTTTCTCAACGAATGCTGAATGGATAGAGTTCCAATTAGCATCATCCTCACTGTATTACAAATAGAAATTCTTTCAGCAAAGAACACAAGATATATACCTGAAGTTCCAGACTTTGCTATGGTCCCCAAATTCTTTATTAAATCCTCCTTTGTCATGCCGATACCTCTGTCTCGAATTGAAAGGATTTTCTTTTCCTTGTCTAACTTAATCTGTAGCAGTGACATGTTTTAGGCGCAAAATAAACAATGCATACAGCAATTCCACTAGTACATTCACAAAGCCGCTCAATACTTAACATAACGTTAAACATTTAGCTGCACTAACCTGGATTTCAAGCTTGGCGTTATCACCTTCACCCAAAATCTCCTTATCTGTCAGGGAGAGGAATCTAATCTTGTCCAATGCCTAGAATATGGCAGTTATTTGTCATAAACATAAAATTCAAGTTCGAGTTGCAGTACAACAAGGGTTTTCCAAATAAAAAAAAAAAAAGCATAAATGGAAACCAGCTTACATCAGAAGCATTGGAGATCAACTCCCTGAGGAAAATGTCTTTGTTACTGTAGAGGGAGTTAATGATAATATCCATAAGCCGCGACACTTCCGCCTGGAACTCAAACTTCTCCGCGTTGCTGCGAAGCGATCTCTTAGAGATCGACTCCGCCTCCCTTCAATCCCATCAACATACGTTAACTTACGAAATGGAGAACCAAAACAAGAGAGAAATTAAACAAAAAAAAAAGAAAGAAGAAAGAAAAAACAGAATGAAAGAGTAATTTTATTCCATTAGGAGATCAAATACCTCTTGGCAACATCTGAATCCGTGGAAAGACCATTTGGAACAGCACCGATCTTGTCCTCCACCTTGGGTGGATCTACAAGCTCTTGGGAATTATCCTCGGCATTCGCCTGAAACTTTCGACCTACGGAACCAATCGTAGATGCATAAACAAATTCAAACTTCAAATGCTAAGAAACGAACTAGGTCAGGTCTGTAACCCAAGAAAAATGAAGTATAGCTAGCTCCCAAAAAAGCAATGCAAAATTGGAAAGAGAAAATGTTGAAAACGAAGATGAAAAGAAACCCTCGCATACCTTGATCCGCAAAGAGAAGGAGGAGACAGAGTAGAAGGAGAGCGGAAGGGACCGTCCACTTCCTCATCGTAGTGTTTTGGAGTTTCTAGTAGCTTCGCTCACTGAAAAGATCCGTTTAGATTGGCGACAGCGATTCTGTGATTTCATTTATATAATACTCGGTTATTGGTTGCGACCGTGATTGTCACGTGAACTTCCCTCTCCTAGGAAGTGTGTGGCTGCGATTGCCTCCATTTTGCAAGCGGGGATGATCCAACGGTTTATGATCTTATGAAAGATACGTGGCTTCGTTTTATTGGTTTCTTCTGTTTCCTTTGACGTGGAGAGGTAGAGTATCGAAGACGGCCCCGCAAGACGACCCCAAAACCCCAAGTCTACTGGGCAATTTCCACCTCTCCCCGACGTTTGGGGCGAGATAGAGTTGTTTATTAATGTTTATTAATTATCAGGTTGGGTATCAATTTAGGTTAAACTTGTCTCGTTCTGTATCTAAATTACATTAAATTTATATTTTAATTTATAAATTATTATATTAATTTATTAATTTAAAGTACTCTTTCGTTTATTTTTATTTATCTTTTAAAATTTTTTATAAAAATTTAAAAAATTATTAAATAATTTTAATTATAAAAAAATATAATTTAAAATAATTAAATTATCATTTTACTTATTTTATTAATATTTTTTTAAAATTTTATTTACTTTACTAATTTTTTTTATATTAAAAGATAAAAATAAAATTTAAAAAAATAATTAATATTTTTAAATAATAAATATTATTAAATAAAAAAATTATGTTACACGATAGATAAAAATAAATAAATAAAATATGTATATAGATAATAGAAAATTATCTTTTTAAACATGTTATTCAACTTGTATAAGTTTAGCATTAAATTTTAATTTTATAATTAATTATTATATAAATTTATTTAAAATATTTATGAATATGTAAGAAAATAAAACAGTGGAATGTAGTTTATCTTGAGAGAGCCTTGGCCCCCAAAATCTTTTTAAATTTTTTTAATTTCCAATATAATTTTTTAATAAATATTTTTTCATTAAATTAGTTTAGCTCAAACTATGCAAGACAAATAAAATGTGGGTTTAAATATTTTGCATAGAAACAAGTTTTGATTTTAATTAACAAAATCTATATAACAAATGGAGACCAATTAAATATTATTTTGAGAGATGTGGGGTAAAATTAGAGTGGATAAAAACTTACCCTTTCCTGCTCTATTATTAAGTTTAAGTCTTTTTTTGTACCAAACTGACCTTAAAAAAGGAGATTTAGTTGAAGTTAAAATTGGCAAAATAAGAGGTGTCTTTTTTATTTAATTTAAAATACATTTTCTTCTCTCTTTTTTTTTTTTTTTGACTTGCATTTTCTTCCTTCTTAGTTTCCAATTTGAGGATAAACAATTTTGAAACTTGGAGATAGAATGAACCAATAAGGGTTTCCTTTTTCCCTCTTTCCCTCTTATTAGAAATCTTTCAAATAAGGGTTCAGTATTTTACTCGAGTTTACATTTTTTTTTTATTTAGATGCAGTGTGTATGATGACACATTCACAATATGTAAGTGAGTTATAATAAAATCTATTTATTTTATATATAAAAAGAATTAAATGGCTTAATTATGTCATGTGTCATTTTGACCATGTCATTTGATATTTTTGTTTCAACATTTAGTTTTAATAAATAATACTTATATGAATGAGGATTTTAAATGTTATAATGTATTTATTGTAATAATTGATAAATTATTATTTTAGATAAAAAAATTCATGAGTCAAATTTTTTAGAATTATTTTCTCTTTTTTTTATTATTATTTTATTTCTTCTTTTTATTTAATAATATTTTTTTCCACTTTTTAATTTTTTATGAATTAAATTTAAAATTTTAATTCTTTTTTTTACCAGTTTTAATTTAATAAGTATTATTAAACCTTTTTAATAAAAAACATTAAATATTAAAAATACTAACAAATATTAAAATAAATTTAAAATAAGTAATAAATATTAATTTTAGATTATGTAAAATAAAAAAGATAATAATTTATTAAACATCTCTTTTTAAATTATTATAAATAATTTTTGTTTTAATTAATATTATATTATAATTTTTAAATAATATATCATTATTTTTTAAATTTATTTTTTCTTTTAAAATTTTTTCATACATCTTACGATGTTACACTAGTTGTCGTAAATCCTGCATATTATACATATAAATGTACGTATACCCATCATAAACGCCATTCACATTGGTGTCTTATTTGGCTTGAGGGGTTGGTATTAAAAAATTTTAGATAGAGACGTTAAATGCACCCTTACTCATATATACAAAGAAAAATTTTCAAGGAGAAGGTGAATTTCGTCTAGTTGGAAGACTTGCTTTTAAAATTAGTTGGAGACTGAATTTGCATTAGAGCAAAGGCAGTTCTCAGTGGGAATTGGGGACACGGCTTTCAAAATTTTTAAATATTCCATAAGATTACTTAAGAAAATTACCAAAATTATTATATAACCTCCAAACATTATCAGAATATTATATAACCTCCCAAAATTTTAACCCAATTTCCACCGTTGATCCTAGATCCATTCTTCATGATGCATGAATAAAAATGCTTAACCTGCTTCAAGAGTCTTTTACTCAAGTGGTACTAAACTTTTTTTTTAAGAACTGGTTATCATTTCGTATGATGTGATTTTTTTATTAAAAATAATTTTATTTAAATTATGTTAATATTTAATATACTTATATTAAAAAAATATTTTAAAAAATATGAGAATAATAATTTTACTTATTCAGTATACTTATTTTAAAATTATAAAAAAATTTAAGAGTATAAAATTTAATAATAATAATATCATTTAAATTGAATTATTATTTAATATATATTATTTAATAATATTTATTACACCTAAGTTAATTTTATGAATTGTTTGATTTATTAAATCATTCTCAAATTATTTTACTTACACTTTACTAACTTACTTCTTAAAAAATAAATAAAAAATAAAAAACTCAGCCTCAAGGCAACGATCAGTTAGACTTTTTGGACCAGGACCACCCGGTTTCATGACTCATCGGTCAGATTCATGAAAATTGAAAAGTCATGGACGCATGCACTTAAAAGAAATTATTGCATATATTTTAAGAAATATTCTTATAATAATTTTAAATTATTAATATAAAATTTATATAATTTTTTTAAATTAATAATAAATATATATTTTTAAAACATATATTTATTATACGTTAAAAATATGTAATAATTTTTCATCCCTTTGAGTCTCGAATCGATCAAAACACCGTAACATGGCGACTTTTTACACGCTGCCAAATGCCTTGATTCCTTGAATCCCGAAACCGCAAATTAAGGTCTCCTTATAGATGAATCACCCTCCTAATCCTCTTTACTTTTGTGTATCAATTAATTTATTGAAAAAAAAGAGAGAATAAAAAGAAGGTGGAGCATCGTAATCCAAAGTTAACATAATCCTTGTTTAATTTGCCTGAACCACCATCCAAGTAATATTCACCGAATTTATTATAGAATGAGACAGCGCGCACAGTGATTCTTCATCAACCCGCATCGTCGTTATGTCAGTTCTACAATCAATAACATTTTACCTGAAATGATGCTACAACCGAACACCTAAGGACAGAGAAATTTAAGATATGGTTCGCTTAAGTTTTAATGAAAATATGATGAATAGAATAATAATTGAAAGGGTTTGGTAACGCAAGCTTGAGTGTTTTGACTCGGTAATGAAGTTGTGAAACTCATTCACTTGTCAGAATTCGAAACTAAAATTCAGTAGAAGGCATGAGAGGCAGCAATTAACAGGGAAGATGATTCACGACCAGTGAGTGTCGGTGTTGACCAAGACACCGCTAACATGGGGAGCAGTGAATAAATGCCATGCCATTCGCACGCTTCGCTCGGATGGAGGAGAAAAAATGAAAAGAAAAAAAATGAAAAGAAAAAAAATGAAAAAAAAATAAAGAGAAAAAAATGAAAAGAAAAAAAATGAGAATGAATATTTTTTTTATTTAGTTGTATAAAAAAGTGAGAGAAAAAAAATATAATTACACAAAATGACATACATACTCTCATTATATTTGTATATTAATTTTTATTTTAATTTCTAAACACACTTATTATAAAATGTATAAATAAATAAAATTTATAATAAATATTAATTTTAAAAAGAAGTTATTAACATTCAAATTAAAAATATTAATTTAATTTTAAATTAAGTAATCAAATTTCTCAATTAGAAACTTAGAAATGAAAAATAAAATTTTAAAAATATTTTTTAATATTGTTTAATAGTACGTGCCAAATGCAAAATAAAAGGAAGTGGCATTGCACTGGGAAAAAAAATAAGTGACCGATTGTAGACGCGAGACCTGAGAGAGGAGGAAATTGAATGGGTCCTTGTGCCATTTTCTTCGCTGCTGAGGAGAGAAATTTTTTATGTGGACCCCGTACTCCTTCTTTTCTTTCTCACCTGTTTTCTCTTCCTGTACAAAGGAGAGAGAATGAAAAAATCCACTTGTTTTCTATTTTTTTATTTTCTTTCCTTCCAACTTCTCAGAATCCAAACCCAGGATAAATGATAGGGTGCCCTTACCAGTCGGTTGTACTCGGTTCATTCCAACATGGCCAAAAGGACAAATTTACGATATCTTTCTGGTTTTTTTTTTAAAATTTTTTCTACTGATGACATAAATAGAGAAGACAAAATAAAGAATAAAAAAAAGAAAAAGCGACGTAACACTAATACCAGACCACCAGTAGTAGAAAAAAAAATTAAGGATTTTTTATTATTATTAAAATAATAAAAAAGTAATTTATCTAAATAGAATTAAAAAATTTATAATTCTATTATAATAAGTATATACATATAAAAAATTTATATATATATATATATATATTTTTATAAATTGATGGAGAAGATCCAAATAAAAAAAATGCAAGCAAGGCAAATTGAAAGAGAACTAAGTATTCTTTTAATTTACTCTTATTAATTATATAAGAAATTTTTTTATTTAATAATATTTATTATTTGATAATATAAAAAAATATTAATTAATTTTTTAATTTTATTCTTATTTAATGAAGAAAAAATGAGTAAAATAAATAAAATTTAAAAATATTAATATTGTAAGAAAAACAATAATTTAATTATTTTAAATTATATTTTTATTATTAAAATTATTTAATAGTTTTTTTTAAATTTTAAATAATAAATATAAATAAATAAAGAAAAAATAATAAATATAAGAAAAATAAGAGACACGTGTAGTTATTTCCTTAGAGTTCTAAAAATCGGCGGGTGTGCCAGAACAAAGTGGATTCCTAAGCCTTGTTTTGGAAGGAAAGGAAGGGAGACGAAGAAAGAAGATAAGCATGATGTGGCAACCAATTCCTCAGACTTCAGACAAAGCGAGACAGGGAGGGACCCGTTTTCGTAATTTCAGATATCGAGACTCATAATTAAAACCCTGAACATTCGCAAGACGACGCATTAAAGCCACATCTAGATCCCTTGGCTTCCTTCGCTGCCCACTGTTTTCTGCCACTGCCTCTCTCTCTCCCTTTCTTTCTTCTTCTTCTTCCATGGCGGTGTCTGATGCGGTGGTGAGCAACCTGACGACGATCTACGTGGCAGTGATCGCGTGTATTAAAGCCTATGGGCTTGTCTGCGGGCGAAGCTTCAACGGTGGGTTTGTTCTGATTGCGTCGACCGCCGCGGTGGCGCTAATCCTAATCGCAACCCTCACCTGGGATGTCTCCCGTAAAGCCACGTATGCCTTCAGCAACGCCGATCATCCGCATCCTCATACCCACGAGATGTGCAAGGGCGGAATCTGCTGGCACGGCGTGGCGGTGGCGTCGCCGGCATCCCAAGTCCGCTTCAGACTTCCCCAGCAGATTCCTCACGGCACTTTGTAAACAGGTTCTGTATAATAATAAGTGAATTGGTAAAGAGAGAGAAGAAACAGGAAACAGAAAAAAGAAGAAAAAGAAGGATTAAGCTTTTAATTAATTTCTTTGTCACTCACCCCCACTTGTAAGGTATACAAAATTTTCTCATGTTTTGTCGGTGTTTTTGTAGTTAGGTTCAAGAGCTGCCTTATCCTCTACCCACTAGGAGAAGGGCACGCTGTTTTGATTGAGAGTGATATATAGTCATACCTTGTCATATATGTTAATCAGGGCTGGAACATTTATGTGCATAAATAAATAATATGTATTATTATTTTTATATAATAGAAAGAAATGTACATTGGCTTCTGTTTGATCTTCAAATCTCCAGGGCTTTGGCTTTGCTGCATTATACATGTGTAGAGGATGTTACCAAGACTAATATGGAGTAAAGAGCAGCAGCAGCAGCAACTATGTTTGTTTCACTGAGATGGAGGAGGGTGGGACTAGGGACTTGGGAGTTGGAGGAAGAGTTGGTGAAGGTGTGGACTGATAAATGCCCGTGGGTTTGTGATATTTATGTGGTTGAAAATTAAACCAAACTGAACTATATCAAAAAAATTAAACTAAAAAATTGAAAATTGAACTTGTTTAGTTTTTTTTTAATGAAAATCAATCAATTTAGTTTAGATTTTGGTTTTTTATTTTAAAAATTAAATTAAATTAAATTAAATATATATATATATATATATATATATATATATATTTATAATTTACATATATATAGATAATTAAATTTTTATTTAGTGTTGCTTGTATAGAATTGTTTAAGTTTAATTTGTTGTTAAAATTTATTTGATTATGTTTATATTAAAATTTTAAAGTTAATTTTATGTTAATTAAGTCATAAAAAAAATTGATGTGAATTATTTAAAAAAATATTGTTAAAAAATTAATTAGACTAAATTAAATTAAATTAATTAAAAATAGTTTGATTTATTTTAATTTTTTATATTTATAATAAAATCAACCGAATTTTATTATAAAATAATTAAATAATTTGATTCGAGTAATTTTTGTTTAAATTGAACTAATCTAAACTGCGAAACACCCATAATGGTGATTGGTGCTGGCACTACTTCGTCTCAACTCGGGGATTGGATTTGGACGCATCGCACGAGGCCCAATGTCCCCTGTTTTCGCTTGTTAGGCGTTGAATTGGCCTCGACGATGCCGACTCCGATGGGGCCTTGGATCCTTGCCCATTCTTTGATAGTGACTAGTCCATTGTGGCAGCTGGCAGCATAAGAGTCAGAGTCACACATAAAGTATCAATGTCGAGGGTAATTGCATGATATTAAAGCGCTGATTTAAATATTTATATTTTAATATTCAATAATTAAAAAATGTATTTTTAAGATAAAATTTATTATTATGTGATTTTTTTCCAAAAAATATTCATTTTTTTATAATTAAAAGAAAAAAGATTATATCATTATCTATTTTATTATATAACAAAAATTGTCTTTTTTAATTTCTGTTTTTTTATTTTTTCAAAATGTTATTGATAATTAATTAATCACGTACATATAAAAAAATAAAAAAATAAAATAATTATTATATTATTATTTTTAAAAATTATAATTATATTTAAAAATTTTTTTTCACTTATAATTTATAATTAAAAAAATAAAATTCTCTAAATATAAATAAAGACATAAGTAAGTGTCTCACAATTTGTTAGTATGAAACAAAGCATGTTACAAATTCATAACTGGCTTGATCACTTTTTATTAAGTCATTGGTTAAACATATTACAAAAATTTAAAGGATTTGCATGAAAGGGGTGAGGACAAAGCCCCAAACTCATGTTGGGATATTTATAGATGAATGAGTTAAGAGAGAAAATAAATGGAGGATAAATTTTTTATTTTGATTAAGTTTTTTAATATTTGAGAATTTTTTTAAATAAAAATTATCAAGTAATTTTTTTATTCTTTATTTTTTTATTTTTATAAATATTTTATATTTTTTTAATCTAAAAATAAAAAATTAACTATTTATTCATTTTTTCTCTAAAATCGTTCATCCATACTTATCCTTGAGTTACTATGCGACGAAGAGATTCTTTTGCCAAACTAATAGTTATATGAGTATTAATTTTTAATTTATGATAAGATGTTCACATCAATGACCATAGCTTATACCTTTCTTATAATGACTTCATAGTTGTCAACAATTTTTCTTATGCATATACCTGTTACACCTTGTCATTTTTCCATGAAAAAAATATTTTTTTAAAAATATCTTGTTATCTTCTGGTGTCTTATCTTGATCTATATATCGCCGCTAAATCTAATAATATGACATATAATGAGTGGCAACTTACATTACATTTGCTGAGAAGTCAACACAATAAAACTAGCTAGAGACTAACACAATCAAATACCTTCGGGAATCAATTAAGAGGAAATTTTAATTTTTATTAGTTTATTTATCAAACATGTAAGTTACGTAGAGGTATTTTTATAAAGTTTAAACAAAAACTGTAGATTGAAATATTCTCTTGATGAATACAAACATTGATGCATATCCACAAATGAATTGCCAAAATTCGCTTGATTTATATGGATATTTTGACTAATGACAACCATTTTTTTCTTTTCCCCAACACAAAGGAATCCAAGTTTTATCATGCATGCTCTAATTTTCTAGTCACATTTTTTAATTGAGCTTTCTGCGCGAGACCAAAAGTTAAGTCCCAACAAACAACATTCAAAAATGAAATTAGCTGTATTTGAGTGAAATTTAAATATTTTAAAGACCTAATATTTACATAAATTAATTTTAAAAATTCTATTCTGATGTTTGCGAATTAAAATAATTTAAAAATGATTCATTGGTTACGAAAGTCATTCAAAAATGCAATTAGGTGTATTTGAGTGAAAATTGAATATTTTAAAGACCTAAATTTACTTAAATTAATTTTAAAAATTCTATTCTGATGTTTAAGAATTAAAATCATTTAAGAATGATGCATTGGTTAAACAAATACACATAAAATATTGATTTTTTTTAAAAAAATATTTTGAGACAGAGAGAAAATGAATTCATTCCCACTCTCACACTTCTTTGTTCAAAACTCTATATCTGCTTTAATAAAATAATAATCATATGATATTTCTGAGAAATTGCAAAATGAAACTATGATATATAAAAATTAGCATCTTTGCAAAAATTTCGAAAAAAAGAAGGACTACAATGTGTCATGCTTAATTGATAAATTGATAGTAGTTGTTTCTTAATTTATTTTTATCTAATGCCAATATCATTAAAAGTCCATCAACGAATCATAGACAATGATTAGTCTGTTTACTAAACGGTCTAAACATTTAAAACTATAGGGTAGCGCTTGACCCAAAAAAAAAAAAAACTATAGGGCAGCTTTGAGCACGTTGCAAAATTCACTAATACTTTCAAAAAGTTAAGAAAAATTTAAGTAGATTTTACCTATCTTAAATACTTATTTAACAATTAATATATATGAAGTTTAATGAATTATGTTATATATGTACGTCACTATTTAAAGAGAGATTTTTAAGTGATCAAAAAGTAAAATATTTTTTTATTTTATATCATTTAATGGTAATTAATTATATTAGTTTTATAAATTATTACTATTTGTTTAAATTAAAATCTTTTAAAAATAATAATGACGCACTAAATTAATATAATTATCTTTAAATGATACAGTACATATCTCAATTTAAAAAAAAAATTAACTCATATTAACAATTGAATAAAGTATTAAAATAAATAATGTCTCTTTACAAATTTCTCCCAAAAAGTTATCATCATCATTCATCACCTTTGGGAACGCTCTGGAATGTAAAACGCTACAATCAAGCGAGAGACAATTACGTGATCGGTAATACCTTCTGCACTTTGTTTCTGACAATGGTAACTTATTCTGGTGCTGGAATAGGATGGTTCTGCGCGCGTCAAGGAAGTCATACAATCATTTAGTTAAGGGCAATAATGCACAAATTGGAGGAATAGATGAGGCGGTTGAATAGACTCAGTTCACACATGGTTCGATTATCTGCAGTCACAATGTCATTGGAGATGAAACCAAAGACCTAATTAAGAGCCTGAGTTGTCCAAGAAAATAAGAAGACACACGCCATGAATACTGAGATTAACAAAACAAAGCTTGTATCGAGTTAGTAGGATCTTAATGTAAGCAGAAAAATTTTGAACAGTAAGCTTTTCTCAGTCAATGACTTCTTTCTTTCTCTCTTTTTACAGGTTATTACTTTAATAATGATAACTCACTAAAATCAACTAAATTTGTGACCATGTACTGAAGTAACGCTGACGGTGAGAAACAGGATACTATGCCTATAATTTCTTTGACAGGTGAATGAGAAATTACAGCTACACGTACCAAGCCTTCTGTGCTTATACTGACTTTCTATGAAACTGCAAGAAAGGAAAAACAACAAAAAGAAGAAAAAGGAAAAATAAAAAAAACTAACTTTCCCCCTTTTGCCAATCAATCTCATCAATCATATTACATCATCCATCGTCCTCCAGCTTAACTGACCTACTCTTCAGGATCATTTCAGGTAAAATAAGCATCAATCGGTAGGCTGTATCAATGAACAGATCAGAAGAGAGGCAAAAGCATAAATTAGAGCTACTTCCATGGAGGTTGCGGATGTTTGTAGTTAAATGGGTAGGTTTCCCAACCACTGTCTGGTTCCTTTCTTTTCCCACCAATCCCAGAACTTGAGGATTGTCGAATAGTCCTTACATGCTCCTCCATAGCTCTGCCCTAAGCAGGAATGAAAAATTGCCTTGTAGCCAACGCGTCTCTGTTCCCACCCTTAATCATGAATCTAGAGTTCAGATCAAAATCAGGACGTGAAGGTCCAACCCCATTTAAACCAAGTTGTGTATCAGCCATGCTCATGATAAATGGAGGTTGAGACTAAGATGACAGGACAATTGAGGAAGATCCCTCGACTTGAGGCACAACTGGAGCTCCTCTTGAGTCCACCATGTATGGAATTATGCCACCTGATCCATACATGGGTGACGAAAAAGACAAAGGCGGTGCTGATGTCAATCCATTATACCCAAAAACAGTTGAATGATTGTAAAATACAGTGGGGCCCATCCCTAAAACGCCTCCTGCGCTTGACATTGTAAGATCCATTGCAGGCTCAAGAGCCTTACCATTTGGCAAAGACAAAGTTTGAGGAATACATTATCTTCTACCAACTTCCACCTTGGCACCCTAGAGATCATAGGAGCATTTGATTTAGAATGCCCATATGCATCGATAATATGAGAAAACTTACTAGCCCCTTGGTCCACTAAATCAGTTTAAAGATAAGGTCGGTCATTCAAATCAATGTTTCTAACTAAAGGCTGCATTGACGATGACAACGAGGCATGTGATGGGCTCCAATAGCCATTTCTTCCGGAAAGGAGTTGCCCCTTCATCCTCTGATCTGAAGGTTGGTCATCACCATCATCACCGATATTGTTTAAATCCAATTCAAGCTTGCTTGATCTTTAGAACTAAGTTCCATTGATGATTGCCCAGAAGGAAGGCCTAAAGATTCTGCAATTCGTTTTACCAATCCTTCTTCACCCTCAGCCACATTCATATCAATATCAAGACAATCCTGCCTCTGCTTGGAAATATCAGAGTTCCCACCAACAGAAATATTCTTCTCATTATCAGAATTTTTAAGAGGTGATGCAGGACGGAAGACACTGATGGCAGCTGATCTTTTCCATCCAAGTGTCCCTTTATAGGATTTCAACTCATATGTTCCCCTCGAATAAAAAGCCTTTCTAAATTTTTTTTTTATGTTACCAAGAGCACGTTTCACCAAGCCCACATCCAAGAGACACTTGAATTTCCAACACTTTGTTGATTCTTTATTATCAAAGCAAAAAGTATGAGAGGATAACAGACAAAGAAAGAAGGATTTGAGGGTGATTTTCAATCTATGCGATGGAAAAGCCTTCGTGATTCACATAATTCTTTCCAGCAAAGAAACTAAAAGGGAGAGACGAGAAGCTAAGAGACAACGACAATCAAAAACAAAATGGACAAACTACTTTGTGATTGTGAAGATTGAGACTGAAACCCATATGATGTTCTGCTGATGCTTCTTTGTTCTTCCAAGTTCGAAATTTCTCTGGTTCGCAACCACCTTAATTATTTGTTCAGTGCATGCAGAGCTTCTCCGTTATTTTGCAAAGCCATTATGTTATGTTGTTTCGACCTTGATTATCTACTCTGCCATTTTGTGAAGCTTTTCATCTTGACTGTTTCTATTTATTCCCTTAATTTCTATTCATATTTTGATTTGGTGCCCTGTTGAAACTATAAGTTGAAAATGTTTGCAAGTGCAACTGTTAGGTCAGGGTTAGGGTTAGAAAACAGAATTTATGCTACTAAAACTAGAAAGGATGCCACCTGAAATAGACTTGATATTAAGTGAAAAGTGGGATGAATATCTAGAATAGATTTGATATTGATACTTTCTTTGTTTATATATATGAAATTATAATACTGAGTATTAATTATGTTTGGGTTAAGATATATTTTAAATATAATTTTTTAAATAAATAAATTTTTACGAATTCACGGATGTACTTGAACACCACGTTTGTCCCATTTAGCAAAGATTAAAAATTATAGTAGCATTGGTCACCCACCTGATAGTTAAAATATACTCTTTAGTGTTAGAGGCTACTTATTCTAACAATAAAATAAAGAAATTTTTTTTTATATAAACATGTATCTATATAAATATTTTATTTAACAATTAATATATATAAAAGCTTATGGTTTATGTCATAAATACATACTATTCTTTAAAAAATTAATCACATATACAAACTGCTTAATAAAGAGATTTGTATAGCGTTATCATATTTGCACCCTAGTTGATTGTGCAAATTGTCCATGTTTCCTGAGAGGACCATGGTTGTTGTGATCTCGATACTCATATGGGTTCAAATCAACCTCAGAATTTTTGTTATTCTGTTCCCCAAACAAAATGGAATTTTTGAAATATATTTATGTGCATGCATGTCTATTGCACAAATGATTAGTGAATCTCATTAACAAAGTAGAAATTGGTATTTTAAAAATGTCGTCACAACTATCTTTGAAAATAAATTCCACAATTGTTTGGCTAAGTAATATAATCGAAATTCATTTCAATAAATTGAACATTATAAGATGTCATGCTATTATTAGTTTATTATTAGAAAGGAATTTAATGCGTGAGACGAATTTAGTAATGAAAATATATTAGGAAGCTTAAAAATTTAGAATAGAATACATTAACAATAGCAACATAGCCAAAAAAAAAAGCTTTGTCTTACCGAAACAAGACAAGGACAGGTATATGTGTCGCGGTTACGCTTCTATTTAATTGATAGACCATAGAATTAGAAACTAGAAAGACATCTTGCACCAATATCTCCAAAGAGGCAACAACTATAAGTTTTCCTTTGTCTCCATTCATTTGTTTCCTGTGCGGCTTTTATCTCAAGGATTATCTTTATATGAACGAGTTTTCGGAGAGAATAGGAAATAGGATGGACGTTGTCTGACCTGAAAAAGGAAGCATCCTATGGAAAAATTCTTATATAGATAATGTTTATCTTAGATATTTTATTCAACAATTAATATATATTATTAACCTTTTAAAAAATAATATACATTTATAACATGATTTACTAATTTTTACATATGTTAATTATTGAATAGAATAATTAAGGTAAGTAATATCTATATAAAAGTTTCTCCTTCTATTGTAGATTTTTCTCCAGACGGTCAATTTAGTTTATAAATAAAAATAAAAGAGAATTACTAAAAAAAAATAAGAGTAAAAAATTTATGAATGTATTTCTTATATAATTTTTTACCTTCTTTTTACTCACATATCAAACATACACTAAATTAATATTTTATCAATGTCTTGGGACGAAAGTCAAGAAACTATGTTCAACATGAACAAACAAAAATGAAGCTTATAAGACGCAAAGTTTGTACCTTTTCTTATTTCTCTTTTCAGTGATTTGAGCCTTGCCTTGTTATGATCAACTGCTTTCTTTTCTTTTTTTGGAACCGGAGAAGAAGAGGCTGGTTATGGGGGTATGGCCATAAATGGTCCATCGTTAATGTCAGAATCACACACGTTAACTTAGAAGTTTAGCTGAAGGCTTAATGCGGTAAACAAGATGGTCTTCATTGTTAGAGCCCAAAGTTCCAACAGGCATATAGATATCGGGCTGAGTTTAAAAAACTAATACCACAGGCCCGCCACGAAACAATGGAACACCGAACACGCGATGGTGGGACCTAGATCTCAGAAAAGGCCCAATAAAGAAAATCGATGGGGATACAAAGGCAAAAAATACCACGACAATTTCTCGTTGACAAAACAAAAACGATAATCTCTCGAAAGAAAAAAAAATCCATTAAATTATTATTTTAATTTTTTAAAAATTTACTAGACATTAATTTAATTATATAAAAATATTTTAAATTAAATTAATATTTTAAAAATTTAAAATACTATTAAAATAATTCTTCTGATGTCATTTTAAATTTTTAAAAAATTAATTTGATATTATATATTTTTAAAACATTATTTAAATATTATTATAAATTTTTAAATAATTAATTTAATATCACATATTTTTAAAAAATTAAATTAATATAAAAAATGATGAAAATAATAATTTAATAATAAAAAAAATCTATATAAACTTTATCGATCGAATTAATAAATAATTAATATATTATTATTTTATATTAAATAATTACATAAATTTTGTAACTAGAATTCCACACACAACACATTGAATAAAAATTAAATTCTAAAATCATACTCGTTAAAGTTTATTTTCTTTATATTTTTAAGTACAAAATTTATGTTGAGCCTTGCCTCAGTACATACTTCCAGGCATTGCACAGGAAAAGGGGAGGGATTCCTAGCTATATTTTTATTTCGGCATTCACATAGCAAAAGCTTGTGCAATTACAAGAGCAATGAATTTTGCGGGTGCAGGTTCAAATGCTTGGCTTTTATGGAAGTTTGCATCTGCGTACACGAGAGATGGGCACCAGAGCTGCTATGGGAAATAGAGATTGGGATTTCCGGCGAACGATCTATTGCCGAAGACGACGAATTGGCCGCTGGTGGGAATTCTACCGAAGAAGTGTTTGTTGGAGAGATCATGGGCCGTGAGGCTCGTCATGGCTCCAAATTCATCTAGAATATGACCCGAGAGATGGTTCCCGGAGAGCTTGAGCATGCTCAGATCCTTCAAATACTTGATCCCCTTTGGAATTTCGCCAACGAGCCCGTTACGGCTCAAATCGATGGACATGAACGAAGTACAACGAGAAATCGAGTTTGGAATTGGACCGATGACGTTGTTGTCGCTTATGTTAATCTTTGTCAACCTGGGCAAATCGAATACTTCCTCTGGAATCTCACCGTCGAAATGGTTCATGTCAAGAAGCAGGGTTGCAAATTTTTTAGATTTCCAGTCGCTGGTGGAATTTTACCACTGAACGAATTGCTCCATAGTGTAAGAATTCTGAGTGAATCAGCGGCAATCTCTGATGGTAACTCTCCGGAGAAGTTATTGTTGCTGAGTTCGATTATAGTCACCCAAGGCAACATGAAAATCTCTGGTGGAATTGACCCATTTAGCAAGTTGTTCGCAATTCGAACCTTCTTCAGGGACTTACAGTCACCAAGCTCTATAGGAATCGGGCCGGAGAAGGAGTTATCCATCAAAATCATCGTTTGCAACTTCCTACCTGTTCCGTATGGTTTTTTGGATCCTGGTGGGCCTTCCCCCACGGACCCAGTTTCTGAGCCAAACACGAGTGGCTCATCCCTTCGCATGTCCTATCTCACCCCCCAAGACCTAGTCAATTTGTACTTAATGTGCACGTCCCTCGACTAACTGCTACGGTTTCTAAAATGGGAGACAACTCTGATCCTCACTTCTCCCACGATCAAAAGAGGGATGATTATCGGAGCTAATTATTTAAAGGGAAAATTTTGCTGGGAAAAGGTATGCAATCTAAATCCTGTCACCTAATCATTTAGGCATTAGAGTGTCCTTATAGGTGCACCTACCTCAGAATCAACTTGGAACGGTCTCAGAAGCCCCTAAGAGCAGTAGTAACTTTGTCACCACTAGTTCATCTTCTGCATTGCATAGGCAGCCTTTGTCGCCGACGTGAACATTGGTATCGTCTGTGGAAACTAGGTAAAACTTTTTCCCTTGCATTTAATCTAACTCATTCATTTAGAAATCAAACGCAGAATGGAAGGAGCGGATCCCTCCACGAATCCTCAACAAGCACCTTATGCATCCAGTAGCGAAGAGTTCATAATAGAAATCCGACAACTTAAGGAACAGATTGAGGAACTCAAGAGGAATAAGTCATAGTTAACTCAGAAGAAGGTAGTAGACAATGAATCACCCTCTGAACCCCAGGACAACTGGCGTCAAACAATCACCCCCAAGGGAGAAGTAGAGAAAATCTCCCGCTCAGCTCCTGAAGTGCTTGAAGAACCCATGCTGGGGAAGTTGGCCGAGCATCCTTTCACTGACATGATCATGAAAACCCCTTATCCTAAAGACTTTCAGGCTCCAGCGTCATTGAAGTCGTATGATGGAACCACCGATCCTCGGAGCCACTTGAGGACATTTAGAATCACCATGCTGAGGATGGAGTGCACAGACTCGGCCAAATGCCGCATCTTTCCAGGGACTCTGAAGAATACAGTTGCTCTTTGGTTTGACGCTGTTCCTCCTAACTCGATTTCTAGCTTTTACAAGCTCTTGGCCAAGTTCTTGGCCCACTTCTCGACGAGCCAAGATCAAGACAGGACCTCGAAAAGCCTCTTCAACTTCAGGCAGGGGCGAAACGAGACCCTCAAGCAATACATGACTCGTTTCAACTGGGAGGCCCTACAAATTAAAGATCTCAACTTCGCAGTCTCGTTGCAAGCCATCCGAGCAGGACTCCGCCGTAGCGCCTTTGTGGCTTCACTGATCAAAAAGTCGGCCAAACACATCGACGAGCTTAGGGCCCGAGCTGTACGGTACATTGAAATCAAATAAGCATTCCAATCCATAGAAGAGGATAGCCTCACACCCGACGACATATGGAAGTCGTCCAGCTCACGTCGCTAGAGAAGGTCGGAAGAAAGAAAGACAGGTCGGCAGCCCAGATTTAGCAGCTATACCCCTCTAACCACCACCCGGGATAAAATCCTCCATGAGATTCACAATACAGATTTAATCAAGCTTCCACCTCAGAAAGAGTTCTTCAATCCAAACCTGGATTGGTCAAAACGATGCCAATATCATCGCTATTATAGCCACATTATAGAAGAATGCATCCAATTCAAAGATGTCATAGAGGAGCTCATCCGCAATGGCAAGTTACAAAAGTATGTGGACCTTTCCCGAGATCATCGGAATATATCTCAAACCTCCAAATAAAGAAGCCGCAGCCCCAGACGCTCAGACCGCAGAAGACGCCGCGATCAATCCCCTACCAGAGACTCCCTAAAGGAGGAACTCCTCAAAAGGGTAATCAACTCTATCTCAGGAGGTTTTGCTGTACGAGAATCGAGTTCAGCCGGGAAGAAAATCATTCGAGCAGTTATGGCGGTCTTCAAGTCAACTAATCGGGAACCGACTAGAAGCAACACCAAAACCCTATCACCTTCTTCGAAGATGACTTTTGCTGTCAGGACAGAAACAGGGACGATCCAATGGTAATCTCCACGATAGTCTCAAATTTCTTGGTAAAAAATATACTCGTGGATTAAGGAAGCTCGGAGGACATCCTGTATCTAGGGACGTTCAGGTAGCTCAACATTCTTGAAGCTGAGATACAACTATTCTCAAGAAGCCTGATCAGTTTCTCAGGTGACCAAGTGGAAACCAAAGGCTACATAGACTTATACTCCACCTTCGGCTAGCACCCCGTGACCAAAACAATCAAGGTATGATTCTTGGTTGTAGACTGTTTTTCCTCTTCTAATGTTATCTTGGGCAGGCCCTCCTTGAACAAGCTGGGGGCCATAGTGTCAACTCCGCATCTGGCAATGAAGTTTCCCATCACGGAGCAAAACGTAGGAGTTGTTCACGCAGACCAACTCGAAGCTAGGCAGTGCTACCAAGCTAGTATGAGGTCGAAAGTAGGCAATCCAACGCCTCCAGTCCCATTTCCCATAAGAACCAGTAGCTCCCACAGAGCCAACATGGCCGAATTTGACCTCAGGCAGAACATACAAGACCTTAGGTTGCAGCCATTCAGTAAATTCTAACTAGTTTAGCTCGGTCCCTTATCTAAGCAAACCACTCGAATTAGAGTGCAACTACCGCAAGAAGTGAAGCAACAAGTCAGGGATTTCCTGCACAGCAACACCGACCTCTTCGATTGGATAGTCGCAGATATGCCAGGTATAGATCCCGACTTCCATTGTCACCAATTAACAATCAAGCCGGGAGCAAAGCCAGTATCCCAGAAGAAGAGAAAGATGGGTCAAGAGAGAAAAGAAGTGGTGCAAAAAGAAGTAAAAGAAATGTTAGAAGCCGAGTTCATATGGGAAATCAAATACACTACGTGGTTGTCCAACGTGGTCATGGTGAAAAAGCCTAACGACAAATGGAGAATGTGTGTCGATTTCATCGATCTCAACAAAGTCTGCCCCAAAGATACATATCCGTTCCCCAGCATCGACCACCTTGTTGATGAGGCTTCTGGGTATGGGTGCTTGAGCTTTATGGGCACCTACTTCGAATATAACTAGATCCAGAGGAATCTAGCAGACGAAGACAAGATAGCTTTTATCACTAAACAGTCCAATTACTGCTACTGAGTTATGCCTTTCGACTTAAAGAATGCAGGAGCCAGTTACCAAAGGTTAATGGACAAGGTATTTTTGGAGCAAATCGAGAGGAACATCAAAGTCTATGTAAATGATATGGTCGTTAAGTAAAAGACCCTCGAAGATCACTGCTCCAACTTTGTTGAAATC
The DNA here is from genome assembly GCA_019955255.1 of Castanospermum australe. Taxonomy (NCBI): domain Eukaryota; kingdom Viridiplantae; phylum Streptophyta; class Magnoliopsida; order Fabales; family Fabaceae; genus Castanospermum; species Castanospermum australe. The sequence continues at coordinate 542,264 of NSJW01000961.1, forward strand.
TTTGCTCAACTCCGCAAGCACAACATGTGTCTCAACCCGAACAAGTGCGCTTTCAGGGTCCAAGCCGGAAAGTTCCTCAGTTTCCTCATAACAAAGAGAGGCATAGCAGCAAATCCAGAGAAGATACGGGCTATAATCGAGATGAAGACACTAACCTCGGTAAAGGATGTATAGCGACTGGCCAGCCGAGTCGCAACGCTGTCCCCATTCCTATCCAAATCAATTCCCTTCTTTAAGTGCCTTAGGAATGTAGACAGGCTCGAGTGGACTCTCAAATGCGAGGAGGCATTCCAACAACTAAGACCTTCCTCATGACCTCGCCCATTTTGACCAAACTAGAGGTCGGCGACACTCTACTCCTGTATTTGTTGGTAAGCCACGAGGCCGTTAGTTCTGTGCTCGTCACAGAAGAAGATGGGTCATAAAGGCCCATATACTTGGTCAGTAAGATCTACAAGGAGCAGAACTCGGATACCAACGGCTAGAAAAAGTAGCATTTGTGCTTCTCTCCCCGGCTCAACAGCTCCGATCATACTTCCAGAGCTATCTAATAGTCGTTAAAACTAATCAATCAATCTGACAAGTGCTGAGGAAGTCGAAACTGGCAGGATGAATGATAGCATGGTCCATTGAGCTTAGTGAGTTTGGCCTATAATATAAGCCGTGGGGACCCATCAAGTCACAAGTCCTCGCTAATTTCATACTCAATCTAACCAAAAAAGCCCTTGAATAAAGCCCGAAAAGTATGTGGAAGCTTTATGTTGATAGGGCATCCAATCTCAAAGGAAGCAGAGCAGGAGTGATTCTAGAAGGCTCCAATAACCTGGTTATTGAACAATCTTTGAGATTCAATTTCAAAGCCTCAAACAACCAGGCCAAATACGAAGCCCTCATTGTTGGCCTTGAGCTGGCCAAAGAAATGAGAGCCACAGAAGTGAAGGCTCTCAACAACTCTCAGGCAGTAACAAGCCAAATCATAGGGACTATCAAGCTAAGGACCCGATGTTGGCCCAATACTTAAAAAAGGTTAAGAACCTCGCCACAGCATTCAACAAGTTCGAATGCAAACACATATCCCGTGATCAAAATTTCAAGGCCGACCTTCTCTCCAAGCCAGCAAGTACAAAGAACTCCGTCAACAACAGGTTGGTGATATAGGAAACTCTCAAGAAGCCAAGCATCGAGTAACAAGCTATAATGATGATAGAGGAGCAAAACTTGTGGATCCGGCCGATTACCGACTTTCTCAAGCATGGTACTCTCCCGTCAACTGAGTCAGAGGCCAAGAAAGTGCAGAAATCGGTAAGTTGGTACGTCATGATCAACGACCAACTCTATAAAAGAAGATTTTCAACGGCCCTACTAAAGTGCATCACATTGGAACATTTCGAGTACGTCATGACTGAGGTCCATGAAAGAGTTTGTGGGAATCATGTCGATAACAGATCACTAGCCGCGAAGATTTTAAGGGCAGGCTATTATTGGCCAACCATGAAAGCAGATTGCTCTAAGCACGTCCGAAAGCGTGACAAGTGCCAGAGGTTCACCAACCTTCACCTAGCCCCTCCTACAAAGCTCTATACCTCGAAGACACCCTAGCCATTCTGCAGATAGGGAATGGACCTTTTCAGACCCTTTCCCCCAACTATAGGCCAGCGAAAGTTTTTAATTGTAGCCATCGATTACTTCACCAAGTGGATCGAAGCTAAGCCCCTGGCTTGCATCACTGCAAAAAAGGTCAAGAAATTCTTTTGGAAAAATATTGTGTGTAGATTCGAGCTCTTCTATGCTCTGGTCACCTACAATGGAACCTAATTCGCAAACAAACGATTCAGGAAATTCTGCAAGTCAAGCATAGCTTCACCTCGGTTGAACATCCTCAGTCAAATGGGCAAGCTGAAGAGACAAACAAGGTTGTTCTAAATGATTTGAAGAAAAGACTTGATCGCGCTAAAGGAACATGGGCCGAATAGCTCCCCAGCATCCTATGGGCCTATACATGACCCCTCGAATAGCTCCCCTGTTACACCTTTCAAACTGACATTTGGGGCGGAAGCGATGATTCTTATTGAAGTCAGAAAGATAAGCTGGAGGAGAGCCTAGTTCTAAGAAGACTACAATGATTAAGACCGAGAAGCCGAGCTAGATATCCTTAAATAAGAAAGAGAAATGGCCTATATAAGTGAACTTGCAGCCAAGCAAAGAGCGGCCCGGCGCTATAACTCCAAGGTCGTCCCATGACACTTCCATGTAGGGGATTTGGTACTCAAAAGGGCCAACATAGGTAGGAGGAACAGTCAAGATGGAAAGCTCACAGCGAATTAGGAAGGTCCTTACCAAGTCACCGTCGAGGTTGGAAAAAGTGCATACAAGATAGAATAACTCAATGGGAAGCCCATTCCGAGAACGTGGAACACGGTTAACCTGCACAAACATTATAGCTGAAGCTCCAAGAGGTCGTAGTACTTGTTCAGGATGTTTCAGTTCTTTTCCATTATCGTTTCATATAACTAGCATGTACAAATGCTATGTACTATTTTCTCTTACTTAAGGTTTTTTCCTTGAGATTTTTCTTAAGTAATGTTTTTAACGAGGCATAGCTCAGCAATAAAAAAGAAACTTTCACTCATGAGATGTCTCTTTTTCTTGTTAATCTAATAAGCTTATTGTATAGACAAAGCAGACCCTGAGGTCGAATTACGTCCCTTGCGGCTTAACAAATTTTTACAAGTTATCATCAGACCTTGAGGTTGAGTTACATTCCTCGCGGCTTAACAAATATTTACAGGTTATCATTGAGTTCCCGAGGTCGAGTTACCTCTCTCGTTGTTTAACAAATTATCATTGGTTTACCGAGATCGAGTTACCTCCCTTACGGCTTAACAAATCTTTACAAGTTGTCATCGGATTGCTGAGGCCGAGTTACCTCTCTCATGGTTAACAAATTATCTTTGGTTCCCCGAGGTTGAGTTATCCCCCTTACGGATTAACAAATTTTTACAAGTTACCATCGATCCCCCGAGGTCGAGTTACCTCCCTTATGGATCAACAAATTTTTGCAAGTTACATCGGTCCCCCAGGTCGAGTTACTTACCTCGCAATTTAACAAATTTTTACAAAATTATCATATTCTTCGAGGTCGAGTAACCCCCCTCCCCGACTTACCAATTTCTCACAAAACATCAATTTTCCGAGATCGAGCTACTTCTCTCGCGAACCAAATAAAGATTTAACACACAAACATCAAAACAACAATAAAAATTTCAACCATAAAATGAAAAACCACCACTGCTCGGTGCAACAACCGAGACTTGTCCAATGAACGTAATGAGAAAGCAAAATTGATACAAACGACAAGACAAAAAAGGTACTACTAAAACAAAAATGGCAAATAATCCTACAACTACAAGGCATCATTTTTCAATGCGGCCTCCTCAGCATCCTCTTCAGGGGGATCCATCAGCTACCCATCCACTACCCATCCACTACCTCCTTGAAGGTGTCCATGTTTGGCAAGTAGCTGTGGTCGACGTCGGGGTAGAAGAGAACAAATTGGACTTTCACGTTTTCAAAGGACGTCTCCGCCTGCTCCCTGACCTTGGCCTTCATCTCGTCCATCTGCTTCTCTCAAGCCAGCTTCGAGGATTCCAATGTATCCCTCTCGGTGGCTAGGGATTCCTGCAACGATCCGACCTCAGTCTTCAAACGGGCGACCTCGTTCTTGGAGGACCGCAGCTTCTCCTCCTATTACAACTTATTTGTTAAAAAATTATCATGTTATTAATTTAATACTGTATTTTTTTTTAAATGAATGAGCCACTTTCATTTATACGAGATTCTCAAACTCGTAAAATAATTGCAAATTGAAAAAAAAGTGAGACGGAAACTATCAAATGAATGTAAGACATACATTGGGGCAACAAATTTGCAAAAAAGCCCACCAAAACATATCTATTCACTTGTGATGAAATAATTCTACTAGTGATTGATTATAAATAATCTTTCATCAATGGGCATAAAAAGTGATTAAGAACAAGTTTTAGCAAATACGAAATTACAAGCATCAATGAGGGTGTGTTTGGATATGCATTTTAAAGACTCAAACGTACTTTTATTCATTTTTTATCTTATTTATTTTAATATATGTATTATTTTTCAAACGTAATTTTAACTTTAAAAGTTCGTTGATTTGAAGTAATTATTTTTTATTTTTAAATTTTTAAATATAATTTTTTATCAAATATAAATTACTTTTATTAAATTTTATTTTTAACTAAAATTAAGTTTATAAAATTAAATTTATTTAAAATTAAATTAATAAATTACACATTAATTAGTAAAGTTGACCTGAACAATTTATATGGAGAAGTTAAATCATTCCTGCTGAAGTTTTAGAAAATGGAAATCGCTAAATCAGCGGGCAGATCCAGCACATACTGCATGCCCTTCAAGATATGGCACTCGAATTTGTCGTCTTGTTTCATTCCCGTGCGGTCTTATTGTCTCTGTTCACCTTAGCTGGCCATGCCCTGTCCCGGGGTGACATCCCTATGAGTCATGACTAGATCGAAATTTATTCGGTTGAAACTTCATAGCGCGTCGCACGAACTAACTGAATTCGAATAGATTAGAACCGCAATACAGCAATGCGTTATCAGCTGGCGCCTCAACCAGTCAACCTCACTCCACTCCCCACTTTAATTTTGACTTCCACGTTACGCTCTCTCTCTTCTATTAGGGCACTTTCCCTACACCTTCGTTCTCTACTATCTTCCAATTCCCTCCCTCCCCCCGATATATACCTACTACCACATCCCTCTTCTCCACCACCTTACCTCGCTGCATTTCACTTCTTCTTAGTTCTTCCACTGTTTTGCTTTAACTTCTCTATTAAACATACAAATGGCCTCTCTTGCATCCTCAAGTTTTCTTTTGAACCTGTTCCTCGCTATTTCTCTGCTCCATTTGAGCTCAGCAGCGAGGAGACTTGCTGAGTCGGACCAGCAGCTGCAGTTCCAGTACCACAAAGGCCCTCTCCTCACTGGCAAAATCTCTGTCAATCTCATCTGGTACGGCAAATTCAAGCCTTCCCAGCGAGCCATCATCTCCGACTTCATCACTTCCCTTTCCTCTTCCAAACCCACCACCGCCACCACCGCAGGCCCAACCCTCCGTTGCCGCGTGGTGGAAAGCCACCGAGAAATACTACCACCTCGCCAACTCCAACAAGTCACCAAAGCACGCCCTTACCCTCACTCTGGGTGCCCAAGTCTTGGACGAGAACTACTCTCTCGGCAAATCACTCACCGCTAACCAAATCGTGAAGCTGGCATCCAAGGGTGCCCAGAAAGACGCCATCAACGTGGTCCTCACAGCCGCGGATGTCGTCGTCGATGGGTTCTGCTCCAGTAAGTGTGGGACTCACGGTTCGTCGGTGGGTGCTCTCATCAATGGCAAGAGCCACAAGTTCACTTACATCTGGGTGGGTAACTCTGAGACTCAGTGCCCGGGTCAATGCGCGTGGCCCTTTCCACCAGCCCATTTACGGTCCCCAGAACCCGCCTCTGGTTGCGCCCAACAACGATGTGGGTCTCGACGGCATGGTCATCAACGTGGCTAGTCTGTTGGCTGGGACTGCGACCAACCCGTTCGGGAATGGCTACTTCCAAGGACCCAAAGAGGCGCCTCTGGAGGCTGCATCGGCGTGCACCGGGGTGTATGGCAAGGGAGCTTACCCAGGGTACGCTGGGGACCTCTTGGTGGACCTAACAACTGGCGCTAGCTACAACGCAAATGGCATCCATGGCAGGAAATATTTGTTACCGGCACTGGTTGACCCAACCGACCTCAGCTTGTTCTACGCTAGCATGAACGTGAAAAAAGTGCTCCGTGCATCCATCCACACGCCCGTATAAAAATTCAACTTTGTGTTTAGTTGTTAGGCAATGAGAGATTCTTTGATTTGTTCATTGTTTTGTTATACGCTTGAATAAAATTATAAATGATATTGACTTCATGTTCTTTCTTATTCTCCTCACTTTAATCTATACGCGCAACACAGAGATGGTCCCCGTATATATGACATATCTGGCTGAGGCTGATCTCCTGAGATTACTCATTGTTTGTCAACAATATCATATATTGAACTAAAACTTATTATTATAACCAAAAAGGTGAAACAGAACAACTTTTTCTATATATCTCCGTCACTCTAATTATTCATCGCAAACGAGAAATATTAATATAGGCTTCTATTTAGCGAAAAAATATTTAGGTAGGCATCTATTTTACTGTAGACACGTATTATTAATTTTTAAAAAAGTAATGTATATTTATAATATAATTTATTATATTTTTTATATATATTAATTATTAGATAGAATATTTAAGGTAAGTAATATTTATTTAAAAATTTTTCTATTACAAACTCTGACAGTCCATCTCTCAGTTTTCTTAATATTGACGCATTTTCTGCTAAAGGAATTAACTATATGTTAATCACAAATATATAAAACAATTGTAACTTTGAATAACTTTAACCCACGTTAAGGGTATTTATATTTTATAATCGAATTCAACAATGAAAAAAAAAAAGAAAAGTTCGAATAAACATGTAAAAAAATTAGAGTAAAACTAATTTATTTTTCTTAAAAACCTAACTGATTTAGTCAGTTTATTTATTTTTATTTATAAAACTAACCAAATCAAACTAAGTTCATATAATTGATTATATATTTAATTTTTATAATTTACATAGTTTATTTTTCTATAAAAATATTTTGGAAAATTTGTTGATTGCATCTATTTGATGATGTTTTCTTTAAAATTTTAAGACTATTTTGTTATTAATTAGGCCATAAAAAACTCAAATTGAATGTGAATTTTTACTATAAAATAATTGTTTAATAAAAAATCAATTAGACCAAATCAAACCCAACATATTGGAATGATTTGATTTGGTTATAAGTTCTAATGACTTTTTTTAAAAAAATTGAATCAATCTAAATCATAAACACACTTATTGATAGAGGATTAGAGTATTTGTGTTCGGGAGATTAAAACCTAAAAGTAAAAAAATTAAATTTTTAAAAATTCATGTAAATGGGTTCAATTTAAATAAAATATTTGAATGATTTTAATGTTAAAATATTTTAAAAATTCAAATAAAATACTTAAACTTTTATTACATTTAAGCAAAATGTAAACACATGCTTTTAAGCAAGAATTTTCTTTTTTGATAAACTTTTTTAAGTAAGAATTAAATTTTGATTTAGAAGTTTTTATACTATTATTTAATTTAAGTGATAATATATTAATAAAAATGTTTACTTTTTTAATTTATCATTATATAATCAAATTTATTTAATAATTTAACAACAAATGATGAGATGATATCAAAGTGCAATCCTTCAATTAATTTGTTTAAAAGGAGAAAAGGATGCATAATTGTACAACGACACTGCCCTTGTTCATTATATTTACACCTCTTCTTTATTGTTTTTGATTAAGCAGATTGAGAGAGAAGAGGAAAAAGACAAGAGCGCTGAGTCACGGATAAAAATTTGGCACATGATGTAGAGGGAAAGTATTAAATACTGATTCACAAACACTCCATTTCTAATTTACAAATAGAAGGAACCAAATCCGTGACAGCAACTCAACTGGGTCAGTTGTCCATAGAATCATGTACCGCCCAATTCCACACGCAAAGAGGCACGGTGTAATACTTGGACGACGACAGCGCCGAGGCTCGGTACCCCAACTCATGAACAGTGCGTCACAGTCACTCATCCTTGTTCAGTACTCCACTGTTCGCCATCCATTCATCAGAGTTAACCACACCTTTCCGACCTTCTCTTTGGATTCAACCTGGGCAATGGCAGAGTTGGCTTTCTCTCCCAGAGTCGCAAACTCCAGCTCCAGGAAACAGATGATGCTAGAGACTTGCCACAATATCTAGTCTGAAAACGCACCAACAAATCCAAAGAAAATAAAATGGTGTTAAACCATACCTCAATTGATGTAGTTCCAGCCAACGAAATAGGCTTTGGTCGCCACACCGCGCAAACTTTTCCAAGTCGGCTCGTCAAGACATGTAACTATCCATAAAGCGGTCACTCAAAAACCGCCTGTCCCACAATGAAGCAATCGGCCCCTCAGAAGGTGGATTGAAGTCTTGCAGGAGATTCAATGCACTCCCCGAGGTATCGACATCCGATCTCACGAGGTGACCATTGGGCCCAGACACCCTCTGAGTTAAGTCGTTAAGTGACTGCTCTTGAGTCAGGCCTTGGCTACTTGATTTGGCATGGACCTCAGCCTCAGGATTCCCTACTTGAGTATGCCTCCTCTTTTGACTGTCCAAATGAACCTCATCCTCCGCATTAGCCGCACTCTTCGACCTGGGCAGCATCGCTTGACGGTCGCCTTCTTCGCCTGCAAATGCTTCTTTAGCACGGATAGAGGAACTTTGGGTGCCATTTTATTTGCAAAACAAAGAAATAATTAACATCAGGCCAACTATAATGCAAATAGGGAGGCCAAATTAGACACACTCAGATATCCCTCAAACTCAATACCATCCCAATTTAGTAGCTCAGCACACTTAATTAGGGGATAACTCTGCAACGCGTCAATCTTGATATGATGCTCCTTTGAATTCCCTGATAGGGTATCGGCCGAAATCCACTCGGTGGCCTAGTCCAGTAGAGGGGAAACAACTTATCTTTCCATTTGTCCTCCCAGAAGGGATCCTGGCTGGTAGAAGAGTGCACGTGGAAGCCTTAAAATCCTTATAGGATTGCTCAAAGGCAATCGGTATCTTCCTCCCCAGCTTGTCGTGAAGAGAGACCCAACCAATGTTCCCCAACTTAATGCCCTTAGAGTTGAAAAAATAAATGAAGAGTAAAGTAGTGGGCTAGATACCCTGATGTCGACACAAAATCTCAAAACATCAAATAAAAGCCCAACTGTTGGGGTGCAAGTGGGTAGGAGCCACCTCCAGTAATTTTAGCACAATGGCCTCAAACTTGGTGAATGAAAGTTTGATCCCGAGACAAGTAAAAAATGTCTTGTACATATAAAAGAAATCTGGGCCACTATCAGACTTGGCCATACATACCCATTCCTCCTTGAAGCAAGGCAAGAAGATGATACAATCAACATAGTACCCATATCGGGTTATGTGGACATTGTTTTCAAGTACGACGATGTCCATGCCATCAGAATAAACAGATTCTATGCTCAACACTTCTATGTCAACCTACGAATAATCCTTAACTTCGGGTTCGGCGTCTCCTACAGGGCTCATTCTTGAAACTGCAAAACTCATATTCCTAGCATGGATGTCATTCGCCGAAGCCAACGTCGATTGCCTAGCTTCCTTGCCAACTGCCCGCCCAGTAAGAGTGGGAATGGAGACCGAGATGGAGAAAGCGGGGACACTATCGAAAGCCAAGTTGGAACTCTCCCTTGTAGAACTTGACTCCTTCACTTCCATCCTCCTTGGCGTTGTAGGGTTCAGAGGTAGCCAAGACACCATGGCTCGTTAAAACCGTAACTGAGACCTAATCTCCGCCGAAGAAACCTCGGGTTAGCTTTTCAGCGCGCTAACCTCTTTCACGAACTCTACGAAAGCCGTCCTCTCGCTTCTAACGCTACCAGTCCCCTCTCTGTTGCTATCACTCTCTCCAAACTCGCTGCTCATATCAATCCAAGGAAAAATTCCCAAACAAACAAACGAAAAAAACAGATAAAAAAGAATTAAGAAAGGGATGACCTTGCGGCTAGACTGAACGAATCTCAATATCCTCACTAAACCTGCAGGTGACGAGCACAAGAAGAAGAGAAACTTAGGAAAAGAAGAAAGGGCAAGCGTGAGGAAAAAATGGAGCTAGAACTCCTTATATAAACATTTCAAATGAACGTTCAAGATTGAAGGGGCAGATCCAACTGACAACATTGAAAAGCAATCATGATGCCCGTTCATTTTCGCGCAGTTACCAAGATTGGTAATTGACAGGAGATACCTGGAACCACCACGTGGATAGGCCACACCGAGGGAGTCTAGTCCAGATTAGATAAACAGAGGTAGACCTCTCCAAGCCCGTTCTATTTGGAATGCCCCTCAACTCAGTTCGGAACCCACCTACTTTGAAAAACCATATGAAGATACCCCAAGAAGCACCCCAACCCGAAAATCACCTACCAATGCATAACTCTTTAACTCGCAATTCAGCCACTCCATGACTGACTTCCTAGCTTAGGGCAGTGTTCCATACGATTCCCCGGACCCTGATGGGCCTCCTCCCTTGGACCCAGTTCCCAAGCCCAACACAAGTGGCCCATCCTTGGCATGTCCCAGCTCACCCCGCCAAGACCTAGTCAATTCGTGCTTAACGTGCACGCCCCTCAACCAATAGCTACAGTTTGTAAGGGGGGAGACAACTCCGATCTTCACTTCCCCACTCCCCCTACAATCAAAAGGGGAGATGATTATTGAGCCACTTATTTAAAGAGGGAACTTCGCTAGGGAAAAGTATGCAATCTAACTCATTCACGCACTTACCACTCTACTTTGTCACCTACTCATTTAGGCATCGGAGTGTTCTTACAGGTGTACCCATATCAGATCAACTCGGAACGAGCTCAGTAGCCCCTTAGAGCAGCAGCAACTTTGTCACCACTGGTTCATCTTTTGCGTTTGCATAGGCAGCCTTCGCCGCCGACATGAACACCACCTTTGCATAAATTTCGAGGAATCAACCTGGTGAGTTGGTTTTTGGAGACGTCCAGCAGCTCGAGTTTCCCATTTCGACCAGGATTTTCTGGCAAGTGGAGCGTTAAGTTGTTGTCCCAAACATGAAGTACGTTGAGATTACGAAGGTCACCAATGAAAGGTGGGATGGGGCTTTGAAGTTTGTTCTGGAAGAGATTGATAAACGTGAGGTGTTCGAGCTTGGAGAAACTTTCTAGAATCTCTCTAGTGAGCCCGTTAATCGAGAGATCCAATGTTTTGAGGTTAACCAAACCAGAGAGCTTGGGTGGAATGCTGCCAGTGAGATTATTGATTTGCAGAAACAAAGTGTGCAAGTTTTTCAAAGAGCTCAAGCTCACAGGGATCTTCCCGGAAAGGTTATAGCTAGCCATGTCAAGCACTTGGAGCGATGTTATTGAACCCAACTCTGGTGGCATACCTCTTTCGAAACAATTATAGTACCCGACGTACAATTCTTTGAGATTTTTCAACCTTTCCAAACTCGCCAGGATCTTGCCAATTAAATTGTTTGTGCTTAAGGCTAAGTACTCCAAGCTCTGAATTTCAGCATAACTCTCAAGTATATGGCCAAAAAAGTAGTTGCCAGCGAGCTGAAGGAACTTGAGTTACTGCAGCTGCACGATTTCCTCAGGGAGAGATCCTGTGAAGTTGTTGTCATTGGCATCAAGAACCTCGAGTTGTGTCATGCCGAGAGTGATTTCTCCAGGGAAATGGCCCGTGAAAGCGTTGTGGGTGATGTTGAAGAGCCTGAGAGAAGTGAGGTTCGACAGTTCCCTCAGAAGCTGGCCAATGAGATTGCACAGGGCGATGGTGAGGTGGACGAGCTTGTCCAAGCATCCAATCTCTGGTTGAATGAAGCCGAACAGGGGAATAAAGGAAACATTAGTCACCAGGTACTCTTGGTCACACGTTACCTCGGAAAAGGAACAGGTGCAGACGGAGAGTCAGAGGAGGTGTTGTTCCAGTCCTCCAGTGCAGAACCTGTAGCCTCCGGTCCCTTCATGGCACTCTTGAGCTTTAGCAGTGCATCCAGGTCACTGTACGCACAACAAAATGTTAAGTATAGCCCCATAATTGAAAAGTACAAGACATTATACCACACAGCTTTAACTATTCTCATCTTCTTGTTTCTTCTTGCTGTTGATCAAATAGGTTTTTGCCTTTTTGAAGAAAAATTGCAGTAGTTTGAAGCTGTATATATAGTGTTTGTTCATGCATGGCTTTCGTGACTGTTAAGGAGAATCGGAACAATAGCTTCCTATCCCAGAATCAAAATGAAATGAATAATGGAGGTGCAACATTCAAAAATGAGATAATGTATTTTTCATTCCGTTGACCCATGGAACGACCGAACGAGATGAGTATATTATATGGCAGAGAATTGAGTGCAGAGATCTTTATTGTTGCCATTAGCGTTGTATGTGTAACTTATACATTATACCCTGAGCTATTTGTTGCCATTGGTAACACACAGCACAAACTGACGATTAGGTTAAGTCCATTTGTAGACTTTGCTCTAAATTAACAGAAGTTGTTTTAAGTAGGTACCAAGAAAAAGGCAAAGCATGTTGACCCAAAAAAAAAAAAAAGGCAAAGCATTTATTCTTGCAAGTTTTTTGAACTATCATCCACTAGGTAGCAGAACATATTCGTGTTCTGCATTTAATTAAATATATCCTGCGTCGAGATAATTTTACCGTCCTTTTTTTTTGTCCATGAGTGGTTTGGAACCTAACCATAAGTCAATAACATTCCATGTTAATTCTTACTTTATTATCTTTTGGTATGACTACGTGTTGTTAATTGGTAGCTCGCCCCAACGTACGAACAGAACTCAAGTAGAGTAAAGACTACATTCTCACGGATGTAAGATAGTTACTGATGCTGTTTATCGAACAAATGTTCCACAGATACTCTGAATTTTCTTTGTGTAGAACCCAGTTTGAGAGCATGCATCATCAGAAGAAGCAGTGCCTTACAAAATTATGCAAACTGGAAATTTCTTGCGTGTAACTGGTACCGTGGTTACCATCATCACGGAGTTTTCCACTGAAGCTCAATTTGAATGCGGCCATTTCTTGAGTCAATAAGATGATATTTCTCGTTGATTCTTTTGTTGGTAACAACGTCAGATAGACTTATATCCACATAACCCAGAGTTTCCTGATTGGAAGAAGACAGGGTAGACAACCATAAATTATTATTCTCATTGAAGTGAAGGTAAATATGTAAAATGACAAGAAAAGTGGAAAAATTGGATGTAGTATCACGATGAGACAAAAACCATGGATCTAGTTTCATATTGTAGAAAGTCTATTTTCTAAGAAATTTTTGAGTAAGCATTGCTTACCTTAAGCACTTCATTTAACGGTTGACGTGTTTTCAACTTTTTAAAAAATAGTGTACATTTATAAAATGACCTATATATGTTAATTATTAAATAGAGCGCCTAAGGTAAGCAATGGCTATCTAAGAATTTTTCCTTTTCTAATGAGTTGGGTGTAAGTACAAGATATATCATTTTGAGATGATAGTGCATTACCTTAGGATGCAGCAGGCCCAGTTTTGAGGAGGCACTCTGCACTTCAACATACAGCCTCTCGTTGGTGGGGGGTTCCTCCAGCATAAACTCAAACGCTTCTCCCCATCTTGGATCTCTGTTTTTCTTAACATGCTGTATAGTTACCGAGAGCAGTAGTCAAATTTCACTAAAAGGTCTAGCCATGTTTAAATTCTTAAAACGACAGATGCAGCAATCCTTTTATTGCTGCAGCCAACTGTCAGTGGAGAGGTTGTCACAATATTGAGTGATCATAGTAATTGCTTTTAATAAGAAGATAAAGTTTAACAACTAACTCGTGGGTGCTCGTTATCTACAAGGCAAATATATATGTGAACAGGGACTCAACTCTGGGGCGATATGATTCTGGACATGGAGATGTGACAGAGGATTTGAATCAATGTGAAAAAATGGTGGCATTGGTGAGGCTGATGGTCAGGTTCCTTCCAGGTCTTGGATTTTGGACTCAACCATCAATTGAAGGTTTATGATTTTAATAACAACAGCTATAAGCCCGATCCCAGTAAATACATTCTATAAAAAAACCAAATATATAGTAAAACAATTTAGATCAAGGCCTTTTATAATAGTTTCTCCTAGAGTTTTTTAGGTCTTCCTCTATCCCTTTTAATTAAATTATCTTCCATTTGATTCATTTTTTCTCACTAGAGCCTATATTGGTCTTCTTCTCATATAACCAAACCATCTTAGGCGAATTCCTTTATAGGTGATACTCAAACTTTTTCCCAGATATATTCATGCTTAATCTTATCTTTTCTTGTTTGTCTTGTCACCTAAGCATTCTCATCTTTACTGCACTTATTTTTTCTTTGCTCTTGTTGGCACTTCGTTGTGTTGCTAATCTTGTAACTGTCCATTATTGTAACTAAGTGCAAGTTTGTTTTTGATTAATTTTCACACAAAATCAGCTAATCAACCTAAAGTTCTATTTGCGGCATTTTGATTATAAACCTTTTTGAACACACAATAAGCTAATCTAAACATACTAAATCAAAATAACAAAAATTTCGCCATAATGAAGGCAAGTTTATCTTCTTCCCAGTGCAGAAGTATAACACACTCTATTCACCAAAAAGAAGAAAAAAATATGATAACTGTGATAGCAATAAATCAAAGTCGGCAATATCATAATCAGAATATAATACCTTGGTTCTTCTTTCCTCTCCTTTAAAAATCAGTCGTGCATATGGATTTGTGTGGTGTTTTCCTTCCACATCTTCGGCTTCATGGATGATAATTACAAGCAAACCACCACCAGCAGGTGTTCCTTCAGGAGCCTTTTCTATTGCATTGGAGTCTTCTACATTCCCAGGTAACTCATCATCCTTAAAAGGCTTGTACAGAACTTCCACGGTCAGCTGCCCACGTGACTTCTCATTCTCAGGATCATTAGGGTCCATAGTCTTGAGTAAATTAAGAGTCAGTTCTTTTGGTTCATCAGGTACAAGCTCTGTCAATGGAATGACATTCATACCCATCTTTTCATGCTTGCCAATCTAGGCAAAAGAAACAAGACACAAGCTTGAAATATGCAAGAGGAAACTGCTATGCAATAAAAATAATGGCTTGACAGTAGTCTTTATTCCAGACAGTTTCTAAAAGTGTCCCAGTCCTAGAGGCCTTCTCACATCCAATTCTAATCCAAAACTGCATCTGAAGATACTTACCTGTTCCGAGTTATAAATACTAAGCTCTAAGGCTTGAGATTCTGGATCTTTGATGACCATATTAAATTCCTCATTCCATTCTGGATTCAAGTTCTTGTATTTCACGGTTGTTTTCTTTGAAGGAAGTTTATCCTCTGTGAGTTTAAGTTTCACATAAGGGTCTGATGCCCCCAAGAGATCTTTCTTTTTAAGCTTCACTGCCCTTAGAACCTTCACATGAAGAATTCCAACAGGTACTTTCATGGCCCTGACAAACCAAGCAAAATTAGCTAGACTAACACGTGATATTATAAACTGATTGAAAGGAAGAAATCGCACATACTTTGTTGGATCCATTATTTGCATCCCTAGGGCCCTGGGCCACAAATACATTTTTGCAACCTGGTCTTTAATAAGTTCCTGAAAGGAAAGGAATTGAGGAGGAGAAATCAATACTAAAATTTTACAAGCATAATACCATGACTAGCCATAAACAATTAGGAAAAAATTAGAAAACAAATGAAAATGCTACCTGGACAATCCTATAAAGACCAGGAATAGACATTGCATCTGCTCCAAGCAGTTTTAGTCCAAAATCAACATGCGGCTACAATCAAGCAATCAGAATGACAACAAAGGGGAAGACAAAAAGAGGAAAGAATAAGAACATAACTGCAGAGATGGATGCAGGAAAGTGTGATATGGATGCTGTGCTTGCATGCTAGTATGCTACACAGGCACGGGTTAACTCAGATTCTATAAATGGGGATTGTGTGTTTAAGAAGACCATGTGAAACTTTTCTTTTGCTCATCAATATCCGCCAGTCATATAGCATCCCCCAAAGCGTTAGATATCTGTCCTCACTTAAGAACTACAATGAAAAATTAGTCATTAAGGAATTTGACATCATACATACCTTCTCCATGAGAGACACGTAAATATTGGCAAAACAAGGAAAGCTTGGAACTAAAGGCTTCAGAGTGATGCGTGGAGCAGCAAATACTTGCAGATCAACAACCTGGAATGATTTAAAAGCAAAAAACCCTTCATGGGATGAGAACAAAGTGTGGGTTTGTCACATGTAATCTTTTACAGCTGTGAAACAATAATTTAACGAAACATTTTTTCTGTTCTTCAAAAGCTCATGAAGTTGCTAATATACCTGGACTGTGGCTCGCAACCCAAATGCTTTAATTGCAACTATGACGTTAGGATTCCCAGCCCACTTCACTGATGGTTCCATAATCAACTCCTTTTCATCGGTACTATAGACTTTCATTCCTGGCAAATATTCAGATGAATATGAGCACTAATCAGTCTAAACTTCTTCCACTTGCTAAGAGCTGAGCTCTGTATACATTTGATGGAAAATGGAAGACAAATGACTGCAATGGAAATAGGGAATATCCAAACTAAAAGATATGTGCATGGCCATTGTTGATGCTAATTTTTTGGATAACAAATCAACAGTTACAAAAATAACAACAAAAAAACATGAAACACGAGAGTGTAAACATCTATGCAGATATCATGAAGTACCAAAGATATGAGGAAAAAATGGGGCCTCAGAATTTCTCACTCAGTAATTAAAAAAAATACTTTAGAAATTTTTTTTTGAATTATCAAAAGTAGAATCCCAGAACCATAACTCTCCGTCCCCATCATCATCCCCAAAATATAGGGAAAAAGAGCTACTGACGTATTGCTTTAAATGGTACGTAAATTGAACCCACACCTTCATTTCTGAAAATAAGAAGGGGTATCCTACAATCAAGAGAGAATGATGGGCTATTTGTAGTTCAAACAGGTTAACAGATGTGAAATCTACAACGCACGGGCCTTCAGAGTTCAGACAGATTGTGGTCTAAGTCATCAAGGATCAGATGTAAAAAATATGAAACCATGAAAGATAACAATGCTAAGATTTCACTACGCAGTGCAAGCAATATCTGTAACACTGGGGAGACCAGATCCTTAGTCTATCAACTTAATTTCAGGAACACTCATATCAGAAGGTACTAATTGTTTTCTCAAATTTTGAACATAATCTTTTTCTAGCATTCCACTTGACCTTTTAAGCATCTTAAATACAGCATACATGTGACCAAAATTATAACACTCAAGTAATCAACTGAATCTGCAATCATGTTAACTATTGGACGGTCAGCTTCGAATGGCATGTTACAAGAAGCACCACATACGAATCACAAGAACCTGCCCCAGGATATTGAAAACTACAAAACATTTTATTCCTGTGATTCTTTTTTCACAATTAATTGGGGAATAAAAAACAAATTACCAGGACAACAATAAGAGATAAACTATTCCTATAATTCTTTTTCACAATTAATTGGGGTACAAAAAATAAATTACTAGGACAACAATAAAAGATATACTTGTTTAGTAATGAGGATATGATAACATAATACATGTGTTGCACATAACAGCAGCTGCCCACGCATAATACTCAAGTGATGTGTGTCTCTACATGTATGTGTGTGTGAGACACAGAGAGAGAGAGCTCAACCTTGAAAAGTTGGTGGTAGAGAACCTAAGGTAAGTACTTCAAATTCGACTGAATCAATTCTGTACTTTGGAATTTGCTCATCAATAATGGGCTTAGCTATGTTCCTTGCAGTCTTGCAAATTGCCTAAGAAGTTGAATTGTTGGTACTCTTCGAAAATTGCAATCCAAAATAGTTGCATGAACATACATATAGATAGATGCCATTGAAGTAGACTGGAAAATCAATAAAAAGTGCACATACCTTGTCCAGATAAGGCCACATATACTCGATAAATTTATTAAGCCAATCAAGCTGCAAACAAGCAAATAAGATAAATTTGCAGTAGAACCTACAATGTGTTTTGGTTTCTAAGATAAACATTTTTTTCAACTTTTGTAGAGGGCCTAAAATTTTAAAGAATAGCATACACGATCATAGTCTGGATTTTTTATCCACGAGGGTATCTCTGGAAGCAACTGTTGCAGAGATTTAGAATCTTGCTCAACCAAAGGACGAATTGTAGGATCCTGAAATCATGCATGCAATAATTTGAAATTATGTTAGACAATAGCTAAAACAGAAAGTAATAGACCAACAGAATGTGGTCACTATCTACTCACATCGGTGAAATAATTTGATTAGAATCTGCTTAGCTCCTCAAGAAAATAATAAAACCAAATAGAACACATTTTTTTTTCAAATTTCAAAATGTTAAAAAGAAAGAAAATGGGCAATCTTCTTTGCATATCCAATTCAGAATATTAGTGTAGGTGCAAATATGGATAAAATTACTTTTTAGTACAAGGAAAAGAGAAATTGGAAGATTTATCAAAAGCATACCGGTGAATGTGTTGCTCATGTGTACTTAAGTACATGCATGTATTTATCAGTAGAATTAAGAATTCTAGAGTAAAATCATGAGAAGAAAATGTCCTGCAGGTCCTTTTCTCTGAGTTTATAACAATGATAAAACAAAATTTATCAAAATTCAACTTCAAACTTGTTACTTAATTCACAAACAAATATTATCAAACTAGTACTCCTTTATGCTTGTCTACGTTTCAATTTTGTCCATCTTAAGCTACCCCTCTTTCTCCACCACGGAGTTTCAGCATTCTCTTTAAATTCCTCTCTTGCTCCAAAAATTCCCTCTAGACCAGGAAGTCCAGAACCAAAAATTTTACTGAAAGAAGAATGACTTTCTGAAAATTAACAGTAAGAGGAGCATTTTTATTTAAATTTTGTTAGATTGAACAAGTAATTCATGATTGAAAGAACAGAACACAAGAGTTTTCTAAAATAAATGTTTCACTGTCTCACTTGGTGGCGAAAACAAGCTTCAACAATAACTATCAAAACCAAGTGAAGTGAATCTTATGACGATGTCAACACATAATTCCTATCCCATGGAGAAGGACGAGGGGACAGAAGGAAGACATTCTGTTAGTTTATCAGAGAAATCTATAGTATTATGCTCCTGCTGCTAAATTCCTTGAATAGGAGCCGTGGCTTATGCACGTAAAAAATGTGAAGGTCGGGGTAAAATGAATCGCCTGAGCAAGGAGATGATCAGTCCCATACACAAGTCTCTTTTTTTAGTCAAAAAGTAAAAACCAGAAGATGTTAGCTAGTTCAAAGTAACCTCAACTCCAAAAAGTAGTACAGGATAATAACTAGTTATAATCGTAAATCCTAATGCAGCAAACAAAGATGGAAGAAAACGATATAATTCACATTTCACAGTTTACATATGCAACCCAAAAGTCAAAAAAAAATAATAATAATAATAATAAGAGAATTTTAAGAGAAAAATGAGAGGGAGAAACCAACCTTGACATCTGTTGGCTGGAAGTATATGAATAAGTAGTACCCAATCACCAGCCCTAGTGAAGTTCCCACTCCAAATCCAAAAAAACTGGCTATGGCACTCAAAAAACCCATCTTCAATATCTTTGGCTACCAGTACCACCCTGAAAATTTATTTGTTCAATGTGCAAAAGAAAAAACGAGAGGGAAGGGAGCTAACTTGCTCTCCATCTCCAAAGTGGAACCTTCCCAATTAAACCCACTCAACAAGCACTCAGCACCCTCTTTTTGTGGATCAGTGAATTCACTTTCTGTGCCTGGGGAAGAAGTGGAAAAGATAAGAACCTGAAAATCTAATTATTATCATAAAAGTGCAATAAAGAAGCATTAAAACCATTGGCCAATCTTTACATTCATCAACCACCATTTGTTCCCCTCAACAGTTGACAAGGAAATTTGCGAGCGCGTGGGGTGCCACTGCCAGTAGCGTCGCCTGTGTCGGTAACGTCCCTTCCTTCAATTTTTTGAAATATCATTTTTTTAACAGCGAGGGAGGGGCCTTTCCTCTTCTGGGAGCCAGGATGTTAAGAGGAGAATGATCCAAGAATGATGTGTTACTCTTCGATTTATTTTTATCTAATTAAAAAAATTATTAGATAATTTTAATTATAAAAAAATATAATTTAATATACTTAAATTACGTTTTTATTTTATTAATATTTTTTAATTTTACTTATTCTTAAAAAAATTAATTAATATTTTTTATATTCTTAAATAATAAATATATTTTTAAAAAAATTTCTTATACAAAAATAAAAATAAATAAAAAGAGTAATTTATAAATAAAAAAATATGTTAATCAGAAAAAATATCCAAAAGCGAAAAAATAGATAGGTCCTTCTATTTTGGCTTTTTGGGTTTTGGCATTTATCCCTTCGGCTTTGCCTTTGGGACCTCATGCTCTCTTCTTGCCGTTTCTTCTTCCTTGTGTCCTTAAATTGCTACTATCGTAGACAAACTGCCAGCCGCTTCTCTATAATTTTGTGCTTGCGGCGTTCCTTCCTATTTGTCTTTTCTCTAATTCTTTTTCGCTTGGCTCATGAGAAAATGAAAATTATTAATAAAACAAATTAATAATTATAATTATAATATATATATATATATATATATATATTAAATTAAAAAATTATTATATTATATTAAATTAAGAAATTATTAAAATTTATTTTTTTAATTTTTTTATTAATAATTAATATTTTTCACTTTATTATTTAAAAATATCTTTTACAAATACTTTTTTTACTATTCTCTTTTTATTCACGGTGTCTTGTAGAGATAACTAGTTTCTATTTTTGGAAAGAAATCAAACATTTTATTCAAATAAACAAAAACTAACGGCACTTGCAACATAGTTGAAATTTTCTAAATTTAATAAATTTAACAAGATAAGATAAAAAAGATATGAGCTTTTTTTTTTCAAAAAAAAAATAGCTTTGATCAATAAAAAGTAAAAACAGAGATGCATGGGTCAGCACTCAGCAGACAAAGATAAATAAGACCAAAAGAATGCAGCAATTTTCAATTAGGGTGTTAAGAAAAAAAAACTCGAAGTACACTGTATAGAAGGAGGATAAGAAGATTATAAAACTGTAGTAAATAAAAAGCTCTACATGTTTAGTTTCGGATTAATCAAACTTTTGTTTAATTTAAAAATCTTTATCATTTTTTTACATATTTTTAGGAGATCCTTTAGTTAAAAAATTAACATTTAAAACTTAGTAATGTGACTCTACAAACTTTTTAATGACTGTTGAATTCTTATCTGTTCACATGTTTCTCATGTATCACTTTTTTTTTTCGTACAATATGATTTTTGACTTACTACTCAAAGAAATTTAGAAAGCCTTTTTGTACATTCTTAATGGTTACGCATGTCCTTAATTAGTGGATTCTATTGACTGATACATCAAAATCTAATATTTATGTTTTTTTAAGAATTTAATTTTGATTTAATGTTAATATAAAAAATTCTTATATTATTATTTAATGATATATTGATATATAAAATTTGAGTATGATAATAATTATTTAAAAAGTCAAATTTATTTAATAATATGTTAATATATTATTAAATTATAATATAAAATATTTACATTGGTTAAATCAAAATTAAACTTTTTTAATAAACACCAAACGAAGATAAGCACATCTTATACTTTGCATCTCTGATTATTTCGATTATTTAAAGTACCGAGATATAATTTATCTTAACACATTTCTTTGTTCTTACTTTTAGCAAACACTTAAAATGTGTTTAATTAGATTGATGTTTTGAGAGGCCAAAATTAAATTATGTAGAAGAGACAAATGTGTTATCATGACATCACATTTAAATAACAAATGAGCTAACATGATTTTAGAGCTGAAATTGGGATTTGCAAGAAATAAGAAATAGTTTTTTAAGTAGAAGAAATCAAATTGAGAGTGTAAAATTAAGTTTACAAAATACAATCTAAAGGCATTTTTAATTATTTCTAGTTGGTTGTGTTTCGTCGAGAATTATATACCTAACTTTTACGTCTATATTTGAAATCTGTTTGTTTGTTTTTTTTTTTTTCAAATGAAAACAAAGTGGGCATTTGTTCCTTTCTTATATGCGTGCAACATTTTCTTCAAACATTATAATTTTGTAGAATCTTCTTTCATACACATAAAACGATGACATGTCTAGCAACAATAATTTTTTTTGGGTAAAATTAAAATTTAAGCAAAGAAAAGGCTCGTCATAATAAAGTTTATAAAAGAACATGACTCATCAATTAAAAAACTTAAGAATTAAAGTTAAATTATGACGAAAGATAAGTAGAAAGCCAACTAAGTGAGTCAACTTTTCCTTAATAATCGTAATAATTTTCTTTTATAGAATTATGCTTCACCTTTTATTTTGATATTTTCAGTTTAGTTAGCAATATTATTAAATAAAAATCTTATAAAATAAAATCTAATTACTGCAAATGTAAGAGGTACAAAAAAATTATACTTACAAAAAACAAAAGTATGATTTCCTTTTGCTTAGGGAAAGAAGGGTGATATAATTAGTATAACTTATACGGCATATTGTTAAAAAAATATAATGCTAAATTAATGATCAATATTAAAAGATGTTTAAGTATTTTTCAGAAATGATGAATTGGGTAAAAATAGAATATTAAAACACTTAATTAGATTATCGTTCTTAAGAGAAGAAATGGAATATATGATGGAATCGGGGAAACTTGGAGAAGGGTGGGGACGTTATGTTGTCCACCCACAATAATTCATGTCAAATTATTGAGATTTTGCTTCGCCTTTCTGTGGCCACTGTGCAGAATTATATTGTCCACAAGTTATTTGGAAGACATCGTTTTTGGGCCATATCTTTAACATTATTATAACAATTTCTTCCAACAAAGACAAGACGATGCAATGCCGTTAATGCATCAGAAAGCCGATTGGTGGAGCTTTGGAAGATTTCTAACTTTTCTTTTTTTCTTTTTGTATTAAAAAGAAATTGTGAGATTCCGCCGTACATTTGTTTTTTCCTATTTTGCAAAGAGGGACTTAATTATATTAACTTAAAACGAACAAAAAAAAAAAAATGCAGCAAGCGGTAACAGTGGGTTATGCTACATGTATATGGGAAGATTGCTAATGAGCAACTTGCAGTGATAATCCATTGAGTCACAGTGGCGTGTTTAGATCTGTATTCTCCCTTATGGGATGAAAAACGGTGAAAGAATGAGAATTTGTCTCAACATCAATATAAATATATATTTAGATTAGAATTTATAAATTTAATTTTAAATAAATTTAATTTTGATCAAAAATAAATTCGAGTGAAATTATTTATTTTTTAAAAAAATTACGTTTAACTCAAAAATAAAAAATAATTATTTTAAACTAAGTAAAATTTTTAAATTAAAACTATATTTAAAAAATAATATAAACTTTAAAATAAATATAATAAAAAATAAACAAAATCCTATTTAAATATTCAAAAACTTATTTGAGTGAGATAAGCATCAACCCAAATATACCTTAATTAGTAGCAGAAAGGTCTTTGTCTTTTGCCAGCTTAAGCCAATTTGGCCAAAGTTGAGTGAGAACCATGCAATTTAAACAAGTTTGGAGTGGCAGTTTCAAGCTTGAATCAATAGCATTGATATTACTTTGAAAATGACCATATCTGATATCCCTGTCTTGACCAAAAAAAAAAAGACAAGTTTATGGCGGAACACCGAAAAAAAAAAAAACGAGTTTATGGTGCACTGGTGCATTACCTAATACAAGCGGTTGAATTAATTAGTTGAGTGCGAGAATCATTCAAATGAGAATTTCTCGTCAACATTCCATACCAGATTAGAGACAGCTAATAGAATGGGCTTTTCGATAAAATCCAAAAAAGACAGCACTAGCGTTCGAGCGAGTGTAGGCTGTCGAAACTTGTAACCGTAACTAAAATGTAACAGAATCCAACTAACTTCTAAGTTCTAACTAATCTATTCTAACATAGGCTCATAGCCTAATAGAATGGACCATTGAGTATTTCTCTTTTAGAGGAAGTTTTTTTTTAGTCAACTTTTGAGAGATTTTTTACTGTTAAGAGTACGATCTAAGCTGACGAGATATTTGTCACATATTAAATTTAAATATTGGTATAGATTTCTAAAATTAATTTAATTATTTATACTTATTTTTGTATTTACTTTACACATTCATATTTGATATCTCCCTTTTCGGTCTTTTGTAAATGAAATTACGCAGGAAAGTTACGCGAATGCGGGGGTCGCCATCACGAAGGGCCCAGTGGGCCGTAGAAAAAGAAAGATAATGTTTATGATTTCTTTTTAAATAAGTCATAGCAAATGTTAGTTTCTTTCTTGGATGTGACGATATTCCAATTGCCATCAGATTCATGTTGGGGTGGCTTCAACTGAAAGTCGTTGACAGCATGCCATATGTTAAGGAACCCACCTAACACAAAACCACAATTTGAAATTATACTGGACAAAAATTGATTCTTTTACGTATCTAAACATATATAGGAGTCCCTTTCTTTGGTAAGAGTTCAATTGATATAAAAATAATTACAAGAAATCAAGTGAAAAAAAATTAAAACTTTATAGTATTGTTTAGCAAATGCTGCTTTAAAATTTAATTTTCATCTTCGCATGTCATTTTTTTCCTCATCACTTTAAACTCTACGTAAAATATGATTTAATTTAAAAAAAAAAGCATAAAGTTTGAAAGATTTATGATAAACATGCATAGCTTAAAGGCATGACATGGTGACCGATAATTTGTAAGCCATTGAAATAAGTTAGTAATAGAAGATTTTAAATAATTTGCATGAAATTATGGGCATAAATTTTTGTGTCATCATTGATTGTAAAAAGAAAAACAATCAATAATCTCCTATATATTTGTTGAATGGTTTATAATAATTAATTAGTTGGCCAGTACTGTTTTGTAACCTCGCTATTTTGAAGGTCATGCAAAGATTTATACATGAATTTAGTGCACGGTATAACAATGTGAGGGCTCAAGAGATCTCAATCAGAAAGGTTTAACTGTTTAAGACCAAATTAAAAGTAGAGCGCTGTCTTTCTAATGTATATTCATATCATACTTTTATTCTTTATTAAATTAAATTTAAATTTAGATAAAATGCTCACACACCTCTTCAACTTTAGGGTGAGTTGCATATAGATCATTTTAACAAAAAACAAGTAACAATTAGATATTTAAATTATACAACTTGTAACAATTAAGTTTTTTTATTTAATGTTTTGTTAAATTTAACTAATAATTTAATTACATTTGATATGTAGGTGATCAATTAACATACTTTTCTACTTTAAAAAAAATAACTCATAAAATAAAAAAATTATTTATCTTGAATTAATATAAAGTTTAATTCTATTATCATTTTAACGAGATATTGTAGAAATAAAATAAAAAATATATTAATAAATGGGTAAAATGCCCACACACCCTTCAACTTTGGGTGAGTTTGCATATAGACCTTTTTTAACAAAAAAAGTAGCAATTAAACACTTAAATTATATAACTTGTAACAATTAAAGTTTTTTATCTAATGTTTTGTTAAATTTAACTGATAATTCAATTACACTTGATATGTAGGTGATCAATTAACATACTTTTTACTTTTTTTAAAAAAAATAACTCATAAAATAAAAAAAATTATTCATCTTAAATTAGTATAAAATTTGATTCTATTATCATTTTAACTAAATATTATAAAAATAGAAATAAAAAATATATTAATAAATTATATACATATCACAGATAATAAGATCATCAGTTAAATTTAATTAAATATTAGATAAAAAGCTTAATTGCTACTAATTATATAATTTAAGTATCTAATTGTTACTTTTATTTGTTGAAGGGGTGCACATGCAACTCACTCAAAGTTGAAGGAGTGTCTTTACATTTTATCCTTTAAATTTATACAAAAGTTACATAAGCATTTTCTTATATATATATATATATATATATATATATATATATATATATAATTTAGTGATTATATTATTAATTAGAAAAATGTATATTTAGATTTTATCTAGGAAAGTAAAAATTTGTATTGCATATGCACACTTATAAATGCATATAGCACAAAACCTATAAACTTGCACACGTAATTAACAGTATTTGAATTTATCTAACCTCGTTTCAACTATAAGTAGATACATTTAAAATTTTCTTTGTATGACTTATTATAAGCTACATAGTAGGGTAGTTTATTCATCTCTTGTAAATTTCACCAATCCACTCTTAATAAGATTTGAAAATGAAATCTCTAAATTAAAATACTATGTATTCAACCATCAGAGTGTCACCTTAATTATATACAATTAGTTCTATAAAATATACATTTCAACACTGTTAACAACAATCAATTCACTGCATGCATGAATAAATTGATATTATTGAGTTGTATTAAAAATTTTAAATTTTAAATAAAATTATTTTGAATGACATATTTTTTTAATATTGACACTTACTTATTTTAAAGAAATATTTTTATTATTTTTATGTATTTACTTATTTATCACTTGGATTAGGACATAATTCACATAGCAAAATAATAATTTTATGAGAAATTATTATTTAGGTAAAAAAAGGGAATTTGTGTTTGTGGAGTAGTAGAACCACTCCATGAACCAATCACTGTATCTTCGTCGACAAATTAAGATGATTCGATGTATGTAACCGCAAAATAAAAAAAATTAGTCATTAGTTGGGTAAAAATGATTAGTTAATTTTTTACTTAAAATAATGTATAATTAAAATTTTGTTAAAAGAATATTTAAATAAAAATAATTTTTTTAAAAATTAATTAAAATCAAACATACACTAAAAGCATTTTATACTATCTAAAATTTTTTTAGGTATCAGTATTTTAATAATTTCTTACTATTATTTGGTTACAATTTACACTTACATTTTATAAAATATAAGTAATTAATAAATAGTTTATGAATTAATAAAAATACTAGTATTTAAAAAGTATATATTTTTTTGATCGAATTAAATTTAAAAAGAGAAAAGATTATCCGAAAATTTAAACTCACAATCTTTTAAAATTTATTGTTCAAACTTGAACCAATATATATATATATATATATATATATGATTGACAATATTTTAAAAGTAAGAAAGTATATACCAGAATAATTTCAAAAAACAAAAAATCATTCCGGAGCACGTGAAGCCACCGGACGGGACAATAAACAAATATCAAAAGTATGGGATCCACCGCATTGAACACGTGTATGGTGAGGATTTTTCCCACCTCGTCTGAACAGACCAACTTCGAGGAACTTATCAACGGTCACTTTCTTCTCAACGGCTATTTTATAAAGACAAAATCCAACGGTCGTAAACGCTCCGGCGGTTGCCGCCCTACCGCATTCCCATCTGCAGCGGTTGTCGGTAATTTAATTTTATTAGGAGTAATCGTGATTCGCAATTAAATTAAATGGTAAAAAATTGGCATATACCATGTTTAATTATAACCCGTTAGAACAAAAAAATAGCGGTTTCACACTTGATTTTGCTATATATAGAAAGGTCTACGAGCGTAGGTCTATGAAGTGGACAGTCTCATGCATAGTAGAAAATAAAATATAGGAAGACCCATTTCTTTGAGAAGAAGGGTCCTTTCGGATCAGAAACTCTATATTACTACTACGTTTCATGATACAATATATAGGTAAACAGAGATGTTCTGCTGATCTGATTTTCTGAGATCAAGTACTGGTTTTTGCTCTCTGCCAAATTCTTTGGATACAAACTGTGTTTTTCGCCTTTTCTAGTCAATTTGTTTTGAAGAAGATCATCGCCTATTGCTCTGTCCAATGGACGCTGTTTTGACACCTTTTTACCCAATGGAACAATCGATTGCTCCCAAGAAGCAAAACAGAATCCATATCATGAAGAAAAACGGAGGAGGTTATTTCATTTCCAATTCCTCTGAGAATTTTGACACCTTCGCAGGTCTCTCAAATCCTCTTCTTCCTCCACTCTCAGCTCACCTATACCGGCAAAACCAGCAACCACCACTGCTTCCTCTGCCCAATGTCCCCGCAATTCATCATCATCAGCCTCTGCTTTCTCGAAGCCTTAGTAGTCGAAAAAACAGTACTAGAGAAACGTCTCCCACTCCCAAGAAATCAAAACCAACCAAGCGAGAGGAAGCCAAGAAGAGAGCAACCCAATCTACATCGGAGTTTCTCATCGTCGCCTCTGATAATCGTCGGGGACCCGACGCAGCTGACTTTCCCAAGCATCTTCCCGTCGTTTTCACGTCGTCTTCGACGTCATCGGCATTCACAGGGCAGGGATTTGGCAAACTTTCCGCCGATAACATCGACGTTTTTTCAGGTTCGGTGTTCAGTCTGTCTCCGCCGCCAAGCAGCTTGCCGCTGCCAAAGTTTTCCCTGAGATCAAAGCTCAGTTGCAACGCTGAAGCGGCTGGTATTGACGCCGGAGCAACCGACAATCTCCAGCGACTTCTACGCCTCCGATGAAGTTATGTCCGTCATTTCGTGATCGTATATAGCAGGAATGCAGGGTTGGCCATGGTGGCCTACTGGCCTACGTTAACTAATAATTAATATAAATCTGTTAAGTAAATAAAAAAGATCGGCGAGGGTAAATTGCTGGTTGCAGTGACTGATAGATCCTGCTTTCAATTTTTTTTTTCTTCTCTTGTTTTGTTTCGTGCTGAATTTGTGTACCACCTATGTTTTTGAATTAGGGGTGCACAAAAATGACCTGTAGCTCTTTAGATATATCATATATATTATGCATCAATCAGGATAAGTTCTGTGTATTTTCTCCTCATATAATAAGGATTTCAATTTGTACTGGAAAATATTCATCTATCCTTCACATAAAGTTTAGGAAAAAAAGAAAAAACCTGTATTTTCTTCTTATACATAATAAGGATTTCAATTTGTACTGTTTTTTCTACTTTCTTTTTTCTGGTTTCGTGAATTGCACCAAACCTGTATGTTTGGATAAATTTTTTACCAGCACTAAGTTTCTTGTCTTTGGTATTGCGATCTGAATGCTCTGAAAACATAGAAATCATATAGCTTAGTTTACTCAGGAATCGTTTACCTTGAACTTAATATGCTGTTGAACTTACAAGCTATGCTTTATAAGGGTAAGTTGTCTTGCTCTGCCTCTGGCTGTCTAGCAATAATAACATTGTTTGGATCTAATCCTCTACCTTCAGGTTATTCAAAAACTCAACAGAGGGAGTGTCCCTAAGGATTCCGGGTATGGCACGCAAGTGCTGGAGACACTGGGAGTAGGGGTGTTAAGAGGTTGAGTTGGGTTGGATTTTGAAAAAAAAAAATGTCCAAACCAACTACCCTTGATTGAATTCGGTTAGGTCGATTTTGTAATTTTTTTTTGAACAATCTAAATCAACTCAGGTCATTGGATTACTTGTGTTTTTTTTTTGTTTACAATAGTAATCTAAGTTTTCAAGTTATCAAATCAAGTTAAAATAGCATTATATTTATTTAATTTATTGTCTTAGAAGTAGTCCATTTTTAAATTATTAATCTAAATATAATAACGACTTAAAATTACATGATTTAATATTCTCAATTAATAAAACAAAACATGTAGATCTAGAGAAAAAGGAAAAAGTATAAAATGAAAAAATGAATAGAAGAGAAAAAAGAAAAAGACCTAACATTGCTAAAGAGTTCTAAAAAAAAAAGTCTGATTAATCGGGTAAGTTATCGGGTCATTGAGTTGGCTACCCAAACCAACCATGGTCAGGTTTTACTTGAATAGATCTGATAACCTAACTCAACCTATATTTTTTTCTTTAATTTGAATCAATTTAATCAGATCATCAAAGAAAGTTGACCTATTGAACACCCCTAATTGTGAGGGGTGCCATGGGTGAATGCAGGCAGTTTAAGACTCAATTTAGAATGGTTGTTTCTCCTTTTATTATGTATAGCAACCTAATACTCCTAGGAGGAAGTCTTTGGTAGATTGAACAAATATGTGTCTTACTGCACATAACATATTTGAAATAAGTAAACTGAATTTATCTAAGAATTTGACCTCTTTAGGGCATATGTTATCTTTTAAGCATATTTGATATTTGCACACAACTTTTGTGGTGTAATTTTAGGGACTGGTCAAATTCCTGTAAACGGATCGATCGTGCGTGTGAGATTTATGCTGGGACCAATCACCAAGAAAGTTTAAGGAAAAAAAAAAGCGTGCAAGAATTATTTCTCTATCCTAAAATTGTTGTTTGACTCTTCATTTTATGGTGTTAGAGGATTTTTATGTAGGAGCCACTGTATAAGTTTACTGAATTATGGCCTCATTTTTTTAGACTTTTATGCATGAGATGTTACATAAAACAAACACATATGGTGAGTTCTACAAGTGAGAATTGGGCCAATTCTAGGAATGAAAATGATAATAAATTTAATATATACCACAAAAATAGTGTGCCAATCAAGGTTCTTGTGACTTCCTCAGCGTGAAATCTTACCTACACCAAATGTACTGAACTCAAATTTTCAGACAATCAAACTGTGAAGTAAAAATTTAATTTTGCACCATCAAAACTAAAATTTCATTTATTGAGTGCAATATCGCTGAATTATACTTCAGAATCTCTCCATTAGGATCAACATCGGGGCTTTCAATAAAACTGGATCACTAAGTTTTTCTTATTTCATATTGGAACTTGGATTCGTAAAGTTTTAGAAGAAATATTTAAGTAGGTATATACTTATATAAACAATCAAATTAATATTACACATGTGTACAGTTTTGTGGGTTATATGCTTTTATAAAAACACTTTTATCTAAAAAAACTTATTACACATATCCAATAATAATTTGAGTATCTATATATTGACATGTCTATCTAAATTTTTTTTAATTCTAGATGTAAACTCAGAAACAGAGTAAAGGGCTCGAACTGGACTGGGCTTTCATCCTTCCACGTAAAAATCCAACCCAATCAAGTTAAATTTTTGTGAGATTCGGCAGGAAAACAAAGACCAATCTGTTTTATTTGGGTCTTGAAAACAAAGACCAATAATCAATAACACAAAACTAAAATTAAACAACTTGGGCTTTGGCCCCGTCTTTTTAACCCAAAAAAAAAAAACTACCATTAAACAATTTTCAAATATTTATATGACCCAAAAAAATATTTATTCATGTTGAAATATCAAATGAATCATTTTAACCTTCTCTCTCCAAAAAAGCAATGAATTAAGAACCCATTTGATATATTGTATAAGTGATAGAAATATAATATAATTAATATTATCTATATTTATATAATATTTGGATAAGACATTAGATAATATAATATCTAGTCAAAATAATTTTATTTAATTTTGATCCTATAAGATATAGAGATTAAATTATTTTATCTTATATAATTTTATACAAATAATGTAAGATAAATTATTTTGATTAGATAAATTACTATCCAATATCTTATCTCTCTAAATATAGATAATATTAATTTTATTATATTATCTATTCATATACGATATACCAAACGTAACTGTGTTGGCGTTTAATAATTTGCATAAGTAATTTATTTCATATATTTATTTTTTATAAATATTGCACTAAACTCGCTTAATGATAATATATATTATTAAATAATTTGTTTCATAAAATATTATAAAAATGGAAAAATAAAATATTATTAAAGTACTACTGATGAGTAAGTTTGACTATTGATTTCAAGTCTTCTATATTTTTATAAGAAACATGCACGTAACTTAAAAATGACTTTCACATGGAGTTGCATAGTTAGTTTAAGGAAATTTATAATTAAAATATGTTATTGTTATTATTGTTATCAAATACTGTGCTTATTGCCGTTTCATTATTAAAATTCACAAATATGTTATAATAGTTATATTATATATAAAAAAATAAGAAAAAAATATTTTTAGAATCAAATGATTTTATGATAATTTTATTAATACTTCCTAAATGAGGTGTTAGCTTATCATTTTATGATAATCAAATGATTAAAAAGAAAATGACAAGTCAGTTGAGATCAATGTGAAAGGATCCGAGTCGGATTATCATAAGGAAAGCTTGTGATAATATTTCTTTTCAAAGTCTGAAATCTGAAGCCTTACATGTATGTGTTGGCCAGAAAATTAGCCAAAAAAGAAAGGTAACCAAAACTATGTCAATGCAACAATGTCTAGCCAGTTAGCTGTAACTAAAAGCAATCCATGGACTTGAAAAAAACATCTCATAATGCATATATGCCTGTTCCAGGATCACCTATTTGATGTAAAATCTGGTAGCTAGTACCTATCCCAGCCGTTTGGCGGATCATGGAAAGCTAGTCCTTTTTTCTAGAATGACAAAATTTAAGTTAAGGGGAAGTTGCCACAATTCAAGGTCAAGGTAGACCCCAATTCAATGAATATAAAATAAGTGTGTATTTAGATTAGAGTTTATAAATTTAATTTTGTATGAACTTAATTTTTTAAACTGATTTTAGTTAAAAGTAAGTTTGAGTTTTGTGTTTGATAAAAAAATTACGTTCAATTTAAAAATAAGATATAATTACTTTAGAGAAAATAGATTTTGAAGCTAAAATTATATTTAAAAAATAATTCAAACATCAAAATAAATAAAATAAAAAATAAATAAAAGTTGATTTGAACTTTTAAAAATAAGTTTGTGTAAGACAAACACCCAAATAGTTGAGACAAATATTAAACTTGCATCATCAAATTATAAATCCGCTCACTTACGACTTGCCCGACCCTTGGCTGCAAAGGTGGTCCTTTAAAGCAAGCCAGCCATGATCGTCCTCACATTACACCGTGACCTAAGCAATAAATCAAGTGAATTATTAACCTGATTGTATAGGAAGGATGTGCTCACAAGTGACAAGTCACATGATCGAAGATGTGCTCTTTTAACTACAAAATCGGCATACAGGTTGTTGGCTTCATTACTAAGGATTATTATACTATATGTGCGTTAATGGTGGATATAACGTGCGCGCTGCCATTGCCACTCACTGGCATTTATTACCCAATGACAAATTTTCCATAAAGATAGTTATGGAGCCGAGTTGTTCGTTGGCCTAGTTAACCACTTTCACTTTGCATTTATTGGCGGGAATGGACAGCACGAAGCTCCGCACGAGCTCTCCATGGAGACCTAGCCAGCTATCACCCACTTTCAGCTGTTTGGACTGAACTCTGAACTCTGTACTCTGTGTGTCTCGGCAACTCATACTTGAATTTGCGATGGAAGAACTGGGGCTTGCCTCTGATTCGCGTTTAGAACAAAGCCTAACTTCTAAAATGGACCAACCGTCCAAACCAACCAAGACGGAGAGTGTTTCTTTCTTCGGCTTGTTTGCCGCAGCTGATACAACCGACTATGTCTTGATGCTTTTCGGAAGCCTTGGTGCGTTTCTCCACGGCGCGGCTCTTCCTGTGTTCTTTATTTTGTTCGGCCGTATGATTGATTCCTTGGGACATCTTTCTGCGCATCCTCACAAATTGTCGTCACGAGTTTCTGAGGTACAAGTACAATATGCACTTGCAACCATCTTCTAATTCTCTCCGTGAGACTACTATTTTATTTTCATTCTTGTCCTTGATCCTGCCTGGCAATAAATATATAGACACACCTACGGACACACACACTAATTCCTAGTTCAGCATAACTCCCTATTGAAAACAAGTCCTATCTGATAATTTCTTCCAATGCAGCATGCTTTGTACTTGGTCTACCTTGGACTCGTTGTTCTGGCATCGGCTTGGATGGGTACATCTTATCACTTGGACATGATCTCTTTCTTTCCAAGTATTGACATTTTTCTGATTTTTACCGTAATGACTATCAGTATCATGATCGCTACTGTTCTTCAGGTGTTGCATTCTGGATGCAAACAGGGGAGAGGCAAACAGCTCGTCTGCGCTTAAAGTATTTGCAGTCAGTGCTAAAGAAGGATATTAATTTCTTTGACAATGAAGCCAGAGACGCTAATATCATTTTCCACATCTCAAGTGACGCAATATTGGTACAAGATGCAATCGGTGACAAGGTATAGATACAAACAGATGTGTTACGCTTGATTAGATATATTGACTGACGCAAAACTTGGTGAAGTTTCCTTAGTTGATCCTGTTCATTGAACTCAATGCAGACAGGCCATGCCATACGTTACCTTTCTCAATTCATTGTTGGATTTGCCATTGGATTTACATCAGTATGGCAGCTTACACTACTCACCTTAGCTGTTGTTCCATTGATAGCTATAGCAGGGGGAGGTTATACTATTATTATGTCTACCTTATCAGAAAAGGGTGAAGCAGCTTATGCCGAAGCTGGGAAGGTGGCAGAAGAGGTAAACCATTTGCGATTTGCCTCATTTGCATCTCTTTGTAGCCTGCTTCTGCTATTCTACCTTTGTTGACCAATGGTCTGTGAATACTGAATACTAGAAAAGTCATGCTTCTGTGCCACTCAATTGAATCTAGGTTTCAATTGCACATACTAAAATAGGGATTGTCACGAGAGAGTTTATTGAGAGGTTATTTCAACTGTTATATCGGTCTCTTAACTATGCCTTGCATAATGTATCTTTTTCTCTGTTTGCATGGATCAGGTAATTTCTCAAGTGCGTACTGTTTACTCATTTGTTGGAGAAGAGAAAGCTGTTGCTTCATACTCCAAGTCACTTGACAATGCTCTAAAGCTGGGCAAGAAGAGTGGTTTTGCAAAAGGAGTTGGAGTAGGCTTTACATATGGGCTGTTGTTTTGTGCTTGGGCGTTGCTTCTCTGGTATGCGAGCATACTTGTGAGGCATCATACGACAAATGGAGGGAAAGCGTTCACAACAATTATCAATGTCATCTTTAGTGGATTGTGAGTCCATCTAAACTGATATGATAACATAATTTTATTCTGGATCAAAAAGTTGACTCTTTCTTCCTTTGAAGTGCTCTCGGTCAAGCTGCTCCAAACCTGGGTTCCATTGCTAAAGGGCGTGCAGCTGCAGCCAATATCATGAACATGATTGCATCAGTTTCAAACCCTTCTAAAAGATTGGACGATGGGACTGTTTTGCCACAAGTAGCAGGGAAAATTGAGTTCCGTGAGGTCTGCTTTGCTTACCCCTCAAGATCCAATATGGTCTTTGAAAATTTGAGCTTCTCAGTGAGTGCTGGCAAGGTCATCGCAGTTGTTGGTCCCAGTGGTTCCGGAAAGAGCACAATCATTTCCATGATCCAACGATTCTACGACCCCACTTCAGGTAATTAATATTACTATAGTTTTGGTACATTGTGTAGAGTCAGTTTGGAATGCTTGTTTTTTTAACTTTTGTAAAATTTAGTACACGGAAGGATTATTACAAGGAATAAGAATGAAAGGAAAATAAAATAGAATAAAATAAAATAAAATAATTATTTTTAATTAATAATTTAGTAATTTATGGAATAAAATGCTACTAAACTGTACATAAAAATCAATGTGTAATATTGTAATGTCATCAAAATTAATGTAAATGATATAAATATTTTTTATAATCTTATATATAACAATAATATTTAAGTTTAATTTTTTAATAATTTGATTAAAATAAATATTATCATCTTTTAAAAAAATAATATTATTATGTCAAGTAAATATTTTATATTTATTTTTTCATATAAATAAGTTTTAAATCAAAAACAGACTATCTATGTCGAAATTAAAAATTATATTGATAAACTAAAATATCTTCAAGATTAGTAATTCAATACATAAAATTTGTCCTTATGAAAAATTCTATAATGTTTTATGTTAAATGTAAGAAGGATAATATTTTATTCAAAAAAAAAGTATAAAGAAGAACAAGTGGTGTAATTTAAAAAAATTTTAAGCATATTTTAAGAAAATAAATTTAATTTCATTTTAGAGAGTATAGAATCACAATCTTACTATTTTAGGAGGGAATGAATTTTATATCTCATTCTTAATTTTGTAAAATAGGACATGAAATGAAATTACCTTTTTTAAACAAATGTGGAATTCCTCCTTTTCATGAAATGAGTAAGGATTACTCTTTTTATGAAATGAGTAAAAAATAGAATCACCATTCATTCTTACTAAATTTAACGTTTCATTTTGAAGGTAGATTATTTATTTGGAATTTCCACGATCGGTTTGAAAACAGATTGAAGAGGTAATGAAAATAAGTGCAAAAAAAATGAGAGGAATGAAAGTGAGAAGATAGGATATGATTTTTCACTTTTTGTTTAGTAGCGATATAGTAAGAAGGAATAAAATTGAAAAGAAAGTAATTTTCCATTATTTAGAAAGATTAAATATTAAAGGAAAGAAAATTATTAACAATCCAAATAAAGTGGTATATGAGTAAAGTTTTTTTTTTTTTTTAAAGTAATTTTCTTTCCCTTCACTTTCATCCCATATTGCGGAGAACTATTTTATGTAACTAAACTCATAAATTTTCTCCCCAAGATCATTCCTTCCATTTCTATCCTTTTCCCAAATCATGGAAACTTATCCCAGTTCATTTTCTTCCCACCCAAAATCACCTATTCCGATTATACCCCACATTTTGATTGATTTTTTACGTACATAGACAGTTTTGTTTGTCAATCTATACTTCTATACTTAGGAGGTGAGGCTAATGCATTAATTTTCACTAGGTAAGATCCTGTTGGATGGATATGACCTAAAGAATCTTCAACTGAAATGGTTAAGAGAGCAGATGGGTTTGGTCAGTCAAGAACCAGCACTATTCGCCACAACAATAACTGGAAACATTTTATTTGGAAAAGAAGATGCAGACATGGATCAAATCATACAAGCTGCCAAGGCTGCAAATGCTCATTGTTTCATTGAAGGATTACCTGATGGTTATCAGACTCAGGTGAGTTTTGCTGACCTTATTTTTATGACCCAGAAATGGGAATATGGGCTAAATTACCTTGAATGTCACCGCCACAATGAGAAGATTTTTTACCAGTGGAAATGCGTGAATTACCTTCAATAGCTTCAGGATATCTTTCTTCTACCAGAGATGAATTAGTTGTTAAACGTCAAAAAATTACCTCTTTGAAAGAAGTATATATCCTATGCAAAGCAGAGCAAGCAAGGTAATAATACAGAAGTCACTATTGGTAAATACGTCCTTAAGTTTGATGGCTCACATTTTCTAATTCAGGTTGGAGAGCGTGGCACCCAACTTTCAGGGGGCCAAAAGCAAAGAATTGCCATAGCAAGAGCAGTGCTCAGAAACCCAAAAATATTACTTTTAGATGAGGCCACCAGTGCTCTCGATGCTGAATCAGAACTCATTGTCCAGCAGGCATTGGAAAAGATAATGTCAAACCGTACTACAATAATTGTTGCACACCGATTATCCACCATTCGTGATGTAGATAGAATTGTTGTCTTGAAGAACGGTCAGGTTGTTGAAAGTGGGACTCATTCGGAATTGATGTCCAACAATGGAGAGTATGTGAATCTGGTGAGTTTGCAGGCATCAGAAAACCTCACAAGCTCTAGCTCAATATCTCGCTCTGGAAGTTCAAAACACTCTAGTTTTCGAGAACTTTCAGACAACCAGAACTATCAGGAGGAGTTTAAGTTGATTGCAACAAGAGATCCTCAGTCAAATGATCAAGGCATGCCATCGAAATCTGCTTCCAGTCCATCAATTATGGATTTACTAAAACTGAATGCTCCCGAGTGGCCCTATGCAATACTAGGGTCCATTGGTGCAGTCATGGCTGGCATGGAAGCTCCTCTCTTTGCCCTTGGAATCACCCATATTTTGACTGCATTTTACTCCACTTATGGTTCTAAAATCAAGCAAGAAGTTGATCGAGTAGCTATTGCATTTGTTGGAGTGGCTGTCGTTACTATACCTATTTATCTGTTGCAACACTACTTTTATACACTGATGGGAGAGCGTCTCACTGCCCGTGTGCGTTTATTAATGTTCTCAGGTACTCCTAAAGCTGTAATAGCATTGCCATTAGAATCATATGCATAAATTTGATTTAAGGCTAATATAGGTTTACAGCAAAGCAGACATCAGTTAAATCTTTTGCCCTGTTTATTGACTTTTTTTTTTTTCTTTTGTAGCCATGTATAATCTTGATTTATATTTGCATATTAAAACGTTATAAATAATGTGAATTGCAGCTATTCTTACCAATGAAGTTGCGTGGTTTGATTTGGATGAGAACAACACTGGCTCACTAACAGCCAAGCTCGCTGCAGATGCAACATTAGTAAGAAGTGCTCTAGCCGACAGACTCTCAACCATTGTGCAAAATGTAGCTCTCACCGTAACAGCATTTGTTATCGCCTTCACATTGAGTTGGAAACTAACAGCTGTGGTTGTAGCCTGCCTTCCCCTTCTTATAGGAGCTTCTATCACAGAGGTTAATCTCAGAAACCACTTCACTAACGATTAGCTCTTTTATGCGATGTGCATTAGTGCACATTTACTAATTCTTTATTGTATAACCAACAGAATAGCTAAATTCTAGTTATTTACTTGGCTCACACTCTTGAAATCTCGCTTTTGAACTTACATGCAGCAACTATTTCTCAAAGGATTTGGAGGAGATTACAGCGTTGCTTACTCTAGAGCAACTTCTGTGGCACGCGAAGCTATTGCCAACATACGTACTGTCGCTGCTTTTGGCGCAGAAGATCGAATTTCAATCCAATTTGCCTCTGAATTGAACAAGCCTAACAAGCAAGCACTTCTACGAGGTCACATATCAGGTTTTGGCTATGGCGTTACACAGCTGTTTGCTTTCTGCTCCTATGCACTTGGCCTTTGGTATGCATCCATTTTAATCAAGCAGAAAGAGTCAAATTTTGGAGACATTATGAAGTCCTTCATGGTCTTGATCGTCACTGCACTGGCGATAGCAGAAACACTAGCTCTTACGCCGGACATTGTGAAGGGGACACAAGCACTGGGATCAGTTTTCAGCGTTCTCCAAAGGAAAACAGCCATCAGCCCCAAAGACCCCAACTCGAAGATGGTAACCGATGTCAGAGGAGAAATAGAGTTTAAAAACGTGTGCTTCTGGTACCCAATGAGACCTGATATCACCATATTCCAGAACTTAAACCTCAGAGTCTCAGCAGGGAAGAGTCTGGCAGTAGTGGGCCAAAGTGGCTCGGGGAAGAGTACTGTGATTGCACTGGTTATGAGATTTTATGACCCCACTTCTGGGACGGTTCTGATCGATGGATGGGATATCAGAAGGCTAAACTTGAGATCCTTAAGGCTGAGAGTAGGATTGGTTCAGCAAGAACCTGCTTTATTCTCTACCACAATTTATGAAAACATCAAGTATGGAAAGGAGGAGGCATCAGAAATAGAGGTAATAAAGGCAGCCCAAGCAGCAAATGCTCATGAATTCATCAGTAGAATGCCAGAAGGGTACAGAACCCAGGTTGGTGAGAGAGGGGTGCAGTTATCTGGGGGACAAAAACAGAGGGTGGCAATCGCTAGAGCTATTCTGAAAGACCCATCCATTCTTCTTCTGGACGAAGCAACAAGTGCACTGGACACAGTGTCAGAGAGACTGGTCCAAGAGGCTCTTGACAAGCTCATGGAAGGCAGAACAACCATTTTGGTAGCTCACAGGCTGTCAACTGTTCGCGATGCAGACAGCATTGCGGTGCTGCAACATGGGAGAGTCGCTGAAATGGGCAGCCATGAGCGGCTGATTGCCAAACCAGGAAGCATCTACAAGCAATTGGTTAGCCTGCAGCAGGGAAAGCGTGATCAAGTAGGCCATGAATGAATTCATTTGGAGTTTTAAATAAAATATTAATCTAAAGCCTAGTGTTGCAATTTGCAACTTCAAGTGAGATCGGGCCTAGTATAGATGTAAGAGCATGGCTGAGCCTGAGGACAATCCAACCATGAAATATGTTCCTCATACAGCAAATTGTTTATATACACGATCCTGAGATAAAATTCAAAACCTATAATTGGTTGTTTGTTGCAGAATGTTACAAGTTTTGTAATTTTTATGGTTTTAAATTGTGATTACAGTCATAAAAATTATCAATAATTATAAAAAAAAAAATGTAGTTCATACAGATTGTAATTATAATTATACGTCACAATTTAAAACCATGGATTTCTTTCTGAACTTTATAAGAGCAGTGGACCATTAAACTTTGTTGACCTCCCCTTCCCACTTCTTTCCACCCTCAATCCTCATTGCTGATAATTTCAAATCTCTAGACACTTTGATCAGCAAACTCATTTTAACCAAAATAACTCCGAAATGAATAGGTAGATACATAAAGGAATCGTGCATCCTTCTTTTTCACTAAATCATAACATCTCATTTGATAGGAACAAATGAAACGTGCAGGTTAAAAATAAAAGAAAATAGGAAGAATCTAACCACAAAAAAAGGAAGAAGTCTTTAAATTTAAATTAGCCCCCAGTTTGGCTTGCATAATAGCTTTATGCAATAATTACAAAAAAATATAAAAATAAGAATTTTTTTCTTTTTAATTAATCTTTGTTCCATCGGTCTGCAATTTCATACGTATAGATCTTAAAATAAGTCTGTTAGGTTGAGTTTGGAATTATTAAAAATGAAATTGATATGATTTAATTTAATTTGATTTAAAAATTAATTTTTATATTTAGAACTCTTTATAAAAAATAAGATTTGTTTTGATTTGTAAATCAAATTTTGTGTTTGGAATACTTTAAAAATGATTGAAATTCATTTTGTTTTAGTAATTTACTTTTTTACTTTTACTTAAATTAGATAGTTGAATAAATTAATAAGGATAAAATTGTCAATTGAACTAAAAGCAAATCAAATCCACTCAAATCCAACCAAATTTAAGTAGATTTTTAAATACACATAATTTAAATCTAATGAATTTTTAAATCAAATCAATTTTAATTTTACAACTTTCTAAACATAATATTTCATTTGCAAATCAAATCAATTCTTAAAATTTATTATCCCAAACACACTCATAAGCAAAAAAACAAAAATTTAGAACATAGTTTTTCAATTAAACATGTAAAATCTAGACAATCATTTGTGTGTAGAACAAATGTTCTTCTTTAAGTTCTGGGTACTCTATTTTAAGGTTGGAAAAATTTTTAAGTAGATATGTACTTAAATGGACATTCAGATCAATATTAGATATGTGTAAAATTTTGTGAATCATATTTTATAAATTATCTCTTTAAGAAATTAATTATATATGTTTAATGATGATGTAAGTGCATTTATAAATACATGTCTAACTGAGAATTTTTCTTCAAAGTTGTTTGATATAGGAGTCAAATGTCACCTATACCTACATGCTTAGCTTAGTTCCCCTAATCTTGTTATGACCATGTAATATCCTCAACAATGTATTTGCATACTCTTTTTATCATATCATTTTTATACTATTTCTTTTTTAGATAATTATATAAAAGAAACACACATTCCCAAACAAGAAGGTGTAGGGAATAGTATAAATAAATTGGTGTGTAAAAGACATTTTTCTAATATCCTTATTCTCAGTGGTGCGAGATGGGTTATGAGGAGGAGCTTATGATAGTCATTAATCATATAGCTCTTTCTAGTAGACCAACCTGGTGCAGTTCCCATTACTGCAGTACAGGTAAGAGCTACCACAATTTTTCTCATTCTCCATTCTTTTGGTAGGGGGATGGGAGGAGTTTTCTATTGTGAAGTTATTTGACCTACACATTGATGTTTGTTCACTATGGCTGAAGGGAGAAGAATTGAGGAAGCTGATTGGCGCTGCTGCCTACAGGAGTGTTCTAAAATGCTCCTGAAAAGGTTTGGAGTAAATTCTTAGGTGGGTATTGTTTATCTTAAGTACTCTATTCAATAATTAACATGTGTAAAATTTAGTGAACCATGCTATAAATACATATCAATGTCTAATATAAGCAATGCCTACTTAAGAATTTATCTGGAAGATGGATACTTCATTCTACTTACCCGCTATCACCAGTTACTTTGGACATACATTTATTTAATATTTTATCGTAATGTTCTGTTTATTGCATTTCAATCCTTCCTTAACTCTTGTCCGAAATCCAACTAACACAACAATGACCACTCCTCCTTCGTAACATTTCCACTGAGTTAGTTGTTATGGACCGTCTAATCCATGAAATCTGCAGCAACAAAGACCACAACAAGCAAGTTTAGGAGCTCACCTTGGGGAGGATTCAGATCCCTTCTCAACTAGGTTCCTCTAGAGTTCCTACAAAATGCAGGGAGTGCATGTGCTACAATGTAAACAATTCATTTCGATTAAGAAATATGGACAATTGAAAAATTGGCATAGTATTAACTTTGGAGTTCCTTTAGTTTTGTGGTTTTTGTTGCCTCCACATCCCAGACAAATCCTATGTTAAAGCACGAGTTATAGGCTCCCAAAGCATTGAAATCCCAGGCAGATTCACAAGATATAGGACTGTGATGATGGATTCACTCATGCAAAAAAACACATAAGTATTCTAATTACAAGATACCAATATATACGAGACCAACCCAAGATTCAAATCTAGGTTCCATGGCACTTCATCAGCCCCATCGCACTTTTAAGTTCTTCAAGTTGACCTCAATGATGAAAAGGAGTTTGTTTGAACTGGGACAGAGCGTATGGTAGAAGGAGGACAACTGGGTTCAGTTGGAAAGTGATGTACCAATTTTGCAAAGTGATACAACTTATGGACCCATTTTGCAGACCATGGTTGCTAATTTCTATGATTTTGAAGGATGACTTTTTTAAATCACATTTTAGGTAACTAAATCCAACCGTTCATTTACTTTTATAGATTATCAATGGATGAAAATTCATGTTGCATCCATGCACCCAATAGATGGTAGTTCAAAAATGCAGCAGGTTTGCAGTTTTTCTCGCTTAACATTGATGCAGTGAATGTTTCATGACGTTAATATCATGAGGTTTCATGTGTTATTGTGATGACACAATGTGAAAGCCGTCTTTGACGCTGCCATCAAAGTGGTTCTTCAACCGCCAAATTAAAAGAAAAAGAGGCATAGAGGGCCTACTCAATATTGTGATCAACAATCAAATTAAATGGAGGCAGTTGACTGCCAACCATTTTGTGTAGTTTGGACTGACCCTTTAGTTCTTGTAATACAAGATAATGTGTGGCTTTACCTCCTTTCCAACTCCGTAACTACAATTAGCCTAACTTATAACATATGGCAACCTAGTTCCTTCGGTTTAGTGCTTGCTTATGTGAATGTGATCATATTAGTAGTCTTTATTTTTTATTTGATCTATGATGATTTTATGGTTTTAGCCAATTTAAAGTTACCGCAATGTTGTCTCTAATTGAAGGATAAAATATCATGTGATCAATGGATGTCACATTTAATTTTTTTTTTCAAGTAAAATTATAGTAAGAATAAGTTATTTTAATATTAATTAGGATGATAGTGGCATGCATAGGATTTTGTAAGAAACAAGCAAAAGTCCACTCAAAGAATCACTTTCAAAAAAAAAATTTTAAAAGAAATTACTCAACTAATCCTCAGGCGCCATATGATCTTTCTAAGAAGATTGATTAACAAGTGGATTCAAAACCTTGCACCTGGAGTATGCAAGAGATTTATCTAGATTCTTTCAACTATTTGGACTAGCTCACGTTGGTTATATTTATTATTATTATTTTTTTGGTCTTACATTTAAATATTTAAAAATTTATTTTTGGTCCACAAATATTTAATAGTTGAGTAGATGTATCCTCGACATTGATGCTTTTATCCTTGATATTGATGCTTTTACGGTGGGCTCCAGACCATCACTGGGAATTGAAAAAATGTGATGGAATTTGAAGGAATGGAACACTTCAGAAAGCTTTGATCAGTGAACTGGAAACATTCAGATTATATGATTGTCCCAGAAAACTTACAGAGCAATGGATTTAATGAAACATTAAACTGCAAATCTCAATTGTGATTTAAAATGACCTTCTTGATGCCACTGCACAGTAAACAATTTAATGCACATGTGTTGAACACTGATTAAATACATGCTTGCTTTTTGGCATGCCTTCGCATTTTGCATCTTAGACGTCACTTCTACGCAAAGCAGGATTCAGACCTTGATAGAATCATATTTCTCACCCAGTATTCCACCCTTCTGTTTTTGGAATTGGATGTAGCGCAATGTGCTGGAAAAGAAAGCATCTGAAGCTGGGAGAGCTGATGCAGAGTCGCTCTGCATCTCAGTCGTGATTAATTCTAATAGCCCCTGGATTGTAGCACTAGTGATCTGTGGGTTTCCTTTCTCAAAATAGTAAAGGTACCTGGAACATTAGAACATATTTATCCGTAAATAAGAGAGTCATTGAAAACAGTATACCAAGCATCATAGTTTATTTAGCTTAACGTGACCGACTTGTTCAGTATTTCAACGAAAAGCGTTACTGGGCCACTGCTACCC
This sequence comes from Castanospermum australe, assembly GCA_019955255.1. NCBI lineage: Eukaryota > Viridiplantae > Streptophyta > Magnoliopsida > Fabales > Fabaceae > Castanospermum > Castanospermum australe. The sequence goes on from NSJW01000961.1 coordinate 586,677, forward strand.
CTTGCTACATTGGCCATTTGCTGAGCGGCATTTGCAATCCTCAAAGCACGCTTAAGGCAAAGCAACACCCTGTAATCAACAGTCAACAACCCCCCCAAAAAAAGCAAAGGTAAAAACAAGAACAAGATGTCAATTCTAAGAGTCTTCATGACACAGTTAAGTTTTATACCAAGAAAAAGAAAGAAGCAATTCTAAATCCATGCATCAAGTATGCAGAGGCATAATTACTTCACGAAGTTTGATGATACATTGAATAAAAGCCATAATTACTTCAGAAAAGATAAGTATGCAGAGGCATCAATGCACGAAGCCAATCAAGCCATGCCAAGGATACCTTTCTCCATCTTTAATACCATCTTGCTCGTCAACCCAAAAGAGATGTGAGCATGCATAAACTGCTCGGCACTGATCAGGTTTCTTCAAAAGCTTTGCCGAATACTGCAGAAAGAAAGAAAGTCATTTTAGGTTTTGATATGAATACATTAACACGCTGAATAACAGTTTCCATGACCCGTTGGTCAAATGGCCATCCTCTTGGGAAAACTCATCAAATGCCTTTGACTTATAATGGATTTTTTCACCAAGTTTGGAGGAAGTTTTGGAGATAAGGGGATGGAATGGAAAGGGGTGTAATAAAATAGAAAAGAAAGAGATGTAATGGAAAAGAGTTACCTTCCCCATGTTTGGATGATTAATTAGGGAAATGGCTGTTTAACTTTTTTAAGTACCTTTCTTTGAGGGGAAGGAATTGAATGGTTGCCCCACATTCCCTTGCCCTCCACAAATTTTTGAACTCCCAAGCAAGAGGAATTATTCCCTTGTTGTCCTTTTGCTTCCATCCCCGTCATTATCCCTCATTCAAATAGACTCTTACAAGGAAAAAAAGAAGGGAGAAAAAAGGGAAAACAAGTCAACAGCAATACCCCTGTGGCCTTGTGTGTTAATGTATCCCTATTCTCAACACCAAAGACGTTCATCCTCTGAAGAGACCCAATAATTAGATGAATTGCAGTCACCTGGGCTTTAGAGTCCTAAAACCATTAATAAAAAAGGATTAGTCAATGCCATTTTTTCTTAGTCACTTTAAGAAATCTTAAAATGGACTGTTTTACTAATAATTACCGCAATTTCTTCTTCGTATAATACAAATGCCTGAGTGAAAAATTCGTAAGTAACAGGCTCGAGGTCACAGTCATTTGCAGCCTGGTTATCACACAAAAAAAAAAAAGTCACTGAAACAGTTGTGTAAAATGAGAGACTTCTTGTCATAATCAGGATGAAGAGTCATATAATAATGTCAGGAAACCAATAAAGTTAGTAGTGTGTCATTATAGCCAAGTCCTGTGTTAGCAAAGCCCTCGAAAATTCTCTCTCTACTCAGACTAAAGAGCTAAATCTTCAATCTGAAAAAAATTATGCCCCATAACTAAGTTTGGGTGGCAGAGAATCAGTTTCCAAGCCCCAAACTTCATCTGCAATCCCCTTTTCTGGGTCTTCTGAGAGCTGTCTGGGAATAAAGGGAGAAACAGAAGCGAAACAAATTTTTGCTCATTATATTCTGCAGGGTCAAGCATACCTCAGCACATTGCAGATAAAGCCTCAGGGCCAGTTCAGGAGATGATACAGAAGAAAGAGCTTCAATGGTCTGCAACAAAATAACAGTTTTTGCCCATCATATAATGATAAAAATATATGGTGCATAAAGTCTTGTATAAATATCAGAAGTGACTTAACACACAACACAGTATGCAAATAAAACCAGACAAAAATATTCCACAATAGCTTTATAAGAATATTTTAGAGTTGAAACACCTGTATGGACACATAAAGAGAAGCTGAATTATTCTTCTATGCTAGGATTATACATTTAAAATTACCTCATTTAAAAGCTGGAATATTTTTTTTGGCGTTGTAGGAACTTCTTCTCCCACTACATCTCCATCCTGCCCTTGCAATTGTCTGACCAACTGCAGCAAAATATGATTCAAAAAAGCAAAAGAAGACAAAGAAAGAGTTGAGTTTTCTTCACCCCTAGATATCATTCTCAAGAAGTAAACCCCTGATTACATGGCAGTGCCATACAATTTAAGTAAATATTTTCAGGCCTTGTTGCCTCAAGGATAGCCAATAGGAACTTGGATTTCTTGAAGGAAATATGGAGATTAACTCCTTACAGCAGAAGTGGTTCCTCAAAAACAGAATCAAAACTAGAACAGAAATGAAAAGAAAATGATGAAAAAATGGTAGACATTGCAGACTTAAAGGGTCTGCAAACCTCCCAGCCAAAGGCCCCAAAACCTTACTCAATTCATGCCCTGTCCCCCCATATTCCCCTCTCCCTTTTTCTTTTATAACAGAAAGTGCTCTCATCCTTCTCCCCATTCCCACGTGTGCAGCTGGTCTCCCTGCCTAGTCCAATTTTCTCCCCCATAATTGAGAGTTGATTCCCTGCTATGCAACCCACTCTCCCTAGTGTACACCCAAGTAAAGGGTGGATGCCTATCAATACTCCCCCCCCCCACAAAAAAAAAAAGATTCACCGTGTCCTCAAGGTGAAAATTAGGGTAGGGGTCTTGTAGTAGCTGGAAGAAACTTCCACCAGGGTCCCATTGCTTGAAGCCTAATGACAACTTCCTGGTTCCTTGGGAACCTTCATTGCATCACTAACTTCCACTAGTATCTCCTTCCTGAACTTCGCTTTGGTGACGGTCTGCAGCAAGGACACTAAACAAGCGGATATTAATGGAGTCTGGTCATCATCTTCTATTTTGTCCTGAATGTTCCAAAGAATTCTATCAATTGGCTGCCTCTTTTTCTTTCAATAAGATATGCAGCAATACCTGCATATATATCAATAGAGGAAGGTTGAATGCATAGATCACTTGGAACACCAATCCGAAATTCTTAGCAACAGGAACCTCTGACATCCTAGTTGAAATGCCTTTCCTCAAATTGAGCATAACACCATAATCAATACTCCAGTCATAAAGATGATTGATGGTCCCATAATCAGTCACCAAAGAGTCTAGTCTTTGGGAAGGTGAAGAAGACACTCCACTCATGATTGATGGCCTTGGTGGGGGAAAAACATCATCAGGGGAGAAGAACAAGAAGCAAGCCTTATGATAACTGTGCCTCATCATAAAACCAGACAAATGCTATTGTGCATACTTTTGTAAGAAAGAGACACATTTAGTGTATCTAACATTATCCAAGTTACTTCGAGGACCCTCTTCAAAGTCTGGACTATATATAAAATTATAACTTGCAGATATTTGAGACCGTGTTGACCTATCTTGAGCCAAATGTTCATACCTTGGCCGGACAGCTGATACATCAACCGGTGGACCACCCTCAATTATTTAAAGAATCTGTAAAATTATTGATCCCAAAACACCCTTGTGCAACTGAAGAGTTTGTTCGTAGTGCCCCACTTGAATTACTGCAAGTTCCCACATATTCCACAACAGAACAACATCAATTTTACACCCTTTGCAAACATCCCGAGCCATGTAGTACCATTCTTCCACCAACCTGTCACAACGGTGGGTAATAGTAGGGAACACTTCATCACCCCTGCATCGACGATGGCACCATGCCTAGCTGAACCGATGGTCATCAACCCCTTCCCCTGGTTTCCTCCTACCCCTTCCACCTTTTGGTTCTCAGTGGCCTTTGCCCATGAAGCTTTGTGATAGAAAGTAGGGGTGGGTGTCGTTGAACCACCCCACCCAATCTCACTCACACTTGAGTTGTTGATGGGAGTTGTTGCTCCACCTTTCCTAGCCTTAACCACCAGATTAGGCTGTCTTCCAAGGCTCTCTGCATGTGTCTTTAAGGGCTGGTGAATCACAAAATGAAGCCTACCCATTCTGCATCTTCTTATCCCATCTCTCCCAAAGGCCCCTTTCCTTTCCTCACTTAATTAGGTCAGGACTACTATCCTACAGGGTGACTCTAACCCACTGAAATTGCCAAAATTGGGCTCATTATCTGTGTCTATTAAAATAGGCTTACTTAAACCCATCTCCTCTGTCTCTATGGCCCATTTTGGTTCCCGAAGCATTTGGGCTTGGCCCAATAGGTCAAAAGAAGGATCCGATTTCCATTTTTCCAGTTCTGCCCCTGTTATGCCCATCGTTACTCCCTTTATTCTCTTCACGAAGCCAGATTGCAGGGACACTTCGGCGGACATTTCAAACCAACATCCGGTGGTTCAGGTGGTGGCGGTTGGATGGCTGGACTACTCGAGACCCATAGCTCATCCATCCTTGCTATTGGTACAACCAGCGTCTCAGCTACAAATGGACCGGTGGCTGCTGTTTGCAGCTTCAAATCCGGCGGCTCCTGCGGTGGAGGTTTGACTGGAACCCTCGCAACCCACACCTCAATTGCCGTCGCACCCAACTCCCCCTTCTGTCCTCCTGTTGTGCAACCCACAGAGTGGGTTTCCTTCTCGTCACCCATTGGCCACGGCTGTTTCTCCCTCTGTTGGCCCCCCGCAAGCGAATCCTCCCAAATTTTCCTTTTTTTTCTCAGCTTTGATTTCCTCCTCTTTCATTACTGTCTCCTCTGTTTTCTGTTCTTTCTCAGCCTCAGTTGCTTCTCCTACGTCACCGCCCCTCCTTTCTTCCTCTACCACCACCTCTGGCGAACAGCCATGTTCAGAGGAGGTATCCCTCCTCGATTCTCTTTTCCCCTTCCTCTGACTCCATATTTTCTGGTTCCAAATTCTTCGGTTCCTCATCTTTAAACACAGGCTGATATGGGCTAAACTTCGACTTGAAATGCTGGATCAGTGCGACCTGGAATCTGAACCAAGTCGCCTTTGGATGGCATTGATTCAACCACTGGAAACAACTGAGAGCTCGACCAGCGAGGTCCTTCACTGCCTCCGATAGTCTCTGTGTATCATGAATTCCCTTCGCATCTAAATACTGTACCGTTTGATCAGCCACCAATATGCATCTCCTTCTCCATGAAACGCTGGAATCTCCATCTCTGGCATGTGATGTACCATAGCTCCTTGATCGGAGCTCTGATACCAATTGATAGGAACTTGGATTTCTTGAAGGAAATACGGAGATTTTAACTCCTTACAAGCAGAAGTAGTTCCTTAAAAACAAAAATCAAAACTAGAACAGAAATGAAAAAAGAAAATGATGAAAAAATGGTAGACGCTACAGACTTTGAGGGTTTGCAAACCTCCCAGCCAAAGGCCCCAAACCCTTACTCAATTCATGCCCTATCCCCCCATATTCCCCTCTCCCTTTTTCTTTTGTAACAGAAAGTGCTCTCGTCCTTCTCCCTATTCCCACGTGTGCAGCTGGTCCCCCTGCCTAGTCACATTTTCTCCCCTATGATTGAGAGTTGATTCCCTCCTATGCAACCCACGTTCCCTAGTGTACACCCAAGTGAAGGGCGGATGCCTATCAATATCCGATTGAAACTAGAAAACTCTCTGGATTTAATAAATCTAATAACTTATTTGTCACTGTAAAAGACATCTTAAGGTTATAAGATAATACAAGGCTTAACAATTTAAATCACATGTATAAAAGACACTAAAGTTGAAGCTATTGCCATTGCACAAACTTTTGTAAATGCTCACAGAATACTTTTCACAAGCTCCTGTATGAGGTTGATTAAAGGGAAGACAGGATTAAGTATTTGCAATTTTGCATATGTACTAGTCTCCAACCTCCATCGTTCAAAGGAGCCTTGTACAACCAATTGGTGACTTTATTATGAACCTCAGAATATCTGGCAAATCCACTCAAACACTTCTCAATCCACCATCATATAGAATTCAACTCATGAGGCATGTTAAATATAGTAGAGATAAAACAAAGCAAATGAAGAGTGCAATCGAGGAAGAAAGATACCCTAAGTGCAGAAAATATAAGGGAAGGAACTGTAAAAGGTAGGCGCCTTGGTCCTCCACTCATAATATGCTTCTTTACGGTACATATGATCTGAAGGCCAGTGAGTCACAAGTTATATGAAGCGACATAATAGAAAATCACCAAGAATTCAATTTGACTCTGAGCACACTAATAGTTACCTTAAACATTTCCTCTGGGTCGTCATTATGAAGCATGTGTATGAGGCGGGCAACAGAATTTTGTTCTTCGTTGAAATCTTCTTCATCAACCTATGGATAAGATGAAAAAATGAATTAAATTGGGCTGAGCTTGAGCAAATATCACATTTATTTATGAAAGAATTATAGATGTATTTAATAAGTTTGGTCATATAAAGAATTCTTAAATAATTAGAAAATAGCAGGTTTCATACAGCATTTATATCCTTATAAGTATAGAAAAAAATTTATTCTCAGGCACACCTCATCCTCAGCTGTTCCATCCAAATCCATAATAAGCCCTTTTATTAATTCAAATAACACTTCAACCTACAAAAGCATAATGAACATTGTTACATAGAGGCAAACTTGTCATGCTGAACCAACAGCAAAGTAGCATACCTTGTCAGCCGTAGAGATGCAAGTGTTATTCTTCATTATGCTTTGGATAATAACCATGGCCATGACTTTATTTGTTTCATTATCAAGATGATCCATTACACGAGGATAATTAGAAAGTGTAAGGGCAGTCACAATATCATTGTATTTATCCAGAGGAGCACTTAAAAGGGCAACAACTTGTTTTGTTGCTCTATTGTCATCAAGCTTTGGTTTTCCAGAAAGCTTCTGGACACATGATCCCTGCATAAATTCCACACAAGATGCAGCTTAGCTAAGATGCAAATCCTGTCCACACAATGCCTTTAAAAACAGGAGATCAAGAAGATGTTGCGATGTTTGAAAAGTAACATACCAGTACTTGGTCCACATAATCAAGCCGATCTGGATGAACACGGAGAGTAAATGTAAGAAGAGAGACATGCAAAGCTATTGCTCCCACAATGGACATGTCGACCTGTGCTTCTATCACCTGCAGTCAAACGCAGGTTATGGTCTTGGATTGCAATTCCATACAATAAAAAACATAATTAGTGGGCACAAAGAAATAACATCATTCCTTTCTTTTTTCTTAGTTCTTATTTTGGGGTGCAGGGGGAATAAGATCAAGTCCTGTTAAATCACGTGACTATAATCAACATTTTGTTTCGCTCATACAAAACTCGAGAAGTAATTATCCTATTACAGAAAAGTTTTACTCCACGTAAAGACCAACAGATCTACAATGGAATGTTCCGGCTGCCACGGGTGGGGGTATAAATATGACACCACAACCTAGAGCCAGGATGGCCACATTACATATCCTCAGCTTCATGAGTTATACCTTGAACAACCATGAAGAATAACCTTTAATTGGAAAAACCTTCAACACTGTGCTGCCAACTCATAGAACTTCGAAACATATCAAGTCATAAATATTTAAAATAAGAAAAAGAAAGAATAGCCCAGAAACCCATGCTACAATAATGTCTACAGGTACCACAATACAAATCAGTTTGGTTTTATTTTAATACTGAATTTTAAAAAGGAAAAATTACCAAAAAGGAACTCATGTAAAATTTTATTCCTTCATTGTCCATAGTTTTATGAATCAAGATTTCCTTTTTTGTAATTCTCCCAAACAGGTTGAAGTAAAAGTTGCAAACTCAAGAAAATCCAGCTTACCCTGCCTATTGCAGTGCTTAATTTGGCAAATGCTTCCACTTGCAGAAATTCAGGTAATACCTGAGGCAGAAATGATATCAATAACATATGGAGGCTTAACTTACAATAAAAGGTGCATGTGACTTACTTCAGTACTTGACGCAGCATAATTTGACAACCTCTCCATTAACTGAGATAATACTGTCTTGATATCTACTGTTGGCTGTAAATACAATCAAGTCAGTCAAAGGGGGGAAAGAAAAGCTTTTCAACTTTAAGAAAATCAGAGATCAAAATAACAGATTGATCAATGAAAAGCTTTTTCATTGCTTCATTCTTCACTAATAAGAGAATCCCCATATATATTTTAAAAGAAAGTCAGATGGATGACCCATTGCCTTCCAGTAGTAGTCTTGATCAATGATCATCCATGCAGGGGAAACAACTGCTAGTCAAATATGTCAAAAATTAAATAAATGAACCATATTCGAAAGTAATTATATCATATGCAAATTTTTTAAGCCACTTAATTCAAAGTGTTATAAAGATGTATGAGCAATCAAATGACAACAACTATATTATATGCAATTTTTTTTTGCCAATCAAATGTATGAGCAACTATTTATAAGTCATGGAGCTTCACATACTATTTAACCTCAGTAGGTGCAGTTATAAACCAAATCTTACTAAGACTTTAAAATAAAACCCTTTAATGAGACATATTTCCTTTAGGAAGGGACTCAACATAATAACAACAACGAGTTAAAATCTCAGCATCGCAGATCGAGGAAAACTCCACACAATTATAAGAAAGGAAGAAATATTACCATTTTGTCTCTGCTTGTAAAAACAAATAAAGAAAATTCCTATGCCTCTACAAGTATAACCAGTTTGAGACAATCAAAACTCAAACTTCCATTTATTTTTTATTTTTTAATCTCAAGCACATAAAGGGTCATAATATATTTCCAATTTCAATCATGTTACCCACCTGCAATTGGGGGCAAGCACCTAGCAGCGTCTCAAGAGTCTGCAAGTGGTACTCATCTGGAAAAACTTGAATTATGCATTCCATCAGATAAAATTGGGCAAGCTCATCTTTACAGTTGACAACCTGCTCAAGCCAATTTAGACAGTTTAGAGATAATCAGAAAGCACATTACAACATCAAGGCTTCCAAGAAGAGAAAAATTATTTTTTAAGGGGGTAAAAGTACTTTATTAGACCTGCTCTAAGACACTTGGAAGGACAGTGTCTTTGTACATTTCAAGGTCCACACTCTCTATCTGACTCAGAACGTGGAGATTCTTTCCTACCTAATAATTTGAGAAAAGAAAATCACATAACTTATCCATTGTAATGTAGTACACAATGCTTCACCAAGTGATACATAGTTTCATAATTTTATATTACAAGATCTCGAAGCTCGTTCCTTTCTTTTTGCCTCTTCTCTCTTATCGGACCGGGTCCCTGCAGACCAGAAAGCCCAATTGAAGGCCTCAGCTCAGGATCGCCTAAGATTAAGCATGATTCACAAGCACCATAACACCTGCATGGCCAAAAATCATGCTCTCATGATTTATTTTTACCTCTATGGCATGCAAGTACTGTGGTGCTATGCATCTCATAAGATAATAGTAGATAAGAGTTAAAGAAGTTCAATAAACCTGATGCTGCAATCGAACCCAAAGCTTATTCATTTCTGTGAAATTCTGTAGAACAAATTCAACAGCGTCCATCACACTTTCAGCATCCCTGCAGGGAACAGCAGCACCTTTCAATCTCAACTCTTATAATTCTTGTTCACCCAAACACAATTCCAATAATAATTTTCAATATTCGAAATTGAAACAGTGATAAGATCAAAACTAGAACTACAAAAAAAATTTACATAAATGTACAAATTAAAAGACTTTACCCTTTCAGCGACTGTCTAATTACCAGTTACCATTAAATTAAAGAGAGAGACCAACACAAGATATTCAGAAACTATGAAAGAACTACCAACCAAGTGATGGCCTTACCCTTCATATTCGGAGCCAATGTCAGGCAACCTATCTCTACTGACTTGAGAAAGGTAGCTCCTCAAAAACAGACCACGAATTGGATGTTGAACACCGCGACACATTTCCACGAGATCTTTAAGAACATCCCTTACAGGAGCCTCCTTACATCTCACATAAACGGATCCTACTGTGCATAGGAGATACCTGGTAGAAAATTAACAACAGGAGCTTCACATGCATGTGGAAAGATAACACAAGTGTTGAAAACGCACGATCATTTCAAAATTGGGACTAGAACCTCAAGCATTGGCAGCAAGAGAAGACACAGAGGACGAAGGAAAGAGAAAAGGTTGTAAGGATTCAATTCAGTGAAGCAACTCAACCAGATAAGCAAAAAGGTTTGTCCGAGATCATAAGGAGCGAGAACCACTTACAGTCTAGGCAATATATTTCCAGCGTGCTGGACAAGCTCATACAGATCAACTATCGAAACGCCATGTCTGCTTTCGTCTTTGAAAAACATCTCCAGCCTCCGAAGCTCGTCGAAGGCTCTCATATCTTAGGCACAACACGAACACCAAATGAATATTTCTAGTTTAGTTTAAACCAGTACGAATGAATAATTCAACCTAGGTAGGAGTAAAAACAGGACTATCTATGACATGACATCAATCAGCGAAGGGAATTTTACACAGTTCGTAATATTTGTGAGGTGAAAGCTTAGAAGTTCGAAGCTCCGATAGCATCTGCGCCGAGTATTTGAGGGCGTCCCTGAGGTTGTTGTCGTCCTGCGATGAGAGAAATTCATCACCGTGCCAGTCAAACGAAGCAAGAATTGAAAGGAATTAGGTTACGAAAGCGAAGGATCTGTGAGAAATTTTGTTGAAATACCAGAGCGCGATGCATGTAAAACGCATTGTGTTGAATGCCGGCTATCCCCTCGGCGAGCCATTTCTCTTCATCCTCGATCCCCTCTGCTATCATTTTGTGCGCTTGATCGAGACGAGATAGCTCGCTTGGAGTTGCAACTCGGAACTTGGAGAAGAAACCAACAAAGCTATTGCAAAAGGCCGGCGTTTGATACGTTGAATCTCAGGTGAAGATGGTTGACGCCTATATACCACGGTGAAGTTGAAGATGAACCCCAGTAACGCGTCACGCCAACTACTGCTACTGCCACAATTAGAAAGAGCCAAGACGAGATTGATATCACACAACGCCCAATTTAAAATGGGTTAACCAAAATCATGCTTAGCCCAGCCTGACAGTACCTGCAACCCAAGCTTTTCTTTTTGGGGCCTTCTACAATGAACTGCACGTAGAGAGTTAGAAGGATCTTCTTCTTCATTTTTTTTTTCTTTGGTTAGTTTTTCTTCTATTTTTCCTAGACCTTTAACAAGTCAAATTGAACTTCGAAGATAAAATTATCATTTCAAGACTGTATATAAAATTATTAGATGAAAAAATCACTATTATAGTCTATTCTAATATTAGTATTATTTTTGGCATATATTATTATTATTTTTGTACGATTACAAATGTAATATGGTTTTTTTTAGTGTAAAAACTTTATTCAAAAAATGATAAGCTATATTCACTATAAAATTATTTTAGTTTCTTTAGGTCCATTGAAAGTCATTATTGTAATTTGAATATACGAATTTCGCTCAATTTATCATTCAACTCAATCACTTGAAGCTATGTTCACATAAATGATTTAAAAAAAATGAAAACTCTTTTAATTTTTCTTTATTATCAAAATAAAACATAAACAAATCAAAATGCATTGAAATGTGTCTTGTTAATAACATCATTATGGATTATAAATTTATTTATAACTAATGAATAACTTGTGCTCTGCCCGGGCGTTCTAAAACATATATTATTAATGTTTTGAAAAAAAATATTATAAGGTACATTAATGTTTTACTTTTTTTCTATATATATTATAAAGTAATGTTTAGTCCAATGGAATAAATTTTAAAAAAATAGGAATGAAAATGAGAAAAGAATATATTAATATTTTAAATACACTTATGTTTTTAATTTTTATCTTTTTTATCAGATTTCATTTATTTTATTATTAAATATTAATTAATAATTTTACTAAATAATATATACTACTATCTTTTTTTAAATGTGATTTTTTATTAAAAAAAGTAATTTAAAAAGTCTCTTTTTATATTTAATAAATATGAATAAGAATGTTAAGAGTAAAAGAGAAACAAATATTTTAAAAAATATTTTTATTAATATAACTAAATTAATGACATCATAGATATTGCTTTATAAGATGCAACTAAGAGCTTTGCTTTTTGAAACACGTATATAATGTATTTTTTATGCCAATCTATATTATAATACTAAAAATTATTTTAAATATTTGATTTCTTTTTACTATATTATAAAATTTAATTTATATAACTCTAGCATATTACCAAAATTTTGTTTTGATTTTTTATTTTTCTTATAATGTATAGATTTAGTTTAAAATTTAAAAAATTATAATTGATGGGTAATTATTTGTTCTTTAAGTAAAAATAAATTATAAAATTTAATCACTTAGATAATATATTTATTTAGATCAAATATTTGATTTTAATCTTATATTTTAATTTTAATTTTAAATAGTCTTTCTCATCCCGTGTAAATTGTAATGAATGAATGAAGTATTCTCTTATAAAAATTAATTTCTCAAAACAAATAAAATAAACATGGATGTTATAAATATAAGATTTACTAAATACCACTCATCTTTTAATAGCTGAATATCACAATTCCATGCCACACCCCATTTCAGTTAAGTAAATAGTTGATTTTATCTGATATTTGAACATTTGCCTGTATTCTCTCATTCTCTATAGATATATATCATGTAAGAATATTACAACTTACACATCTACTGGTAGTCTGGTATGGAAGACAAAAGATTACATCAATCATCGTTGGCAAAAGAATATTACACAATCTGCTCTCTCATGTCATGTAGGTGCTTTTCTCTTCAAAAAAACCGCACCTGTAAATTTTCATAACACAGCTCCCTACGAACTCTACCTATTGTCCACAAAATTTTCAAAGAATCAAAATGGAACAGCGTATGGCAACGCATATATTTCAACCTCGGGTAAGTATTGAGCACGAGGACACACAGATGGATTTGAACACCGAAAGGCATCAGCACCAGACTTCACTTTTTTAGAGACGGGCCTTGCTTCTAGCAGTTCCGACCTCAATAGCCAGTCCTGATCCTCTGACTTGAATTCCTCACACGTACGTGGAGGAGGAACCAGATTCTGAATTAAAGAGTTATACAAAGATGCCATCCTTCGACTTTTGACATCGTCAAGTATATTTGTAACCAGGGCAGCTCCATGAACTACATTCTGTAACGCTTTGGAATATCTAGAATCAGAGTTTCCTAGGGGCTCATAGGTAGACTCTGCATTTGTGACAAATTGTAACTGATGATCACTTCTATTAGTCTCTTGAGTGAAGGAATCTACAATTCCTACACTTCCAGAACCAGAAGTAGAGCCCAACTTGTTTTCTAGTTTGGATTCTTCAGGTCCTCTATGTTTCCTCAGTGGCAGTCGAATTCTAATGGCAGTTCCTGTTTCAGAGTCCAAATTAATTTGCAAACATGGGTGCCCAACCACAACAATGAATGATAAAATAATCAGTTTCTCAGCTTACTCACCTTGATCATGACTAGATGTCGAGGTGCTCCTTTTCCTCTTGCTGCTTTGGGTACTGTCAGACAAGCAGCTAAGCTCCCGAGAAGACACAGGTTGGTCATGTTCCTCTGTAATATCACTCCTCTCAAGTTGTTCATTCTCATAGTCATCGCCCTTTTGCAGCCTCCCACCTGCTGTAATTTTCTCTAGTTCATCATTGAGCTTGAAGTCTTTACCATCACTGGCATGGGAGACCGCTCTTTCCTTTTGTTTCCTTTCTTTCTTCTCTTTCTTTTTCTCCTCCTTCTCCCTCCTCTTCTCTTTCTTCTGGTCTTTCTTGGCCTTCTCCATCTCCCTTTGGAGCTTTAGAGCACCAGAATAACATTTTCAAATAAAGGATAGGGAAAGACCAAAGAATCAAACACGCTATACAAGAATTTCAATCTTGCTTTTGGTCCAGATAAAATTTAAGCATTCTCATCTTTTGCTAGTCAAGAAGAATAGTTTGAGTAATTGCAAGAACTCTTTATCTCTTACAAATCTACGATAGCAGTCTTCATCTACAAAATTGCAAAAGCTCAAGCGATACTTTATTACAAATATTAAAATCGTTCTTTTACTCATGGACAAGCACACCAAGCATACCCACTAAAGCGGAATGACTGGATTTCATATGATCTCACATCGTTATGAATTATGGTTTCATATTGTAAACTAAATCAAACATCAATACCGTAGTTTTATTTTGAAGAAAACTGGTACCATATTGGGAGACACCATTTAAAATTGCAAAAACCATTATCTGTCAAAATGAAGGCATTTGAACTTTTTTCACAGTAATTAAAATCATCATGGAAAATAGAAACCCTCAATAAAAAATATATATATTTGCTTCTAATTTGAAATACTTGCATCTTAAAGATTTATATTTTCAAATTCTAAAATCAAAAGCACTTCTCCCCAAATAATGTTCTTTTTTTCAAATTTCATTTATTTTTCCAAAAAAATCCCCCAAATAATTTACAAATTTCAGTGCACGACCCAGGAACGTCAGATCTCTACTCGTCATAAGCATCAATCTTGGTTTTGTTCCTATTGTAAACTAAGCTCATCTCCTACCATCATGGCGAAGTAAACTTTAGTAGGATACATGTACAAAGAGACCCGATTCGTCAAAACAATGACTACTCATAATAGAACCGGGTCGATGAAGAAACAGAGGCCTCGCTTTTATCTACAAATTTGAACACATGCAGTTGAGCACAAACGCAAAAACGAAACCGCTCAACAAACCTTAATCGATTCGATCAAGGCATCGCTACTCGCCCCATTCCTCATATACCCTGGAGGCGGGAAAGGGAAGCACCGAGACATCTTCGATTATCCGAAAAACTGTCTGGTTTTCCTCAAATCGCCAAATGGATCGGCTATGTCTAAATGATTCACGCAAGATTTTCAAGCAAAGTGAGATTCGATTTCAAGAAACAAGAAACGCTAGGGTTAAGGCTTCAATGACGGCTAAGCGCTCTACAGAAACCCTCGGATCTGGAAAGCTTAGCAGACGAAGACAAGAGGGCCAGAGGCTTATATTTATAGGCCGAGTAACCGACTTCAAGTTTGACACGGTTTCTAGATAAGCGAGTACGCGTATTACCCTTGCGTCAATATCAATTTTCTTCAGCTATTTACGCATTTTTTTAGGTATTATTATAGTAATTTTCATTTAAGAAATATATAAATTAAGATAACATTTATGATTTTTAAAATTTTTATATGATTTTATAAACATTTTCAAAGAATCTAAAATATTTAAATAAAATTAAATAATTATCAATTTAAATCTATAATATTTTATTTTTTAAAAAAAATTTCACTTTCTTTCCCTTCTCACATTTAAATTAAGAATGATCATTATCATAAAAAAATTAAAAATGATAAAAATTATCATGATACATATATCCATAGTGATTATTAGTTATGGGACAATGTATTCCTAGCAGGGCTAAGATTATAATACTTGTTAGTAGTTACTCGCAAATTTTTATAATATTTTATATATTATAAATTTTTTAAAAATGAAATAAAAATTTAAAGTTTTTATTATTGTTAACAAAAAATTCATAATATTAAAGATTATTTAAAAATTATATCATTAGTTATATGATTTAATTATTACATGAATATTGATATGTTATATTTTCATATATTTAGAGAGGAAAATGCTTGCGTTAATATTCTCGTCAAACATGGCCACTCCTTTGGCCTTGGATCTTCGTTGGTTCTACTTTGTACCAGCTTTCCTTTCTCTTGGGTATCTTATTGTTAGTGTGTTTTTCTTTTGGGCGTTTTGCCCCCTTATTCACTAAAAAAAAAAATTATATTATATTTTTTTTAATATTTTAAATTATTAGATAATATTCTGATCTAATATATTAAAATTTTCTTTTTTTTCAAAATTTTATAATTTTACTTTAAATTATTAAATATCTATGAATATTATTAAATACTCACTTTTTTTATGAATCATAATTATATTTATAATATTTAATTTATTTAAATTATTTTATAAATTTAACTTTTTTAAATTAAAAATGATAATAACATGATCATATGAATACTCACTTTTTGATAATTAGCAATAGATACTCGCAACAAAACAAAAAAAAATGAATGGGGAACACTCCATGCCCTGGCATCCATGTCTCTCTCAATATTTTTTCACAAGCTCAACGTACATATAAAGTTTTCTTTAAAATAAAATATATTTTAATTTTTGAAATATATATCATTTATTAATTTTATTATTTAAAAATTATTTTTATTAATTTGATCTTTTAAATTTTAAATTATTTATAAATTTTATCTTTTTATTCAATTTAAATGTATATTTAATATATGAGTAAAAATATAAAATAAATTTTTATATATGAGATTTATATATATATATCTTCATAAATGAGATTTATATATAATTTTTTATGAGAATACATAAATTTTTATGGATGAAATTATATCTAATAATTTTATACAGATCTTATCTATAAAAATTTATGTATATAAATCTCATCTCTAAGAATTTTTCTCTATTTTTATCTCATACTAAATATATTTTAAGATTATTAATTTTATATTTTAAAAAATAAAATTGTTATGAATTTAAGGTTTGAGATAAAGTTTCTAAAATGTTTTTAAAACAGAGTTTGTATGTTATATAAGAAATACATAATTGACTTTTGTTTGTTGTTGCCCACTAAAAAAACCTAGAAGTACAGTAATCAGGGTTCAAAGTAGGGGAAAAAAGGGAATAAACTACTTAATTATGAGGTTTTATGATTGTGCAAGAAAATAATTAGCATTTATTTGTTTATTATTTTAGAGAATAAAGATGATAATAATTATCTCAATAACAATAAAAATAACTATGTGCTTGAAAAGAAGAAAAGATAATGAAAACTAGAGTTGTGATATTATAAATTCAAGTTCGTTTAAATTTTTACATGACAATAATTCAAATAATTTATTTAGAGATATTACAAAATTTAGTTTATAAATATATTTAATTTTTATTTATTTTTAATATAAAATTTTTTTATACCATTATTTAATTTTATATCATATAATGTTTGACTTTTTAAATAATTATTATTTTAATAAAATTATTTTAATAAATTGATAACTTATGGTTAAATTTTTATGTTGACAATATATTAAAATTAAACTCTTTATACATATATTGTCACGTATAGAGTTTATTTGTTGTCACATATATAGTTTATCAAATTTATATAGATTAAAAATAAAATAATTAATCAATGTAATTATTCATTTTAAATTAATAATTAAAATATTAATTAAACACAATGAGTGTTATGTTTTGTTTAGTTCAGAAAGTAAGGATAATTGAGTTGAGTTTGACTTGATCAAAATCTGACTTAATATTTTCACTCAACCAATTTTTTTTTTAACTCAGACTTGATCCTAAACTCAAGTAAACTTAATCATGTTTAGGTTTATATGTGATTCGAATAGAACCGGATCAGGACCGAGTTAACCCAAAATTTAAATACAATTTATATTTTAACATGTTTAATTAATAAATTAAGTCATAAAACTTTAATCTTTAAAAGTAAGAAACTTAAAATATTTTTTTTCAATGTTTAAGTTATAAAATAATAATGTTTGCATGAATTTAAAAAATAAATAAAAGATGATATTTTAAAAAATAAATATTATGTAATTTTAAACCGAATTGGACCAATTCAAAAAATAGCCCAAACTTGGCCAGAAAATATATTGGGTCAAATTTTTTAGACCTAGACTCAACTTGACTTTTTATTTGAGTCTTATCCTACGTGATTAACTTGGGTTCAGTTAAGTTATCGAATCAGATAAGTCTTGAACACTCCATCAAAAAGTATTGAGAGTTGAATACTATAATTATTATTACTATTGTTGTTGTTGTTGTATTTGAAGTATTTTTTTTTGGGTTATTATTGTATTAAAAGTATTGTTAAACTGAATTTATATTAATTATTATATTATACTTATATATAATTTTTTATTAATCTAATATTATTATTATTATAATAAAAGAAATTTTCATCTTTAATATTTAATTTTTACTTTCTCAACAAATTTATGATAATTAGATGAATATAAATAAATAATAATAAAATAATAAATATAAATATTTTTTTATAACTACATTTTATAATTATAAATTCTTCAAAATACAAAATTATTTTTTAATATATTATTATAAATTATTTTAAATATAATTAATTAATTAATTAATAATATAAGTAAAAATTAAAAAACTCAAATTGAAACACACGATAATTCTGCTATTATAAATAAATATATTAACGACATTACATATTTATAATTATGCATGAAAAATATTAGAGTAAATTATTTTAATTTTTTTTTATTTATTTTTTTATAATTTTTTTATTTTTAAAATTTATACATATTTTTTTAAATATTTTAAAATATTTATACATATTTTCTTAATTATTTATATAAACTTTTATTATATTTTAAAAATATACTATACATATTTTTTTTTAAAAAAATTTACATAAATTTTACAAATAAATAATATTTATAAAAAAATAAATAAAAAATTAAAATAATTTACTTAAAATTATATTGATAAACTATCCTCTTTTTTTTTCTTCCCATCGTGCACAAAATCCTCGCAACGTGTAGGTGTGTAAATTGAGAAGCACCAAAACTTTCGTGCTCGAGAATACACACGAAAGACTTATCGGTGTCCCTTTCTTCTGCTCAGTGTCTTGGTCGTCTTCCTCGTCTTCACAGATCAAGAACAGCAAGACCGTGCCGATCTCTGCGTCTGTCGTTGAAGGCTGCTGGAATCAGCGATGCACCAAGGAGAGTACAGCTCCGCTCCATATTATCAATTCCCTCACCTGCAAAACCCCAATCCCAGTCCCAATCCCAGCCCTAACCCTAATCCTGCCGATCCATTCCCAAACCAGTACGCTTCCGCACCTCCGTTCACACCCGGTTACGCTCCTTCTGATTACACGCCTTACGCCACCACGTACCCTCCATACCCGCAAAATCCCGATCCTATCGCAGCCCCCGCTTCTCCCACTACTCCTTCCTACAATCCAACCTCCAACCCTAATTTGCCGTCATTCAATTCTTCGTCTCAAACCACCCCTTTTCCTCCTTTTGAATCTCATCTCTCGTACCAACCCCCATCGCAGCAGCATCAGCATCAGCAATCTTATTATCCACCGTACGATCAGCATCAAACGGCTTCAAATTATGCCCCTCCCCCCTCATCTGTTCCTCCAAACCCCAGTTCTAATCCGTCGTACTCGTCCTTATTTTCGGCACCGTACAGCCACCCTGGATCTTCGGTTCCTCTTGCACCTGCATACGAAAGCCCTTTTGAGAACCCCGTGAAGCTTGACCATGGTGGTGCTTATTTCGATGACAGGTATGGAAGCTTTAATCGGAGCCGTTCGGATTTGCATGGGAAGCGACAGGATGGCGGGCTTTCAAGGTATGATCATGGTCGTGATGAAGTTTACGGAGATGGAGTGTTTGCCTATGAAGCGGGCAAAGTGGAACCGTACGGGGCGCGGGGTACGGCTCCTAAATCGTCAACTTGGTCCGGCTTTGATGATTATGGGAGATCGATCAGTTTTTCCTCTCCAAAAGAATCCTCTCTCTCAAGCAAGATTGTGAAAGCAGTGCCAAAGGCTGATACCCAAGAAGATGTCAAATGTGGGGTGCAAAAATTTCGGGTCAAGCTATTGGCAGAAAGTGGTGGTCAGAGCACTATGGATGTTCTCTGTCAGGTATGAAGAAGATAGTATCATATATTTTCGTCTTATTTGAGGTGCCCCGACCAGAACAATTTGCGAAATTTGTACTCTATTCTGGTAGTTTTGGCTTCAGTTCCACTTGTTTATTATTGGATGACAATAATGTCCGTAATTGGACTTCCGTTGTTTGATAAGAGGCTAAGAGCTGTTGGATTTTGTTTTGCTTACTTTGTTATTGTAATAATTACTGTCAGCCTAGTGGATAACTCCTATGGCTTTTTGCTGGTGTGCATCTTTTGTATAAGTAGTTTAATGCTTTAAGACCCTGAACCAAAAATAGAAGTAACTTCAGTCTAGACTGGTTTGCTGGTATATAAAAGTAATAACAATGTTGTTAAAACTGGACCGGATGTTGAACCAACAAGACTTCTAGTTCAGGTTCAATTAGTTAGACCGGACGGTTGAATCGGATGATGTAATAATTATTTTATAGATATAGACACACACACACACACACACACACAAATTATTTTCTTATAAGTCGTAAAATTATAACACACATCACTAATAATAAAAAAACACAAGAAGGTTTTAGTCTGAAATCCTAATAGGAATCTTGATTAAATAAGGAAATAATTAAAATATAGGAAGAAAAAGACTAAAAGGCTTAAATGACAAATTTAAGTCTTGAAAACATCTCTAGTTGGATAAACTCGGGTTGCCACGGTTACGGGCTTGAAAAGAGCTTTCAATTGATATATTATGGGCCCTATAATTTCTCACAGATCAAAAGATATGATCGTTTAAAATTCCAGAATTAAAAAAAAAAAACCGACCAGTTCACTAAAAACTGGCTAGTTTTCTTGGTTATGACCAATTTTGACCGGGTTAATCTTGTCTAACCACAAATTTGGTTATGACATTGACTTATAACCGGAATGAAGGGTAGGTCACGTTCGGTCTGGTTGGACCAGCCGGTCTGGTTTGATTTTAACAACCATGAGTAATAATTACAGTCAGCCTAGTGTATAACTCTTCTTTTCTTCTGAACATGATATATATCCATATTTGGCAATGTGATCGTTAGTGTAAAAGATCAAAAGCTTGATAGTCATACCTTTGTTCATTTATTACTCTGACAATAATAATCATACCTTTGTTCATTTATTACTCTTCTGCACAGTTTGTTAGAAACTTTTAGGTTTACACAGAAAATTTTCTGAAACTTTTTGCATCATTTTTTTTCTGCATAATCTCTGTCTCAAAATCATTCAGTATATTGGTTTTTATGCATTCATTATTACGTTCTGTTGTTTATCCCCACTGTGGGTGCTGATCTGAATTAGTGATTTTGTCAATGTTTATTCTTTCAGATTGGTTTGGATGGAATTCGTATGCTGGATCCAAATACCAGTCGAACATTGAGAATATATCCTCTTGAGGACATAACAAGATGTGAAGTGAGCTTGTTGATTTCCTTCGTGAAATTTTGACTATATCTTTAAAATTAATTTTTGTGGTCAATCTAAATATAATATTTTTCTAATTGAATTATGCAGAAATTTGATTCATCTACCTTTGCATTCTGGTCAAAGAGCTCAGTGGACATTGAGCCAAGACGAATCAGATTGCAATCCAATAGTTACACTAGCAATACACTTTTGGATACGGTGACTGCTGCAACCATACAGGTATTCAGAGAATTTCATCCTTCTGTTATGACAAAAGTTATTTTGCTGGTAAATTAGGTTAGGGGACCTTAAATTTTAAAAATATCTTCTTGAAGACACTGAATTTGTTTTACATTACACGGAGACAGGATTTAGTTTTAGTTGCTTCTCTTGTATGAGTTGCAATGCATAGTTTAAAATGAAGGGCATCCTGTTACCCATGATCTGAAGATTCATTACAATTAGATGGCGTTTGTTGTATTTTCTGTTACTTATCTGCCTCAACTTTTTCCCTCAATTTGACATGACCATCTGTTCTATATCAAAGGCTAAATATTTCAAACATCAACTCTTAAAAGATATATTTGGTTTTGGTCTCCCTTTTCTTTTTATTACTTATTACTTGTGTTATTTCCAAGATTAACATTGATTCTCTGTGCGCTGTTTGTTTATGTTGCTTGTGCTTCTTTTTGTGTGTGTGTATTGGAAATGGTGTTGGTGCTTTTGGCTATCCTACTACTCCTATACATTGCAGAATTTCTGTTTAGAATCAAGATTTGACCCTGTTCGTTGATCTAAAACATAATGCATGCTTGGGCCTGGGAATTATCAATGAAAATGAATTAGATAAAGATCCAAACATTTTGGCGGTTGGATGCCATTTTCTCTTCATAATTGTGATTGTCTGTACTTCTCGCAAATGACATCAAAATGAACGATCGCAATTAATAAATGGTCTTCTAATTATGATTTTGGCTGTTGACAAATGATATTGCTGGCAAATAAAATTTGTGCCCAAAATTCTCAAGTGCCAGCAAGTGCATGTTGTAGAATTGCATATTTTAGCATTTAGTACATGCAAAAGTTCAACACTGTTAAGTTATTTCTGTATTAATCCTGAAATCTAGGAGTTGTATACAAGAATCATAGCTCAAAAAGATGAAATATAATGATAAATAACATCAATTCATGTTCCTTAAAACTGTCAAATATTTTCTACCATGTCTCTTGATATGATATAAAAACTCATCACTTCTATTGACATTATTCCTGTCCAGTTCCTAATCTATTTTAAATACTACATAAAGATTTTCTAGTTAAAAAGCTTCTAATCTTTCTTTCTCTTTGGGTCCTTGGTTTCTTATCAAGTTTCCTAAAATTGTTTTTCAACGTTGGGACTTGTTTATTATATGTCATAATTTCCCCTTGTTTTGTTAATGCAGTTCAAGGAAATGGGTGGAAGCAGGAGGCCTGCTGAATCATTGAGAACAATTGAACAGCCTACAGAAAAAAAGAAAGGCTTCGGTGATTGGATGAATTTGATTAAGCCTGCCAATGAAGAGAAGGATCATTGGGTAACATTAGATGCAACTTGAGTTTTCTTGTTCTGTTTTCAAAAAAGGCTCCTAAAGTTTTAACCGAATTTTTTCCTTTGAACTATTTTTATTATTACCATTTACTAGGATGAAGTGTTCTTATTTGCTGGTGGGGGATTATTAGGACATGTATTGTTGTTACAATTAATTTTGTCAATCTAAATCTTAATAATGCTTGTGTGTTTTTCCCACCTGAACTCTTGGAAAGTGGTGAAAGTGTCTAAATGCCACTTGATCTTAATGAAATTGAATTGGACAAACTGTATTAATCCACATCAACTTTAACTAGGGTCTGTTTTTCATATTTTCTTGTACTCAACTGGTGGTGTTCTTACGAGGTTCTATTTATGTATAGGTCCCAGATGAAGCAGTCTCAAAATGTACAGCATGTGGCACTGATTTTGGGGCTTTTGTTCGCAAGGTTGATCTCCCTGTTTCCTTTCTCAACCTACGTTTTGTGTTTCTTGTGCTTGGTTGCTAATGTCATGATCATCAATGGTTCTGACAGCATCACTGTAGGAACTGTGGGGATATTTTCTGTGACAAATGTACACATGGTAGAATAGCTCTAACTGCAGATGAGAATGCTCAGCCAGTAAGAGTTTGTGACCGATGCATGGTATGTCTACTGTTTGTTGACTTTTCTCTTCTACCCCTTGGAGATAATGAAAATGGAGATATTGTTCTGAATATGTGTTTGCTTCTATAATTGCTGAGGTTCTATTTCCGTTGAATGGGAATTTCAATCCGTGTGGAGGTTTTTTTTTTCATTGGGCCTTTTTTTTTGGGTGTTTCTATTTCTTCATTTTTTTAATTAAATATGTGTCGTCAATGCTAGAAAACTGTAGAAGCCATTATATTTTTAAGCATTGTTTTATGTGCATTGGAAAGACCAGGATCTTATAGTCCCTTTGCTGTTTAGGCAGAAGTGACTCAGAGGCTGAGTAGTGCTAAAGAGTCCTCAAGTAAGCCTGTGTTGCAGAGTCATGAGGATCTTGCCAGGAAACTTCAGGTAAATAATAGGGGCATGCAGTACTGTTTGTTTCTGTGTCATTTATATTGCCCCTTTGAATGCTTTAATTTGCATATCTGGTTACTTTTTAAGCATACGTGTGTGAGTAAGCATTCATTAAATGGTAATTTGTCTTACTGGTGATTTTTTGGTAGGAGGAGCTGGAGAGGAATCGAAAGACATCAGGTAATGTAATCTGAGTTCAATTTTGGGAGCCCGGGTTGTAAAAATTGCTGTAGAGTTTTGATTCATAACTTGTCAAACAAGGTGGCAGGTTTCAATGAATCTGTTATGTGCATAATTTAGTTGGAATGACTGGATTTTTTAATAAAGATTTAGAAATTATGTCTGAGTCATGTAAGTGGTCTGGTTCACAGGCTCCAAGTCTGATGGATCTGGAAGACGGATGAAGGAAGTTGCGTGCCCTATTTGCACCGTCCATCTTCAGGTTGGAAATCTATTGAACTAACTCCTTGTAATTCTCTCCCCACTCCTCTGATCCTTTTCCCACACACACACCATCACATCATCATCATCATCTTCATGGGGGCTTTGTTGTGGGATAATTGCAGGTCCAGGTACCTAGCTCAGGCTCGGAGACCATCGAGTGTGGAGTTTGCCAGCACCCATTTCTTGTGAGTGCTCATTGAGTTCAGATAATGGTGATACTGTTGAAGGTGTCTACATGTGTTAAAAGTTTAAAATTCAATTATTTTACTGATCAATCTCTTGCACATTAATAATTAATGATTGGGATTACCTTCTGTATATTATTATTTTCCTTGGGCTGTTTTCATGAACTTTTTTGTCATGCAGTTTTTTTTTCTTTTCTTTTTGTCGTTTTAGCTTGCTGTGTATATGTTTACTTCTTATCCTCCGTGAAAGATGCTCCAATTCGCTTGTCCTTTTGTATAAAAAGAACCCTGCACACATACTTGTATAGCTGTGGCAAATTAGTTGTAACTTCACTGGTTTGCAACGATATGGTATCTCTGTCAATATTTATTATGAGGTTCTTAAAATTCTACTGATCGAAAGGCCAACTGATCTGCAAATTATGTAATGGCAACTGTGCGTCTTGTTTCGTAATGGATTAGCCGAATTTAGATATTGTTTCTGTCAAGGGATGTGTGGTTCTATCGATGTACATTTATACAAACAGAATGATCATTCTGAATTCATATTTTCTGAATGCTGTTGCATGGTGGGATCACCGCATTTTGAAATGGCTATAATTTGCTGGCTAAACTTTTTGGAAGCTTCACAAAGAACAATATTTGTTGTGCTTTCAGTTTTTTTGGTTGGCTGAAATTGTTTCCGTTATAGAATGTTGGCCTTCATATATTTTCATGACAAAGTCTATGGTGCACCGCTTAATTTGAATACACTGGTAAATCAAGGGATATGAATAATTGAATTAAAATTGTTATATTCAACACTTATAAGTGGATATTTGAATTCTGGTAAATTGCATTCTAAAGCCGATGACTTTTTTATGAATGCTTTTGTTTGCTCTTCGGATCAGTTCTGTAAAATTCAGACTGGCTTGGCCGGTTGGTCCTGGTATCCGGTGGCTCGGGTCCTTCGCCAATGACCAGGATCGGTTGACTTACCGGTCTGGCCAGAGTAAAACCGTTAATCTGACTGATATGACATTTTTCTTTTTTATTTTTATTTTGTGATTTTTCTTACATGACCTTGGTGAACAGGATGACCTGTGCTTTGGGTTCAGCAACTAAGTTTTGGATAAAAGATAAATTGAATTTTGATAAAGGATGGTTAATTTATTTGTTTGTTGAAACGAATGAGAGGCAGTAGGCGAAATGCTATTATGATCGCTTAATGCGAATCCATGAAGCCTAATTTTGGAGACAAATCAAGCTTTGAAAGGGATTATATGTGTGATTGGATTAGTTTATATTAGAGTTAAAATAATTTATAATTAAACTTTTATTAATTTTTTTTTTAAAAAGTGATTTTTTTTAAAGTTAGTCTGTTACTAAATATGCACAGTTGTGCAAGCTCATAAGTCATTCTTTGCTATAGGCCTGCATTTTCCATTCATTAATTTTAAAGAGAAATATATAGTTCATGTTTGATTTTAATTAATTTTTTTTAAAATATTTTATATTAAAAGTTTTTTTAATAAACTTTTAATTATAAACTATTTTGAATATAAAATAAATTAATTTATATACATACTTTATATTCAAAATGAATTTAAAATTAAAATAAGCATGTTAAAATTTAAAAATTCGCCGAATCTCAATGGCTTTTTCTCTTCCCTTTTGTACTTAGCCCATTCCCGGATCCTCGAGTTGCTACAAAATGGTGCCTGTCTCTAATATAAATCGCAAGAATTCTATCATCGAAGCAACAAGTCTGGAGGATGTGATTGCTCAAGCGAGGCCGCTGGTAACTTGACTGTGGCTCCTCAAGAAGCCATTAAAGTGGCGAGCTTCAAACTTCCATTGCGCGCGCATGTATATATAGACATATATATGCGCCTCAAGGACATGTTGATGCTTGGGCCTTGGCCAACCAATTTTTTCTTTTAAATGATAAACATTGAGTTTATGCAACTCGATTTCTTTGTATTTTAAACTTTCTAAAATTTTAAGAAATATTCCATGCAAACACAATCTATGGTAAGTTTGAAAGGAGAAGAAAGAAAGAAATTCAAAGAAAATGAAAAGAAGAGAACGAGAGATTAAGTAATAAGTTTGCTCTTCTTTATTTGGATAATGTTTAAAATTTTTCAAATTAAAAAAACTTTAGAATGTTTATGAAAATTAATAAGAAAAAAATTTAGAAGATTATTTCCTATAACAGAACTATCATGTTAGATATAGACACAAATTTTATTCTGCAGAAATTTATCATGATGACTTTGTCTTTTTAACAAAATATTTTTCTATTATTTCATTAATAGAAGAGGATCGAAATCCCATTTAAAAATTTTTATTCTCTATTCCTCCTTTTATAAAACTTTTATACAAGGTATAAAAGGCCTAAAAGTCTGATTAATTGATTGGAAATTTATTTCAATTTTCAATCCCTGAAAATCATGTCTTGGAGCTCTTGTCAATCTTCCGCCACCAACAATAACAGAGGCCATTGAATTGAAGAAGTGGGAGCATTGTAATTTGTCACCACACGTTAGCCCGTTTGTATTCCCTTAGCGTTGGGGAGAAGGAACTTTTCTGTAGTTGTGAATCAAAGCCACTGCAAACATGGTTCAGTTCCTGTCAAACAAACAGGCTAAAATCTCCACTTAAATTGCGACTATAATCATTCAACTAAACAATTTAAATCCAATAGACACCCAAATTTCAGGGAGTTTACCATCCATTTTCATATTCTGCAGTTAAAGCACTCTTGTATTCTTCTGGAATTTGGGACCACTCCTGCATAGTTTCACTCCAACGCCCTCTTACATATTCATATTCTTCAGGTAATGCTCCCTTATTCTTTGCTCTCTTTTGGACCACTCTTGCATAGTTGCCTTCCAACGGTCTCTTACATTTTCATATTCTTTTTTTTTTATGGTTTACATTTTCATATTATTCAGTTAATGATCCCTTGCATGTACTCTTCCCCACCAATAATGCACACTGGCACTCCAACATTCGCTGTGATCGTATGTATGAAATTTTTCCACTTAATTTAAAATCACCTAGTAGAGCTACTTATTCCATGTATTTCTTTATGTTTTGCTTGGGTTATTTTATTTTATTTTTTAAAATTACGTGTGTTAAAGCATTAGCTTAATTAGGAATTAATGTCTATTTGTTTCCCTCACAAAATTACTGCTGAGTAAGTAAAAAGTAAGGTTTTGAAAACTGCATCAATCAACTATTGAAAAGATTGATTCATAATTCAATGATATAATCATGATTGGATCGTAGTTAAACTGATATATATATATATATATATTACTATATTAATAATTGTTTTTATATTAATATCATCATAGACATAAATTGTTAAAATTTAATATTTTAAATTATTGTAAAACATAATTTTATTAACATGAAGAATATTAATAAATAATAAATAATAAATAAAAAAGTGAAAAATTAATATAAGTCTCTATAATATTATTAACAAAAAATAAATATTATAATAACAAATATATTTTATTTTATATATCTCCCAAAAAAATCATAATACAATATAATATATAATGTAAGATAATTAGTTATTAACAACCAGCCTTGGCTTAGTAGTTGGCAACATGGCATCTCCAGCTAGGGACCCAGGTTCAACTCCTAACTGTTTGTGACAATTTATGCTCAACCTTAAATTCAAAAAAAAATTAGAAGTTTTACGTTATTATTTTGAATCTTGCTAATGTTCTTTTAGTCATGAAATTTGCTAACGAGTACTCTTATAACAATGATTAAGAAATTAAAAATAAAAATTATTAAATGAAAAGTAAGAATATTTAATATTTTAAAAAATTAAAAAATATTTAATAATTTTTAAATTATTAAAATAATTTAATAAAAAATATTAAATGCTTCTTAATCAATTTTATTCTTATATAGAATACAAACAAATTAAGGCACGTTCAAAACTCTGCCTTTTCTGTTCTATGGCCTTTGCTTGTTTTTTTTTTAAATAATAATAAGTTGGAGGTAGCTAAATTATACTATCACTCACTATAGGAAATATTAATGCATTTGTCTACTTTGCTTGTGCATGGCTGACTTCAAATTCCAGTGCGATCAAATACCTCACAAAGGAGAAATTATTAAATATTTTTAAAGTATTATACTAAAAAATTTATTATAAATTTAATTCAACAATTTACATTATTATGCTGTGACAAATATTAAATTTTTATTAATATAGTATAATACTATAAAAATATATAAAAATCTCTCCTCACAAAGATGCTGTTGTGTCCAAAATCTTTGTTTAACATCATTGTCGAAAATATAATATCTTCATTACACATTAGATTGTTTAAACCATATATATATATATATATATATATATAT
The DNA here is from genome assembly GCA_019955255.1 of Castanospermum australe. Taxonomy (NCBI): domain Eukaryota; kingdom Viridiplantae; phylum Streptophyta; class Magnoliopsida; order Fabales; family Fabaceae; genus Castanospermum; species Castanospermum australe. The sequence goes on from NSJW01000961.1 coordinate 615,347, forward strand.
ATATATATATATATATATATATATATATATATCGGTCTCAACAATTTAATGTGTAATGAAGATATATATTTTGGATAATGTATATATATTAATATATATATATATATATATATATATATATAAAATTACTGAAATTTAAAAAAAAGATAAAAAATTTATCAGTAATTGTGTTTACGATATTTTTTTGACTATATTAATTTTAATAAATTATTAAAATACTAAATGCTTATAAATTTTACATTAGTGCTTTTTAAAAATATTTAATTTATTTAAAATGATATTTACAACAATAGAATTTATTTAACAAACTCTATGTAAATAAATACTTATCTCTAACTTTTTTTTATTAAAATAAAAACTTGATATTTAATTAATTTAATTAAGGTGGTTACATTACAACTTACACCCAACCTAATTTAATAAATGTCACATCATAATTATGTAACAGCAATTAATAGAACATGTACGAGGTCTGTCGTCGTACGTATAATGTGTATATCCTTTGACTCATTGGCATTTCCATACTCTCATTTCGTAAATAAATAAATGATAATGCAACGCAAATTGTTATATTCCAAGTTAACTAAAAAAAAAAATTAACGTGATTTTTAAGTCATAACACTTTTTTTAATAGACTAATCCTTTTTTATATGTCCTCTTCTCATGACTTGAGCCATAGATCACACATATTTGATGTATAATATCATTATTTATTTTATTATTTCAAAAACTTAAAACTCAACAAAATTTAGTGAATATTTGTTGATATATGAAGGAATTAATATATACTTCTTTAGTGCATGTCAAGTGCACCTCCAACCCTAAATGGGTGCATGCCATCACTGAGTACTCTGGCTGTAGCCATAGAAAGGAAAGTATCTACAAAAAGAAAAGTACAATATGATGAGCCAAGTTGTTCAATTTAACTCCGAAGTACTGTCAAACGAGTTCGATACCCTTCACTAATTAGAACTTGTTAGAATTTTCTGTATTTGGGTTGCTTTTAATTGTATATTTTATTATTTATTAAAACTGGCTGAATAGTATAATCTGATAATCTTTAGAATTCATGGCCAAATTATGTAATGTAATCATATGAGTTCTGAAATTATTGATTTATTAGGTTTTGGTCCCAATACATAAGTGTACCGGCTAGATGAGTTATGTGTAGGGTTTGGTAACCAGGAGCCCATAATAGGTAGAAATTAGGATTACTGACTGTTTTATAAAGGTCAGGATCCCCTATCCATTCCTAAGTTCATTCGTTGATTCTCTACTTCATCTGGAGGACACGACTACAAGAGAAGAAAAAGAAGGAGAAGATCTTGATTTGGAGTGTACACTTGTGTACAATAAAATTCTTAAAAATCTGTCAGTTCTTTAAAGTATGTAACTCTTTACTATTTAATCTGGTATTCTAAATTTTGGTATAAATATATACTGTCTATGTATGTAGCTAAAATTTTACATAACTTGCCCAATCTACTGCCAATCTGCCATCATATTCATAACTCAACTTACTGGAGACCTCTTTTGGACCATGTGAAATTATATATATATATATATATATATATATATATATATATATTTGTGAGTAGTGTATCCATGCAAAAAAAAACTGCACGTACCAGGACTGAAGTAAAAGGACAAACGCATCCAACTCTTTTTTTTTTTCTCCTTCTATTTCCCCTATTCCCCCGTTACAGATATGAATTGAATTTGACAGAACAGATATTAAAGTGAAGTGAAATCACTATATGTTACAGTAACATGCTTAGTCACTCACAAATTAGGCTCACAGGATGGAAGCCTAACAGTTAATCTAACCCAAAAGGAGAAATGAAAAGGGTGGAACCTGGGGCGGTTCCTCTTGTAAGCTAAGGGGAACCCAATTTTTTTAAAAAAAAAAAAACATGGCATTTTATATGTAGAAATTTTTGTAACTTTTTTTTTTTTAATTTGTTTAAGCATGACTCTCCAAACAAAGAAATTTTTTATCATCGGGCTCCTTCCCTGGGTGGAGCTGAGAGAGTGAAACAAATCATCATCGGTGAGAATGAGATGCAATTATTTCTTACGCGTCCATTAAATGAGCTAAAGGACACAATTGTAGGATGTAGCTCTATGATCCGAAGTATAAATAAGATTGTAACCTTGCTTAATAATTTGCTGCTCCGTTTCATATTACTATTAGTTATTACCAGCAAAACAAAGGCTGTGCTGAAACTGCCACCAAATGTTTCGGTTCCAGCAGTTATAGTGTTTGGAGATTCAATCATGGATACGGGCAACAACAACAACAGGACAACATTCGCTCGCTCCAATTTTCCTCCGTATGGGAAAGATTTTGAGGGAAGGATCCCAACTGGTAGATTTGGCAATGGACAAGTTCCATCAGACCTTATAGATATGCTCTTTCTTCACTATGCATGTTTCCTAGTATAGTATATCTGGGAAATATTTTTGCTTTTAATTGCGGCTACCTAGCTAAAACATACATACATATGGTACATATGCAAAACAATGTGAATTCCCTCTCTCCGTACCAAGGGGCAGATCAGCATTGGTGCTATAAAGTCAAATTATAAAAATAAGACATCTTTATCCCTTATTAAATATAATATAATTTTTTTATTGAGTAAACCTCTATTTTAATTTTTTAAAAATACAAGTTTCATCACATTTGTTGGATCAATCGTTTACTAACAAGTCAAAAGTTATAGCTGATAACAAAGGGTGCAACTTTATTTCCTTCTAATGTTTTAGAACCGCATCAATGTATAGGCGTCATGGGCCAAGATGTTAAGCCCACGAATCTTAAAGGAGACGCTAAACAAATAAATTTAACAATATTAATCCTTCAAAAAATTTAGATATAAATTTAGTTATTAAATCATGAAAATAATATTAAAATTGTCTTTCTATATATGAACAAAGATTAAATTAATATAATTTCTATAATTGAAAGACTAAATTGATATTAATTTTATATCATTGAAAAATTAAATTAATAATATTTTTAATAATTGAGGGACTAAATTAATGTCAATTTTTTTAAGAAAATAAAATGATATCACTTTCCATAATTCATGAATTAATTGATGTCAAAATTTTGAAGGGCCAAAGTAATGATACTTACATATTTAGAAGACTCTTTTTTTATTTAATATTGTTTTAGATGCAAAATTATGTCCATAGGTTGGGTTTTAATTCCCTTGCCTCAATGGCATGATATGGAGTCCGAATATCATTCAAGTTGAAAGAGGTTGATTATTATACTTTCTTTATTTATATGTATTTACTTATATTTATAATTTATTTTGTATATATTGATTCCCACTCTCATTTTTAATTTTATATGAAAATTATATAAGACATATTTGTTGAACGTATAAAATTAAAATACACAGAATCGATTTTCACAAAATTTAAACTAAGAATGAACATAAGAATATATATAGTTGTAGAATAAATTCATTTGATAAATTTTACATGGCATAGGAACATACATAGTTAACGTTTTAACTATATGAGAATAAATAATTAGAAAAATAAATATACACTAGAAAATAATTTTGTAGTTCAATGATATCTAACTTTTCTTATAAAGTACTAGTTTCCCTAGCGAGTCTCAATCAATGTCCACGTACATTTTGTCTACTTCCTCCCTTAGTTTGATATTAGGATATTCAATTTATCTTTATATTTTTTTATTTATATATGGGTTAATTAATCCGATTTAAAGGTTCTTTTTTTGTTAAATTTACATTAAATTCATATGAGATGATAGTAATCTTTTAATTAGATTATCTTAAGGAGTTTTTATGTTGTGTCAGTTGAAGAACTGGGCATTAAGGAGCTTCTGCCAGCATACTTGAATCCAAATCTCCAACCTAGCGATTTGGTCACTGGTGTCTGCTTTGCATCCGGTGGCTCCGGATATGATCCTTTGACATCCATATTAGAGGTATGCATGCATGTTTTCAACTCCATTGTTCTCTCTTAAAGTTTGGGAAAAAACAAAATAAATTTCTTCTGTACTATTCCTTTCTCTAACTTTGTCGCTGGATTCATGTCCAAAAAACAAAAAACTTTGTTACTGGATTGTAACCAGGCATCTATACCGTTGTCCGGTCAAAAAGACTTGTTCAAAGAATACATAGGGAAGCTAAAAAGGACTCGTTGGAGAGGACGGAACGAACTTCATCCTAGCCAATAGTCTTTTTCTTGTGGTGTTTGGCAGCAGTGACATTTCCAATACATATTTTCGCCCTAGACAATAGCAACATGATGTTCCTTGTTACACTGACCTTATGGTAAAAACAGCTTCTAATTTCTTGAAGGTAAGCTAGCTCAACCCTTAAGTCAAGCACGTATCTATAATTTTATATAGACTAAATTTTTAATTTGGTAATCTAAAAATTGTATCGACATCATTTTGATCTTTCAAAAAATATTGACATCAATTTAGTTCTTAAATTATAGAAGATAACATCATTTTGGTCCTTTAAAAAAATTAACATCAATTTAGTTTCCATCAATCATAAAAAAAATGTTATTAATTTAGTCTTTTAATTATACAAAATTAACATCAATTTAGTCCTTCAAACATAAAAATTATATCAATTTAGTCCATATATATATATATATATATATAGGGTGGGGATCCACTTACATCAAGTATAAGTTTTGGACACTTACACCGCTTAATAACTTTTTATAAAATGCGAATTAAATTAATCTAACCGTTGAATCATGTGTTATTATCTTGATGATTATGCATGCCAAATTTGAAATAAATTGGACATTCATAAGTATGTAATCTAATAGTCAAAATTTTTTATATTTCAAAAAGTACATTATACGTTAAAATAAAGTAGTGTGATGAAATATCAAATAATTTTAAAATTATATGAAACTTCATAAGAACTTTTAATCCAATAGTTAGATTGATAAAATTTAATATTTATAAAAAATTATTAAGTAGTGTAAATATCTAAAGACTTACACCTGGTATAAGAAGATACTCACCCATATATATATATATATATATATCATAGTATTACATGTAAATACACATTGTCTATTAGTGCTAAATGATTAATTAATTACGTTACCATGTACGTAACTTCTTTTTTCCTCAATGCAAGATTGAAAGGAGATATATCAACCAGGTGCAAGGAGGATTGGGGTATTCAGTGTGCCGCCAATTGGGTGTGTGCCGTTTCAGAGAACAGTGAACGGAGGAATGGTAAGAAATTGTGCAGAAAAGTACAATAACGCAGCCAAGTTATTTAACAGCAAACTGGCAAAGGAGCTGGATTCCCTTAATCGGAACTCGCCCAATAGCAGGAATGTTTACATTGACGTTTACAACCCTCCTTGATATCATTGTAAACTACCAAAAATATGGTAATTCCAATTTCACTTTTAGTGCTAAATTACCATTTCTAATATTTTCCCTTTGTTATGTATCAGTTTAAACGTAACATTATTTATTATTTTCTAATAAATTCATTGATTTTTTCTTTTGAAAAAATGTTTCCTTCTCCAATTGCAGGCTATAAAGTCGGAGACATTGGATGCTGTGGCACAGGCGAAGTAGAGGTTGCAGTGTTATGCAACCGTCTGGCTCCCACTTGCCCCAGTGAATTGGACTATGTTTTTTGGGACAGTTTTCACCCAACAGAAAGCGTTTACAAAAAGCTCATAGGTCCTATTCTTCAAAAATATCTGTACCAGTTCAAGTGAGCTTCTTCTGTGTTTTTTTTTCCCCAATAAAACCTCTTACATATGAGGCAGCTTCAGATTTGGTTAATTTGCCAATTTGCTAGCAGTACTCAGGACCAGATAATTATTTATATTTAATAAAAAAAAAAGTTTTTCCTTGTAATTTCTAAGTTCGAAATGTTAAATTGAATAATCACAAACACCTAGTAACATATTGCATAAATATTCACTTGTATTGTACCTAATGCCATTAGGTGTGTGAGTGTGTGTTTTATAGGTACAAAGGAGTTTAATTTCTCTAATTACAAGTGCTAGAACATATACTCAATTCATCTAGCTACCTACAACTGTCTAGATAATCAACATGAAGAAAAACTAATAAGAAGTGTTGAAAAAACATCACCAAATAATCAGTCACTATCGACGAGTTTTCTAAACAGCCTAGAGAGATTGAAACAAGATATATCCCGTCCAATTTGAAAAACAATAAATGAGAAATCTTAAACTAAATTTTCCACTCAACCCGAGAAGAAATTACCATCCAACCGTCCATTTGATCAAAATTGGACAGAGCAGACAAAGCTTCATAAACCTCTCGAGCTAATAAAGGAATTTATATTAAAAGATTAGTCTATTAAATAAGAATATCTTATAATTTAAATATCATATTAAACTTTATATCCTCTTTAATGTAGGACATAACAAAGTATCAAGGGGGAAAAGGTTGTATGCAGGGTCCAATGTTCGTAAACTGTTAAAAACAATTAGCTTGGGTCCAATGTTCGTAAAATGTTGAAAAACAATTAGCTTTCTATTTGGTTGGTATATCTCTCATATTGTGAGATGTTTTCGTAGCACGTGTACTATGGTGTTCGGCATAGACGGTCGTACATAATTGTGTTGTTTTCTGGATTACTCTGCTTTATAATCAAGTATGATGTAAACCTAAGAGATCAACAATTCACACAGAAAAACTTACAAATCACAAATGTTCTGATTAATTAATAATAATAAAAGATAACAACATAGGACAACCAATGAGGTATTTATAACTCGAATAATCATGTAGTCAAAATTCTAATTAAATAATAAATTTTAAAATAAAAAATTATTAGAAATAAGGTAAAATATCTACATTATTCAAAATAAAATAACAAATTATTCTTAAAAATAACACAAATAACTCTTAATCATACTGCATCAAAATGTTCACCTTTGTTGATAGTAAGAATATTTTCAAATTATATTTTTGCATCAATTGAAACTAAATTCTTTCACAAAATCTAAAGGGCGCACCCCACATCAATCTAATGCATTCAAAAAAATTAAATGCACTAAATATTGATGTAAAATTGGAATCCAAGTAGTTAAGACTCCTTGGATTCATTAATATTGGTTTTATTATGTTATAACTTATGTATTGTCACAACGTACTCGGAGGGCATTACGACGACAAAGATGCAACTAACATTTTATGAAGAATAATCTTGTGGAGTCGTCACCGATTTTTATTTGATCAGAAAAAATAATTAGCAAAACCCTTTTAAAAGATTAAAATTGGTCTGCAAAACAAAGTTAGGTTCGGGAGTCAATTTATGTACAGAGAAAGGTGAAAACTTAATCCTACTATATTCTTGATACATCTATCATAGAACAGTTACCTTAAAGTTAGTTATGCAAATTAATAACCTCAAAATATTTATTTTTACCCCACAAAATTAAATAAAAGATTAAAAGACTAATAATGAATTAAATAAATATTTATAAAAATGAGCAACAATTAAAGTATTCACAAAATAAACAGGAATGAATTAAATTAAAAATATTTACAAGATATCAAATAAGGAATTAAATAAAAAATATTTACAAAGTTGACATATAATAAACAATGAACTAAATTAAGATATTTAAAAATATTTACAAAATAACTGACAATGAATAAAATTAAAATATTTACAAGTTTGGCTAGTTCGTCTAAAAAATAATTGTGAGTTAAAAGATTTTAATTAAATGACTAATGATTGATAAAAATAAAAATAATTTGTTAATTAAAAAATGGTTTGTTGATATATTCAAATTAATTCAATTTCTATACCACTCACAAGTCAAAGAACCGTCATGACAACACTGACTGTTAGTGATCCTAAATTATTTTTAGGATCGAAGCGTCGTCACAACAACATGATACCAATTATATTAATTTAAAATTGTCAAATTTAATTTTGAGACCAAAGAGCCGTCACAGCAATGTGGTCTCGATTAGATTTGTTTTCCAAGTTAACAAGTTGTCACAACTCAGTTGGCTCAAATGAACTATTAAATTTAGAAATGAAGCTCAGTACAAAGCTAGAAACATCACTCACAAGTTACAGATCACCAAATCGTCACGGCTCAGATGATTTTGATTATTTTAAAATTAATATTGTTGGTTTATATTAATTAACACTTGAAATTCACAAAGCCCAATTTTTAATAAATAGAGCGATAATCTTCAAAATACAAACAATCAATATGAAAACAAACACAACAAACATTATTTCACCCCAGACAAATTATACTATTACATCTCTATAACAAACCTAAACAAACAATAATATATTGAAAAGAAAGCCTTAAATCAACGTATTGGCAATCAAAACTAAAAGAGAAAATAATGAAATAAAATACCAAATAATAGCAAAAGATGTGCCAAGTGCTTCACCTGAGAACACGAACAAAGAATAAAGTAAGTAAAAGTCCAAATTTAATCTGCTAATCAAACTAACGAATTAGAAAAGACCCAGCCAATTGTTTTGGTATTTTGTGATTCTATTTATCCTATTTTATGTAAAGCCCAAGATCCTGTAACCTGCGACTAGTGTTAAAAAAAAAAAGCCATATATGAACAGCAGCAACACAGTCCAGTCACTCTGGAGAGGGTACTAAAACATTTCACAGCAAAGAATTCACACCAAATCCCAAACAATATCCAGCAAGAGACAAACACTTTTCTCCTCTAATCAAACACAACAGGGAAACCAAAAAAACCCACTCATCATGGATCAAAACACCCCCTCTTCCATTGCTATATCCATTCCAGATCTTATTATTTTCGGCAACAAATTGAGAATTTCATTATATATGGATAAAAAGCATCAAAATCTTGAAGCACACATATTGAATATGAGTTTAGCAACCCAAGAGTCAGATTCGACAAAAGAGAAAACTCCATAGCAATTCTATTCGGCCTCCCCATCACCAGAACATTTACATAAGCTTTTCATCAAGTAGTAATGGGCTGCCAAATAAGCAAACAGAAACCATGATATTAAGAAAGGACCATGCCCGATTTTACTTAATTAAAAGCACTAAAACATCACCACACAGTGAAGAGACATCTACTAAAATATTTGTTCTCAGATCAAATATTCAGATTTAAGCACAGACTGTGGAGCGGCATCAGTGCAGCATCTCAAATGGTGTTATTTCTGCAATCATTGTCTACCAATGCTGCCTCACAGCAGCAGTAAGGATCACTGCAAACAGAGCTTCATCTCTGCACGAAGCTCTATCCAAACCACTGACATGGTGAAGATATCTGGTCTAATCGGGAAATATGCACTTCAAAGCTTATTTACACATTCAGTTTTCCACAACACATAATCAAAGCTTCATCTTAAATAATCGGCTAAGCATTTTAAATCAAATAAAACTAATCGATCTATGTGGAACATCTACTAGACAGTGATCATTTCACAACTTCAAAGAAAAATTCAAGAACCCATCTCAAATGGAAATACACAAAGATAATCAAAATACTCAGCTCAATCATTGATTTAGCTTTAGCAAAGAAGAATTGGAATGCCTAGATCAAATGGACACTAGATCAAAGAGATTGAATTTTTGTAAATTTTATTTTGAGTCAATACATATGTTAATAAAAACAAATATTTTTTCTTTTACATTTTCATTTTTTTAATTTTCATATATTTTCTTAAATCTTAACCGAAATAATAATAATAATAATAATAATAATAATAATAATAATAAGAATAATAATAATAATTTTTTGCTTTTGATTTTTTTAATTTTTATTAGGATAAAATTAGGTGCTGACATGTACAAGCATAAAATGAATGACATATATAAAGTGTTTTTTTTCCCTTAACATACGGGAAAAAATAGAGATTAGTCTCTATCGAAAACAGTCGAGACACTATTTATAAGGAGAGTCGTATACTTATACAGTCTGAAAAACTGTGAAGAACTAAAACAGCAACACCTGATGTGGCATCTTGATTACTTAACAAAAATAATCAACGCTTGAAGTTGGCATATGATAGCTAGCACGCCAAGTTGGAAGCACAGTGATTTTGTGACTTGCACTCCGTATTAAAGCGTGGATTATGATAGAATAAGAAGATGAATATGTAGGGTATATCTATTTGAAGGATACTTCATACCTGTCCTCAAGCTCTGCTTCTCGAGAATGTAAACCTTCAGAAAATTTGCGGGAGCCATCAATCACTTCACAACTGAAATATCATAGGTTAGAAATGGCAAACTTTGAATTGCAACAGAGGAACCAATGGAACTAGTGTTTTGTAGTTTCCAGATTGTTGAATTTTGATATATTCTTTTTAATTATGTTCATTTTCAACACAATGATTTAAAACATGTCGCTCAATCGCACTAAACTAAATTATTTGCGGCAGTATTTTTTTCAGATATTTCATGGTCAGGTTTTGTTGAGCGGTTCAAATCGAAAATAAGAAAATGAAAAAAATGAATGGTATAACGAAATAAAATAAGGAAATATTAACTATGGCAACCTTTTTTAAACATCGTATCATTCAACTTTATTTACTTTTATGCACACCTTTCATTTTTAATCAGGAATTTAATTTTCATGTACTATTAATGCAAAATTTTTTCACATTATCATTTAAACATATATTACTATATTGATAAAGAAATAAAATAATGTGCTATCATATTGTTATAATTAAAGAGTTTGACTTATCACATCTTTGTTACAAGGCTAAATGAAAGGTATTAGAGGCGAAAAAAATCCGTTTTTAAAACTATTGAAATCCATGTCTAAGCATGTTAGATATGAAATTAGAGACGAAATTCATTTTGCCTCTGAAATGGTTATTGCTTACCATTTGGACACAGGATTTTGAGTCGTGTGTAATTAGAGATGAAAAAATTGTGTTTAAAAATAAAAATTGCATATCTAAAATAATGTTGGATTCATGTCCAAGGAATGATGCGGCACAAGTTTAGACATGAAATTTTTCTATCTCCAAATCATGTCTGATTATTTTATTGATATAATATAAAAATAATATCTTACTTAATTACAGACATAGTTTTAGAGATGAAAAAATTTTGTCTATAATAATACAATTTTTTTATTTTTTATTTTTTACAATTTAATCAATCAAAACCTGCATATATAAGCAGCTAAACTCACAGAAACAGTTAGAATCCAATTTCAATTTAATGCAAAATTATTAAATTAAATTAAAAATAAAGAAAATATATATTGTTTACATAAGATAAAGCATCCAAAAATAGTACTATATAAAATAAAATATATTAAATGTTCATAAAATTAATCTAAAGAAGTTCATCATCTCCTTCACTAGCATTATCATCAGTAGCATCGCCCCCATCTATTTGCTGGTTGTCATTAGAATCTAAAGGCTTTTCGGAGCATCTTTCAGCCAGCTCCAATTGTTGCATAATAGTGTGAATTGTTTGCTACTGAGATTGCATTATTTAAAAATACTAGCCAGTTCAGAAATATTTTTATACAATAAAACATATACATAATTAATTAAATATACAAGCAAAATCTAAAATCCTACATCATTTAAAACTAGCTACATTTTTAAACAATAATTCACATAATTCTGTCAAAATTTCAGCTGCATCTCCCCTATAATATTTACAATTTCAAAATTTATATTACTTAATTTATTTAATAATAGGTAGTTCAGAATCACTCAGATATATCAGACAGTTTAAAATTAAATACTAGACAGTTTAGAAATACTTTTATATAATAAAACATATACATAATTAGTCAAATCTAATGCCAAATTAAATCCAGATTATGTTTATCATAATTCACTCTTCTTCCCTTTAGTATGATTTGGGTATATAATATCTAATTTAACTAATTTTTTGATTAGTCAGTTCTCATTCCTTCCATCTTTTTTAATTTTTCTTAATATCCACTTTAACTAATTTTTTAATTTGCTTGCCCATTCTGATTCTCATTCCTTCTATTTTCTTTAATTTATCTTAATACCCACTTTAATTAATTTTTTAATTTGTCAATTCTCATTCTTTCCATCTTCTTTAATTTTTTTTAATATTTAGTTTAACTAATTTTTTAATTTGTTTGCCTATTCTCATTCTTTCCATATTCTTTAATTTATTCTAATACCCACTTTAATTAATTTTTTAATTATCATTCATTCTATCCCCTTTAATTTTTTATAATATCCAGTTTAATTAATTTTTTAATTTGCTTGCCCATTTCCATTCCTTTTATCTTCTATAGTTTTTTTTTTCTAACATTCACTTTAACTAATTTTCTAATTTGCTTGCTCATTCTCATTCCTATTCCTTCCATCTTTTTTAATTTTTCCTAATATCCAGTTTACTTAATTTTTTAATTTACTTGCCCATTCTCATTCTTTTTATCTTCTATAATTTTTTTTAATATTCACTTTAACTAATTTTCTAATTTACTTGCCATTCCCATTCTCATTTCTTCCATCTTCTTTAATTTATCTTAATATCCACTTTAATTAATTTTTTTAATTTGTCAATTTTCATTCCTTCCATCTTCTTTAATTTTTCCTAATATTCAGTTTAACTAATTTTTTAATTTGCTTCCACATTCTCATTCCTTCTATCTTCTTTAATTTTTTCTAATATTCACTTTAACTAATTTTCTAATTTGTCAATTCCCATTCATTCCATCAAGCTTAATTTTTTCTAATATCTATTTTAACTAATTTTCTAATTTGTCCATTCACATTCTTTCCATCTTCTTTAATTTTTTCTAATATCAACTTTAACTGATTTCTAATTTGTTCATTCCCATTTCTTCCATCTTTAATTTTTCTTATATCCATTTTAACCAAGTTCCCAAATAAATCTCATAACAAATTTCACATCAAATCAAATGCCATAGACACACCAAATCAAAGACCATAATCATAAACTAAACACATATACAAATTTATTTCATAATCAGTAACCAAACTTACACCAAATAAATTTACAAATTCTCAACAAGGTTGTCAATAAAATTGGAGAAAAATGGAAAGAAAACTAACCTTTTGAAGAGCCTTGCCAGAGGAGGTGAAGTGAAGAGGAGAGTTTTGTCGATAGCAGCAGCAAGCTTCGTCGTCGTTGGTAGCTGAAGGAGGAGGATATCTGCTTAACACGCTACCACCCACGCACGACCGTCACTGGAGAGGGAATGAGGAGTCTTGGCGACAATGGACGACTGGGGAGGAGGCGAAGGAGGAGGGGGAGGAAAAGGGGAGGAGGAAGGGGGAAGGGGGGAATAGGGAGGAGGGAGACGCAGGTGGATTAGGGTTCGTCGGGGAAGAGGTAAATGGTGAAGAAGAAGAAGAAAGGAAAAGGAAAAAAAGGAGCGCGACGCTGTGTTTAGCTTAATTTTTTAGAGACAAAATTTTTCCGTCTCTAAACCCGCGTCTAACTTTTTTTAAAAAAAAATTGGCGCTCAATTCCGTCTCTGAATCCCTTTTTTTTAAAAAAAATAATTTCTGAAACAGTTAGATAGGGAATAATTCCATGTTTGATGCTTTTCTATTTTTTTTTCATTTCCAATATTACAGACAAAGACGAAAATTTTTAGTCTTTGACTAGATTACATTTTTTATTTTAAAAAAATATATTGTTAGAGACAGAATCAGACACGAATTTTCTTAATGACAGAAAAATTTTGTCTCTGATTCCGACTCTAAAGGTCAAAATATTTATTTGGTGTCAAGGTCATGTTTTTCGTATTTATTAAAAAATTCTGTTTTTAAATTTCGTGTCTAACTTCCTTTTTTTAGTAATGTTATATCATATATGATGTAACACATTATTTTTTACAATCATATCAACGTACGTAACATATATTAATATATTATTAATTTTTAGTCTTCCTCAATCCCTTCTGTTCTTATTGTTATCTAGGATACCAACAAATTAATTGCATGTTCAAAACTCAGCCTTTTCTTGTGCTGTATTGCCTTTGCTTTTTGTTTTTTTGGAGCTTGGGGTTCTAATAATAATGCAATATGAAAGGTAGTTAGATTCAAAGTTCTAAAAATTGAACCGGTCATTGAACTAAATAAGGTATTGATCCAAAGTTCAATGGTTTAATCGTGATTCAACTATGGTCGAACTTAAATATAATCAAATATATATTTATATTTATATATAAATATAAGTATATATATATATATAATTATTATATACTAATAAATAAATAAAAATCATAAAATACAATACAAATCAATAATAAAATTATTTGAAACATAACAAAAATAGTGTCATAAAGCAAAAAAATATTACATTCATATAAGCAACACAATATTAATCCACATAATATATAATTAACCAAAAATATAATCCACATAATTTATAACTTACAGTCTTACACCAACCACACTTAATCCACCATTATAGTCAATCATACTAAAATCAATCTTAAATAAGTAACAACACAAGTTCAACCAATGTTCCATCAAAAGTAATCATAAAAAAGTTTACAAATTAAACAGGATTATCATAATTAGCATTAATTTATTGAATATCTCCATAAAAAAGATCATCTTCTTGTTCATCTCCACCATCATGATTATCATCAAATGAACCCAAATTTGTTACTTCAAGCATACTAAATTCAGTATCAATATCTCCATCTTTTAACAAAATAAAAGGCTTAGTTAATATATAATGCCAATGCTTTTATATAGAATTATAAGAATAAGACTCACCAACATGATAAAAAAGAATGACATTGTCTTGATAGATTAAACTTTCAATCTCTTCATTAGCAAACTCGGACTCGGGATCTTCTTCTATCACCCAAAAGTTAACTATGTCAATACTTTCATAATCAATTGGATCATGGGTCATTTTCTTTTGATGCAACCTAGAACAAATAAACAAAGTACTATAATAATTTTTCAGTTTACTAACCTAAAGTTTTAAACATAATAAATGGCACCATTAATATAGAAGTGTTAAATACTTAAATTATTAATATACCTAGATTTAAGACGCAAGTTACAAGTCACAAGTCATATACACAAGAACATAGAGTCTTTGATACTCTAGGCTATTCCTCCTTTTAATATGAATTTATTCAAAAAGACTCCAACTTCACTCACATCTTGAGAAAGAAGTTGTTTGACTAAGGACACGATATGCTATCTTTTTCAAATATAGAGCACTAGTGCCAAACAATGTCCACCATTGATCTACATAGATATGAATATTATTCTCAACATCAACCATCAATTGTATATTATAGGTTTCAAAATACTAAAACAAATCAGCATATAAAATTGTTTACTCGGTTGAAACTCCTTGACTGCTTTCAAAACATTTGGCATATCAAAACTTTCCTTGCATTCCCGACACACTTGTATCTCCTTCATTGCTTTAATTGGATCACTGTAAAGGCTTTTTATATTAAGCAAGTTAAGTAAACCTTGCATGACCTTATGCTTGTCAAAGAATTTCTCATCATAAAAGAAAGTAAGATTTAAAAAATAAGATGTTGTATGGAGATTTTGATACAAGTGCTTATCCCATCGAGCCTTATTGATTTCTGTATAAGGCTTGTATAAGTTTTTTCTATTCTTAAACATATACTTGATAACATTTTTAGCCCTTTGCATATCTTCATATACATATCCCAATGAAAGCTTTTCATCAGCATTTACAATTCTCAACAATATAATTAAAGGGCCTACAAGCTTCACCACAATAAAGCAATCATGCCAAAACTTATTATCCAAGATAATAACACTAACAGCTTTCCTATTAATACTTCTTCCTAACTTGTGTCCAGTGAAGTGTTTGTCTACAATCAAAACTTGCAAGTCTTCCTTGTGTTCATAAATACTTTTTAAAGTAATAAAAATAGTAGCAAAACAGGTGGCTCCTGGACAAACAACTTCCTTTCAACTTGGCCTTATTCTAAGCTAAGACAAAAAACACCACATGGTTGTAAACAAATATAGTTATCTTTGAAGTACGGGATGCAAGGTTAGCTATATGGGGCATGCTGCTAATATCTTTCAAAATGAGAATCATGCAATATGCAGCACAAGGAGACCAAAAAATATGTTCATAGTTATCATGAATAAGCCTCCCAGCTGCCATATAATTGGTTGTATTGTTAGTCACACCACATGCACAACATTACTAGGCCCAACCATTCAATAACATCAACAAACAAGTTAAATAATATTGTGGCTTTTTTTATCATATCTGAAGTATCAACAGATTTCAGAAAGGACATACCAGCAGAACAATACATCAAAAAATTGATTAGAGTTCATTGTCTTTGATCAGTTTAACCATCAGCCATAAGTGTACAACCAGTTTCTTTCTATGAGCTCCGATAACTATCAACAAGTAGCTGACACTCCTTCTTAAGACCTCCTAATAAGTGAACTCTCATTTCATTATAAAATGAACCTTTAAAACCTGGTCCAATAGTAGCAATATCATCCAATGCAGCTTGAAAATAAGGTGATTGAATTGCATTGAATGGAATGCCTACATCAACAATCCATTTGGCTAGTCCCAATTTAGCCTTATGTATGACCTCTTTGCTTGCAAAACACTTTTTAAACTTGGTTGGTCTCTTGGAGTTGTTCTTAGTGCAAAATAGTTACCAAGTGGTTGGGAAGCACTTGCTTTTCTCTTGCCTTTGTCTCCAATACGTTACATCTTAGTTGGTAAAGGTGGAGGAGTAATATCTTATTTTTCTTGTTCCTCTGCTTCACTATAATCATCATCAAAGCTTACTTTATCATCCTTATTTTTTTTATTTGATCCAAATGTGCTAATATTTGGCATTTAACATCACGAGGAACTTCTTTGCATGAAGCTATTTGTCCTTGTTTTCCTGTAAGATGCTGCTTCATCCTATTAATTCCCCCTCCTTTATATCGAGTCAAACAAAACATATGTGTGTAACCTGGCTTTCCATTTTCATGAACTAAACTAACATGTTTCCATGCTGGATCACTTTTCTCACGACTAGAACCTAAGGAGGATTACTGGTTAACAACATTACTCTCTCCTGTCTGATTATTAGAATTATCCATATATGAAAAAAGTAAAATTACGAAATCCACAACTCTAACTGATTTGGGCATGGGCATTTAACAATTAGCATACAAATCAAATGTAACAAATCTAAATCAATGCTCTGGAAGAATAACTAATAGGCTTATGAGCCAACAACATAATACAAAACAACTATGAAAAATAGCAATCAACATTACAGAATCAACAATACACATAATCAATGGAGTGCATTTCTGAAGCAATCAACAAAATAGAAAATGGGTGAGAAAATAGCAAGACAAAATGGTCATGTTGGACCATGAGCCTTGGGATCCCATTGTATCTTCTTTGTGTCATAACCTATCTATTTCAATATCATGTCCGTATCTGCTAAGTTAGAATAATATACTTTCGTTTATTACAGAGCCAACAATACACACAATCAATGGAGTGCATTTCTTATAAGTAATGGAGATAATGTCAGGTGGAAGTTGGCGTAGCATTGGTAGCGGCAGGTAAAGGTTGGCGCGGCATCGGTGGTGGCTGGCACGGCGGCTTGCACGGTCGAAGTTCATAGGGGTGGAGGCTGCTCGCATAGTGGCTCGCGGTGGAAGCTTGTTGGAAAGAAGTTTCGGAAGGAAGCTTGTTACGATGGAGGCTGCAAATAGGGGTAGCATTGCTCCCACTCTCACAAGGTAATAGAGGAGGACGGCATGGCGCTGCTCTCACTTCGTTCGTCGCTTGATGATGAACCCCCGAAGGGGCTGCCGGGTTGGCTAGGGTTTTTCAACCTCCAGCCCCAAAACGATGTCGTTCTCGTTTGTTTTTTTGTAAAAAAAAGAACAAAATGACGTCGTTTTATGGAGCAGCAGCTCAAAAAAAATAAAAGAACAGAACCGTCAGCCGCATGGACCGGGGTCGGGTTGACCGGTTTTACTGATTTTGAACCAGTTCAATGGTTTTTGACTAGTTTTTGACTCTAGCGATTTTGGAAGGTTGTCCGAGCCGACGAGGTGACCAATTCCCTATCCGACCGGTTGAATCGGCAAGTCCGGTCTGATTTTCAAAACTTTGGTTAGATTAAACTATCACTCAAAAAGTAGCAAATATTAATGCATTTGACTACTTTGGTTGGTTTGCCCCTCCTTATTGGCTTATTGTATGGATGACTTTGAACTTAAGTGAGATCAGATTCCTCACGAAGAGCCAGTTTGCTACAATCTTCCTTTCCATTATTGATGGAACTATAATAATATGTGCATGTGGGAGTTGCAATAATATTTTGGTCTTCTTTTTTCAGGTATTAATATATTTTTTATGAGTTGTTAAATATTTTTAATTTTCACATAAAATAAAATTAAAAGCTAATTGTATTTAACAACTCACCATAATATTGATATTAAAAAAAATATCAAAATAATCCCTGCATTATATATCATATTTGGACCAATTAATTAATTTACAACTCATCATTCATGTTATTTAGCTCGAATTTTGTTGCACTTGTCTGAGAAGCCACATTAGGGAGACCTACTATTGGATAAGACATAATGATGGGTTTCACCGTTGTGTCTTTTTCATGGTTTCTCAAACAGAAGATTTTGACCTAAAAAGAATGTTTAATTAACGAAAAACTGTCCGTGATGTATTCTCACTCAACGAGGTACAGTGACGTCCCATTTATCAAATTAATTTGAGTAATGTTAAATCATTTTAAACAACAATCTTTATAATTATTTAAAATAAAAAAATGTTAATTGAAAAAAATATATAACTATATAATTGAGAACTTAAAACAATTTAATACTTTTTCAAATTAATCATTAAAAAATTATTAAACTGATTTATTAAAATAATCAAATATTTTGTGTGGATTGTGGAATGCTATCGGAAGCACAATATCAATAGAAGTAAAACCTACTTACAGTAAAGACGTTGTATATTTAATATTTAGTTAATTCGTCGGTTACAACTTATCTAATTCTACATGACTCAGGCCTTTCTATTTACTTAATTCAACATTATCCAAGAACGATAGAACGCATGCACGAGGTGTGTCGTTTATTTAATATCCTAGGGCCACCGCCATTTTGCCAACCGTAACTGGAAGGAAATAGATCACTCTCATATTCATTCATAAATAAATTGATAATACAGCTAATAGAGCACGCGCACATGAACACGTGTCAGTTTTTAGTTTCTGACCGTGTCATGTAGAATCAGCTACGCACTAAATAAAAAGTCACAACACGTCAAACAAGATACGAAGTTTATCTTTCCCTCATAATAAGAGATTAAAAGTTTGTCTGAGTAAAACTTCAATTTATTTATCATTAAATTATAACTTCGTGGGTATAGAAACCGCACATTTAATGTAATGCAAAAGTAGAAATTAAAAGACGGTGTGACCTTGCCGGCAGAGAGACCAAAGAGAAAGGACGGGCAAAGATGACAAGGTGTAAGATCAACCGTATAATCATATTCTTAATTAACTATATATGATATTACTCGTACTTTTTAATTTTTATTTTCTTTTTTTTTTTTACCTCGAGTGGGAAATACTTGATTTGACGAGATCATTAAAAACAATGTTTCCAAGGCTCATTTGCTTGAGCTTTTATAGTCTGTGCTTGAATTTACTAGTCCGAAGTCAAAACATACATAAATCTACAGGATAGCCATCAGGGTTAGATGCAATGCAATTAATTCTTACGCGTGCAATAAATGAGCTAAAACTAAAAGGACACACTTGTCACCTATGATAAAGCTCGCTGATCGGAAATACAAATAAGATTGAAACTTTGCTTTTTGGTCATTAACAGTCGTTCTTAATTGAGGGGAGCTGGGAGCACCAAGAACTAGCCAAAATTAAAGCTGTCACATAAACATATGGTTCATTTTATGAAGCTTCCTCCTTCTTCTTCTTCTCTTCCGCCTCCTCTTTCTTCTACAATTTGTACCTCACTGCTCCGTTTCATATTATTATTATTAGCTATTTCCCGCAAAACAGAGGCTTTGGTGAAACTGCCACCAAATGTTTCGGTTCCAGCAGTCATAGTGTTTGGAGATTCAATCATGGATACGGGCAACAACAACAACATGAAAACCACGGCTCGGTGCGATTTCCCTCCATATGGGAAAGATTTTGAGGGAGGGATCCCAACTGGCCGATTTGGCAATGGAAAGGTTCCATCAGACTTTATAGGTATATATCCTCACTTTCTTCTTTGCCTCTGTGTACTAGCATGTCTGGGAAATATTTATATTTGCTCCTACCTATCTAAACTGAACCGTTTAGTGTTAGTACTTCCTTCTGTAACCAAAATAAATGAACAAACAAAAATTCATTTTTATACCAACAAGTGTTGGGTGTTGGGTGTATTGATAAATCAGTTACACTTACGTAGAGAAAACTGAAGTTTAAACTCTTGAAGACTTCCTGGCAGTGAAAGTATCCGAGGAATTAATCTATCAAAGAACAAAAAAAACTACATTTATGGTTAACGTGATGTACTTATATATAAATAAATTATTTATAATTTTTTATTTGTAGATAGGTATGATTGATGTGTTTAAAGTATTTTTTTTTGATACGCTTAAATTAAAGTCATGTCAGATGACAGTCCTCTAATTAAGTCTATAATCTATGTATCTTACTGAGTTTTTTTGTTGTGTCAGTTGAAGAATTGGGCATTAAAGAGCTTCTACCAGCATACCTGGATCCAAAACTCCAACCTATGGATTTGGCCACTGGTGTATGCTTTGCATCCGGTGGCGCTGGATACGATCCTTTGACATCCCAATTAGCGGTACACATATTTTCAGCCCCATATGTTGTCTCCCAAAGTTTTGGAAAAGAGAACAAAAATATTGCATTTTAGTATATATTTAATATGACTTTAAAAAAAAGGTGAAATATTCTTATTGAGTTTTGTATAAAAAAAATTATATATAAAATTTATTCGTAAATTTTTCAATTTCATTTCTATTTTCATGTCAAACTGAGCATTAGTCGTATATTAGTATATTCCTTTCTAACTTTGGCATTGGATCATAATTAACCAGTCAGCTATATCGTTGTCCCGTCAAATAGACTTGTTCAAAGATTACATAGGGAAGCTAAAAGGACACTTTGGAGAGGACAGAACAAACTCCATCCTAGCCAACAGTCTTTTTCTTGCGGTATTAGGCAGCAATGACATTTCCAACACATACTTTCTGTCTCGCGCCAGACAACTGCAGTATGATGTTCCTGCTTACGCTGACCTTTTGGTCACCTCAGCTTCTAATTTCTTGAAGGTATACTTAAAAACTTTGCTCGAGAAGCCTCGGGTCAACCACATCTATCTAAATCATATGCAGAACATGCAACTACATGCATGATTAATTAATTACCTTACTGCACATAACCTTGTTTTTTTCCTCGATGCAATTCAAAGGAAATATACCAACAAGGTGCACGAAGGGTTGGAGTTTTCAGTGCGCCGCCAATTGGGTGTTTGCCATTTCACAGAACACTGGCTGGAGGAATAGAAAGAAACTGTGTGGGAAGGTACAACGACGCAGTCAAGTTATTTAACAGCAAACTCTCAAAGGAGCTGGATTCCCTTAATTGGAACTTGCCCAACAGCAGGATTGTTTACATTGATGTTTACAACCCTCTGCTTGATGTCATTGTAAACTACCAAAAATATGGTAATTCCAAATGTCACTTTTTTGCTTTCATGGTAATCACCAATATTAATCACTAGCATTTGTTAAGAAATCAGATATCACAAAGTTAGTAGGTAAAACTTGAGAATAAATTACTTTCCGTTGGTTCCATGCATGTGATCATGAGAATTCTTTTAACCCTTTGTTATGTATCAGTTTTTAACTGTGACATTTTTTATTTTTTAAAAATTAAATTCATGATTTTAACTGTTGCAAAATGTTTCGTTCTCCAATAATTGCAGGCTATAAAGTTGCAGACCGAGGATGCTGTGGCACGGGCAAATTAGAGGTTGCATTCTTATGCAACCATTTGGATCCCACGTGTCCCAATGATTTGGATTATGTCTTTTGGGACAGTTTTCACCCTACAGAGAGCGTTTACAAAAAGGTCATGGCTCCTGTTCTCCAAAAATATTTGAACCAGCTCTCGTGAGCAATTATGTTTTATTACAACCGATCTGATTTCCGAGCCAACTTCATACATGTTTAATTTGCCACTTGATCGCAGGACCAAATTAATAAATATATTTATGAAGTTGAAAATGTTATATTAAATAATTAATTCTAGTAATCTTGTTACTGTGTTAGTCCATATCGCAAATTCTGCCATTATATGTATACAATGTGTTTCTTTTGTTTTTAAAGACTTAATATTTATTAATTAACAGAGAGATTTAAATTTGGTTTATCATATTTGGTGATGACTGTCCACCAAATTAAATATGATTTAAATTTTTCGATCACAATTTAAATTTTCGATCTTTATTTACATTTTCACCTGACTCCAATAATTTAATCACGCCAAAATGAATTAGGTTCATATATAATGCATTACTTCATTAAATTATAATATGCATTTCCAACATATTATTGTTTCACCAAAAAATTCATGTAATATATAAAAAAAATTATACTGAAAATTTTAAATTTACAAAATATTAAATTTTTTATTTGTTTTTAAAAGCTATACCACATGTTAATGGAGAAAAAATGGTATTGTGATTTATTTGTGACATTAGATTTGTATGATCAGTATAGGCCACTTAAGTTCAATTAAATGATAGAGCGGAAATTAAGATAAAGATCGAGGATTCAGTTCTTTACTAACCAAAAAAGTTGTCGCTAAAATGATTTTTCTTGAAAACAAAACATAATTGTAGTGCAGATTTTATTTCTAAAATTTAGATTTAATTGTTCATTATTTTCAGATGCATATACAAAGCACAATTCTAGTGGTTAGAAAGTAAAAGGTTGGTTTGATGATGTTAAAATTAACTTATATACAATTAACTTAATTGATCTAACATTAATAATTAAGTACTTGTGCCTTTGTATTTCTGTGGTCTGGATTGTTTTTCTTTTAAGAGAGTTCTTAAAATTTAGTGAATTTTGTATATATTAATTTTATTTTGTGTATAATATTACTGTATACAAAACTCTTATTAATTCAGAAATTAAAATGAGGTTCATATATTAATTGTTTGTCTATTATGTATATTCCAATCAAATTGTGATTATAACAAGTTTGTTCAGACCAGTGAGCAAAGCCATATTAATTATAAAATTTAATGTTCTAGTTAAGAAAAAATTTATTTATTAAAAATATTAAGTAACAGGTTTTTGTTGTAGTGTGCCCCAATTGCTTCCTAGATTGATTGAGTCTTTCAGTTAACATCTAGATTTATATGGAGGTTTTTATGTGATGCTTCCTATACTATCTATTTTCAAATTTTTTATTGTGATTTACTGAGTAGCCATTTACCATTTAGGCTACGTTTGGTATTAGCTTAAAAATTGGAGGAAGAAAAATTAAGGGAGTAATATTTGACGTTGTAAATTTTAAGGGGAGAAAAACTCTGATTTTAATTGTGTTTGGTTGTCAGTAATAATCACACTAGACAGCCCTCGCATAGAACGAACCACCAAGGGGCAGTAATTGAGCTCTTCACAACCCTACCCAAAATGAACCAAGCAGTACTTGTGTTCTTCACTTGTATCGTCATCTTCACTACTACTCAACCAGTCAGATCTTGCTATGGAAAAAATTTTTCAATCATATATTAACCGATTCACCCAGTTGTATCAATTGCTATGAGCATGCCTCATTTTTGAACCAGTTTCAATGGCTTCCTATTCTCAGCTTTTTCTACAAAATCATTGTATAAATCTCTCAAATACTTGATGACCTCCATCACCAACAATGGCGACAACGTTGCAGTTTTTCCTCTTCGAAACCATCAGTTTTGAACAATGGAGAAGAAGAATACCGTCGTCATTGTTGTAGCCAGTGAGTTGCTGTCTTATGTTGCCATCGTTTTTTCTATAGCCGCTGAGTTGCGAAGCAAGAGAGTTGTGAGAGAGGGATTTGTGGTGCGATCTCATTGCAGCAGAGTGAGTTGTGGGAGCAAGAGATTTGTGAGAAAGCCTAATATTTTTTTTCCCCTTGTTACCCACCATTGGGTGGGTGTAACGTTTACCCCCAAAATGAGGGAAAATGTTACTCCCTTGAATTTTTCCTCTCTGCTTTGCTGTATTACCAAACACACCTGACTTAATGAAATTTTACTTCCTTAACTTTTAAGCCTCCGTTACCCCCGTACCAAACATAGCCTTATTGTTATTTTTAACAAACCTAAAGTATCTTAACAAATAAATATCTCAAACTGCTCCTTCACATATATAAATGAGAATAACTTATATGTTACATGCCACCCAAGGGATTAATTTTACTCAAATCATAATGCACAACTTTATAGTGTATAGAAGAATGCTATACATATGTAAAACTATTAATTAAATTGTATATAAATTTATGTGAAAATATTCATTTACTCATATAAAATTAAAAGTAAATTTTTATAGTTAAAAAAGCGTAAGATTCTTTGTCCTAAATACATATGTATTTTTATAACATGGCAACTCTATATAATTTATTATTTAAAAGATATGTCTGTAATTTAAAATATTCATTAAAAAGTTGTTGTTAATAGTTACCATACATCATCGGTGTTGTCAGCATCATCTACACACGTGTACGGACGAATTCAATAAATAACTTGGCGGCCTCTCACCGCCACGGTTGGGCTGCAGTACTTCTGCTTAATTGCTGACTTGACCTATAGTATATGGTTATCTGTTGATTTTTTCGGTTTCTCATTTGCGTACACGTTTTCTTTTTTTTTTTTAATTTAAAGATTTTTAAAGAATATTTAAATTAATTTCTTTTACATTAAAATAATTTACAATTAAATTTCTATTAAAAGAAATAAAAAACTTTTAAAAAAATAATAATTTTTTAAAAATTAATTTATTATCAAATGCGCTCTTAATTATTAGACTTTTTAATTAGAATATTGTGATAAAATTAGGTGTATTTAGAATAATTTATTTTGTAATTAAAATAATTTATAATTAATTTTTTTAAAAAAAATTTTAAAAAAATAATTTTTTTTTAAAAAAAAAAATTATACCAAACATGCACGTAGACTCTTCTACTTATTTGGGAGACCTTCCACCATTGCCCTGCATGTGAGTACCATTTGGATACACATATACTCTTCACAGTTCACGGTTACAGAATGCTCGATTCATTTTAAACAGCAATTGTTTTGTACCCCATAAAGAAATTTAAAGGAAGCCGTTCCAACAAGTTAGGTTTTCCTACATTTTTCCAGCTAGCTGTGACCTCTTGTTATGAGAGTAAAAGTAGAAGGTAAATTCATATGAATGAGATTTCTATATAATTTTTACTTTTATTCCATACCAAGCATACCATTAAGTAGTATTAAGTGAAGAAGTCTAAAAGAATCTGTAGAATGTGCATGACACGCGTAGCTTATGACACAAAACCCCTTCCTCTCTAATTTGTGCCAAAAATTACGATGAATGCTCAATTATCTAGACCACTGCAAGGTCTCAATCTGTCACTAATTTGTTTTCTTTGTTGGACTTTTGAAGTGGTGTGGGCAATTCACGATTCTTTCATTAACTCCTTAGGTAGTTCTTTAGTTCATTGCTAGCAATATATATAGCACCGGGCGAGCTCCGCACTAATGCTATGAAGAACACTGTGTTGCGAGTGTTGTAAATACTACTAATAAAATTATAGGACACATAAAAAGAACAACAATGATATTGCACGCTATTTTGTTACTCTATTTTTTTAAATAATAAAATAAGAAAAATACACATTCCAACACACTCTTTTTCTATATTTCTTTTCCCAAACAGAGAGGTGTAGAAAATGGTATTAAAATATTGATGTGTAACATTTTCTTATTAACATTTCAATAATGTACTAATGTCCACCTAAACAAATTTTATTATTTAATCAATAAATACATTACATACTATAAATCTCACTATCACCAACCCAATTCTCAATTACATCTATTACTCACTCACAATCTTCTTCCTCACTCACAACTATTCCAATTCTTTTACTTTACTCCAACTTATCTTCCCTTTTGAAAACCAAAAAGAAGTTAAAAAAAATATCACACCACACACACACACACACGGCACTTTTCCTTTCCAATTCCAACAAAAACTCTATCTCTCCAAGTCACACACACCACTTTTATTTCTTCTCTCTTTTTATTTTTCTAAATAATAATTTATGTTAATATATGATCCCAAGTCGCCACTTGTTATGTTATTTATTGTATTAATAAATTACTTATATATAGAATAAAATTGAATACAAATATTGAAATTAGAAAACATGTTATATTTGAGACTCCAAATAAAATTATAGTTGTGTTCTTTAAAAGAAATTTAATTTCTCTAAACCTATAGAATTTCCTATTTAATAAATTATAACAAAGTATCAATGTTGAATACAATAAAAAAAAGGTTCATTAATTATACAAACAAAATCTGTCAACAAAGGCACATTAAAATTATATGAATAATTGACGTTAAGATGATTATATCGCAAATAACTATAATAACTTAAAGTCATTAAAATGTAATTATTGCTGTTAAAATATTTACTATTCTTACAACTATTTATCAAACTTATAACATGGTCTCCCAATAGAATCAGTAGATGGTTTACCTTACATGTAAGCTTGTTTATAAACCAGCAATTACTACCAATAAGAGGTCATTATGTTATGTAGAATTTAATTGCAAGACAGGTACTATTGTATATATTTGACAAAAGAAGACAAAATATGTTGTGTATATAAAATATTATATTTTCAAATGTCATCTAAGAATGTAACAGTAATAGATACAAAATGAATCAAAAAAATAGATACAGCAGCAATAGATACAAAATGAGCAACAAAAAACAATAGCCATGGATACAATGTCTTTGCGAAGTCTTTACCATAGTAGCAAGTTCAAGTAACCAGAATTTGCATAAAACAATTGTATTATAATAAAAAAAACTTAAAATTAAAAAACTATTTCAAAATATGCAAAGTTTTAGACTAAATTCTAAACAGACATAACAACCAAATTTGGAGGGAAAAGATAATAGAAACCTGTAATTTCATCAAAGCAAATACGTGTCTCACTTATCTTTGCGACTTGCTGCTTCAGTAGCAATAGACATGTGCCTAAATTTGAGATTCCTCACAAAGTTATGACTAATTAAGATCATTTGGTGCAATGACTCATTGTAATATTTGATATAAACATAATCTTGTCTAAATAAGTATTCAAAAGAATATATAGTATTATAGTTTAATGCTTTACACTGATATGACAAATGAGTCATGGCATTGATAACTCTTCTCTCTAAGTATAATGATAGGCATTTGAATTGTTAGGTCAATCATTTTTGACCTGCAATCAATTAGTAGGCAAAAATAAAATAAGTTAGGTGCTAATAAGGAAAAAAATTGTAAACTAATGTAGATAAAATAGATTTTGATGACATAGACATTATCCAAATCTGCAAGTAATTAAAAAAATTAAATTTTGAAATTCAGTGCGTAAACAAAGCTAAAAATAGCATTATCAGATAGTTACTTACTATAAGTTTTGGAAAACCTCTTTGAAGACAACATTGGTAGTGGTATTCAAAGCTGCACCTTCTTTATCATGTATTAAGATTTTTAAGCCTTGTTTGCTTTGAACTCTTGATAAAGCCACATAAAACTGACCATGGCTAAATACAGACTTAGGAAGATACAAACCAACATCGGAAAGTGATTGACCTTGAGACTTGTTAATCATCATAGCATATGACACAATTAAGGGAAATTGTCTTCATTGTAATCTGAAAGGCCATGGTGATTGGGAAGGAGACATAGACATGCGAGGAATGTACACCATGTTTCCAACTTTGTTGCCAGATATGATCTTGGCTTCAATTACATGATTTGCTAGTCATGTCACAATCAACCTTGTGCCATTGCAAAGTCCTTCAGATTGATCTAAATTTCTCATCAACATAATAGGAGCTCCTATTTTCAACTTGATTTTGTGGTTAGGAAGACCTGAAGTATTGAGTGTTTAAAAATTCTGGAGTGATTGCCTCAATTGCAGGATTTTGAAATGTATCTAATTTGTCAATGCTGTCAGAACTTAAATGTTCTTTCTCATCACCTGCAATTAATCAAAGCACATGTTCATTAATTTTGTCAACAATATAAATAATAGATGCATGGATTGCTTTTCTCATCGCCTGGAATTAGTGAAAGCACATATTCATTAATTTTGTCAACAACATCTATAGTAGATGCAAGAATTGCTGTAGACTGTAGATAATGCTCATCTTTATAATGATCAAGTAAATCAGGATCTGTGTTTTGAACTATAGCAGCCAAAGGATCATTAAAATCTTTAATGAGTAGGTCATGAGGAATTTCTATTTCTGCAACACCATCATTTGGTTCTCTAATTTTTCCATCTCCCACATCCAATATCCACTGAGAAAAGTCTTTCAAGTCTTTTGCATTAGGATTATTAGGATCACTTTGTAATCACATATTTTTGTAAGCCTTAAGATATAACAATAATCCTAAAAGTATGAAGCATTTATAGTTTCATAGACAATGTCAGAACGGCTGCCTCCTGGTATTACTGGGAGAATCTGTCTGAAGTCTCCTCCAAAAACAATAATTTTCCCACCAAAAGGCTTGTCTCTCTGCTATTATTAGCATTTTTCATTATATCTCTAAGAGTTCTGTCTAGTGCTTCAAAACAGAGCTTATGAATCATTGGTGTTTCATCCCATATTATTAGCTTTGTTACTTTCAACAACTCAGCTAGTTCACTCCCTTGGTGTATGTTACATGTTGAATATTCTGTGGTAGGAACTGGGATAGCAAATTTTGAGTGTGCTGTTCTTCCCCCAGGCAATAATAAAGATGCAATACCATTTGATGCTACAATTAATACAATATCACCTTTTGAACGCAAGGCTGAGGTTAATGTCTTCCAAATAAATGTTTTTCCAGTACCTCTATATCCATACAGAAAAAATACCCCACCATTGCTTTTGTTTACAGCTTCCATAATGGTTTCAAATACACCTCTTTGCTCAGATGTTAGAGAAGAGAATAAATTTTTGAATTAATTATGCAAAGCATCTCTATCATAGTCACATTCAGCATAAATAAGTCGATTTCCCAATTAACTGATGATATGTCCTTCTGGAAAAGGCATTGAAGAATAACCTTTAAGACTTTTCCTGCTTGATTGCATTAACTTTTCAATTTCTATCAAAGTTAAAATTTGAAGCTGTTGATCAGTTAGCTGTAAATTTGAAATAAGTGGGGAAAAAAAAGGAAACATATTTAGGTTATGATATTCAACATGACAGAGTAAGGATGGATAAGAATATATAAAAAAAATAATGGCAAAGGGTAAATATTTACCATAAATATTAGAAAGTCTTCTTTGATCATAAAGTATACCATCAGCTAACCATTGCCAAGTTTGCTCCCACACATTTCTGGCTTATTCATGCTGTTTGAAATGAGGATTGTGACAAATAATTTTCTCAAATAATGGCCTAATCCCCAGTCTTTTGCTTCCTTGATAGCTTCAATAAATTCTTTTTCATCTTCTAGCAACCCCATTACAAAACATGCTTCTCTGAAAGTTGGATACTGAACATTATTTAAAATTCTTATTTCTTCATAGCTACATGGGCCTTTGACTACAGAAAGCATCATTAGTAAAATAATTCGCCACAGCTTGGAGAAATCCAATTTGGCCTTCCAATAGTATAACCTTGTTTTCTTGGCTTCCACATTCTTTTTTTAGCAATGTAGACAAATTTCCCTACAAATTCAGCATATGTCAGATTTTTTGCTTCTGGATACGTCTTGTTTGCTGCCATCCAGGAAGTAAACATTGATTCTTTAATACTTGGCTTTGAAAGTAATGAATCAATATCTTCATAATCATTAAAAATAACAGATTATTGATTTGGAAGATGGAAATACAATCTTTCAACTGCTGGTGTTCTTCCATGAATTGGAAATCCAAAAATTCTCCAACAATCATCGCATGGTGAGATATATCTACAATCAAGATAAGATTTGATTTCATCTATCATTCCTTCTTGAGATTGATCATCAATATGATTGTCAACAATAGCTGCAGAGATTCGATCATAGCCTTTATTAATGTACTTAAATAAATACTTGATTGAGCTACTTTGATTACACCACTCAACATTAATGTGGGCTTGGTACCTCATTAGCAGCTTGGGATTGTAAGGAACTACATGACGATTATCAAGTGTAACGCCATTTTTCACAACAACATTTCCATTGTTTCTCCTCCGATAAATAGGAAAACCATCCTGATCCACAGTAGTTGACTGCTCAAATTGTTTGGGGAAGTATCTAGCAGACTTTCCATCTTTCATACAGGGCGAGTGTTGGTTTGCTGGACCGCAAGGACCATGAATCATGTATTCTTTAACCATTTCATATAACTCTTTCTGTTCTTGTTGGTTTGGAATCTCAGCTGATATAATTCTATCAATGTCTTCAGCAGCTGGGTATTTGTTAGATGGATGTAAGAATAATGGTATATGAGCATGAGGCAATCCTCTCTTTTGGAACTCAATGGTATGTATATCTCCATAATAAAAAAGCAAACTTATCATTTATCAAAGTTATATATATAGTTGATCAAAGTGAATAAAAAAAATAAAATCATATTTTTTTATGATAACTTACGGCAACCGCTTTGCCAAATATCTCATTCTTTTACAAGTCAGTCATTAGTTGATCAAATTTGATTTTGAAGGCCCTAAATAGAATATCAGGACGATCTTTCGGTCTCAAATGTATAGAAGTAAGCAATCTCTGAATTTCCTTCCATTTTGGATTGCATGTGAAAGTCAAGAACAAATTTGGATACCCAACAAAACCACAAATGGCCATTCCATCATAGTACAATTGATCCATATATTGCCTTCCTCCAACAAAAGTTGATGGTAAAATGATTCTTTTGCCTCTAGTTGATCCTTGTGTTTCTCTTTGGTCTCGAGCTTCATGCAAATTGCTATATTTATCAATTCTAAGCTCTTTTTGATGAGTCTTGATATAAAAGAGTCTTTCAGACTCCATCACAGTATAGCCATCAACAATAAATTGTTGAAAGAGTTTTCTAGACCTCAAAAGTGTTTGTGCTTCATCATTTCTTGATTGAAGTCTAAAGCAAAGGAACTTTCTTATAGTGACTCTATTCCTTTTTGCTCTTTGAGATATGCAAGTATCTCTATGTTTGACATCATGCCTATATCCATCTTCACTATAAGAAAACAATAATGGATATTGTAATCCCAAATAGCCAGGGTGTAACTCATTGATTCATTGCAATCTGCCACTTTGTTTCTCCAATATGATGTCTCTATTTGATGCAGTGTCAACATCCCCTACAATAAGAGCTGCCACTTCACAAACAGTAGGTAAGTTGTAGATTCTTCCATCTGTGACTCTATTAGAGATAAGTTTTAATCTCAGATTATGTATTGTAGAGTCTTGAAATCTCTCCTTAGCCATCCTAAAAGATCTTGCAAATACATTGTGCTCATCAAGCATTTCTTTTATTTTAGCTACAATGTCTGGGTCCAAGTCATTATCATAATTGCCACCATACCTTTAAATAGATAAATAGGTATAAGTCAGCCTCCCTGTCAAATATATACACATATAAAATTGAGTACAATGCATGAACATAGCGATCTATGAATTGTAAACACCTTACTTCGGCTAGTCTGTTTTGTATTTCATTTTCAATGTCATATATATAAAGTTGCGCAAACTTTGGACTATCACTAGGCATAGGAAGTAAGTTGCCAATAAGATGACAGGATTGGCTGTGTACCCTCAATGAAGATGGTCCACGACCCTTGTTAATGGACTTGTCAACCTTTGCTCCTGGTGATGTAAATCAAACATCATATTAAATGCACGAATGTTTTGCTGAAAGTGTTTGCTATCCGATGACTCATGATAAAAAAGGAGATGACTAAGAAGAGCAGGAGGATCCCTCAAAAGTGGAAGTTGAACCTTTCCATCACAACAACAAAGCTGAAATTTTGGATTTCTAGGTCTTTTGTCTTTCTTAGTTCTCTCTTGGTACCACATTTGAGCTTGACAACTCTGACAGACAAAGGTAGGGTCTCCAATATCCAAATATCCTGAATAAAAATCACCTTACATGAGTACTCATTATTCTTAATTTTAATTGAATATAATAGATATTTACTACCTGTATCATGTGCTGGAATATCTATATCATCTTCCATTATGTCTTGTTCATCTAAATTGTATATATATATATATATAATAACTATATATGTATCACAATATAGTAAGAAGGGATTTACCTAAAACTTTCTCATTATCGGTACAATTGAAATTGTAATTTAGATCACAATGAGCACTTTTATAAGATGTTGAAGAGTCAACATTGAAATGAGCACCTTTCAGAATCACATGTCTTCCAAGCTTGAAAGCATGACCAACAGTGCTAGTAGATGCTGTAAGTTGGGATAATGATGATAGTTGAGGTTGCTTATTTTGAATATCAACCCTATCACCTATTTCATTTGCACCAACAATACAGGATGTTGAGGACCCTATTATCATAGACTGGTTTGCTTGAAAGAAATTCTTCATGAGGTTCGCTGCACATGATCAGACATCAACTACACTTTTTCCTTTAAATCTCGTATCATCAAACTTGCTTGGTCGAGTATGAGTGCAAGAATTCAAATTTGACTGCATGTTAGAAGGAGTACTTCTTGCATGACTTTGATTGAGCATAAGAGATGAAATATCTCTTAGAGGAGCTATTTCTATCTTCTTGGATTGACAATTGTGTTGAAAATCAAGGTGATCACCACAACTTGTGAATGTATTATGAGGAGCTTTGGAATTATTTAAACGTGCTTGCTTATTTTGACTTGTAATGGTAGGCGTAGAAGCACAATTTTGAGTGAAAGGAAGTTGACTCCCTACAAATTTGTTGATCAAAGCAAAGTAAGAGAAACTTTCAGGAATATGATTAAGGATTCTAAGTAACATGACTAAGAAAATTGTTAAGTATCACCTTGAGTGATTAGCTGCTGTTGCCATTTTGCATCCACCACCATTTTTCTCTTCAATCTTGCATCTTTTGGACCAGACTTAGTCTCTAATATTCTATCTCCACCATTCATGACTTTGCAGTAGTTGTAGAGAGTGCTTTTGTGACCGAATATCTTAAAAGATATAGTAAGCTTAAATAAAAATATAATATCGCTGGAAGCATTTACTTCTTGTTGATATAATTGAAGGGAATTCAATAAAAACGTAATATCAAAAGCTTTACTAAATCTACATCTTAAAAAGTCTCAGGCCACATTACAAATATATCTAGCATCCTTCTTTATATACGGTAAAATGTGTGATACCTTAAGTATTATTGCAGTTACTAACAACTTGTTTCTTTTACCTGCTACCCTCATGCATTTGAAGCAACGAATTTAAATAAATTAATGACCTTCTTTCAAAACAGATAGAGATACAATTTCAAAAAGAAAATTTTGAGTAAAAAGATCATGTTGCGGCTTTAGTAAATTCATTAGAGCAATAGTAATAGAGTAATGATAAATAGCTTGAAAAACTAAGCAAATGAATTAGTGCACACATCTACTTTTTTTTTATTAAATTTCATGTAAACTTCTATAAAATAAAATTTTGTTAAGAAAAAAGAGAATCCTTTCGCAGTGATGTCTATACATCATCTACTTTGGAAGATAGCTAATAATTTTTTCATTGTGCCGTTCTTATAAGTATTTGGTGCCTCGCATGTCACAAATTAAATTTCAGTACAAAAAAATGACATAATAAGAAACTTACCATGCACCGTACTTCCAACATAGATACTTCATTGTAACAAAGTTTCTTGGCTATTGCAGACAGCTTCTTGCCTGCTGAGCCAGGGTGCACCTATCAGGCCTAATTGTAATACATGATGTGAAAAGTAAGTTTGACAATAAATCCCAAACAACAATTCCAAGACAAGCTAATTGCGACATGAGTTCAAAACATAACAAATCTTTCCATATACCATAATCGTAAAACAACTCTGAAGATTTAAAACAATTTATTGACTGAAAAAGAGAGATTGTTTGTTGTAGAGCAAAGGTGAACAATGTCAAATCTTTATGTAAGAGTAAAATAATAAAGTAAAAAGCTTTCAAATTTTTGACTTTGGTTATTTCATTTGAACAATGCCTGTTACCTTTTTTTTGCTACATAGAGACTTTCATGAACTTTGTAGTATGGTTGTGTAGCTTAGATATTTAAGAAATTGAAAACATTAATAACAATTCACTTTCCTAAGTTTCAGAGAATAAGGAAACTAAAGGGGCTACAGGGGGATGCGGCTAGTGCAAAAGAATGAACTCCATACTTTAGCCTATTCCATAGTACACCAACTCTGGTGGAGGTGGAAAAAAAAAAGCTTAGGCAAACTAAGCTTACTTTTTCAGCTGATTTTTGTTTTTAATGCAGGTACCTTCTTTAAGAGACTATTATCACTAATGAAATATGGGATGGAACAATATATAAATGCAAAAGAGAAATGGGTTGAACTGAAGCATATTATAACTTGTCTTTATAGATAAATTTGTTTCAAATAGTAAAACAATAAATGAAATTAGATAAATTAGACAACCACAATAGAGATAATATTATATGTCCCAAACAACAATCCCAAGATAAACTAATTGTGACGTGAGTTTAAAAGACAACAAAACAAACCTTACCTTTTATATATCGTTGTCCGAAAACAGCTCAGAACATACAAAATAACTTCTTCACTGGAACACAAAGATTATTGGCTGCAGAGCAAAGGTAAACAATGGCACATCATTATGCAAGAGTAAAATAATAAAGTAAACTGGCTTTGGAATATTTTCACCTTTGTTACTTGATCTGACGAATTACTTGCTACATTTTTGGTTGCATAAAGACTTCCATGAACTCTTAATATGTTTGTGTAGCTTTGATATTTAAGAAACTAAAAACATGGATAACCTTTCACTTTCTTAAATTTAAAATAATAAAGAAACAAAAAGGGTGCAGGGGATGGGGCCAATACAAAGAGATGAGCTCCATGCTTTAACCTATTTTATAGTATACCAATTCTGGTAGACATGAAAAAAAAAAAAAAAAGCTCAGGCAAACTAAGCTTACTGTTTCAAAATCCAAGCTGATATGTTTTTTATGCAGGGTACGTACCTTCTTTTGGAGATGCTACTACCATGAATGAAATATGGTTTGGAACAGTCTATAAATACAAACGAGAAACTAAGAGAGCAAAGACATATTTAAACTTGTTCTTAAAGCTAAATTTGTTTGAAAAAGTAAACAAAGAACTGAATGCAAGATAAAAAGAATAAGAATACAAAATGCATGAAGGTTCATGAAACTGAACAATATGTAGAAATAAAAAGAAGAAAAAAAATAGAAAATGTAGAAATGAGAACAATAGAGAAAAGGTTTATGAAGGGATTATTACATTGAAGTGTGTTGTATGAAGCAGAGTTTAGAATATCATCTGTCTTCCTAGAACAAAAACCCATGAAAGCACAAAATGTATTAGAATGGGTTGAACTTTAAGGTGCGTTAAACGGGTTAAACTTCAACGCACCAGAATGAAAGCCAATCACGAAGAGCAGCTCCCTTCGCCTAACTCTGTTCTGCTGCACTTGAAAACACCAAAATGGGTTGAAGTTATATTATTTGGTGGGTTAAAGAGCAGGGACGGCTTATAACCATGAGATGGGAAATGATCTAACGGTCTAGCTAAGTGGAAAACGCTGAG
Organism: Castanospermum australe; assembly: GCA_019955255.1. NCBI lineage: Eukaryota > Viridiplantae > Streptophyta > Magnoliopsida > Fabales > Fabaceae > Castanospermum > Castanospermum australe. Next base: position 651,419 of record NSJW01000961.1, read on the forward strand.
TGTTATCGTTTAGTGGAAATAAAGATGGATACGCTGACAAATTTTAGTGGGAAGATTTTTTTACTTAAAATATTTTGAATGGCATTTTATTGTATGGCAGTTATATATTGAAGGTGCAGAAGGCCAAAAGGCCAAAAGGCCAAGACCCACCGACTCAACCAATCTCAAAAAGAAAATAACAAACTCCACAAGATTGCATCGGCTATAAATATTTTTCGAAAGGCATTATATAGGTTTGGTTTTATCTGCATTCGATTTTGATGGTTCTTATGGGCTTTGACCCTAATATGGTCCTTTAAACCAAAAAAGAAAAAGAAAAACCAAAAGATATATATATATATATATAAAGATTATTAACAATAACGATTAAAATTATTTAAAAATTTAAATAATTGTTAATTATAAAATATACTCATTAAATAAATAATAATTTATTCATACATCTCCATTCCTTTGAATAGTACAATTTTTTCAAATATTTTCTATAAAATATTTTCATTCAGTGACTTTATTGCCAAAAAAGTCTTCCCACTTTTTTATGTCAACTTGTACAATTTAAATGAAATTATACATTAGTTATAGTTTGTAATCTTAGTCATCTATGCATCTTTTTCACTATACTATATATAATATTTTCTTACTTCAATAACGTATATTAATACATCTCCATAAATTGGCAATGTGCTCCAAAGCCAATGGCATGCCCAAGAGAATTGAGGTCATTCTAAAGTAAATGATTAACTTGGTTGAGAATTAGCATTTCCTATTTTTTTAAGTACAAATTATATATAACAACCATTCTTGCATATTTAGTAGGAGCAATTGGCAACACAGACAAAAGTGTCTAAGCCCCGGATAATGTGTTCTATTGTCAAAAGAAAAATGTGGATGATTAATTAAACGAAGCTTAATATTCATACATCTTGTCATTGGTATAATAGAGTTCTATTGGAACCTTTCCCTTGTTATAACGACTATCCATATCAATAATAAATAAAGATTGTAAGACTATGTCACATGCTACTCATTTTAAAATACTGCATATAAAATAATAATGTGTCATTGAATTTACTTTTATATACTTCTTTTTATCATTTTTGTTTTCCTCAGTGAATAGGCAACTTCTTCACAAATCACTAAAAGTCAATAAACTGAATTAAAAAGAAGAAACAAAGCCCTACATGATTAAAAGTAATAGTTGATTCATATACAATTACATACATCAGTTCTAAATTACATACATCATTTCAAAATTTAAAGATTAAAAGCCATAAGTTTTAGACAAATATTTTGACAAAAAGCTGCAAGCATATACATCATTCAGTCAAATATTTTAACGAAAAGATGCCAAGCACCTGCATCATTCAGTCTTAATGTGCTTTGTATACTTGCTAGTAGACAATTCAGCAGAGGTTAGTTCCTGAGAAATGCTGTCATCAAATTGTAGTTCTACTGGGCCTCTTAGTAGGTGTTATATTAGGTACGGAATCAGGGTCATAGTCTGCTGTCACAGATAGAAATTGCTGTAAAATGAAAGATGTATGATTAAGAGAACATAAAAACTTTACTATTAGTGAAAGACATAATTGTATTTGAGACTTACACTTTCAGAAAAAATAACCTTCCTTTGATGAAGTAATGGCTTTACCTTTCCCATCTGTGGATTGATCCTATGCATAGAAAACATTGGTTAAGATTTTATGCTGATTAATTAATTAATGTAAAATGTAAGGTTATGAGATATACATGACAGTTGCCAAGTTTTGCAAGGATAGATTCAATGATTAGTGCATCTTCAGTAAGTTGGCTAACAGAATAATGACTGAAATTTGGATGCACTTTGATCTTAAATGCAAAACTCTTTCCCACAATAGCATCAATTGCTTCAGGGGCAGAATTTGGATCAGACTCACCTTCCTGTCAACGTAAATTTAAAAGCATCTTAATGAAAATATTATGATGAAATGTTTAAGTTAAATAAATTAATAGATACTGTTATTTGTTCTTCTCTAAGTTCAGCAGCAGTTTGATGCAAGAGTTAAATTGCTTCTCGATCCCATAAGATGAATTTGGCACTCTCCTTATTTTGGGAAACTTTAATTTCAATCCTGAAGCTATCAACATGAGAGGATACATATAAAAAAGGATAAATGTAATATCATAAAACATAAGTTTAGAAGTATTGCATATACAACTAAATAAAGACCTTGGAACCAAAATTGAATCTACTTTTCCACAGCTTTGGCATATGTATGTGGGGCCCTTAAAAGTTGCTTTCTTACCACACTTGGAGCAACCTTCATACTACCAACCATTTTCAGCTAGAAGTTTGTCAATATTTGCAACCGTTATACAAAAGCATTCCTAAATGGACATAAAAAATCATTGTTATAATTTATAAGTTGTTGGTTGGGTAAGAAGATATCTATCTAATGACAACATACATATACTTATAGCAATAGTGTTTAAAATAATTAATATCATTTTCATTTGTTTAATTTCTGAAAGAGACTTAACATCATTTCTGAGAAATTGATCTTCAAAAGATAATTGGGATGACGAAGACAATTGTGTCAATATTTGAGAGTATGTCTCATCTGAAACATTCAGCCTGTAAACAATAACAATATTATTAAATATCCCTAAGATTAAAAGCAATATGTAAAAAGTTAACTCATCAATGGATTTAATATTCACCTGCTTCTATATTCTTTAATTTCAGCAATTTCATCATTGATGAAAAGTCTTGAAGCATACATTGAATTTTGTATGCTTATAGGATATTTTCCTATAAAAGTTAGAAATAATCAATTTTTATTTACATGAGCTAATAACTAAAAAATCATTTTCTGTCACAAGATTTAATCATGTTAAAGCTACAAAACCTTTAGAATCTTTGATTTTGGCATGAGTTAGCAGTATAATAACTGGTCAAGATGAATGATTTTGCAAATAGCTGGTGAGCTGGTTTGCATATTTATCCCACAAAGTACAGTTCAGTTTAGTGTTACTGCATTATAGCAAACAACAAAATAATTGTTATGTGCTAAATTTTAGTAGAATAGAAAAAATGTAATGAAAGGAAAGAATTATTAATCATTTACTTTGTGTCTTGGAGAAGACCACCAGCTTCTTGATGTTTTTGTTGTGGACATTATGATCTTCATTTCGGTCAATATGAACAAACTCACCAATAACATATATGCAATAAAATAAAGTGATTAATGACAATTATATAAAAGTATTTGTATACTGTAATTATAAAGTTAATTACCTACTAAGACATTAGAGGAAGCATGCCCAGATATGATATCTTCAAAACTGGTGAATTGATAAACATAATTTGGTACTTGAGGTAGTTCACGTTCTTGTACACTTGTAGTCTTCATGAAAATGAGCTTGAAGGGATGGTGTGAGACTTTATATTCTCCATTGTCCGTCTCTACTTCAAAGTTTTGCAAAATGTAAGTGCTGCCCTCTTTGAGGAGTGGGCCAAACTTATCAACAAATATAGATTTTACAGTAGCTTGAATTTTATTTCCCTGAAGAACCAAAAATGAAGAGGCATTAAAGATTACATGTGTTATATTTTTTAATATATTAAATAACTTTATGAATGAGTATGTACCTTTTCATCCATTAATATCATCTCTATAGAGTTCACTTTCTGGAATTTCATAATATACCAAAGGCTTGTGATCCTGATTGACAACTTCCAAGTCTCCTTTGTATCATTAATTTCTTCTACAAAGTTTACTTTGCGCGCCATGCTTCGATTCCAGAAGGATGCAGTATAAAATGCATATGTGTAATCATATGAAATAAAAAATAACCAATGACTAACAACCAAAAGGTTTTTCTTTTACCTACTAAGATATCAATAATACAATAAATGTTTTGCCAAACCCAAATAAATAAATTGCTAGACCAAGGCAAAATATATCAAACCCCACCAGACCACCACTCTAGTGCTTATGCAATCTCAAAATATGTTTCTACAATGTCTTCAACATATTTGATAAGATTTTTAACCTCTTTTCAACATACTTCCCCATGGTAATTTTATCTCAAACTCCATATTTTGAGTGATGTGTTTGATAGGGAAGGAGGAGAGAAGAGTTTTTAACATTTAATAATCTGTTCCTACACTTAGACATGCTCAACACTTAAACTACTATTCGACCAATTCATCATTAAAAATAAAACTTACTGACTAAATAAATTAACAACCACAGGAGAGAGTGTAGAGTTGATATATGGAGTATAAAATAAATATTAAGAATATGGTATCAATCTGTTACATTTTCTTTTCAAATTTTGATCATAATCTCTTATATATGAAAGAAAATAACTTTAATTATTTGGTACATATTAAACAAAGAAAACCTTTCCTAAAGGATAGCAAGTGTCGTAAGAAACAATAAAAAACAAAACCTATTATTAATACACTAATAAGCACTATAAAAAACAAACCCCATAAACAATACAATGGATTAATATATTAAAATATTGATGCTGGTCAATGGGGAAGGCACCTAATTGACATACATCCTATTAATCTACAAAGATCACTGGCCTAACAACTTGAGGACAATAATCAGTGCTTATCAGCAATACATTTATGCGTTTGAACACACCAAAATAGAAGAAAATAACAAAGATCAGCTTACCTTCACCTTGCTCTGTTTTGCTGAACTTTTAACACACCTGAATGGGTTGAAGTTAGATTGTTAGGTGGGCTTAAGTTAGAGCAAAATGCAATCCCAAATGTGAGGCATTTAAATTTAACTGATTTGCAGTTGAGCAAAGAACCAATAGAATATTAATGAGTTTCCCTCCTAGTATTTCATATTGTGTAGTGCAATAAAAAACTCAGAAGAAGGAAATGTAACCCAAACACAGGAGATAGAAAACACAGCAAATAGGAAAATAGGAAATGTAAAGAGAAGGAGTTCTAACCTTTGTAGCATGTCAAAGCAGGAGAGAACCCAGGAATAAGGAGAAATAAGGGGAGAAGAGAAATGAAAATAAAGTAAATGGAGAAAAAAGAAAAATATGAACGGAAGGATGAAGAGAAATGAAAAGAATTTGATGGGACTTTTTTTCAGAAGCCGAAGAGGTTAGAACCGTTAGATGAAGATGAAGATCAATGGTGAGGAAGAAAAAGGATTCAGGCGGGAGAATAATTTCTGATAGTTTGACACGTGTCAGGGGAGGAGTTTCTTTTGTATAGTAGATATAGAAGGTCCACTTTTAATGAGGGCATGCATGTCACCACCACTTTCTGATAGTTTTTTTTTTTTTCATTACAAAAAAAAAAAACCCATTGGGGTATATAGAAGCAGAAGCGGATCTCAACCCAAAAAAAAAAAAAAGAAAGAAAGCAGCAGCTAAAGCGGATACATTACAAAAAGTGAGCAAACAAACGAAAAAAATATTAATTGGGACGATGAGGTAGACTTCCTAATATTTCCTTAAAGTTACTATATTTCAACTGTCTGTGAGTAACCATATTTCAACTCCATCTGCGAGTTGCTGCTAATTTCTCACCCCTTCTCTTCTCTTTGGGTGTGTGTTTTTATGAGCTTAGCTGCCCTTGCATGAAGTACCTAGTTAGATCATTATTGATATGGTTCAGAGACAGACAAGAGTGAAGACAGCGAATGCAGTAGTAGACAACATCTTTTCTTCATTTTCTTTTATCACAACTGTGGCTGAACTTGTCCGTACGTAAATCGTGCAATCCCTGCCAGAGTCCGTGTTCTCAACAGTACGATATGTTATTACCATTTATATCACTCGGAAGTGATCATCCACACATTGGCCCTTGGTTAAGAATCACAAGGCGTATACGCACTCAACGATTGATCTTTATCAAAGAAAGAGAGAGAGATGTAAAGGTTTGGGTTAGGAAGGGCTGGTGTAAGAGGAACCGTACGAATCATATTCATAACCATGTATGATCAGCCAACTAACGTAACGCTACTAATTTACTGCTCCAACATTTTGTGGGTGGAACTAGGTGAGCGCTCAGAGTAGCATCAAAATTTTTGAAATTAGAATTTTTAATTTCAGTTTATTCTTTTAAAATATAATAACTTTAACTCCTTTACAATTTTGATTTTGGCCCTTCAATCTTTTCATCCTAGTTCCGCCCCTTACACATCATATACCTTCAATTTCTTTCCAGAGGCTATGTGCCCTCTTTTTCCACTTTGCTTACGTGCACTTGTCTTTGTTTTGTCTTAAAAAGTGCACTAGTCTTCCTGTAATCAACAGCTGGATCCCATTAATCCTGGCGGGTGCAACAAATTACTGAAAGGTCATAATTCTATCACAACACACACACACACACACATGTATATAAGCTCGCTTAAGACCGAAAAGAGATAATAAGTTACTTGAATTTTTTCTGTCTTTCCCACAGGAGTTAGCGTGGGAAGAAGCACTTGCTGGAACTTCTTAAGAAACAGTCACTGTGGCTCTGTTTATGCAGCTTCCTAGTTCTTCTTCTTCCATTACCTCAATGCTGCTCCGTTTCATACTCTTGTTAGTTTTGTCCTACAGAACGAAGGCTGTAGTGAAACTGCCTCCAAATGTTTCAGTTCCAGCAGTCATAGCATTTGGAGATTCAATCGTTGACTCGGGCAACAACAACAACATAAAAACACTGGTCAAGTGCAACTTCCCTCCTTATGGAAAAGATTTTGAGGGAGGGATCCCAACGGGTCGATTTTGCAATGGAAAAATTCCATCAGACCTACTAGGTACTCTCCTCTCTATTCACTGGCGTCTTTGCCTTTTTGAGAGTTTGTAAGTGTGCTGCCTATATATGCTTTTTAATTGAGAATAAAAACTTCGTAAATTTGCAAATCAAAAGAGAAAAAAAAGGAGTAATTTTGTAAATTTCAAATCAGAAACTCAGTTGCCTAAAATGCTGATTGCTGATATAAGCAGTAACTGAAAAATAACAGCCTGAAGAGACTATTTCCATTCTTCTCTCTCAATGTCAACAAGAGAATGCAAACCATTTTATTTCTTCATTTGAAGTTAGGAAAGTTCTTTTGTCCATTACAGGGTCTTGTTTTTTCTTTTCTTACTATCATATATAGGGTGTGGGAAGACTGTCAACTGGGGAAGAATTTTATATTGGGGATGGCATATTGGTGTACACGGAGAAAATATTAGTGTTCATGCCAACTGACATAGCTATATTAAGCACATAGCCTTTAAACATTTATGGATGCAAAAACCAGCCGTCGTTGGCCTAAATTTAAGTTCCTATTTTTTTTTTTTACAAGTCTTATATAACCTGAAAGTAAAAACAGTAAGTCAAGTCCTAAGTACTGAGATTCGTTATATTATCAAATCTCGCATAAGGTGACTTCACTTGAAAAGTTAAATGCCATTAAATCACAAGGTCATAGGCAAAGAAAAGCAAAATAGATATTATTAGGATAATAATCTTAAAAGGAAAAAAAATAACAAAATAGAAACGCCATTAATTGATAAATTTAAAAATTAGTGTCTTTATTAATGATTTTTTTTTTTGGTGATTGTCTTTATTAATGATTTGATACACTGATTTAATTTTTTTTAAGTGCCAATGCTTTGTAGTTTTTTATTAATGACTGTTTTAAGTTTTTGACCATTTTTTTCATTTGAATGTTATTGCTATAATTAAAATGAATATACAACTTGCTCATTAATTTAAGGATTTCTCTTGTTCAAGAAATTACACCCGCATATCCTTTATTTTATATAGTGTTCTTATACCCTACATTTTACTTTATTTGAAAAATATACACCTACCACTCCTGTATTATGTATAATTCCTATAGAATTGCTCCTTGTAAATAACAAAACAAGGAAGGTATATAAGTATAATTTTACAAACAAGAAAGCTAATCAGGAGATATTAGTATAATTATCATTTAATTTAATATATTCTTAAACTATTTGTTGTTAATTAATGAAGATGTATGATTAACTGTACTTATGATAATATAATTAACAATGTCACTCCATATATTTGTCACTTTAACTTTGGAATTTAAAAGAATTCAATTAAGATCGCATGATTTAAGAAACTTTTTGAAAAGTGGTAGAATCTACAAATCATGAGATATTACTCAAAATAATAATTGAATTCTTTGATTAATATAATTGCAAACAAATTTTATATAAAAGTTTAATTATAAATAAAAAAAATTTCAATTAAAATATACGGTCAAAGAATTATTCTACTATACATATATATGATATCCTGAATTCAATTAAGACTATTATCATAATTTCTTTAATTTCTAAAATAATTCAGTTTCTCATTGCAATCAATTACATTCTTAACTTTCAGTTGAAGAATTGGGTATTAAGGAGCTCTTACCAGCATATTTGGATCCAAATCTGAAATCCAGTGATCTTGTTACTGGTGTCTGCTTTGCCTCTGGTGCCTCAGGATATGATCCTTTGACACCCAAAATAACGGTATACAGAAACACATTTGAGCTCCATTTATAATTCCTAAGATATGTAGGGAAGAAGAACATCAATGTTTGTTATATATATATATCCTTTCATCATTTTTATTCAAAGTTTTCTAACTTGATTGGATATTATTATAATCAGTCAGTTATACCATTATCCGCTCAACTAGATATGTTCAAAGAATACATAGGGAGGCTGAAAGGAGTTGTTGGAGAGGACAGAACAAACTTCATCCTTGCCAACAGTCTTTTTGTTGTGGTAGCAGGCAGCGACGACATTGCCAACACCTATTTTGTTGCTCACGCGAGACAACTACAGTATGACGTTCCTGCTTACACTGACCTTATGGTCAACTCGGCCTCTGATTTCGTAAAGGTAGGCGTAAGTTTCTTGTAAACCAAGTAGTTAGCTCCAACACATAATTCATCATGCAGAATTTCACTTTATTCTCTCTTTTAAGAAAAAAGATAAATAAAATTCACAAGCAATTCAAACCTAAAACCTTCTTTATTGCTAAAGATATAAATTTGAGAGTAAATTATCATTTTCATTCATGAAGTTTGTTCAGATTTATAATCTTGTGATGTTAAAAAATGACATTTCACTCTCCGAGCTTTGCTCTATTAGCATATAATCCTGTGTTTTTTCGTCCATATATTATGCATTATTATCACAAAGATAAATTTGTTATCTTATATTTTAGTTACTCATCTATTTCATACATATATAAAATTTATCTTATGTATATCAAATCAATATAAAAATCTTAGTAAAAAAACTTACAAATAGGGTTTAGAATTGGGATTAAAGTTTCGAGTTTATCATTTTCAGTTCTTATATATCTATTTTCTACTCCACAAAACTTGGTAGTGAAAAAGATATCAAGTGTCAAAATTGGCATCATGGATATATTTATTTCCAAAACCAAAGATTCAGAATTGTTACCTCAATTTGGATCTATATTTATGAGTTTTTTACTAGATTTTTACTGTACTATTATTATTATTATTATTATTATTTTGATCTTTTGTGCATTTATACAATCAAATACCTCACCATATATATGAATGTCTTTTTTTTCGCTGAACAATGGGAAGGAAATATATAAACTTGGAGCACGCAGAATTGGAGTACTCGGTGCACCACCAATCGGGTGCGTGCCATCACAGAGAACTCTGGCTGGAGGGTTAGTAAGAGAGTGCGCAGAAAAGTACAATGACGCCGCAAAGTTATTCAACTCCAAACTATCAAAGGAGCTGGAATCCCTTAACCGGAACTCGCCCAATAGCAGGATAGTTTACATTGATGTTTACGACCCTCTCCTTGATATCATTGTTAACTACCAAAACTATGGTAATCCCAAATCTTACTTCTTAACAGTAGTTACTTTCTTTATTTATTTTTATTTATTGTATAAGAGTATATTTTTTAAATATTTGTTGCTTGAAAATATAAAAAAATTATTTTTTTATTTTTATTTTTTAATAAAAAAATTAATAGAAAAAATTAAAATTAGAGAAAAAAATATTAATAAAATAAAAAAATAATTTAATTATATTTAATTATATTTTTTATAATTAAAATTATTTAATAATTTTTAAAATTTTTATATAATTATTTTAAATGATAAATAAAAATAGGTAGAAGAAGTAGTTAGTAATCTAATCATCATTCGTTAATGAGTATTTAGTTATTTTTTCAATAATTATTCTTAAACTTCTTTTAAGATACTTCATTCTTCAATTTGCAGGCTATAAAGTTGTGGACAGAGGTTGCTGTGGCACAGGCAAACTAGAGGTTGCAGTATTGTGCAACCCTTTGGATGCCACTTGTCCCAATGCTTCGGAATATGTCTTTTGGGATAGTTATCATCCTACTGAAGGAGTTTACAGACAGCTCATAAGTCAACTCCTTCAAAGATATCTGACTCAATTGTTTTGAGCTCTGATTAAGTTTGCCCACGGGATGTTAGTTAATTAATAAATTTATATCATGGAAGAAGATGAATGTGTTTGAAAGTTTATCGAATTGTGAGTGTGATTAAGTCCTACTTGTAGGATTAATATTAATGGGCATCCATATCATATTGTCCCTGATTTTTCGTCTAGGAAATCTTTATTTCTGTTTACTGATTAATGAAATTTAGAGTATTGCTGGAGTTTATTTTCTGTCTCCCATATTCTAACATGGAGTTATTTGTATGGTATATTTCTTTATGCTATTTTGCATCAAAATTTATTTAATAATAACTGAATAAAAATATCATAAAATTCTCTATATTTTCTTTTCTTATTAAAGCATTATATCATCTTGTGATTTTAAAAGAAAAAAGCTAGTAACAAATGACTTCACACCGCCATATTAGAAAGAAAAATTAGAGATACAATGTTGTAAATTAGTGATTAATTAATTACTTCTTAACTTGTATGTGAACGCCTTCGAAATTTACATATTTTTGGTACATTAAAAAGTTATGCATAATATTTATCTAAATTTTCTATCTAAGTATATATTTCTATCGCTCATGGAACATAAAGTCCACCGTTTTTTTCTCGGTAAGAATAAGTTAAAATCCATCGTTAATGAAGAAGGTAATAACGATATATATACTTAATTATAAAATCATGTTATTTAACACGAATGGTTTATTACGAAAATTTTTACAAATAATTGAACGTATGACAAAAATAAAGGGGAGGTGTTAAAAAATAGAAATAAACAATTATAAAATACAGATGTCATGGAAAGATGAATTCAATAGATAAATTCATAAAATGCATTCGTAATATTTAACATTTCTCAATACGTTTGTGTTAAATATTTAATATTTCGTAGCAAACCGTCGGTGTTAAATAGCATTACTCTTATTATATATCACTTTTACTCAATACGGTCGGGATAATGAACTATGCTATTTGAACATAATGGCCAGCGACTACCGAGGTTCCGTTTCTCTCTCAAAAGTCAAAACCAGCAATATGCTGGCTTTAAAAAACAAAAAGAAATAATAAATTATTTATGAATTATTTGCTTGCAATAAAGAAGTGGGACAAGGGAAAGCCTCATAAAGTATCGAACATTGCACATCGGAACTTCTCAGATAAATTACGTTTACACCATTTATCTAAAGTAAATTAATAAAAAAATAACACATCATTAAATGAGTTTAAATAATATATTAGTTTATTTATTTATGTAATCTATATTATTATTAGCATATCGAGAGGCATGCCCAATTCGTTTTTTTTAATTTTTTATATAACTATTTTATAAATTAATTAATTATCAATTATTTATTTAAATAAAGAATTTATAAAAAATAAAATATATTTTTAAAGTGCAGTTATCAAAAAATATTTATATTTGTAATTTTATCTTTTTTATTTATTTTTAATTATATAATAATAGTTTTTTAGAAAATTTAAAATTTGAAATCAAAGAAAAAATTTCTTTATAGTAATAGATATAATTATTCTATTGTACAAAAAAAGATATAATTATTTTATAAATTAAATAATTATAATTTTATTAATTATGAATCAATTAGTTAAATATAAATAATTTTATAAAAAAATAAAATATGTTTTAAGGCAATTATAATAGCACGTATTTAATGTAAAAAGAATATAATTCCTATTTAAAAGTAGTTAAAACTGTAAAATATAGTTATCAAAAAAGATGTTAGTGTTTATATTTCTATCCATTTTCTGTTTATGTTTAATTATATAGCGACGGATTTTTGGAAAATAAATTGAGATGAAAGAGGAAAATTTCCCTTATAAAAGTATTGGTGTCTTATGTATTTTTAAAATTTTTATTTGTATAATTATTTTATTAATTAATTAATTATAATGTTATTATAATTATAAATCAATTAGTTAAACAAAAATAATTTTATAAAAAAGTAAAATATATTTAAAATTAATTATAATAGTGTATGTTAAAAATAATAATTTTTTATATTTAAAAGTAGTTATATCTATAAAATATATTCACAAAAAACAAGTTTGTATTTACTATTTTATCCTCTTTTCTATTTCTGTTTAATTAATTGTCCAATCATTCAAAGGGAATTATCCAATTAAAATAAGGGTTTAAGACACATATTAAAAAATTAAAAATATTAAATATTAAATAAAAAATAAAAGCATTTAGTGTCTTAAAAATATAAAATATATTTAATACTTTTTTCTTTAAATAGTTCCTTCATCCACTTTTATCCGTTATGTAAAAGAATTTTTCTTATCAAAAAAATATCTGTCATTTGAGAATATTAAGAAAGTATTAATTAATATTTTTAAAATTTACCTTTATCTTTTAATTGAGAGAGAATTAGTGAAGTAAGTAAAATTAGATAGAAGATAAAATATTAATAAAATGAGAGAAATTGTAATTTAGTTATATTAAACTATATTTTTTTACAATTAAGATTATTTAGTAAATTTTTTAATTTTTGTGTAAAAACTTTAAATGACAGATAAAAGTGAACTAATTGAATTATTATGATGATTTAATAAAGAGTAATAAATATTATTTTTAATTATTTAACATGTGCTCTAAGAGACATGTTAACAAAATCCTTAAAATAATTGCCTTGAAATTCAAACACAACTCATTCTTGTAGGAATTGAAGTTATTTTTATTTAACTTATTAATTTATAATTACAATAAATTTATTAAATAATTATGTGAAGTGAAATAATAAATATGAATAGAGAGAATGCTAGTGAATAATAATGCTCATTTAATAAGAAATCCAACTTAATTATAGAGAGAATGCTAGTGAATTTATTTAATTTTTGAAGTGGAATTCAAGTTGCATAATAAATGCCATGATCTGGACGTTAATAAGTATAATGCAAATGTAGCTTGGTTACATAAACCAGTGATCGTTTTAATTGGATTGCTCTAACACGATCGAGCAGTAACGCTCAGAGTTTTACGCCAAATTAATGTCAGTGTATTGAAACGGTTTACAATTAGTTTTCCAAAGAGAAATTCTACTTCATTGTTACCAAAAAAAAAAAAAAGAAATTCTACTTCATCGGTTGGAGATTAGAAGGCATTGATTGTGAAGTTGATCACCATCTTCTTCTTTAAAAGGTGAGGTCGAGAACCAAGTCATTATCACTGTCACTGCATAGCTAGAAAATCAAGAGGGAAGGAAAATGCATCACTTCTTCTGGGAGAAACTAGTGATGGTTGTTTTGGTTCTGTTTGCCAACAGAGTTGACATAACGCAGCCACAAAATGTAGCAGCAGCTAATGGAATTCCGGCGTTGTTTTCATTTGGAGATTCGATTCTTGATACGGGAAATAACAACAATCTCCAAACGTTCACTAAGTGCAATTTTCCTCCGTATGGAAAGGATTTCTTTGGAGGAATATCTACCGGAAGATTCTGTGATGGAAAAGTTCCCTCGGACTTAATAGGTATGTAACTGCAAATTGGTCCACTATATCTACACATGCCTTTTCCTTCACTCTATCTACAAGATTTTGGACATGCCCGATTATTGCTTTGGGAAAGGGACAGCAAAGTGCTTTGTCACGTAGAATTTAATTATGTTATTTAAAAATTTATTTTAATATTTGACATTTTTCATGTAAGAAATTTATCTTACATCATATTAATATCATTAAGCACGTGACACAATAATGAATGTTATTGTCTGAATAATAAAAAATAATGTTACCCACAAATTTGATGTGACTCTAATAAATTATGTAATATGTGTGGATCTTGAATATTGTAATATATTTGATAGGTCATAATTATAAATCCTAATAAAAAAAAAGTTACCTCATTTCTTTCTTTCTTATTTTTTTTTATTTTTTTATTTAATAATGTTTTTCTTATTTTTAAATTTTCTTTAATTTTTATACTTATTATTTTTATAAAAAAATTATTTTTTCGTAATTTTACTAGTCTTCTATTCAAAGGAAAGGATAGATAAGATTAAATTATAATGAGATTAGGATCTTTTCTTGTCACAGGACCATCTTATTAGAGATAAATAGAAATAAATTTTTATATATAGGAACCTACCATGATAGATTATAAATTTTTTAATTACATTTAAATTTATTTGAGTATTTATCTCTCTAATAAGATATTCTTCTATTATTTCAATAATAAGAGGCTGATTCATTATAATGTAGAGCTGATTTTTTTTTCCCGACAACTACGAACTTGCGAGAGGAGGGGTGAGCCTCTGTTGTGCTTGTTGCCAACATTTTGTTTTTTCTTTTCTTTACAACTACGTTACTTATGCACTTCAATTTTATACTTCTTTCTACATGCTTTTTTTTTATTATCATTCAAAAAAAATATAAGATTAAGAGGTAAGAATAATATTTTTATTTTTTTATAAGGAAAAAATTATACTTTGTATTGAAGACGCAAAAAACATATAACGAAACAAAGTCAGAGTGTCATTCAACATTTATTGTGTTAAATAATTATAATTATATACACTTACACTTGCATATTTATTACATATGTGTAACCTAATGGATAATATTGTGAAACCCGTTACAACGCAAATTCTACATAAAATTTCATCCTCCTTTTTTTCCCTGATACAAAATAAAGAAATCGCATCGTGCATATGTTCCTTACAGCGGAGGCGTTGGGAATCAAAGAAACGTTGCCAGCATATCTGGACCCAAACTTACGGAGTCAAGACTTACTCACTGGGGTAAGCTTTGCTTCAGGTGGCTCAGGGAATGATGATCTGACAGCAAGCATACAGGTACTACTCACCGTTATTAAAATTGGATACGATTCGACAATTTAATTGATTCAATTAAAAATTAAATATTCAATCAATTATAAATTAATTTTATAACTAAATTTATAATTAAATTACTTTAAACTAATCAAAATTATACAAAATCAATCAAAATAGTTTGAATTGACTTATTTAAATAGTTTAACTAGTTAGTTATTAATATTATTTTTAAAAAATATTTAATATTTTTTTAATATTTTTTGAATATTTTCATAAATTTTATATTATTACGTTATATGTTTTAACCAACTAATTTAAATAGTTAAACCTAAATCGAAAGTCTCACCAATACATTGGTATTACTACTACTTAATAGTCTAGTAGTCTAAAATATTTCAATTTGTGGTCTCTCTCTAACTCAATTAAGCTCATTTTGTTGTTTATATATTATGTATGAAAATCTGTGTTGTGAACTTGTGACTATATATTTGTCACTTTTTTATATATGAATGCCACTGTCATTTCCGATTTTGTTATGTCTATCAGGGAGTTTTGACACTGTCCACCCAACTGCAAATGTTCAGAGAATACATAGAAAGGCTGAGAGGAATTGTTGGAGATGAAAGAACAAGTAGCATCATATCCAACAGCTTGTATCTGTTTTCAGCGGGCAACAATGACATTGCCATTACTTATTCTTTGCCGGCAAGGGGAACACAGTATAATTTCCCTTCATATGCCAGTCTTTTGGTAGGCTGGGCTTCAACTTTCATCAAGGTTCGTAATCTCCCATTTAAATAAGGTTAAAATACAAAAAATTCTATTCTGAATCATTTTCAAAACTTGTGTGCTTTGAAATTTAATAACAAAACTTATTAAATTTATCAAAATGTACGTCTTAATATAAATTAAAATCTGTCTGCATGTGAAAAAAGGTCCTATAAAAAATTAATATGCATGATTTGATAAATTCATAAAATCGAATTGATGAGTTTTAAAATATAAAAAAAAAAATTAAAATGACTCATGGTTAGAGAAATTTTTTATATTTTAACTTTTAAACATAGAATTAATATGTTTATATAAGTGATGGATCTTGATTAATTATTAATTACAACGTGAAGGCTCTATATGAACTTGGAGCCCGACGAGTATGGGTTCTAAGTACATTGCCACTGGGATGTTTGCCTGGAGCTAGAGCTGTTTTGGGGGGACCTTTAAAGGTGTGCTCTGTTATTACCGATCAACAAGCGCAGCTATTCAATGCGAGGTTAGCATCAGAGGTTAATTCTATCAGAGCCAGCGTTCCCAATTTTGAGCTCCAGTTCATTGATGTCTACACTCCTCTGCTTGATATCATACAGAATCCTTTACAATCAGGTCATTCTTCATTATAGGAACTCCTGTACATATTTGGTAAGACAGAAAAGAAAAGAATGAAATGAAAATAAGATATTTTTTATGTTTTGATCTTAAAAATTTTATATGTTTCGTTTCATTTCGTTCTTTTTCTTTTTTTTCCAGCATACCAAACATGCACTAAGTAATATTAGTATCAAATATTGTACAAATTAACACTGCAACTAGCTGATTATTGATCCCTTATTTTGCGCACTTTATAATTTCAGGTTTTGTCAACGTTGCGACCGGGTGTTGTGGGACTGGGACAGTTGAAATTGCAGCGTTATGTAACCCATTGAGTCTCACATGTCCAAAGCCTTCAGCATATGTCTTCTTTGATTCTGGCCATCCAACAGAGAGAGCTTATACGATGGTTGTTTCTGATATACTAAAGAGATACCATGTTTCAAGGAAGAAATCACCTTAAGTTATGAGCAAGACTAAAGAGATAAATACTTGTATTCATGCATAATTGTTGGATAAAACTAAGTTGTAAAACAAAGTGGTAAGGATCACTTATTCAAGAGATGTTAGTTTATTTTGTCAAATATGCTGTAAAAAAAAATGGATATCTAGCGTTTTCCTCAAGTTACATAGCTCTTCGCTTCTTTTCACTTAAAATTTGCCTCACATCAATTCGACCCTTTCGTTTCAAATAGAAATGGCTATTTAATATCCTAATTTTCTTTATAGGATAAATTATAGTTCATCCCTTTTAAGTTTTTTCATGTAATCTTATTTGACTAAATTGACTAACTTCTTTCATTTAACTTTGTTAACAGAAGATTCCTTCTAGCACTAAAACTAGCTATTATTAATATTATAAATTGAATTTAATATCGTATTAAGAAAACTTAAAATGATAGAGTGTAATTTAACCAATATTTTATTTTTAAACTTCTACGACCTTTTCATTTATCTTTTTTGCTAGATACAAACTTCATGTTTTCTTCTTTAATTTGTAGCAGTTTTTAAATAAACTTATAATTCTCATAAAAAAAAAAGCATATTACAGAATATATTACTATGCTGCAGTGTTCCGACCATATTAAATTTGTGAATAGATTGGATTAGTTACACATTCAGAAAGTTAATTCTAATAGGGCAACTACAAAATCAGAGAACTAGGGAAATTAGGCCACCGATTAAGAATTAGGGGTTTTTGGTTATAGCGTGCGAGAAAATTACGAATACGCACAACGAAATTGAGAGAGAACATGCCAAGGACTGAGCGGGTATACTGATTAGCTACGGTTTTAACACCAAAACTGCAAATTGAGAGAGAACATGCCAAGGACTGAGCGGGTGTAGTGATTAGCTACGGTTTTAACACCAAAACTGCTAGTAAACAACATATTTAGGGATGATGGGCTAAACGGAGACTAAAAACCGTAGGTAATTTTATATAACTTTAAATATTGATATTCATACGATATACTGTTTTTAAATATATATACCCAATTGTTTTATATTTTGAAAATATTTTTTGATAAAGCCTATTTTAGTAATTACAAATCTCATAAAGTTTATTTTTTAAAAAAATAACAATTTTATTTAATAAATAATTATCTCTTTCACCAGCATTATTAATTTTTCTCTCCAAAATCCAATGCAAGTAATGATAGAGAAAAATTATTAAATAAAATTATTATTTTTTACAGTCCAATTAAAAAAAAGAGTTTTGTAAAGGGCACATGTTAGAGAATAAAAAATAGCACTTATTATCCTTCATTAAATTATCTTAATTATTTAAATAAGAAAGTATTAAATGTATTTTGAAAAAAATTATCCAAATTATTAATTATGTTTCAAATAAATATCTGGGAAATAGGAAATTAGTCTTAATTTTCTTTACAAATTATATAATGAAACTAGATAAACACAATTTTTTTAACAATATAGTTTAAGAACCAGTTAAAATATTAACAAACGCGTATGTAGAACTATCCTAAATTCTTCTTATCTTTCATTGTAGTAGGCATAAAAAGGATTAGATCACATCTACACCACCGACTATGAATGTACCTTCATTTTTTTTTTTTGGTGCTAATATCAATCCGTATGTACCTCCATTTTTTAATGGTATCATTATATATTTTGTCCTAAATGATGGTATTTACTATTTACACAGCACATTATTTCTTTTCCTTCATATGCAAATGTTTTTTCTATTAACCATCGTTTGCATCCATTTTTATACTAAAAAAGAATAACAATATGCGAGAAAGAAGCGTAGAATAAAAGGGTACTATTTCCATCACTCAGTTCTTCTCGTCGACTAATATTTTTTTAAAAAATAAAAATTAAATTTTCCTTAAAATGTTTCAAATTATGAAAGAATTGCTTTTTGAACATGCACTTCTCATTATGAAAGGATTCTATCAAATTTGAAAATAAATTGTGCAGGGAGCTACTTTTGTGGTTGCTGCTTTTGGAGTAGATTCAGATATCATGATGCTATAAACAAACATTGATTAAATGAAAATAAATATATAAAGCCAGAACATACTAAATATATATTCTCAATATTGTCAGAGGATCAACATATTCTGAGAACAAAACAAAAACTAATTAATCCAAGAACACATTAAATATATACTCTCAATAGTCTCCGAGGAACTCGTCATTAGCGATTAATTTTTCTGTGTCATAAATTTCGTCATGGTTTGCAAGTTGAGTTTTGCTCTTATGACTATAATTCTATGTTCCCACAAGCCTTGACTGCCAATTAAATCGCTATGGAGAGACTAAATTCTGATCCTTGACTACGAACACCGTAAGAAAATCTCTACCGACAAAAATAAATAAATAGAAGAAAACTAGACTTGCATTTTGTTACCAACGTTCTCCGAGACCAAAAAACAGAGGCGAGGGACTAGGAAGACAGAAAGTGTAGCTTCCATTTTACTGCAACTTTTTGTTATTATATTACTCATGAAGCACGTAGCACGCAGAAACCCCAACACTGATCAAACAGCAATGTATACAAACAACTCCATCCTACAAGACAACTATGTTAAAGGTGGAATATGGCACAAGCTGCCTATCAGGAATAACTTTGATGGCCGGAGAGAACATATAAACTATAATATTACGATTAGAGGATCTCAGTTGGTGATCAAGAAATCAACTACTGCAATCGAAATGCAGAAAGAAAGCTGAGAGGAAACCATTTGTAGAAATAAACTATTAAAGACGAAATCGCAAAATAATTGGCCCAGAGGTACAGACAGCAAAAACAATCAAACACAAGTGAGAGCGCACACAACTCACAACACCACGTCATAAATCATCCAATCGGAGAGCCAAAATTCCCGACCACACATGCAACCATAAACCATCAGAAAATAAGAATAAAATCATCCACAGCAAATATAAGCTATACAAATCAAAAACCTTATTAAATCCGCCTCAATCAAAATTCTAAATTTCTTTTGTCTCGTTAACTTTTTCCTCTTTATCTTTAGACCATAATAATCGTAATAATTCTTATTTCTTTCCACTACTTGACTCAAAATTACTACCAAAATCGAGCTCAGAACCGTAGAAGGAATCAACTTCCAAACAGCCTCACTTCCCATCACCTCCAAAAAAATAATAATAATGATAATAAATTATGGGCCACAGGGCTGGACACTGGAAACTAGACAAGGCTAAGAATTTTGGGCCGGGGTATATTATGTAAGTCCAGTTTTAATTGCTGTTCCCTGCAGTATCACCATTTGGGAGTTGAGACTGACTGGAAGACTCTGTTGGACTTGGACTTCTTCCTGCAGAGGCCTCTGCTGTAGGGTCTGAATTACCTTCATCTTTAGTTGCTTCTTGCAGGGTGATGCTTTGAAAATTAGCTGCTTGGTTATTGTAACTTGATCCACCAGGAGTCATTGAACCAGAATCAGCCCGACGCTGAGCAGAGGGCAGCCACCTCATCCAGTCATTACGCCTCCTCAACTTGTCACCCTGCAGCAAAGTTGAGGGAGAGGAATAAGCTGGTCGAAAATATAATAAATAGACTAGCTTTCAGACTATCCAGTGATAGAAGATATCATCAATTTCTCAAGCATACCTCACTGCTTCACTACATGCGAATGAACAGAAGTGTTATATATAGTGTGGGCGGTGCAAGTTTATCGGAGATTGAAACATGGCAAATGGTACAAAATGAGAGCTTACCTGCACTTCCAGAACAGTGGATGTTCTCAATGAATCCAGTATCAACTGAATGTTGCTTGTCAAACTTTTAACCTGCAAACAGATATTCCTTTGAGCAAAAACAAACCTAAGCTCATATCAAAGCATAAGCTGACTACTGACAGATTATGAAACCATATCAGTAACATAATGGTCTACTAATCACCCCACAACCTATAGTTTACTCTTACAACTCTTGCATCACACGCATGGGTAGGAGATAAGATGTTGATCGAAGTTAATATTTTCTTTGTAACAGCATGTGCACTGGGGGTTGGGTAGGGAAAGGTTGGCTTGAGAATACAAATGGACTAATAAGAATATATTCAAGCATAAAGCTGTTTATTGGGACAATGGAATATTGTAAGGATACTACGAGGTCTGGAACTCTGGATGGAAGAAGACTCAGCATTTTCAGTTCAAATGCCTCACATCCACAGCATAAAGAAGAACAATAACTACACATTTCATTTATATCAAATAAAGAAAATGCAGTAGAACCAAAGCTCTCCAATCTTCCATTGCTATGCATTCAGTCAGATTTGGCTTCTAACCTAAGGAAAGTGCCAAGGCAATTTTCATGTCTCTGTAATCACATTATTGAGTGCACAAATACAAACAAGTTAATGAAAAAAAAAAAAAAATTAATGATGAACAGTATTAAACAGTGCTTAAGTGATCAAATATTTTATTCACCAGAAGTTGAAAGTTACAAGATAGAAAGTGGATGACAACAATAGACAGGTGACTTCTCAGAAATTCAAGTTTCATCACTCCCCAGTCCCCATCACTGATGGCACATCATGTAACCAATCATAAATTTAAAATATACTTTTCACAAGGAAAAGACAAATAGCAAGTCATTGGCTTAAAAGAAGAAAGTCCATATGAAGTTAAGGTTCAATTTAAGAAAGGAAATAATATCACATCTAACTCACATAATTATCCATCCAATCAAATAATCCAAACAAACGTTTTTTTCCACAATCCCACCCCCCCCCCCAAAGTTACTATAACCTTTGAGTTAAAGAATCACTGACGGTTCAATAACTGGAACACACTCTGATTTCCATTAGCTAATATACTGAATCCAAAATTCAAAGGAGTAAAATCCAACATTGGTTTGCAATGTCCACTTATATACAAAGCAAGAAGTGATCAAGCTATACCAATATCACATTTCACATCTAATTTCCACTTACTGATCTACTTATAATCATTAAGAAAATTTTCCATTGTTTGATATCTACATGTCAGTTCTCTATTTTGTCTCCTAATTGTTCTTTTTCACACTCTAACAAGTAATTTTCCTTTATTTTTATTGAAGATATAACAAACAAACATCTGAACTCTTGCAAAAGTGATGCTGAAAAATATATATATTAACTTAGGAACACAGTTAATAATAGAGCAAAATAGTGCTCACTATACTGCTATAGCCATCACTAGGAGTAGTTGCACTATGCTATGCTTGTGGTTGCAAGTTTAAAATAGTATGGCAATAGTGCGCGCTACTTGTGCTATGTAAGCTATTTTGAGCTGTGTTATAGCAACAACTAAAAATCCCTAAATGTCTCAATATCTGTAATGCCCTAAAATTGTTCATCTTGGCTACGATGCTTCTCATACGCAGAAAATGATGACTTCTAGTTCCTTCAATATCATTCATGCAGGGGGGAATGAGTATGTTCAGTATGGAGATTTCAAGGCAAAGGATAAGGAAAAAATTAAAATCCAAAAAAAGATAAGATATATATTTCAATAAAATCATTTCAATTAAAATCCAAATTTTCTGTCTAGCTATAATTTATCTATCTGCCATTGATAACTTCTTTTTAGTAAGGAACAAAGATCTTGCACAAACAACTGGTAAAAAAATTTTACAAGTCAAACAGTCACAAACAATAAATACCAACTTTAAGCATGGGATTTACAAACTACAACAATCAATCACAAAAGAATATAGTAGTTCAAATTCAAATAAAACAAATCCTATTTGCTCATTCCTTCCAGCCAGCTGCAGCAGCAGCACTACTTCAATAATGGTGGAATATTTATTGAAAATAATAATTTTAAAGGGAAAAAAAATACATCTTTACCGGTGAGATATAGAGCAAAGTATTCATCAAGATATTAAAGGGCACCATAGCATAGATGCCAAATATATTACAACAAAAATGCTAGGCAATTTAGCATAAGAAAAACAGAATGTTTCCCATATGCACCCAGTAAAATCCAATCAATCACTATAAATGCTTCTAAGTTCTAATGTGATAAGCTTTATGGTCAGCTATGTAACAAAAAATCCTCAAAAGCAACAATCTATTAAAACAAAAACAAAAAAAGCCACAGCAAGTAAATGACTAGCACAAGCTGAAAATTCACCCAATCATATGACCAAGAAGTAAAACAAAAACCACTAAATACCAATATCTATAAATTCTAGTTACATATTCTGATTCCAACATATTAAACACATGCGTATAAAATCAAAGGCTCTGCAGAAAAAAATGCTGGAAGTATTGCTTAATCAAGTACAATTAACTTACTCGAGGGAAGCCTGCTATCAAAGTAATTGGAACCCAACCCTGTTCATCCATGTTGGACTTTAAATACTCATCTCTCACTAAATTAGCATCACTGCCAAAAATAAATCAGTAATGAATAGAGAATTCAACTGACAAGGATTTATTGACGAACTAATTGATAGAGAACAGAATAAATTTACCTAAAGTAATATTCAATTTGGTTGACTATCATATTGGTCAGAGGAGGTTCTGCAGGGAAGAACATTGCAGGAGGAGGGCCATGGGCAAGGAACGGCATGCCCCTAAAGGATTCCAATGGTAGTGTTGGATAGTAAAAGAACTCTGAAAAGGAGGAGAAGGAGCATTAGTTGTATTTTATTTAGTAGAAACAAATTTGGTCAAAAGGAGCAATAAACTCACCGGGAAAAGCCCCGGGGTGTGCAAAGGGTCCAATGGGCTGAGGGCCCAAAAATGCAGCAGTATTAGGTGGCGGGTGCCTCACTAAACCCCTTGGAGTTGGAGGCATCCTCTGTTGGTGTACATGAGCATCTCTAGTATTTGCATGATTTCCACGATCCTGATCACGCCTGCTGCCATAATTATTATGATAGGAACCATCTCCACGTGGATGGGGCCCAAAATTACCCCGACGAGAGGAACTCCGATGTTCATTCATCACAGGCATGAAACCCCCAACTGGTGGTCTTGTATCCCAGTTATTGTTCCTGTAAGGATCTCTTGGAGAAGTATCTGGGACCCCCGGTAACACATTACCAAAGCTACCTGGAGGGAGAAATAAAGGAAAGGGAGGTGGCGGTGGTGGAGGTGGGGGAGGGTTGGAGAAGCTGCTCTGTGCAGGACCAGACCCAATGCTGTTGCCACCTCCCCGCTTCATAGATCTTTGTCTATTAGGCATATTATAGTTTGTTGCAGAATTATGTTTTGCATTACTAGTAGCTGGCTTCTGAGGGGAGGGTGAAGTAACAGGCCCCTACAAAACAATGGCAAGGTCATGTACATAGGTTTCATAAGACTCACCAGTCACCACAATTTCTGTAAATACAAGATCCTTCCACCTCTGTTTGATAATGCTGAATAAATGCAGAAATAAGGAGACCACAATGTCAACGACAATAAGTTTCCTAGTTTTGGCTTTTGGGGACACCGATGAACCTATTGACCACTCAGATTACTTAGCAAAGTTCAGAAATTTGTTCATATGTCAAATTATCGGAACCTTAATCAGCAAAAGACAGCAAATGGGGGTTTTTTATAGCACTTTTTCCAATCAACTAAACACAATTAGAGCATGTATTGGAACCTAACCTGAGAATTGGAGACTGACCCATCCGCAGCAGTCTTGGAAGACGAGTCAGCTGACAATTTAGCAGAAGACTTGGTAGATTCAGATAAAGCGGGCCATGAGACAGCACCCATTACGGGACCAACCTCGACGACGCCGTTGGAGGGCTTGTTCCAAACAGGCTTCTTGGTACGACCCGCATTGCCGTTATTAACATCGGAGCTATCCGGAGCAGCAGCATTGGCATTGGAATTAGAATTTTCCACCGGCGACGAAGCAGGAACCGCCTTCGGGGAGGAATCAGACGACGGGGGTTGGTCGGTGGCGGTGCTAGCAAGGGACAAGGAGGAGGAAGATGATGACGGCGGCGATTGGTGAATGCCGGACACTGATTCCGGCTCAGCGCCGCGCACAACTTGAGCCCATGGAGAACGAAGGTTTTTTCGCGGGAACTTGGGGCTATTGCAGTCACCAGACGCAGCACCACTCGGCGAGTGATGGTTAGAAGAAGAATCAGTTGTTGTGGTAACCATTGCCAATTAGGGTTTCTAGTTTTTTTTTTCTTTTTCGGAACAAAAACTGCAGAGAGATTGATCAGTATATAACCGAAAGCACCAATAAATAAATCACCAAAATTAATAAATCGATAAGGGTTATTGAGAAAACAAAAGAAAACCCAGAATAAAAAAATATGTTAGGGTTTCTCTCGTAGAATGGGGGAAGCAACTTTGATCACAATAGAACGGATCTTGCTCTGGGAAACAACCCTCTCAGCTCTCAACTCAAAAACGGCGATATCTGCCCCTCTCTCTTCCCTGTCTCTCTTTTACGACTCAAAACAAAAGCCAAGCGCAGGCTTTGTTCTATTAAACCTAAATTTATATATTTTCCTCTTTTTCCTTGCGTATTTTATTTTAAAATTATTTTTTATTTACTGGATTACTCTCCTTGTGACCTAATTGATAAATACTCGTAGTTTTATAATTTTCACTAAATGTTCGCATTTGTTAGGTCATGATTCCGTTTAAGAATTCTATCAAGAATGTATAGTTATCCTTTATACCCAAAAACAAGAATGTGTAGTTATCCTTTTGAGATATAAAAGTAAATCATCACTTATAAAAATAAAATTCACAATTCAAAAGTATATGAATATCATAATAACAAATTTCTTTTACTGTAATGTAAAATTAAAAAAATGAATTTTATGAAATTATTATTATATTTAAATTCTTTTACTCAATTTTTTTGACGTAATATTCAATATTAGTACATGATAAAATAATAATATTAAAAAAATTTATATTAACATTATATCAAAATTAAATTTAATTTTTTTATGTGTATGCATTCGTAAAATTCAATTCCTAATATTCAGTATTGCTCTTTTATTTTAAGACTTTTGCTTCTTCATGTGACCAGCAATAATTTTGTTAATTACTTAAAAAATTAGTAATAACATAAACCAAAAAAATTATTATCAATGTTCATATTATTACATTACTTCTTAATTAAACGAAAGTCATCATTTATATTACAAAATTTTCTATAATCCAACGACTTTATGTAATAGTAACTTTTTTGTGTTTTATTTGTTTCAAAAATACTACCTTTCAATATTATTAGCAAAAGAAAAATCTACCCAATATTATTATATTAATTGTAGACAATTGATGCCATTAAACATTTAAACCTACTACTTTGTAGGTTTTTACCAATTTATATATGTTTTAACATGAATTTTATTTTATGAGCTTTCATTTTTCTTTTAGCAAGTAGACTAGAAATTTTTATTGGACTCAAACTCAATATAATATATGTAACCCATAATCTTAAGTCTAAAGATCTTTACTCATTAAGTATATCTAATTTTAAACTTATCTTATTTTACTTTAATACTAACTTAAATTTTGAAATATCTTTCAAATACCCATTAAGGTTATCTCATTAAGTATAGCTTAGACCACCCCTCAAAAGCAGGTAAGAAACTGCAAGTTTTCTTTTGTTTTGATTTTATTTATTTATTTATTTATTTTTGGTCAATACTGACTTTTTCCTCGGACGTGGAAAAATGTTTACATGGGCCTAATGATGAAACAATCAAAGCCCATATTACCGAGCTGGACTGCACCATGTATGAACATAGAAACATCACAAGGCCTCATTGCAATGTCTATGACGGGCTTAAACAGTAGATACATATATATACCAAAAAAAGCCTTAATATTAGATGTACCAAAAAAAAAAAATGCTTCATATATATATATATATATATATATATGAAGCATCTAACAGGAAGCTTTTTTTTTTTTTTGGTACATCTAATACTAAGGCTTTTTTTGGTAGGATCTAATACTAAACTTTGAATCTATAATACTTGACCTGCATATCTCAACTTAAATGGGGGGCCTTTATGTTTTCTTCTTGCTGGCAAAATGCCAGATCTAGTTGTCATATAAATTATCTCTCTTCCAATCAGGAAGAATAACTTTAAGATTAACAATTAATTTATTTCATACAAATTATTAATTTAATATATTAATTAGTCTCTTTAATCTTATGTATACTAATTGTTAATTACAACTCAGTTACTGGCTAAACAATAACTAACTAACTAACTAAACCTCTTTATACAATTGATATCAGTTTGTTTCATGAAATTATTGGTTTAAGTACAGTACATAGAATAATTTTACATTATTGAATTTACTTATTTTTTTTCTGGACTCACTTTATCTAGTAGAACATTAACATTTTGTCAAATTCGTACAACAGGCACTTGGTGTGTATTGCACCATAAATTTCAATCTTAGTGTGATAAAAAATCAAAGTTGGCCCCGTGAACTAACTAGACTTTGTCTGCATTAGATCACACGCCAAACAAATCAACAAAATTTTGAAATTAGAATTTTTTTAAAGAAAATAATAATAGATAATTTTCAATAAGCAGAAATGTGTGAATGATTACTTGTTAAGCAGATTTTTATGATTCATCAATATTTGTGTTAAGAAATTATTTGACTTATAAGAACGAGAAAAATAATTTTGTGAGAAATCTTGTGAGATTTTCACGAAGATAAGCTTTCACAAAATTTGGTAGAGATTATTATAGTAAGAGGAGATATAGAATTCTCCCAGACATTAATCTTGATAATAAATTTCTTTTCATCCGTAAATGTATATATATTAGTCGTATTACGTTAAATATCACATGTAATTTAATTTGTATCGATTTATTTATAATTTCTTTTATTTTTTAACAAGTATTTATAAAAGTGTATAAATAAAATATTTATTCTTCAACCATAATGTTATCTTTTATCTGTCATCTTGACCTAAATCACCACATACATATATGAGCAATGCTTGGTAGGTTATCAAGCTCGAATTTCATAATATATCCACATAAAGCGAGGTCCTCCTGAAAAAGAAAAAAAAAAGAAGAAAAAGAAAAGATGAGGTGGGTCCCAATCCCACTCTTCTATTGCAAATTATTAAAAACTGCATTATAGTTAAGGAAGCAATAACGAAACAACGTGGGCAATGGCCGTGAAATTTCTGAAGCGGCTTTGAGTGGCCGAGAGTGTGATTAATTATGTTCAACAACCCAAAAACGTGTCTCCCACTGAGGAAATTTCTTTGTTTTTTCCGTAGTACATATTGGATCTTTTCTGAACATGTTTATCTGAATTAATTAGTTACTCTCTAATTTTTATTCTACATAATAAGCCATATAAAATATGCCAAGGTTGCTATCTGTTTACTATGACCACCACGCACCACCTACCGTACCTTTGTCGCATATACAGAAGTATACAAGTAGTCTTCTCAAGAATGTAATCTTATTCACTGTGAGGATAAAGTGTTTTATATTATTTTATAATTATATATCGTTAAATTATTTTAAAAAAATTATTTAAAATAATAACTTCTGTAAAAATTAAAAATATATTAATTCATAATTAAATAATAATATAAAAAATAATATATCAAAATTAAATATTTGTTTTTCAAAAGCTATAAACAAATCAAATCCTCACGAGCCATAGAATCATATTTTAGATCATTTATGTATAAAATACTAATAAATGTGATTGTGCAGGATATACAACAACTAATATTGTAAATTTATTATTGAGGTGATAATTAATGCCAACGTGGCAACTGCCAAGTCAAGTCAAGTCAAGAGTGAAATTTTCTATCTTCTTCCCTCTATAAAATGGAAGGTTCACGACTCCCCCCTCGACCACCAAACAGCCCATCACTGATTTCCCCTAGTCCGAAGCCCCAACCAGGCATCTTGGGAGAGTGAGTGTTTTTTCACCGGTAACTCTATCGATCGGTGTTTGCTTCTGTCACTGAGACTCATGGCTCAGACTACACCGAACCACTCGCAGATTGTGTCTGGGTGGGCAGCTCATGATTCTTCTGGCAAGATTGCCCCTTACACCTTCAAAAGAAGGTACTTTCTGTTTCGTAAGCCATGAATTTCACGTAGCGTTCTTCTTTTTATGTTTTGGTAAAATGTGAAGAAAACTACGATCTTGTTTCTGAGTAAGTCACGCCCTCTTAATTTCCATGAAAACTCAGGGAGAACGGCGTTAACGATGTGACCATACAGATCTTGTATTGTGGGATTTGCCACACTGACCTCCACTACGCTAGAAATGACTGGGGCAATACTATGTATCCTGTTGTCCCCGGGTAACTAATTAGAACTCTCTCTCTCTCTCTCTCTCTCTCTCTCTCTCTCTCTCTCTCCAACGAGAGATTCTTACCCGTTAAAGATTATTATTATACAATAACATAACAATATAAGTCCTAAGATTCAATTTATAATATTATAAAATTTAAATCATTAAGTATCCTAGTTTTGAAATAGTTAAATATTTTTTTTTCCTGAAATGCTTCTTGATTAAGTTTGTGTGTTCGTGTAGGCACGAGATCATTGGGGTGATCACCAAGGTGGGGAGCGAAGTGAAGGGGTTTAAGGAGGGAGACAAAGCAGGGGTGGGGTGTTTGGCTGCCACATGTTTGGATTGTGAGCACTGCAAGAACGATGAGGAGAACTACTGCGAACAGCTGCAGTTTACATACAACGGAGTTTTCTGGGATGGCAGCGTCACCTACGGTGGCTACTCCGAAATGTTGGTCGCAGATTACAGGTTGATTATTTATATGCCCTTTTTCCTTTAGTTCTCCCGCTTCCCCCCTAATCTTACAGATTATAGATCTGATCAAAATTCTTTTATGCTTGAAATTCCCTTAACCCCATCTTCTGAAAGTGAATTAAAAAAGAAAATTGTTAAAATAGAGGGTGTTTAGGTGAATATTTGTTTTACTTTGATTAAAATTTATTTTTAATTTTATTTATTTTACCATTTGTATTATCTTTTAAAAGAATTTAAAAATCTGTTTTATCTTAAGTAATTATTTTTTATTTTTAAATTAAATATAATTTTTATTAAATATAAATTATTTTATTTAAATTTATTTTTAATTAAAATTAAATGTATTTAAAATTAAATTTATAAACTTTAATTTAAACACGTAAGAACGCTCTAAAGTTAAAACTTTAAAGTTAAAACTTGTTATCACGGGGGGTGGTGGTGAGTGAATCGCGTCGGCATATTTATGAATGGTTATTTTTTATGGAACAATATCAGTGAATGGCCTCTTTGTTTTTTTGGAACATATTAATGAGCGGCTTCGAAGATGCTTCCTAGAGTTATACCGCATGGCTTTTCAATGAATACTTGCATTTGGATGAGACAGAAAAAGGGTAGAGAAGGAAAAGTAGTCTAAGCATTTTTTGCAAAGAATCTTCTGTAGTGTGAAAAAGACTGAACATACCTAACGGGCTAACATATGCAAATTGGACTTTTCTCAATCGAGTAAAATATTTGACTAGAAATATGTTTTTATAATAAAATTTTCATAATGAGTATGTACTATAACTTGACATAAGTTTCTTTAAAAAAAGAAAATCTCTTTTTTTGTCGAGGTAGATTTTAATCTTTCTGACATTCCAGTAAAAGTATATGCAAAAAGTAAAATTATAAATCAAATAATTTTCATTTAACTTTAAAACTTTTATTCAAATGTACTTATTTGAATCACTTAAAATATATTTAGAATTATAAAATTTAAGAATCAATTTATTTCTAAATAAAATTTTATTCAAAATAATTATAAATTTAATTTAATTTAATTTTAATATTTTTGTGGTTTTAGTTCTGTATACGTTAAAATTCATTTAAATTTGACTAATTTTGATTTGATAGCAGTTTTATTTATTTGTATTGGCGATTTTGTGCCTATTAACTAAATCATTTTACTTATTTTAATAAGAATAATAAAGTAAAATTATTAAAATAAAATAAAATCAATTCATTTTGATTGTGTTCTAAACTAGAAAAATGATTTACAAATAAATTTACATCATTCATTTTATAATGAGTTATAAACATGTAAATTAATTTTCAAATCAAATAAAATTACATCAATTTTATTTTTTATTAATTTCAAACATAATATAGAACCAAATTGTATGGATTTTTCTTTAGTACATTATATACTTAATATTATGCTAACCTCAACCTATGTTACTTATCTTTACTTATCTTTAGGTGACAATACAGACTCGACTTATAAGCTCTAGTTTTTCAATTAAATTAATACCAATTTAAAGTTATACTAAACTAAAGGTAAAAAAATTTGACCTTGCCCAACCACTAATCTTATAAGTGTATCTTTTTACCTTAAACTCTTTAGATTTTAATTTTAATTTATTATTATTTAAAAAAATTTACACTATTGTGTGATTATGTATTATAACAATTCAACGAATTAAACTCGTCTTCATATGCAATTGACATTAATTATGCATTAAGTATGTATAATCTTTGGTCAAGAATTTTTATGTCAGTTAAAAAAAATGAATTAATAAAGCTGAGGTAGTTGTTACTTGTTTTTAAAATTAATGTGTATTTATATTAGTTTATTTTATGGTTATACAATTTATAATTTAAAATTTGTTAATATAAATTTTTTAAAAAAATAATCTTGAATCAAACATGTATTTAGTGTGAATCTTTCATTTCTCTTTGGGTGTTTTCATGATCAAATATGTTTTTTTCTAAAAATTATGAAATTTTGATGTGAAGATACGTGGTACACATTCCGGCGAACCTGCCGATGGACGCAGCGGCACCTCTACTGTGCGCCGGAATAACAGTGTTCAATCCCTTGAAAGACCACAATTTGGTTGAATCGCCACCCAAAAAGATTGGGGTCGTGGGTTTGGGGGGCCTTGGACATATGGCCGTCAAATTCGGCAAGGCATTCGGCCACCACGTTACTGTCATCAGCACTTCTCCCTCCAAAGAAGCAGAGGCTAGGCAGCGTTTGGGAGCTGATGATTTCATAGTCAGCTCCAACCCCAAACAAATGCAGGTTTGCTGCCTTGTTCCACTTGTCCAATTGAATGGTGTAAAATATAATTTATATTTTTAAAATTTATTTTAATATTAAATTATTTTTAAAGTTTTTTTTATTAAATTCTTTTAAAACTTAATTTGATTGAAAAAATATTAATTTTGTTGTTAGATAAATCAAAGGTCACTATGATATTATGAAATAAAATACAGTTTACATCTTTTAAATTTATTTTTATATTAATTTTTTTTTTAAATTTTTTTTATTTTATTAAATTTCTTTTAAATTTAGTTTAATCTAAAATTAAATATTAATTTTCGTTTTATTTAATAAAATAATTAATATTTTTAAGTTAAATTAAAATTTAGAGAATTTAATAAAAAAAATTAAGAGATAATTTAATATTAGAATAAATTTTTGAGATTTAAATTATAATTTTCTTTTGGTTGATGTATAAATTGTATTTTGGTACATGTGTACATTGTAATTTATTCTTTGGCATTAGGCTTTTCCTTTGGGCTTTTGTCTTTGGGCTTTGGGTAATGAAAGGCGATGCGGAGTTAATTTGAATAATATTCATGGGTTTTTCTGATGACAGGCTGGCAGGAGAAGCCTAGATTTCATTTTGGACACTGTGTTGGCCGAGCACTCTCTCTTGCCCATCTTGGAATTGCTCAAAGTAAAGGGCACCTTGTTTATCGTGGGTGCACCGGACAAGCCCTTCGAATTGCCTGCTTTCCCCTTGATATTTGGTAACATTAACCTCAATTACCCATCTAGTTACTACTACTTGATCACCTTTGGTTTCCCTGAATGATTTATAAGTTGCAAAAAAAAAAAAAATCAAGAACGAAATTCGTGACATAGTCGATTGACACTTGTGACAGGCAAGAGGTCAGTGAAAGGTGGCATCATTGGAGGAATAAGGGAGACGCAGGAAATGTTGGACCTTTGTGGGAAGCACGACGTCACGTGTGACATTGAGTTAATCACACCAGACAGAATCAACGAGGCTATGGAGCGCCTTGCCAAGAATGATGTTCGC
Source organism: Castanospermum australe (assembly GCA_019955255.1). Taxonomy (NCBI): domain Eukaryota; kingdom Viridiplantae; phylum Streptophyta; class Magnoliopsida; order Fabales; family Fabaceae; genus Castanospermum; species Castanospermum australe. The sequence goes on from NSJW01000961.1 coordinate 684,545, forward strand.
TACCGTTTCGTCATTGACGTTGCCGGCAGCGCAAGTAAATAGAGCGCGAGCGGGCCTTTGGCTCCTCCTTCAACTCCAAAACCGCAATTTCTATTTGTAATAGGTAGTGTGCGGTCCTTGCAAATTTCACTAAATTGCGGTTAAACTCTAGGTCTAGTGTGATCCCGATGAACACAAATAGTCTTTGACGGCTGTTTGTTATCTGCAAGTATGTATGATTGCTTTTTATTTTCCGCTGCTGATTTTGAGGAACAAGGTTGCAATTAAGTCTCTGCAATATACATCAAATAAGAAGTTTCTTCAAATTTGCCCTCTCTTTTAAACTTAAAAGGCAATAATACAATGTCCCTAGCTTAGGCAGAATAAACTGAGAATGAGATTTTGCGAGATTAGAATATTTGATTATATTTACATTTGACTGTCCAAAATTTAGAGATTTTTTTAACACGGTGAGAATATTTGAGTTAATTTTTACTGTTATTCAGGATTAATTGAGTCCCTCTTCAAATAATTGTAAAGACATTCAATCTACAAGTATAACTGTTTAGTAAAATCAATTTTTCTAAATGATAGTTTTAGGCTCAAATCCGAATAACAAAAATAAAAGATAGAGAACACATCTTCTTAACCTTAAGGTAATGGTTTGAATTCAAGGTATTTATATATTGACCTCGCAATGACATCGTAATGCATCAAATAACGCTGCTACAAATATGCACGTCAAATATACCATTTTAAAACTTTAGAGGGGTTTAATTCATATATATTATTATAGATTTTTGCATCTTATATCTCTTCTATTAAGTAATTTTTACTAAAAATGTTATGTGTAGAGTTGTCAATTTGAGCCACATCATTAATTTTTTAGGCAGGCTCGAGTAAGTTTAGGTTAGTATTTGTTTAGTTTAATTCAATTTTATATGGGTTGCGAACTAATTGGTTGGCCCATTGATCCGAAATTGTTTTTCTTAATTTTTTTTGTAATGAAATAGGTTATTTTAAATAATTAGAATTAATTCTATAAATTGTTTATATACATTATGTAATCAATTCTTTTTCTTATTTCAAGGTATATAATTCAATTATTATACAATATATATATATATATATATATATATATATATATTATAATTAGTAACTAATATAAAATCATAATGTGACAATTAGTAATTTGTAGTACTATAAAGTAGGCATAAATATAGCATCATATATTTATGTATATAATTAGTTATATTATTATCTAAATTATTAAATTAAAGCATTGTTGGTATCTTAAAGATATTATTTTTGTGATTAAAAAAATTCACTTTCACTATTAAGTTAGCATGCTTCAGTCCACTATGAAATCGGATTGGATAGAGTCAAGACAAAATCACAAAAAATAAATATTTTGCTAGTTCAGCCCATCATATTTATCGGGCTATTCGAACCAACCATCAAGCTTAATTAGAGTTGGGCAAATGGGCATAGACCAACAAGTTGGCCCATTTAGCCTGCAAATATAAAAGGTTAAGGTTGAACAATTTGTAAACACGTTTAAAAATTGGGTCCAAAAACCTAGTTTATTTAGTCTGCAGGTTAAGTGGGTTAGATCGGGTTAGCCCTCTAGTTGGCCCATGATCTTTTTTTTTTTTTTGTCTTATGCCAATTTGATACCTTTCAAATTTAAATTTGAACAAGGTTTGAATTTAAATAACTTTTGTTTCCTTCGATCTTTACTAATTTTTAATAGAATGGTGATAGTGAAATCTGTAATTAGAATAATCAACATCCATTTGCCTGTAATTAGGCATATAGATATCGATTATTGATTGGATAGTGATTTTATGTTTCAATATTTATAAATTTTACAAACAAATTATATCTCTAATGAGTAATAATATATCACATAGAAGTCTCTTTATTTTTTTTAATTTTTTTAGTATTTGAAATTTTTATTTTAAGATTCAAAAAAAAAAAGACAACATTTTTAAAAGGTCAAGTTAGGACAAGGATAAATCCTGGTCCTATTATTAAATAGGCCTGCTCGATCTGGTCCATTTAATGCGGGCCAATCATAGATCAAACCAAACTAACCTGTATACTTAACTCTAAGCTTGACCCATTTAGACACTTTTAATTATGTGTAAATTTTTTTTATTAATATAATTATATTCTTACATATAAATATTAATATTATATATATATATATATATATATATATATATATAATATTACAAAATTATATTCGTAGTATTCATACTATATACTATGGCCAAAATATTTAAGATTGTAGCAAAACAGAAAAAAAAAAATAAAAGTCATTTTAAACTTGTAAAAGTACAAAATAATAAAATAAAATCGAGTAATTTATCTTTGTCCTTTTCATTGTAAATTCATTGCAAATTAGTATGCATCAAATGCCAATATGTATAGTCAGCAGACAGTGAACGAGTGATGCGCAGTGAATGAGTGGTCCATAAGATAAGAGTACGCGTTTGTTTATACATAATCAATTAATGGCCTGGTTTAATTAGAAGAATCTTTTTCTTCATTGTGGCTGGTAAGTATTTCTGAAACGGCTACGTAACATCTCCAATCATTTCAGGGGCCCACGTGGCAAACAGATATCGATTGAACGAGAGTTGTAGGACCCCACGTTAATATCTTCCTTTAGCGCCATCTGGGTTTCATATCTTGCACACAAACGCGTTCGTTATCAATTATTATCTCATGTCAACACTAAGGACTCGCTAACGAACAATAAAACGTGAAATTTATCCGCGATCTATGGAACAATAAACCATTAAGGCTCCATCTTCTTCAGTTCATATTGAATGTTTGTGTACTTAGCAATTTCATACGTTAGTACAATAGAAGTAATATTTTTTTTTAATCTTAGAATCTATTATATATATATATGAAAAAAAAGAGATAACAACAAACACATACCCACAATTGCCCAAATTTCCTTTCGAGATATCTTGCGCAGAGAATATAATGAAAAATTAAGTAATAGTGTATGTTTATTTAGAGATAAAAATAAAATAAATTTTTATAGAACGCGTTTTGTATGCAAAATAATATAAAACTGTAATACAAATTAAAAAACGGAGGTCCAAAAGCGTAAAATAAAAATTAAAAAAAGTTGTGAGTTTATTGCATAACGATAGGATGAAAATGGATAAATTGAGCTTGTCGGAGGAGCTTTCCAGTGTCGACGTGGGAGAACACAGCGTGTCAGGTACGCTAACGTGCGAGCAAAGGCCTTATCCTTTTTGTGTTGGTGCTAACTGCCAACTGGATTTCGTCTCTTTTTCTTCTTAACTTCTCCCCAAGCCAGAAATACACAACACCTCTCTCTTTCTCTATATATATTCTGATGTGATTCCTTTTAACCAAAGTTCGAGTTCAAGGTAATTAGATCCATAACCTCTTACGAAATGACACACTCTGGGTGGCTATTTCCTCTGCGAAGAAGAGCGGGTGAGTTGAATTTCTGCACCTCTTCTCTTCGTTCCGTGGATGCTTACATAGAAAATCTTCCTTCAAATATTTTTCAGATTTTTCTTCCCCTTCATGAACCAAATCCATTAATTAATGGTTAGGTTAGATTTTGCAAAGAAACAGTTGACGGATGTCGGAATCATTGGTTGTTAATTAATTCAAGTTCCTTGCTATAATTATAAGTCTTGCTCTCTTCTTTTTTTTTTTTTTGCTTAATTAGATCATTTAGATGCATCTTTTTGTTCAACTCTCAAATCACAGCCGGTGATGGGTAAAGTAATAATTCGCACAGAAAATTCGCTCCAACAATTAGCTAATGAAGTCGTTTTATGCAAACCAGGTAGATCACGGAAAGAATGTGACGAAGATAGCTTGTGTAGCGAGCCAAACGTCAATGAAGAATACCTCGAAGCATTCAGAACCAAGTCTTACATCGAAATATGCAACAAAGCCCAAGGGCAGCTGGGAAAGACAAGCACTAGAAGACTCACTTCCTCTTCCTCCACATCTTCTTCCCTTCCTTTGGTCATGCATCTTACTGAATATTTGCTGGAACCCCGGCAAGAAATTATAGCAAACGTGACGGTGAACTTGAAGGTGCATCATCTTCTGGTGGACTACTTTGAAGCCAGCCTAGAAGCTTCCCGTTGCTGCGACACGATCCTCGAAGGAATCCATCAAATGCGAGTTGCTTATCGACGAATTACAAGGGTTGTTAAACTAAGCAAGAGGGTGCTTGATGGTGCAGACGCCGATGACCAAACCCAGAAGGCTATCTATAGAGAGCTTGCTTCCTTTGCATTGCAAAATAACCCTTTGTCCATTATCAGCGATGTGCAATTCCGTGACATTCACGACAGATACATGGCCCTTCTGCAGAGACAAAAGTCAAAGAGAGGGAAAATTCGAAGAAGATTAACATTGAAGAGAGTATGCAAGAAGGTTGGAGGAATTGCTCTTGTCATTTCGCATAGCGCTCTTCTGATTGGTTTGCTAGTCTTTGCTTTCCATAGCATGGTTGGGTTGGTGGCAGCACCCGGTATAGTGGGTGGTTTGGTTGGTTTGGCCACGAAGAGAATCAAGAGGGCTCGTGAAAGGCTCAGCACAAGCTCTTCTGAAAGACTCTGCGAGCAACTTGATGTTGCTGCAAAAGGGGTTTATATACTGATCAATGACTTGGACACTATGAGCCGGATGGTTAAGAGGTTATGCGACGAGGTGGGGCACCGGAAAGTGGTTGCTGATGTCTGTGTGAAGAATGGCAAATGCGAGATATTGAAGCAGGTTATGAGGGAATTTCAGGACCATGAGACTAGCTTTCTGGATCAGTTAGAAGAGCTTGAAGAACATATCTACTTGTGCTTTCTCACCATTAACAGATCTAGAAGACTCGTTATGCAAGAAATTACATTAAAAAAATAATTCCTAGCTGCACCTCTCTCTTACTTTCTGACATCTTTGAGGGGAAAGAAATGAAATTAGAGGCGCATGAGTTAAGTTTCATATGAAACCTCTGCGCAGTCACACAGCTCACGGATGAAGGTTTCCCTTGCGGCTCTTCTCTTTGATGGCCCTGGTGGTTTTGACGAATGGTCATTTGTTTCAAATCGTTTTTGTTTCCTTTAATTTTCCTAGACCATGACATGCATATGTTTGTGCAAATTACGCAAAAGAAAAATTTATAGTTCATATAGAAATTATTTTTATTCTAATTTTTTTTTCTGTGAATTTTAAATTTAGGCTTTTAATTTCGGGATTTAAATCTCCTATCCATATTTTTATTGTGTTTCTTTAATTAAAATTTGATAATTCAGTAAAAAAATTTAATTAAAAGATTATTACTAATTAAGAGATTGAATATTTTTTCTAAATTATAAATTTGAAAGGTTAGATTGACTAAAGAGAGAAAAGAAACATAAATTTTGAATCTTAGAATTTATAAGCTTCAATCCGCGTCCCACGAATTTGGTGCACTTTATCTCCTCTCACCTATTATTTTATATTTTGTCACGCCTTCTGCCAATTTTAATAGTAAAAAAATGAAAGAAAAAAAATTCAAATACAGTAAATTTTATTTACATCTTATATTTTTTTATCTAGACTTCATTATATTTAAATATATTTTTAATATTTAACTTTCTCAATTATCAATCCAAAGCTCTAGTAGTAGTAGTAAATTTTAAAAGGAAAATCTAATAATAAATTTTAAAGAATTTGAATTCATTCCTTTAATTAGGGATAGAGTCTTGTGAAAAAAATAGACATAAATTTTATATTTAAAAAATTCACTATAATTAGTTATAACATCCGTTAATTTTATTCAAAAGTTCTTTATCTCTTTATCTATTGTATTCATGTAATTGGGCTTGACTTGAACTTCTTTAAAGAAAAGAATCGTACCCTTTTGTTTTTTGGTCTTCAAAAGTACCGTAACCTAGGATGGTCCATCTATCACTGTTCTCGGCTCGCTGATCTAGACTTTTGAGCTCTGGATGCCCTATTCCTCCTTAGGGCTTAGAGCAAATGGCCCAATTTAACAGGAATAGTGACTGAAAACCTAGCTCATTCCTGGCTTCGATTAGAAAATAAAAATATATTATTCTTATATTTTAATCGAATAATTTTATATTTTTCTTCATGTATTTACTCTAAATGCAGAGAGAAATTTAATTTGTTTATCTTTTTTTCTCTTTTTTTTTATAAAAGATAAATGTATGAAAAGATAAATTATTGAAGTGTAAAAATCAGATAGACGTTAGAAAATAATAGGGATCTTTTTATGTTGACCAAAAAAAAAAAATCCTTTTCCCCCTCAAATGGTACGGATATGTTCAGGATCAAAACCTTCATTCATGATTAATTGTACATTGATAGTTGATAACATTTAACAAATAAGCACAAACTTCAACCTCACCGCCGTTCACTTCAACTACAGCTTATAGAAAAGCTAAAAGAAACTATGGTTACAACTAACAACCAACAAGTGAATCCTTCGTTCATTTCTTAGAACTTATGGGGTGAAATGGAGATCCTTGTTTTCCTCCTCCTCCTTTTATTTTCTACATCTTGTCCTCGATCCATTATGGAATTGTAATACACATGATCATAATATTTACATATAAATATATATATATATCTTATGTGCACGGATCATCTAACGAATTTACAGTCGAGCCTGATTTCTTGTCCACTGCCACTGGTGGCAATGCTACTCATCTTGCTCATGGACTTGACAAAGGCTCTTTCGAACTCCTCCTGTGAATAAGCAAACTTGGAAACCAATGCTTTGGTGTAGGGGTGAGTGAGCAGAGCTTGATCAGAAGAGAATATGCTCTTTCCTTGGAGGAGTAGCTTGTAATAAGCGTTGTCAAACCTGGTGGAGCTAGAATCCAATGGGGAACCCGCGTCTTTTACCTTGTTGGGAGAGGGACATATGCTTCGGAGCCTCTTGGCGAATGACGGGTCCATGGACCGGTCAATGTCTTGGTTGCCATTGAACTTGTGGATTCTGTTCTGGAAGGATGAACAGTGAGCGAACCCAAGGGTGTGACCTCCTGCACGCAACATAAAATATATATATACGGGTTACATGACTAACACTTTGGCACAGTGATGATTACTTGTGTGTGTGTGTGGGTGAAAATTCCTGGTTAGTTAAATTGAATTCTGCTTTGTTTCAATTTTACTATAAAAACTTGATTGCTAGTCAAAGAAATCAGAACTACACACTAATAATTAAATTAGTTAATGTAAGTTGTGAGAAATGGAGATGACAAAGATCGAAATTCTAATCAATTAAGCATAAACTATAATATTATATATCATAAACCACCTATCTTAAAAATTTCTATTAGGTAAAGACAAATTTTATATCTTTGAGAGTATAGTAAAATGATGTAACTTTTAGGTTGTAGCTGTTAGGAAGAGCAAATGCTGTTAGTATTTAGATAGTTTTCAATTGATTTTCTAGTTTTTGTAGTACCTGAGAGGGCTACCAGATCTTCCCAGGAAAGGCCTCTCTGAGAGAAGCTTTGTTGTAGTTGGGAGATATTGAAGGTGGGAGCCGGCAATTGTCTGGTTTCCGTGGCCTTCGATATTATTCCGTCTTTTCTTCCTTTCGGCACATCCCAAGTGGGCCCCCCTGACTAAAGCCACTCTCACCCAAAAAAAAGAAATAAACAAATTAAGAATTTCTAATATTCGTTTTGCCTAAATGGTATTAGTTTGACCAAAATGATCTTTAATTGATAACTAAAAAAAAATGGGTTATAGTCACTAAAATTATCTGTTTTTGTTTGTGACTCTGACCAGAGTAACAGCATCCCTAGCAGCAAGAGCTAAAATATCAGCACAAGATACGACCCCGGGACAAACGGCTTCCACTGCTTTCTTAGCGTTGTCAACGACATAGAATGCATGCAAAGAAATGTTTGGAGGTCCATCTTTTTCTGCTTTATTCTTTCCCTTTGATTCCAACAGAACAGAAGCATCACAGCCCTTAAGAAAAGGCAAATATGGTCAGTGAAGTCTCGACTTGACTATGATGTAATTCAGGTAGGTGGCCCCATGTATGAGCTTAACTTTAATGGAGGCTAAGAAGGACAACAGAAGTTGCATACCCTTATGAAGCAATCATGAAAGCGCATCCGAAGCAGGGCAGCTGGGACAGTATTGTCATTCATGGTTGCTTTATGTACAGCACCAGCGACGATGGACTCTACCTGAGGGCACGTATGGTCATAGTAATCTACACATAGTGCACTCGCGAGGGAGGTGAAGGACACCATTATGAGCATCACCGCGGCAATGGCTGCCATATTTCAATTCACAGATTCAGGCCTTGTTCATGGCTTGTGAGAAACATTAACGGGAATGGTATTTATAGAGAAGGCAAATGACACAGGAGACATGGAGTTGTTAAGGGATATGGTTTGTTAAACGTATTTGGTGATCTATGACCCTATTAGTGGAGTAGTATTATTAAAGCATCTTCTATTAAAGTGAACATTCTTGCAAAAGCAAACCCAAATATAAATGGCTCTGGAATTCTTGTTATATATTAGCTGCCTTCTTCTTTTTTTTTTTCCTCTTTCTTTTGGTGAAAATATTAGCTGCCTTCTAGTTAAAGTATGTTAGTACTTGTCATCGATTCCCATATAATTTTTCATATATTATAGTTGTGAACAAATTGGGATTATTGTAGGATTACAACACAATTTAACTTGCTTAAACCTCGATTAGAAAGCAATGGAAAGGGGTATTTGGTTCGACTAGCATCTTGACCCCCCACAATGAATGGTTGTTGGTTTGGCTTCAACCAAACCACTACAGGCATCTTAGTTTAATACAGTATCCCATTTTATCAAGAATTAAATCAATCAAAAGCTTTAACCCTACAGAGGCACAAAAATGATTTTATTAATATGTCTAATAGTAATACCATTATCAATACTTCTACTTGTTTCCAGAAGAAGGGATATTCATCATATAAATTCACTTGCAAATCTGCAAATTTGATCAAACCCATAAATAATAACTTGGTTTAGATTTTCGAAGTGAGTTAGGTCTTTTTTTTTTTCCACTGAGTTAGGTTTTTTTTTTTGGTCTTGGGAGAGATTTTTGGGAGAGAGAGAGGAAGATTCGAACACGAGTGTAAATATTACGTAGTAATCATATTGTTATTTTACCACTAGCCAGCTCCGCCTGAGTGAGTTAGATCTAAATTCACTAAATTCATAGATAATAGGTCGGTTAGCGAGTTGGATTCTCTCAACCCACATGAGAATGGATCCAATCTCTTCTTTTTTTAAAAAATAGAATTTTTGCACTTAAGTGATAACAAAAATTGGAAGATATAATCTAATCTGCACATGTGCCCATGAACACCCTTGCCACAAGTCATTGTCCACGGCTAAAAGAGAAATGGACTGCTTTTTTTTTTTTTTTTTTTCTCTTTTGACATGGATCAGAAACCAGAACCAGACAACATGGATGTTGCTTACTCTTGTAACATTGCATGAGCTTTTCGGTCCATTGCCCAGCAAGAGTTAAATTAGATGAACAGTGTAGAAGGCACATTATGACATTAACTGTGCTGTTTCAATTATTGTAACAACTGATAATTTTTTCAGTAATATTTTTATTAGTATTTTATAAGTAAATTAGACAAATTATAAAGTTCTTTTGAAAATTTATAGAAATTTTCATGAAGTGTTATCTGTTACCTGTCACCTGTCATATGTTATCTGTTACCTGTCACTTGTTATCTGTTACGAGTCACCTGTGACCTATTACCTGTTACCTATTATGTGTCACATGTTACCTGTCACTTGTGACCTATTACCTGTTACCTGTTATTTGTCACTTGTGACCTATTCCCTGTTACCAGTCACCAGTCACTAGTCACATATTACGAGTCATCTGTCACCTGTTACGAGTCACCTATCACATGTTACCTGTCACATGTCACCTGTTACCTATACCTGTCATCTGTTACGAGTCATCTGTCACCTGTTACCTATCACCTGTCACTTGTTACATGTCACCTATTACTTGTCACCTATCACCTATTTATTACCTATCACATGTCATCTATCACCTGTTACCAGTTACGTGTCATCTGTCACCTGTTACCTGTCATCTGTGATCTATGACCTGCTACCTATTACCTATCACTTGTGATATGTTACTTGTTACGTGTTATCTGTTACTTGTCACCTGTTACCTGTCACCTATTACTTATCACCCGTTATATATTACATGTCACTTATCACCTTTTACCTATTACATGTTATTTGTCACTTTTCACTTATTATCTGTTGCCTGTTATCTGTTACTTATCACCTGTTACCAGTTACATGTCACACGTCACATGTCACCTATTACTTGACCTGTTACTTGTCACTTATGACCTGTTACCTATTAGCTGTTGCCTGTGACTTGTTACCTGTCACTTGTGACTTATCACATGTTACTTGTTATATGTCACCTATTATTTGTTACTTGTTTACTTTTTACCTATTACCTATCACTTATTACCTGTTATATGTCACCTGTCACTTGTTATCTGTCACTTATCACCTGTCACCTGTTACTTAATATTTCTTCTTGTTTCGTTTCTCAGATCTTATATGACTTATTATATTTGACTTTTGAACCTTTTATTAATACTTCTTATGTTTAAGATTAAAATTTGTTATGTTATGTTTATGACTTGTGATTTATTAAATTTAACTTTTAGTTTATTTGAGACTTTTTATGTTATCTGTTATTGAGACTTATTAACTTATTTATATAATGTGCAAAAAAATTTTAATTTTGTAGTAATTTTGATATTTATTTTAATTGATGAATTTTTTTTTAATATATGTCAGACTTACAAATTTAACTCAACTCAATTTAATCCATGTGATTGGTTTGAGTTAAAAAAAAAATTAATTCAATTCAACTCAACTAATGTGCGAATTAGATGAAAATCTCATAGCTAACCCAGCCTAATTTACGGGCATCCCTCGTGAAGTTGCAGACAACTGTTTAACTTCATTTCTCGTTGTGAGAGATATTGCCACTCAACATCTGCACCGAAGTTGATGTAGCATGCAGGTTTGAGTTCCTCTGAACGGGTAAACATGTGTCAGTGTCTGGATACAGTTCATGTGAGACATTTGTTAGAATGGTGTGCCAGCTAATGTCGTGACTGTCACTTTATTAATTGATTTGCTTTAATCAAACAGAACTCGGGTAGATTCTGTACGGCATTTCGCAAGCTGTAAGAGCATCTGCTTCATACATTTAACAACTTTTGCAAGCCCATGGAATTTTTCTGGTTTGAAAAGCTTGATGAAATTATTACACAACACTTTTGTCTAAGACTACGAATAACACATATAGCAGGTTTTAGGGAATTATTATTTTCCCAGTTCCTGCGAAACAGCAGCTACAACAACAGTATCCAACTATTCATATTACAACAATTTGGTAGTATAAATTTAAACTTCAAATATGCTTATTTCTACATTTTTGAGCTACCGTACGATGATTCTTCTTATTGATAACAATTCACTCGAGCCATGTATGTGCTTTCTTGAACTTCTTCAGGACTTATTATCAAAACCAGAAGTGGGGTGGCGGGCTGCTCCAGTAAAATAATAAGCACGCCTCTGCCGTTTCCGGTTATGGGAAAATCCAGAACCCAAAACCCAGAACTCTAGAGCCACTGTTTGTGAGCTTAGAACTGGACCCGGCTAGAGTAAGTCTGGCCAAATGCCCAATTTGCTGGAACGACATCTTGGAAAAGTTGGGTTTCTCCGTCAGTGGTTGTGACCCTGAAGGACAGAGATTGACCATTCAAATACGCATTGGATTGCCAATTAGCTCCCCAGTTTCTTGACATAGCCATCCACCCAGTTTTCGAGCCTTTGATGGACACAGAATTGATGGAACCAGCCCCTGCCACATTGCTGATCAACAGAAGCTCAAAGTAGTCTCTCCCATTGACAGTGAACCTAACCCCTCCGTGCTTTTTGCATGGAACCCTGCAGCATTAATTTGCCACGAAATTAATTAACATGTCATTTCGGATGAGGTTCATTTTAAAGGGATCGAGTTAATGTTATTGGACGAAGATACATAACAAATCCAAACCTTTGGAACAACACGGGCACAATCCCTCCACTGTAAATGCCAATCTTTTCCCATGCAGGTTGAGCCATATCGAAATGCTTGAGAGGTGGGTTGCACCAGCCTCCATTGTCGTTAGGAAGAGCATAATTAGGGGGGCAAAAGTTTGTCGCAGTTATGGTTACAGATCTTCCTTTTATGCACCATCTGGAGTCTGCTTGATCATCACATATGATTTTGTAACACTCCCCACACGAAGCTCCATCATTGAATAGGGCAGTACTTAAAGCCGCAGTTCTAGTCCCATACCCTGTTGCATACAGATTCCCATACCCACAAGCTCCTCCTGCACTCAAACAAGTATATATGCAAAATTCAGTTTTTGCAGAACAGGGCAAGGAGGAAAAAAAACCGCTTACATAATGTTAAATTAAAGGTACAGAGGCTTACCCATGGTTCCCGAGGCATCGCTACCCCCATAGAAAGTGGCATGGGCTTTGGTCCATCCAGAAGGTGAAAAGGCATGGATATTGATTGTGAAACAGCATAATCCTATGAGGCTGGCCAAAACAAACATGACCTTGGCCATTTTCTTTCCTTGCTGAATGTTCAAGCTGAGCGAAGGAATGCAAATGCAAATGAAGATGATGAAGGATACACGAATAGAATTTGTACTTATATAAGTATATTTATTGTCATTTGCAAGCACAAAAAGTCAAAATTTTTGCCTTTAAATAATGGACCAGACTCGCCAAGGCAGCGATGGCACATGTGAGTTCTGCAAGAAGAGAGAACTCAAGAAACAATTTTTATTGTTTATTGCATTAAATTTATCTGTGCAAGTCTGCAGAGTTCTGAACGTCATTCAATTATTCCCACGTTCTCTTCTCTTATCCTTCCCTTCACGCCCACATGCCCATCCCAACATAAGAGACGTGAATGTATCAAAACCCACAAGCCCATTTGCTCGTCTAATTTTTTTTTTTTCTCTAGTTCTTCCCAATTTTAGTTCCGTCGTCTCATTTAGATATCTTGTTTTGTAGCTATTTATTGATAAAATGACATATAATAGTTTTATATAGCATGTTTGGTATAATTTATTTTTAAAAAAATACTTTGTTTGGTATAATTTTTTTAAAAAAATTATTTTTTTAAAAGCTCTTTAAAAAATTTTTAATTATAAACTATTTTTATCATAAAATAAATTAATTTAAATACATACTCAACGGAACAAATGGCTTAGATCGTATCAGACATGGTCACATGGAAATACTTGGCAATGTCGTTTTTAATGAGCTATATCCACATGTCCCATTTTGGATATATAGTTGATCACAGGCTGTAGAAGGCTTCAGGTCTCTTAGCAGAGAAATTATTGGTTAGATACAAATGTAACCCAATAGATTTGCACACATCCAATTATAAAATAACTACACGTTAAAATTGGGTTCCACCGACAACTCATAGATTCTCAGCTGAAATTGAGGCTGATTTAGCCTAGCCAAAACTCCCGTTGATTTTATCGTGAGAGAAAATATATGTAAATTTCCTCAACTTTGTAGTTTGTAAATAATTATTATAAATTATGAAATTTTTTTATTAAATTTTTAAATTTAATAATTTGTTATAATAAATTATTTTATTAAATATTAGTTAAGTTTTTCAATATCAGTTAAGTTTCTAACAATATTTTTTTATATGATTAGTACGTGTTTATAAATATAAATTAATAATTTTAAAGTTATTTTTATTTTCAAACATTTTATAGATATAATATTTAATTTGATTGAAATGTTTAAAAATAAAATAAAAAATAAAAAAAATTTAAAATTATTAATTTAGAATTAAAAATACATACTAATCACATAAAAGAAGCTTCTGTTAGAAATTTGATTAAAATTAAATAAAAATATTTATCATAACAAATTATTAAATTTAGAAATCTAATAAAAAAAATTTATAATTTATAATGATTATTAGTTGAAGAGTCTCTATGTATTTTTTTTTCAATTTATTTATCTACATTCACTGTTGATTCAATCAGAGAACACTTGCGATATCTTTCACATAAATCTTCCGAGTTTGTCTCATTTATTAAATAAAATATTCATAACCTATCAGCCTGATCTAAACTAGCCATGCTATGCTATGTTATGCTATGACAGCACCGTCAAGCAAAGCAAAGCGACGAGGAAGCTCACGAAGCGACCTACAAACAACTGCAATTAGGATTCCATGATTCTATCAGTTAAGACAGTAAGAATGTCATTTCCGTCTATTAGCCAAAGCAACTGGCATATTTACCTTCTTCCTTCCAATGCTTTTCCCTTCTGTGAATTATTATTTTTTTTACCTCTCTACTTGAGAAAGAAAAAGAAAATTAGAACCATATCAAACTTGAGACTGTTGACTTTACTTGGTCAGCATTTTCTTTAATAACTGCAGTCTCTTAATATTCAATGTAGTTTTTGAGAAATCAAAAGGAAATAAAATTGTATTATTGCCATGAACTGTGAGACCCAAGGTTAGGATTCGACTTTCCCAAATGACATTGAAAGGAGATTGTTGACTTTATTTCATCCACGTATTCTTTAGGATAGTTGATATATACTTCCTCTATTTGTTTTCATTTTAATTTGTATAGTAAAGATATTAATATATGAACTTTTATGTCAAACAAAATTAAATATCTCTTTGAATTCATTTAAAAGTATTAATTTCCTTATTAACCAAACCTACCGCTTGTGTTTTATTTTATTTTTTTTGGTCGTCACCGCTTGTGTTTTATAAAACTATCATCCATGTGAATTTTGAGGTCATGTGCAGCCGCGCAAGGTACTCTTGGTCGCATGACGTGTGCCATACGCGAGTCATCTCATCTACAGACGGCATGTCCAATAGATCTACGCGTACGGTATTAAATACGAATCTTTATATCACCACTAATAGAAAACTCAAATCTTTTTAAGTAAGTCATTCATTTATGACCGCGAAAATAGTTTGAGAACCTTTACACCATTCAGAAATCTAAGAACTAATAAAGCTATCTAAGAACTATTAACAAAACTATGTGACTCATTGTCAATGAACTATTAGTGCACGTAACATCCACCATGATCTTAAACATTGGGAATCTATAATAAACTTACGTGACTCATTAATATCATGAGTTCGATTCCTGTCTTTCCTTTCCCTTAACCATATCTCAAGTCTACATAACCTCACTTACAAAAATAAACTACATGACTCGTTTTCTCCCTCGCATCTTCAACAATAGCTCCACAATCTCGACAAAGCCACGTGAAAATCGAACTGAATCATGTGTTGGAGATGGTATTCAATGCAATCTCTCGGCACAAACAGGAAAGGAAGGGAGAATTTCATCTGACGGCTGAGAAAAAGAATTATTTACGCTCAAGAAGCAATAGAAAATTATTATTCTCATGTTATAATTCAATTAGTCCTTCAGAGTAAATATTAAACTGAATCACTAACATGGTCCTAAATAATTTTCTTTTCTCTTTTTCAGATCCTAACACATAAATCTCCCAACAAGGAAACAGACCATAGCTGTCACCATGGATGGAAACAAACAGTGAAGATTTCAATGTAGTAAAGGACTTCCAGGATCTTCCACGTAGAAAATAAATAATTCCGCGTTTCGAAAAGGAAATGGGAATGAAAGTTCCCCAAAGGAGAAATGTGAGCAAAGGTAGGAAATAAAGAGATCCTGACTGCAACCGGGAAGATAAAAACAAGACTATTATTATCAGAAATCGTCATCATCCTCCTCTGCTATATGCTTAGCCAGTTCTTGCTCCTGCTGTTGCCTCTCTCTCCTCTTCTCGGCAATTTCCTTTTCCTTGTGTGTGTTTGGCGGAAAATGCAGTGCTCGAACTGCCTCATTATGCATATTAAGACAGAAGGCAATCCGAGAATTAAAGGCCAACTGAGGCTCGTTTGTAGAGTAAATGTCTCCAGTTTCCTTGGAAACCATCCACCCATTAGCACGATCCAATGTTGCATCGATCGCACCATCACGGATGGCCTTTGCTACAATGCTCTCAGCATCAGCAACGGGATTTGCAGAATTCAACCTCAATTTTTTAGCTACATCAGCCAGCGAGATGCGAGAATATGATATGCTGATGTTGCGTAAACCAGTCCGGATGACATTATGCCGCAGCCGAACAATCAAATTATGAGTTCGGTCTGTATTGAACGTGGCAGCAAACTTCTCTGCAACATTCCTAAACAGCTCCAAGTCACCAATCCGGACAGCCTGAAATTCCACAACATTAGCAAACACTACCACAAAGAAGCACCGCAACAAATCACGTTACTATTGTTATAAAAAATTATAATTTTAATTCGGGTTGGAAGAGAGACCCCACAATAGCAGATTATGATTTAGAAACACATGAAATAACTTCCAACAATTAATCGAAGATGGAACAAAGGCTCATACAAATGCATGAAATCGTATTTTAACTACAGACAATAACTAACTTAGGACCTCCGCTTTGCAAGAGACTGAGAGAGGTTTACCACAAGGCTATTGCCTTGAGCACAAATAAATAAAAATTGTTGTAAATGATTAGGTTCAGATGCTTTTCAACACCAAACGTCACACGGTGTTTCTTCCAGGTGCTGCTCCTAGGAAATGCTCTCCAGTACTGCCGTAGCTATAAAAATATAGTAAAATGCCTATAAATCTTCACCCACTTGTATACTCTCACTTTATCCTTTCCAAATTTAAACATGTATATATTAAAGTTTATAATATCTGTTTTTGTAATTTTTTAATACTTACAGCTGTTTCACAATAATTTTTACCAAACACTATTTTGATATGCAATATACAGCAAATTTTAAAGCAGTTACATCAAACAATATAATGAACAGCCTTCCCCTTCCACAGTAACTTTTTCACAAACCTATAGCAGATAGCGCAAGAATTTTTGGAAATCCACAGGATTCCCAAACAAGGCCTATGTTTGAAACTTCTATACTAATTTCCTGATTAGATTTTACCTTTGACAACCGCTTCTCAATAAGACCAGCAAGAATCATGGAAAACTGAGCAGACATAAGATGGGAATTAAGAATAAGAAATAGGGAAAATCCTGTTTCATGCTGGATTAAATATTAGTTCCGTGTTTGGGAATGTCGTGGCTTTTCAAGCACTGTTGTGATAAATTTGGTCAGCTGAAAATGTGATAAATTTGCAGCAAATTGGCTATATAGATCAATCACCGCCATTGGGCAATATCAAAATCCAAAATTTCAGTAAACGCATTTAGAGTAAGGCCTTTTATAAAAGCTTCTCTTAATGTTTTAGTTCTTCCTCTACCCCTTTTTATAGAACTGTCTTCCATTTGATCCACTTTTATTACTGGAGCCTCTATTGGCCTTCTTCTCACATCCAAACTACCTTAGGTACTATTTCTGTCATCTTCTCCTCAATAGGTGTTACTCCAATTTTCTCCCAACTAAGTTGATCCATGTCAATAAAATCTTAATAAAGTTTTATGTTGACTGCCGACTACCTAACACAACCCTCCCTCTTTATTGGAGCGTGGGACCAGTGAAGTAAAGTCTGACTCACGACACCGGCTAAAACTGCTGTATGAATCTAAAATTACAAAAACAGATATTATTAAGTTTAATAGATACACATTTAAATTAAAAAAGAATGAAGTTAACTTTTAAAAAAAGTTGATAAAATATTAGGATTTTTATTGTGCTAGGAGTTATATTATTCAAAAGCTTAATGCACTTTTCAGAATAAAAATTAGCTTCAATTATACATTTAATCCCTATAGTTTCACCTTGTTTTGAAATAGGTCCCTACACTTTTCTTGAAATTGGATCCTTACGGATCCAATTTTTTAATTGGGTCAGTCCTGTCTCCCCATGTTAATTATGATGACCCATCCAAGCTGCCAAAAGGTTTTCCAACATCAGCATCATGTGGTGTTTACTTTCCCTCTATAAAGCTGACTTGCCCACATGTGAGAAGCAATTGAACTCCACTCCTGCTCTCTCACTCTCTTCCTTCATTACCACTTTCCAGTTGTGTTGAATGACAACTTCAAGCTTGTAATGGGACTGGTGGCAGAGTAACAGTGGTTACAGTGATCTCCCACTCTCACAGCTGCATTTATCCTTCTCGAGGTCAGAAAGATGAGGAAAGGAGACTATCCAAAATATAGAAGAGCAAGGTTCATCATCTTTTATCATTTTTCACCTTGCTTCACCAAAATCAACCCATCGCTGGCTATGAACAAAGCACACAAACCCACTTGCCATTTCCATTCCCTGATCCTCAAACACCATAGAACTCTCATCCTACTCTCTGCCTAGTTACATCTCCTTCACAATAAAGATCACCTTGCATACTTGTCAAGAACCAAATCAAACCAAAAGTTTAAACTATTAGATGGAGACACATGAATGGTTGTATTACTCTAATAAGCCTTCTCACACGAGTCCTTTGGACTTCAAGCATAGACAATATTGAAACCCACTTTTTCTTGTACTGAAATTTAATTTAATTATAAAAAATGATGGCAGCAAGAGTCGAACTCGTTAAACAAATCATTCCAAAAGCTTAAGTTATTAGGTTGAGACGAATGGTATTATATCTCTGTTCTCTAACAACAATGGTAATTTTCTGATCTTGGAAAGTGAAAAACATTTTTTTCCTGAGAAATTGATTGCACAAGCTATTCCAATTACAAGCCCCCATTTCTGTGTTTTGTTAGTTTGATTCATCGTGATTGAGCTAATAGAAGGGGAACAGATTAGAGTAAAGGAATTCATGGCTCCATTAGGTAAGGAACCACAGATGGTGTTTTGTGATAAGAGTTGAGAATCATCTACCAGGTGAATACAAAGGCAAGCTACAAACTGGGTTATTGGGTCTTAGATGGGAGTACTCAGTCTTGGGTTGTGACTTATGAGTTTTTGAGGATTCAGAGGCTTAAAGATCACTAAGAAAGTATGGCGATGGGGAAGCTCTTCTGTGGGTTTCAATGGTGTAGCTATCAAGAAAGTGAGAAATAAGAATTAAAATTAAGATCAAGAAATTGAGAAGTCCAAATTCTTCATTGTCCACTTTACTCTCAGTGGAGTAAGAGTTTGCCTTCTTTATTGATGAAATCAGGCTGCAAGTTATGTGGAGTACTCTTGTCCCCTCTCTCCTTTTAAGTTCAGGAGTCCCTATCTTTTTTGACCTACAATTTTGCTATTTGCATCGTGATTTTGATTCCACGAAGCCTCTGTGTATGATTTAACTTGTGACTGAGAATTTGAGAGTGAATATTTGGGCTTCAGGGTCCCATCACCAAAAGTGATAAAGGAGAGTTCAACGGGTGGAATGACATGGCAGTTAAAAGAAGAGTGGAATGCTTACCTATTTCAAAACAAGATGAAACTATAGGTACCAAATATATAATTGAACCTAAAATTAGAAGTTCACTTGTAGACTGGACCTTATTGTAACCAACTCTGCATGATAAATAACAATGTGGAGTTGTGGACTTACATTTGTAAGCTCAAAGTAAGGCCTCAAAGCTTTCTCCATTCCTTTCTGCATAAAGACAGTCCTCTCAGGTATTTCTCCCAACAGTAAACGCACTATTATAGCCCACTTGTTACATTGAATTCGAAAACCCCGTGCTGCAACTGGAGCTTTTCGAGCAGCCTGCAGGAGAGACTCTTTTGCATCGGTATACTCCAACTGAATTGTCCGAATTTTCCCGAGGTAGAAGAGATAGCGACAGAACTAAAAAAGAAATACAACAAATGTTGACAACATGTCAAGGAAAAATGAATAAAAAAAGGAATCTAAATTAGACTAGCAAAACAAATAAAACTCAGAATCATTGAGAAGGTTTTCAACACAAGGGCATCATCTCAAAACAGTCCTCGGACCACGTATAGAAGGTGGAGATTGAATGCACAACAAGAAAACATGCCATTGATGCCTAAAATAACAGAACCACCATACCTGCTGGTTTGAATGTGCCTCAAACCTTGGAGCCTTAGACCTCAACTTCTCTGCTTGATCATATAGGTTGTAGTGGAGGTAGTTACGAAGTAACAGATTAAGAAGTGTTTCCTGCATTGCATCACCAAGTAAGTACAAGATCCGTAGCCCCAATAAAGAAACCTCCAAGTAAGTTGAAACAAACCTGACCCAGCTCATCATGACGCAGGGTGGCAATCCGGTGCAATGCAAGCAGGTTGCTGAAAATAAAAATGACATTTAGTTGGAATAAATTAAGTCCCATTCAATTGTAAATCTCCTTAACTGTTATGTGTCAAGCATGTATAAAGTATAAACATCAGCCTCTGAATTTATTTTTGAATTGCATAGATAAGCATTTAACTCACCCCCGGATTTCAGCAAGATCTCCTGTAAGCTCATAGCTATATGAGTAATAAAAATACAGTCTCGATGCAATAACATCGACAGTTCTTCTGTTCAGGTTCTTCAGCCGAACAATGCTTGTCGAGGAACAAGCTTTGGCCTAAAATGGAAAATCAAAGCAACCCCAGCTTATTATCAGTTGTCAATTGGCAATTGGCATAGTTGATAGAAATTCTAAGCAAATGGGACCCAACCTCATTGTATCTTTTCTGATCAATCAGAAAAAGTAGCATGATGAGGTAACAGTATATTTCTAGCTCAGGCAACAAGTGCTTAGCCGGGGTTTGAATAGCAGATGTTGCAGTGTCCACTTCCATCTCATGATCATCCACCTATACAGCCGGTGACAAAATTATGACTTGAAGACCATTGGTCCATTAAAGCATTAGAAGATAACAACACAATATTTCCCATGAGAGAGAGAGAGAGAGAGAGAGAGAGAGAGAAACAGCACTACAATAATGTGCTTATTGACACTCAAATAATTCCCACTCTTCAATCTTTAAACAGAAGCAAATTCTGATGAAATTTCCACGATCGTATAGTTGATCAGAGGAAACCATATATTATGAAATTCCTATTAGAAGTCATAGGCCAAAGGCAGGTCACATGCAATTAAATTGGATAAGGCGGAAGAGTTAAATACAGAGTCAACATCTATCTCATGAGATTTATCATGAAAAAATTTGTCTCTTCATCATACATTGGTGCCGCGGCAGAAAGATTTCATCTGATTGCAAGCAAACAAACTATAACCACCTTCAATATCTGAAACCCTTTCAATAGGAACTATTCCTGAATCTAAGACCGTATCCAAACTGAGGCAAACTTTACACCAATTAAAGTAACTAAGAATGCACAAATTTACCTTGGGAAGATAAGCAGATACCCTGGCGTGAGCCTCAGAACCCGGAGTAAGAACGTAATCGACAAAAGAGGAGAGAACCGGAGCTGTCAGTTTCCGCCTCAAAGCAATTGTAAGGCGCACAGCACGAGCAATCCTGCGAACCTCCTTTGAGTACGAACCGGTCTCAATTAGTGAAGCTATCTCCTTCAAATCTGTGAGGGTGCAGAATTCCAAGAGCAAAAAACAAATTGGAATGATTTTTCAAGGATGCGAAATCGCTATAGAAGTAGTTTTACGAAGATTCTTATTACTTACTCTGCAATGTAGATGGAACGGCTGAAGAAACAGAGTGCGAGGGCGTTGGGTGATCTTTCATCTCAACGTCTTGAGTCATCTTCAACGAATTCTGAGAGAATCGTCTCCTTCTACCTCTCGGGTACCAAAACAGAGTACTGAATGAAAAATCAGATACAAAAACTCGTAAATTAAATTGAATTGGGAAAGGGAAAAGGAAAAGGAAAAGAGTTGTGGTGAATGCAACTCACAAATTCGGATCGAGTCCGCTGCCAAGACGATCTTATTAGGGTCGGGTCCCAGACTCGCAGACAGTATTGCTTTGAAGTCTCAACTCTGAAGGTGAAATTGCTAAATGGAAAAATGTCATAAACTATTTAAATAATGTCTTCTTCTCCAAATTACGATAAAGGCCCAGCGCCGGGAGACTTGGGAAGTAAGCAAGAATCTCACCTGAGTCGTGTTGTTATATTATTAGCAGTAACCTTGGTTCCATTCCAGTCCAACCGAGGTTAATGCTTTTTTTTTTTTAAGAGAACGCCTTTTAATATAACCTCTCACTCTCTCAAAATTATTTGTCAATTAAAAAAGGTCTTTTTTATCAAATTAACAAGTGTCAGCATTTTATTTGTATGTAACATTTTTCTACATTGATGTATAAAAGAATACTTCCATGTTTATTACAAAATATGTAATTGAATTTTAAATTGTTAATATTTTTTTCTTATAAATCATGTAGGAGAGGTGTTAATAACTAAATTGAAAGAGAAAGAAAACTTCTTTTACATCAATTTGCGTTGAATCCTTATTCTAGATGTAACAATTAATAAAACTCAAATGTAAGAAATGATTTTGCGTTACAAAATTCTTTTGGGTTTTATTTTTTATTAAGAGATCATATTATTATTACTTTAAATTCGAAGATATTAAGCCTATGAAACGGTTTAAATAGACCGAATCATATAGATATACTCTTAATTTGTATTAAAAATAAATAAATGAGTCATTTCTCCTCCTTGGTGTTAACTAAAGCTCAATGTTAATGATCTCAATAAAGCTACGTTAATAGTAAACTGAATTAGTCAAACAAAATTAAATCCAATGTATGTAAAAATTAAAAAAAAAAGAGTAGAATTAAATTTAAGATTACTATAATCAATTATTTAATTTTAAGAACCTGCAAATGAACTAAAGTTTGATTATTGAAATTAAACAAAAAAAAAAAGAAATTTTAATTCAACTGGGGTTTCTCAGGCTAACTTTTTCTCTTTTTTCAAACTTTCTAGTTGGAAAACCAACACGGTCGTTCTAAATATTACACTCAACATGGTCCCAATCTTCCCTCAATATTACACACCATCCCATTTGACTGAATGAATAATAGAGCAAACTACTTCATATTCTCACCGAACACCACGAAACACCAAAAACTAAACATCAAATGTGTTAAAGATATTATTATATATTTTTACCTAACAGTTTAAACTTTTGAAATAATTAATTTATAACATGTATTAAAACTTTTATAATCAAGTAATTAATAATTAATATAAAAATTATTTAAGCATATCTTAACTCTGAATTGAGATAAACTTTTTTCTCAACTTAAATTTTAATGTACTAAAAAAAAAAAAGAACAGTGAGTCCAAACGAGCTAAGCGGAAAACAAGTAGACTAAAGGGAAAAGGAAGGCATAACCAAAATATGAAGGGAGGAAAATGGTAGGGAGGCCCAACCAAATAAATGTCATAAAGCCTGTCCGAGTTTGCCCGGTGTAAAAATTGTTTTCCACCAAATACTTCCATGTAGAATTCTTCGTGGCTTTTCACCTATCATTTTCCGATGGTAGTCCACTGGGCTAAAATGCTTACTTCAAATGCTCATTTGGCTGCACAATCTCCGTCGATGATAATCTATCTTGTAATTTTAACCCTATATTTTGGATGGGCAATACAAGTAGTTCCAAATAGTTCTAGGTTCCCATATGAAATGGGCTTTTGAGATGAAATGGCTTACTCTTTGCAAAGGATCTGTATAAGCAAATCTTCGTGCGGAAGAAAAGGAAAGGAGCAAAGGATATACAAACACGAGAGAAGCCAAAAAATAGATGAAAAAAAGACATGAGGAGTAGTTATCCGAGACTTGGTCTTTTATACAAGTTTCATGCCCTTTTCATGATAACAATTACAAGTTAGCTTGTAGTGATTAAAGGAGAAGGAGAGAGGCTGGACTAATGATAATGATATTAGAAATACTTTAGAGTTTAGATATATATTATTGTGATTAACTTTGGTTCATTATGCGGACTTACCTTTGTAAGCTCAAAGTTAAGGCTTCAATGCTTTCTCCATTCCTATCTGCATAAAGATAGTCCTCTCAGGTACCCAAAAATGATTGGTTGCGGTGGGAATGAACTGTAATCCCAGACCGACTTTACCTTCAATCTTAGGATTCAAATAGTCCTCAGGCATTTCTCCTAACAGTAAACGCACTATCACAGCCCAATTGTCACATTGGATTCGAAAAACCCCGTGCTGCAATTGGAGCTTTTCGAGCAGCCTGCAGGAGAGACTCTTGCATCGTTGTACTCCAAACTGAATTGTCCGAATTTTCCCAAGGTAGAAGAGATAACGACAGAACTGAAAAGGACATACAACAAACGTAGACATGTCAAGGAAAAATGAATAAAAAAGGGAATTTTAATAACAGTAAATTAGACTAGATAAACAACTAAAGCTCAGAATCATTGAAAAGGTTCAACAGAAGGGCATTGTCTTAAAACAGTCCTCAGAGCAGGTATAGAAGGTGGAGATTGCATTCACCACAGGAAACAAATCCCATTGATGCCTAGTATAACAGCTAGAACCACCATACCTGCTGGTTTGAATGTGCCTCAAATCGTGGAGCCTTAGACCTCAACTTCTCTGCCTGATCATATAGGTTGTAGTGGAGGTAGTTATAAAGTAACAGATTAAAAAATGTTTCCTGCATCACATCACCAGGTTAGGTACAGGATCGTAGCCCCTATGCAAGAATCCTCCAAGAAAGTTGAAACTAACCTGACCCAGCTCATCATGGCGCAGAGTGGCAACCCGGTGCAATGCAAGGAGGTTGCTGAAAATAAAAGTGGCATTTAGTTTGGTATAAGTTAAATCTCATTCAGTTGTAAATCTGCTTAACTTTTATGTGTCAAACATGTAGAAGCATCTGTCTCTGTATTTATTTTTGTAATGCATAGATAAGCATCTGTCTCTGTATTTAAATCTCACCCCGGATTTCAGCAAGATCACCTTTAAGCTCATAGCAATATGAGTAATAGAAGTACATTTGTAATGATTTTCAGGATGGACCACGGAAAGAATATCACTTACAGGCCAATGGAGAGTCGCCTGAATGTAAAGGCATCAACACTCACCATTCTGTTGAAAAAAAAAAAAAAAAAACACTTACCATTTTCATCACAGCAAAACAAAACAAAACATAAACACTTACCAATCTCTACAGCTTTCGCATTCCACCCACATATTCCATTTACAATAGAAGCTCAATGCAGGTTTATTGCATTTTTGGCACCAATCAGTCAGCAGACACATTCAGATGCCCTCAATGGCAAAGTGCTACGGGCAAGAACCGAACAATATACAAGAATATAACTAAACTTCATTGAGCCACATTATTTACAACAAGAAGTGGAGGGTTTCTTCATTTTTGATACCTTTTGTACCAATCAATGGGCCATGACCTTCCTCCAAGTGTTGTAGTCAACCACAGCTCCAGTATCAAGATTCAGGCAACAAGAATCCATTGACAATTGACATAGAAAAAAGGCGTTTCATACACGCCTCTTAATGCAGCATACTGCAGTATCAAAGAAACTTAGTAATTAATCAAAAATGAAAAATGAATTTGATTGAAATGTGAACGTTATTTGTGATTTTTTAGTCTCAAATCAATGAATCAATATATGAAATCATTCGCTTTTTTATACAAATGTCAAATGTAAATTATCTTCGACTAAATCGATTTAAACCAAATGCAACCCAAAAGATAAAAATTTGTTGTCTGACCTTAAAAGAAAACCCCTGGTTAGAAGATTAGTTTTCCTCTTATTGAAGCCATCCTTTAGGAATTATAATATATAGGTGCTCCCTGCTTCTGTTGCAGACTTCACTGTTTCCTCTAACAATAGAAGCCCAAGATAAGTATTCTGTTTGAGCACCACAGAATTAATTTCTCCTGTCAAATGGCATGCTACAGATCTGGTCAGCAAGAAAATTGAATAACTTTTCCTATAAAAAGATCAAATTCTAGTTGCAGAATAAATTCTTAAATAGACATGTGTTTTACATAAACATTTCATTTATCAATTGACATATGATAAACTCTCTAGAAATTAGTGTGCATTTATAACATAACATACAAAATTTTACAAATGTCAACTGTTGAATAGAATCTATCTAAAAATTTCTCAATGCAAATACATTTTTTCTGAAAGTAAAATACAGGTGTAAGTCACTGTGACATCAATGTAAACAACTTCAAATTAGAGAAATACTATACATTTACAAGTAGTCACGTGGCTCTCAAATATTTATTTACCCCAAACAGGTATGGATTATATTAGCACATGCTGCTGCACAAAATTGAAGAGAAATTCCTAAAAACCATGGCAACCATAGCAACAAATTTAATCATTCAACCAACAGTTTCTTAACTATAAAACTCCTGCTTCAGCAAAAATGGAACCTTTCTTACACGTGACTCCAAATATATATGGCCATAGTAATTCAACAATGCAGCACTCAACGACCATATGATTGGTAAATAAGGCTACGTTTGAGACGAATTGAGGAAAAAAAATAAAACCAAGGGAATGAGAAGTCAATAGAAAAAAATGCTCACACGTTGGATCTTATAATATTTAATGAATATTTATTTTAATCTTTTAAAAATATATGTAACATACTAATAAGTGTTATATATAATAATAAGTGAGTTGTACCCTTAAAAAAAAGACCAAAGTGTAAATAGAAAAATCTCTTAATCGAGACATTATTCGAAAAAAAAAAAATTATGCAACATTGCATATTTAAAGATTAATTTGATGATATAAAAACATTACATTAATTCAATATATATATATATATATATATATATATATATATATATATGAAAAACTAATAAAATGAAGTTTTACTATATAATATTCGATGGCAAGTGCATCCAGCTCAACTGGAACATTGACGTAGACAAGCTAAGTGATAGACAGCGTGCAAAAATACAACAATAATTTGAACAAAATAAATTTACATCAAAAGCGGAAAATTATGTTCAAATTTCTCTCTCTTAACTAGCGAAACGCTTACTCCCCTGAAAGAAACTCAATAATAGTGTACAACTCAAGAAAAAAAAGAAAGACAAATTATATTTGGACATGCTCGACATTTCTCGATAAACTGAAAAGGGCCACCCGACTCTATATAACTTTATGTAAGTACGCGTGTAGGTTTACATTCATGTTATATTGAACTCTACAAAATCAATTTGTAGTTTTATATACTTGTGCTGTAAAATTTTGATATTTTATCTTCAAACTACATATTATTATATTATTATATAAATTTAGCTATAATAATAATTATTTTAAAAATTACATTATTTTTAATAATATAACAATATATAATTAAAAGATAATATAAAAAATCACACTATGTATGGATAAAAATTAAACTTCTTATATAAAATGAGATATGCCCTATAAGTAATATTTTTATCATGAGATTTTGTTTGTGAAAACATTATGAGATTTTATATGCTCTAGATTAATTTAGACCACTCTTTTCAAGTCAACGCAGCTAAATCTTTTGGGCTGTAAACATAAGAATCCATGTGTTTCTAAAGTTTTATTGGCATTGAAGCAACAATTAATGTCGGTGAAAAGGCTTTTTTTTAGTTCAATCCAAATTGAATATGGTTAGTCCAATCAAAAGTACAGTCAAACCCTAAACAAATACCCCGACCTTATTACCAACAGGATTAGGCCCTCCCACCAAATATTTATCAATAAACCCACGGTTTTTATCCTCAATTTTTGTCCTCGGCGCTCCTTGCAACAATTGATGGATTACAATTAAGGGTGTCCAATAGATCAATTTGACTTATATTCAATCAAATCGGTTTAAATTAAATAAAAAAAATAGATTAGATTAAATAATTAAATTTAATTATGTTCAATATGATTAAAATTGACTTTAATCTATTTGAATAGCAGATTGACTAAATGCTAACCAATAACTTGATCATCTTATTTATTTTAATTTATTTTTATAATAACCTCTTCAAAAATTAAAATTCTTTAATTTTAATGCTGCATTTTGATTTTTTCTTTCTTTCTCTCTTATTCATTTTCATTTTTCTAAAGTCAAATTTTGTTTTGGTTGTTTCTTTTTTCAGTTGTAATTAATTTTGAATTTTTTCATTTATAATTTAAAAAAATTTAAAAGAATCATGAGTGACTCATGATACAAATCAATTCAATCTAACTTTGATTGGTTTGGATTCGGATTGCTTTAAAAAAATTACAAAATCAACTTAACTGAACCCAATTAATATTGATTGATTTACACTTTTTTTTTTATACATAACCCAATCTGCGAACAGCTCTATGCCATTTTTCTACTGTATTCAATGGCAAGTGGAGCTAGCATTTTGGCAAAAGAACCCCACAAGCCCAGAAAGGTGGCGCATGTATGATCATGTGCGCGTGGTAAAGCAGCATACTTCAATTCAAGTGACCTACGATTGGTTTCGAAGGACCAAAAGAAATGACCCCGCGAGTTTAAAATAAATGAGGATATGCATGCATCGCTGCAACTTGCAGGTGATAGAAGTGATGTTCAACCAAAAGTAAACGTAATCTCGACAACACAGAAAATATCTGTCTCCAATTGATGATGTGCTTTACGCTAACTTTTTGAAAAATGCTGGTAAGTTTATTTTAATTTCTTGGCGTCCATACTTCTACGGTTCTCTCTCCGTCCGCGATGGGGGCTCCAGAAAGGCAGAAAGCGGCGTGTTCCTAAGCACCATGAGCTTCGACCATTTTAATGTATTATATTGCAATTGGTAAAAAAAAGAAAATGTGAATCTTGTAAAGACGGTTCGAAAATGACTACATATTTTAAGATAATGGGCTAATATGCCTTTGAATAACCTGTAACAAGAACTGGGTCATGTGTGAACCAGACCGTGGGAAGCGTTCAAGCATCAATGTCTAACAACGCGCCGTTGAAACTTGAAAATTGATAGACGAAAGTTAATGAGAGACAATTTTGCTGCTGGAGAAGAATATGCCATAAACATATTCTTTTTGTGCACTTTTATTATTGTAAGTGAATTTTTTTTCAAATGTTTATCATTTAAGAATATTGAAATAATATTAATTAATTTTTTAATATTATTTTTATTTTTTAATGAATAGAAAATTATAAAATAATAAATATTAATAAAATATTAATAAAATAAAAAATAATAATTTAATTATATTAAATTATATTTTATAATTATTAAAATTATTTAATAATTATTTAAATTTTTATATAATTACTTTGAACGACATATTAAAATAAATACAGAAATATTAGAAATAGCAAATCTCATCTTTTAATATTTTCAAAAAAAAATTTTTAAATAAATATTATTTACCTTCAATATTTTATTAAATATTAAAAATATATGTTCATTATTAAATAAAATATTAAAAATAAATAATATCTATTCAAAAAATTTCCTATTTTATAATCACTTAATGGAACATGAATTATTGCTTTCTCTATCCACGATGTGCTAAGTGTGGCTTTTGAAAAAAAAGCATCGCTATCAGGCATTGTGGATGCATCCAATATTAAAAAGCGACTCTTTTGTTTCAGGCATTGTGAGCGATTCTTTTGTTTCAATGGAATCGCTATCAGGCGATGTGGATGCATCCAATATTAAAAAGCGATATATGCTACCGTACAAGGATGTTGGAAATTACTTTTTTTATAAAAATGCTGGCAATTATATATTATGAGATGTGATATTCGTATTTTTAATTATATGTTTGTATTCATTTTTAATTACTTATGATTTTAATTTTAGAACATATTTTTTATTATAATTTTTAATTAATCTATTCATATTCTCAATTAATTTGATATATATTTATTTTAGAAGTCACCTCCTTCTTAATTTTTTCTACACACAATTTTATATATAATTTGAATTTTTTTCTTTAAAAATATATAAGAACTTATTATATTTAAAGAATATAGTGTCCTTTATTCTTTAATGGCTCCTCTTCTTTGGGATGAATTATATTTTAGATAAGATTATCTTCTCTCTCTAGAAAAGAAAGGAAACGGAAGACAAACATCCCTCAGACAGACTCTCACTTTATATTGCGTATCAAATTAAATTAATAAAAAAAGTTATCATGTCGCCTTAATAAATTTAAGGTGAGTTTAAATTTGATTTATTTTTTATTATTTAATTATGTATTATTATATTATTAAAATAATTTAACATCTAAAATAATTGCTGTTATAATTAAATTAAATTATTTAAATAATATGAAAAAAAACACTGATAATAGATCAAAATAATATGCAGAAATACCCTAACATGGTTGCAGCAATAAGCCGTCCAACAAAATGTTAAGTAAAGAATTAGAGCTTAGGTTTTGATAACTGAGATGATAGAGATAATTTTAAAAAAATATTTATTTAATTTTGTGTTATTTAAAAATATATTATATATTAAAAATAATTTAATTTTAATATATTATTAATATAAAAAATTAAATTATTTTATAATTATATATCATCATATTATTTAAAAAATTCATAGAGAAATCATTGTTGGTTAATTTTGAGTTTAATTCCGTTATAAACTAATGAAAATTTTTTGTTTAATCTTTATTTGAGTATTTTCACATATTTTTAGGTGTAACACTAATATTGATATTGAAATTGTCAGGGTTTAAATTAATTGACATTATAAAAACTTTCACAATTACTTAACTTAAATTTACTTTTTATTTAAATTATAACTTACTAGTAAACTAATAAAAATATGATAACACATAAATAAATGAGTGTATAAAATTATTTTTTAATTTTTTAAAAATATAAGTATTATTATTTTAATTTTTTAAATAATTTTTATAATAATTTAATTTCTAAATCATGAAAAAGATATTATTTTAATTCTCTACAAAATTTGACATCAATAAATTTAGTTCTTTAATCATTAAAAAATATTATTAATTTAATTTTTTAATAATATAAAATTAACATTAATTTAATTTTTTAATTATAAAAAAATATCAATTTACTCCCTATCTAACTATATAATAACGATTTTAATGTCATTTTTATAATTTAAAAATTAAATAAATATTAAATTTTTTTAATAAATTAAAATAATAATATATATATTTTTTAATAATTAAAAAAAGATTTACCCAATACAAAATAATTTTATACTGAAAATAAACAAATTAAAATCAAATCCTTATAATATCCTAATAATTATATCATGGAAGAAATGAAGACGAAAGCTTTTATTCCCGGTCATTAAAATCAAATCAAAATGCTCAACAATTTCTGGTGGAGAAAGCATTGCTGAGGCAGAAACGTCAAACGAACCTGACCGATCATTCACACACACTGACACGACGCTGACTCATACCGCATTTCTCAAGGTTGAACTTGAACATGGTCGCCTCACCGTGAAAAATAAAATAAATGCAAGTCACAATTAATAATAAAAAAATTAAAAAAAGGTTTTTTTTCTCGGTACGTGAAAAAAAAAATGTTTTAGTAAGTTTGTAGTTTAGACTTTATGTATTTATGTTTATT
This sequence comes from Castanospermum australe, assembly GCA_019955255.1. Taxonomy (NCBI): domain Eukaryota; kingdom Viridiplantae; phylum Streptophyta; class Magnoliopsida; order Fabales; family Fabaceae; genus Castanospermum; species Castanospermum australe. Next base: position 716,127 of record NSJW01000961.1, read on the forward strand.
GAAGTTCAAATTATTATTTTTAAAAAATTTATAAAGACAGGGTCCAATTGGATTTTCCTGCCAGCATCTGTAATTTGCTTTGGTTCAGGAATTTAGCAGGTTTGCACGAAGCCAATGATATCCCTCTTTAAATTTTATTTTAAATCTATTTTAATTTATTATAAATATTTATATTATCGCTTAATTATGTATAAGTATATTATTAAAAATATTTAAATCTGATAATATTTAATAAAATAAATTTTAATAACGTATTAATATATAATTAAATAATAATATAAATTTTTTTAATTATTTTAATTACTTTTTTCAAAATAAAAAAGATTTAATTTTTTGTATTGATAGGATTTAATTCTTTTTATTTTTGGAGAGTTAGTATTTATTAATTACAAAAAGAAAAAAGAAATTTGAACACAGCTTCTTATTTTTTATAAATAGTTAAAATTATCACCTAAACTATTGTTACGTGTTTAAATTTGATATATTATTAATGTAAATTTTTTATATTAACAATTTATTAAAATCAAACTCATAAAATATAATACTATACACATTATTGTTCCCTTACAACCAATAAACAAAGAACATCTAAACCAGCTCTATCATATCTTCAACTTTTTAATAAAAATACAAATAATTTTTGATAAATAATTTAAAGTAATTTTATTTTTGACAAATCACACACGAAAAATTTTAATATATAAAACAAATAAAAATTATACAAAAAAAACAAATTAAAATAAAACAGTGCTCATAGTTACAAAATTAAATTAGAAACACACCTATTGAATTCAATTTTACTAAAACCTTTATTCGAATGACTCCATCTTTTTCAACTTTTGATGGATGAAATGAATTATTCATCATACATTGAATCATTATCTCTTATTGAACGCTTTCTATACGTTGAATGTTTAAAATTTAATAATCAATTATTAAAATTAGGTCACCTTGAGTTATTACTTAAATAGTAACCTGGCTTTATATCAAAAATAGAAAACCAAATTTAAATTTTTTTTCTTAACTAGTAAATGCTATTTTTTTTAAAGATTAAAAATTCAAAATTAAAATAAAAAATATTTACCAATATATCAAAATTAAAAAGAGTTATTTGTGTCTCAACTTTTTAATAAGAAAATACTACAAAGGAAAACTGAGACGTCTTGAAGGCCCCACAGCATCTTAACTCAGATGAAAATTCGGCAAGCTGGATCCGTAGCACGGGTCGCGGTGGAGAAACAAACAAAAGGGTCCTTTGCTTTTCAGGTGGAACGAAACCGCTGCATTGGTGACCCCGCCTTAACCTTAATTTTGTTTCCTCAATTAATCGAAGCTCGAAAAAAAATCAGATGCAGATATTCCCTCAGATTTTGTTTGGATGTTTTCATATAGATTGAAATAAAATGAGATGAATAGAATAAAGTATTTATATTTTTATTAAAATATTTAGTAATGAAATGAGAGAATATTTTTACTTCTTTTATTTAAAATTTTATTAGAAATAAATGAAATGATAAATTTTTTAATCTAATTTTATTTGAAAGAAAAGAAAATTAAGATGTGAAATAGAATAAAATATAATAGAATTCACCTAATTTTATTTTATTTCATTTTATTTTTAAAAACTTATATAATAATATCTCTATATTATTCTACTCGTTTTCATCTTAAATCACCGATCCAAACAAGCCTTGATGGCATTTGTATAAACTATAGACACCACCCCCGGAGGAAAGGGAAATGTGTCATCGCCCACAGGTGACGGCCCACTGGCCCTACTATACTTTCTTCTTGTGTGGGCTATACTGAGTCATATACCACGATCAAAAGTGGGCACAAAAAATGTGATTAAAAAAAAATTCAAATGTAAGATGTACTGATTTATTTTATAATTAAAATAATTTAATATATGTTTAATATAACATAAAAATAGTTTTTAATAAATAATATTTATATATAATTTTTTATATAAAATTCATTTATAATTTTATTCTTATATTAAACATAGTATTATAATCAAAATTTTAATAAAGAACTAAAAAATATTTTTAAAATTAATTAAACATTCACGTATAGGTTTTTTAAAGATATAAATGAACTAAAAAATTAATTTTATTTTATAATCAAAATAATTTATAATTAAATTTTTATTGAAAATTTAAAAAATAATTTTTAAAAAAATAATTAATTATAAAAAATTAATTATTAATTATTTTTAATACAAAATAAATAAGTGTAAGAGAATTGCTTGAGTAAGAGTAATCATGGGTCTGTGTTAATCCACGGACCTAACAACCTGATTTGATTTAACTAAATATTTTTGAGTTGAATTGAGAAGTTGGTCCAAATAAAAATTGTATGAACTAGACATTAATTAGTTTGAGTAGCGAGTTTAACTTGTTGTAATTCGATAATCTCACTATTTGACTCAATTATCATTTTTATTATTAAATTTTATTATTTTATATATTTTTTAAACATTAAAAGGATGTTATTCATCCTTTTAAATTTAATTTTATGATAAAAATAATTTTTTAAAATATATCTTTAAGTATTATTATAAAATAAAAAAAATTATAATTTTTTATTTTTAAAAATTTTGTATGCATGTTAAAAAAATAAAATATACAACTCAATAACTCAAACCCAACTAACTCAATTTTAATCAATTTGATTTTAATCTAAATGAATAAATTTTTTTTTATAAATTTAATTCAACTTAACTTAAATTTAAAAAATCAATGTAAACTTATTTTTTGCCAACAATATGACCCGACCCATGTCTACGCCTGAGGCTTTTTCCTTGTCAGATACGAAACCCGACAACGCCAAAAATTGGAAAGCCACACCGATGCACATAAGGAGAGGCAAGACGCGCACACCCACACCCACACCCACACCCATACCCCCTTCTCTCTGTCCCATTCGTCTCGCTTCTCAATTGTCAACCTAGCTAGCCGTTACCCCTCGCAACAGTGAACGTCACCCTCAGAAGCTCCTAAGGAGGCTAGGACCACCGACCGGGATCTCTGATCCCCGCTTCTCAGCAATTTTCATTTTTCTTCCCCACAAGTTCCCAAAACTCCCTTATTCTGCGATATGCTGTGTTGCTGGCACCACCACCACCCATCCCCGTCAGTACTTCTCTACCAACCACCACCGCCACATTAATTCTGCTTCCTCTGGTCTCACCCAATCTGACAAAGGCCCAAAGGGGAAAATGCTCGATTCCGTCCTTTTGGCACTTTTCCTGCCCTGCCTCGGCATGAGCGCCGTCTTCATCGTCTACATGTGCCTTCTCTGGTACGCCACTACCCATCAACCCGATGTCAGGCAACCGGTGAAGCCCGTCTCCGACAAGGGCTTGTCTGCGTCGGAGCTGGAGAAGTTGCCCAGAATCACCGGAAAAGAGCTGGTCATGGGGACCGAATGCGCCGTGTGCCTCGACGAGATCGAGAACGAGCAACCGGCTCGTGTGGTTCCTGGTTGCAACCACGGGTTCCACGTGGAATGCGCAGACACCTGGCTTTCCAAGCACCCTCTTTGCCCGGTGTGTAGAGCCAAGCTCGATCCTCAGCTTTTTAATTCCTCTGAAAATCCATGCTGAAGAATCGAGATTCAGTACCCGCCGGAACCCTTCCTTCAGTCACCGCCGCATCATTATTGAGAAAAAATAAAAAAAAAAGGAAAGAAAGAAACGAAGGAAGAGAAAATTAGGAGCCAGAGAAAGAAGCCAACATTGTTCTTAGTTAGCTTTGTTGTCTTTAGTAGTGTACGGTTACTTACTTATGTGTCGTGTGTCAGGACCTGGACGAATGTAGCGCAAAAAAACACTCCATTTACCTCTTTTGGATTATCGCATTGATGGATCTGAAATCTGCTATTCTTGGTTTGCGAAATAGGAGGAGCGGCGGAGCCCAGGGCGGCGACTCCATACTTTAATTCTAGCTGTATCAAGTATATTTAATTATTAATTTGTTCATCTCAAAAAACAAAAAGATTAATTTGTTGCTAATCAGAAGAAAATTCGGTGATGAACATGTTTATTCGGAAAAGCTTGAATGATAATATTTCTGAAGCTTTCCAGATTTTTCATTTTACTTTTTTATTCCTAGAAAAGAATTTTTCACTGTTTATTGCACGACAGTGTGTAGAAAAAGGGTATTGTAGCATTATTAGGGAAGCGAGGGAGGCAACAGCTGAAAAAGAACTTAAGAGCGGCCAATTGACGCTTTTTTGAGGGTTCGTTGGAGCAAGTGGATGAACGGGTCACTGGGTCGTGAATTGAACGGTTCATATGCTTTCCACTCGTGGAGTCATCTGTTCATTGTTTCAAGGCACAGATAGAGAAAAAGAGTCAGAGAGAGCACACAAGTTGATTTTGATTTTGATTTTGATTTCGAGTAATGGGATATTTTCTTAAAAGAATTATTTTAATCATTTTCTTAATATTTAATGAAAAAATGTTAAATAAAAAAGTAAAAATGTGTAATATTTTAAAAATTTTCAAATATAATTAATATTTTTTATTCAATAATTAAAAAGAATATTAGGTTAATTATTTAAAAAATATAAAATTATTTCTTGATCTGTCCCGATGAAAATATCTGGATGCGAACTGCTGTATGATTTTATCTCATTTCAGTTCTCTCTTTAACGACGATAAAAATAAACAGTGGTAATTTTAGTCGTTATATGAAAATGGAACCTCTCAAAATATCGGGAAAAAAAAAACCGTGTGAAAATAAAAAAGAGCAATTAATTAGTCAATAATTAATGGGAGGTAGGGAACGTACGAGGGGTTGGCATGTCACGTTGATGGTTGAAAGCTGTGTGGATGAGTCCAAGTTCATTCATTGCATGGTGGCGCCACGTCACGGGTGTGAACCTTACGAACGAAATGACCGAATGGGTCCCCAAGGTGCATCGGTGGCAGCTGGTCTTTCGTTGATCCTTGGACTTTGGGGATTTGGGAAAGCCTCAAAGCGAATGACTGTCATGAGCTTTGCAGATATGAGATATCAGACATGATATGACTAGCCCCACGGACGGGGAGTGGTTGAGGGTTGCTTTACGTTGCATCAGCATACAGAAGGTGATACGTACCCAGAAAAAAAACAGAGAGAAGGTGATGGTACCTTGCTCCTGCACCTGAGGTTTTAGGGGATTATGCACAGAGGAGAAGATAACAAAATCCACGGGTAATATTCCATTTCACAGACTCACCCAGCCTGTCCCTCAGATCTTTATTTATCTAGAAAGTGTGTGATAAAATTGATTTACATCTTTAAGAATGTAAACTGAATGAAAATTTTAATTTAATTTTTTAGAATTATATTTTATAAAAAAATTATATTTTATAAAAAAAATTATATCATTATTATTTTAAACTTAAAAAAATTATATTTATAAAATAATTTAAATAAGTTAAATTATGTAAAAATATTTTTAATTAAAAAAATCTTCATTTTAATCTCGAATAATTTTATATTTTTTAATTTTATTTTTAATAAATTATTTAATTATTAAATAAAATAAATATTAAATATTTTATGTTTTTAAAATATTAAATATTTTTATTTTTTATTTAATATTTATTTTATTAATTATTAAAAAAACTATTAAAAAAGTTTAAATAAATATAGCATAATTCTTTAATCTCCCAACTTTCCAGTCAAAAGTATCTTCTAATTACCCTCTTTTCCAGCTGGAAATATCTCCCAGGACCCATGCAATCGCTGTAATTCTCATTTCTCAAATACAACTACGGGGCGTCTTTAATTATAAAATATCCTTACATTATTAGTGTAGAAAGACTGTCGTGTCTGAATTTTATTATGTAAAATATTATCTTTTATTTATTTTCATATGTTATTTAAAGTTTTTATTTAAGGATTAAAAAATTATTAAATAATTTTAATAGTAAACAATATAATTTAAAATGATCATTTTTTATTTTAAAATTTTACTTATTTTATTATTTTTTATTAAAAAATAAAAATAAAATTATAATTAAAAAATTATATTTTTTTTTTAATTTTTTTAACCGATAAATTTTTTTAAATAAATTTTTTTTTATACAATAAATAAAAATAAACGAAAAAATAGAACGAAAAGAATAATAGTAGTAGATAGTGGCTACCAGCCCAAAGTAATAATTCTGATATTTTTTTTCCATTTCGATAGACGTTTCGTTCAATAAAGCATGCCTACATAACTATGCTCAATTGATTAGGACCATTTGTAAACATCTGACCACACGCCTAATGAAGGTAGCTTTCTTTAGAGCTTTTATTTTGTCTCCAATAACTTCTTCCATGTATATTCGGACAATTGGAAAGAACGAATATAGTATTAAAAAAAAAATTGTCTTGTGTCCTACACATTAACAAAATTGCCAATGACCTCATCAAGCCATACCTTTGTAAAGTAAAATTCATTTAAATTTAATAAGTGTCATTAATAATCCTTTAAATAGTTTAATATATAAATTAGTATTTTCATAATCTCATAATTTTAATATAGGTAGATAATTCAAAACTTATCATCCTATAATTTTAAGATAAATATAACGAACATTAACATGAAACTTAAAATGCAATAAATGTCAATAATGATCTTTGAGTATACAGAACAAAAATTTAATCTACATGAAATCAAGAAAAATATAACATATAAAATCTTTTTCTTTAAAACAAATATTAGCACTCTAATTTTTTTAAAATAAATGTTAGTACTCTATGTATTGATACAATAATTTAAATAACATCTGTTAGTCTATTATTAATTTTTATAAATTTTAAATACTTAATATCATAAAAAATAAAACCCGTACAAAAGTGAATATACATTATTAATTTAGGTTTAAAATTTTTTGTATATTTATTTATTTATATATATAATAAAATTAATCTGAGTTTAATAAAAAAATATATGAACACTAATTTAACAATGATAAAATTATTATTTTTAGAACATAATTTTTATATTTTAGTAAATAAAGATTGGGATAGTTCTTCGTGATTTTCTAAGTTCATGAAAGATATTATAAGGATAAAATATTGCGTGTATGGCAAACAAGTGTATCAAACCCAACACGATAACTAGGCAGGGTACGAAAATAAACATAAAATAAATGAATATAAAATGTTATATGACATTCTTATCTCATTTGAGAGCCGTGGTGTTTAATTATTTTAAAAGAACTACATTGCCTCTTTGAAAATTTGTATATTATCACGTCAAGATGAAGAATCCTATTGGTGCTTCAAAGGGCACAACAATGAGCTAGTGCTATTACGATATATATTAATATTTATGTTAATCCATATTAAAGAGATATATCATATTTAAATTAATTTATGAATAATTGGGTCAAATTAACCCATTTAATTTCTTTTTTTTATATGACAATGATTTTTTTTTCAATTTTATTTTGTGCTTTATGACAACACAAAAGGAAGCAATTTTCTCATTTATTTAAAACTCTCTCATACGTAGCAAGAGCCAAAAGTAGAATTTCATCTCAAATCATACCTACCGTAGAAAAGCTTTTATCAGTTGAATTAATTGACAACTATATTGATATATTATTCCTTTTTATTTGAGGTAGGCTAATGTCAAATTTCTTCGTATGATTGTAAACGAGTCAGAGCAGTTTGCAAATAGTATTATTTATATTTTTTTTGATTTTACTCTGATACACTATTAATACAAAGCTTCTTTTTATACTATCATATAATTATATGTATCATGTTAATAAAATAATTTAATTTTGATAAACAACTATTTAAAAGAATAAACTCTTTTAATGATACAGTAATACATGACTAGATATTATAATATAAAAAATGTTTACACTAAATTAAAATTAAAGTCAATTTCTTTTACTATATTTATGATACAAGTTTCTTCATTTATATTTATTTAAAATCATTAGTGAATCACAAATTATTTATTATTTTCTTTATTCTTAAAAAAGTTGTTTATTAATAAAATAAATTGAGTGTCAAATTGATCACCTACATATCTCGTTAAAATGCTAATAAAATCAAACTTTATACTAATTTAAGATTAATAATTTTTGTTATTTTATGAGTTATTTAAAAAAAAGTAAAAAAAAATATGTTAATTGATCACCTACATATTAGGTGCAATTGAGTTATCAGTTAACTTTAACAAAACAATGGATAAAAAACTTAATTGTTACAAATTATATATTTTAAGTGTCTAATTATTATTATTTTTTTGTTAAAGGAATCTATATGTAACTCATCTAAAGTTGAAGAAGTATGTGAATATTTTACCCTTTTCTTTTTTGTGTTACCAAAAGAATTAGTAGTTAATTTATGTAGATAAAGATGACATCCAGCTATGCACACAAAAGCAATTAGAAAATACTCAATGTATTGATGTAATGAAAGTAAATTATAATTTAAGTATGAGAATTGTAATTTGATTTATGTGAATCATATTTCATAAAAAATGTCATACCATTATCACTCTTGATCTAAAAAAATTAGAGTTATGAGATGATTTAAATGAATTGAATTTTATGAAAATATTCTTAATTTATTAAAAAAACAATTAGAAAATGACAAAGGCAGGGATGCAGCTCTTTTTAAAAAATATATAAATTACAATTTACTTTTATTAAATTTATTCACTTTTTAGAATTAATATATAATATTTTACTTATAACATTTTTACCTTTTTTTTTATTTTGGTATATTCTAAAACTGTCAATTGATGGATTAAATTATTAAATGATGAGAATCACATTATCTCATTAAATTTTATTTAATTTTTTTTTACCCAATTTTTTGTTATACATTTTCCATTGACTTGATCTTCTCTTTTAATTTTATTGCCCCTAAGGAATATTCACAATGACGGAGATTTCCTTTGTCAAATTATTATATGTATATCTATATAGATAGATATATAAAACCACATTTTTTAACTAAATGTTTTCAAAACTAGTTATTAACTCTGTTCTTGGTAAAGACTTAAATGTTGAGAATATGAAAATCCTATAAAAGATCTACGTTGGGACTGTACATGTGAGTTCACAAACCTAAATTTGGTGAAACAAGGATAGAAGCAGACTCAATAGAGTGATACCCGGAGTGTTTAAGCTTAGTTGCTCAAAGGGATGGTTTTAATTTGGCTTCATGAGCGCTACTCTAAACTGTAAAAAATTGTCATCTTATGACTTTTGGCTTGCAAAATCTTTTATTTTTGAAATTTTTTATGAGAATGTTAGATTCTCATATTTTGTACAAAATTTTTAAAAATATTTCCATATAAAAAAATTCTTTAGAATGATTTTTGTTTAATATTACCATGTAAAAATCATTTTAAAAAAATTATCAAAAGTTTATGTAAAAATCTTTAGAATAATTTGTTTTTAAATTTGAACCAAATGTCCACTGATATTTTTTTTCTTTAAAAAGTTAGCATTTGTTGACTAAAAATGATGAAGAATTTCATCTCTTTTAATAGAGAGTCAAATTATCACATGAGATATTGCTCAAGTGGTTGTCCACTAATTGTTTTTAATATTACTCTTATTAAAGCTAACTTAACTTTTTTTTTTTTAAATATGAGTTTTGTATAAAACTGACTTTATCTAATATTACACACTTTTTCTTTATTTTTTGGAAGAATCACTTGTTTTAGAGGTTAGTTTATGTAAATAGTTTTTGGCCTAAAGTAACTAATAACTATGGGATAAAATGATAAGATGCCTATAACCTAGAGATTATATACCTAGTCTGAAATAGTTTTACGAGTTGAGAGTTTCATAACCACTTTTTTTTTTTTTTGCGATGAGTTTCATAAGCATTATATAGTCTATGGATTCAAAAGTTGATAATTATTTTAATAAATTTTGAAAATAGAGTTTGGTGGCAGCAGGGATTTCGGAGAGAGATAAGAACTGGGGTTCTAGGTGCGATTCCTATTTATGGCCCCATCGTGCTTATCTATTTCTCTTAATCGCTTCTGGCAGTGGAGGGGTCCAAATCCAATTTTTCCTTTGACTATGGTTTTATGTCACTCGAAGGAAAAAAAGAAAAAAAGAGAAATCAGTGTACAGCGCTCTTTTGAGCATGTCCCATCGTCGCCGTTAGAGACAAAATATTCTGTCTTAAGGTAAAATCAATTAATAAATTTCTGTTTTTTTTAAGTATTGCTATGATATTTTTATTTTTTAAGTTATTAGTATTTATAAAATAAAATTAATAATTAATCTATATTTGATAACTAATTAAAATAATAATATTTAAGAGAAAATAAATAGTAGAGTAATCCGGTTTGTTTCACCCTTATGCATTTTCAACCATTTTATGTTTAGTTCTTCCTTCTTACAGGGATTATTGGTCATGGGAAAGGGCAAAAACATAAGAAAATAGTTGGGGGCAAACTAAATATTCGGAGGGGCAGATTTGGATTATCACTGTAAATCCACACACACTCAAACTCATTTTTATTCTAACTTAATGCATGTTTGAGAATAATTTATTTTAAAAAAATTATTTTTTTAAAACTCTTTTAATAAAATTTAATTATAAATTATTTTAATTACAAAATAAATTAATAAAAACATATATATTATAAAATCACTCTACTGTATGAGCGCTTTTTATCATGATCACCTATTAAGTACATTAACTGAAAGTTTATTTTAGATTTTATATTCTTCAAAATCAATTACTATTCTAAAATTAATTCTCTTAATAGTTGTAATTATTTAATTAAATTTTTTTAACTTAATTATTATCATAAAAAAATAATTCTAATAAAAATCACTCAAAAATAATTTTATAGCAATACCAAGATAAATTCAAAATTATAAAATTAATTTTTTTAACGTAGAATTTTTTTTACAATCAGTTCGTTAACATTAATTTTATTTTACAATCTAATTCAAATAGACCTTAATATAATTACAAGAAACAAGTGCCTTTATACTTACGTAATTTTAGTTCTTTGATTTACACATGTTTTTATTTGTGTAGTGTAGGTATCAAATGGGTTGGTCCATTTGGGCCAACTCTTTAGTCCGGTTAAGCCAGCTTACCTAATTGTCAGGCCGAATGAATCGGCTTGATAGGTTGAGTCGAAATTGTTAGTTTGAGTTCACAACTTATTTCACAATAAGAAAGACCCTCTAAAAGACAAATTATTATGATATTTCATAAAATTCATATTTTTATATTCTTATATTATATTTAAACATCTATACTTTTAGTTTTTTTTTTATATATAATAAGGTCAATTGTTAGACATGTTTTATGTTGCGATTATATGATTTTTAGATCAATTTATATATATGTTGAATAATTGATTTTTTACTTCAATAAAAAAGTTCATTCACATTTAAATTAAATTATATATTTTAAAAATTATTATCATATTGGCATGACAATGATGTTGCTATTTTTTGGCATGGGCATATGTGTGCTTTTACTTCATATCATATTTGCATCTTGACCCAGCATCTATGGAAGTAATTCTTTCAAATGCAGTTAGTTGGTATGGGGTGTGCCTAATATCACTATAAGAAAGGATTTAGTTTCAGTTCCTGAAAGTACCTCATATTTACCCAAAACAAAAAAACAATAACTTTAGAGAATACACGTCCTTATAAAAGCGAGATATAGACCTCATAAAAAAGAGAAAATGAGTTATTGGTCTCTAATTTTCTTTTGTTCTTATAGGTTTCTCACTCTTTGATATGGACTAATTTTCTATTGAAATATTGAGGTTATCCCATCCAACAATATTTTCAAAGAATTAGAATTCTTGACATTACAAATAAAGTTTATTCTATGAAACTTTAACTTGCTTTCTACCAAACTAATATAAATTTAATATTTTTTAAAATTAATTAAGAATGATTGGATATCACAATAAGATTCACACGTGGTGAATTTGACAATTAGATTATGCATGATTACCATACAATGAAGCAAAAAATGATTGTATTATTAATAATATATTTGGAAATGTTGAATTTACATTGTTTTGATGAGATTTTGTGCTTTATTAGTGACCATTTATAAGAAGAGGTGAGAAGAAAAAGTTATGATCATTATCTTAGGAATAAAATAAAAGGGTTTAATTTTCACATGATTATTTTCTCATGACTTTGTTACATAGAGAATGCTAAATAGATAGGAGTGCTTTACTAGTTGTGACTAGTTGGAAATTGCTGGATGTAAATTAGGCACATGGTTAGAAGAGAAAGTTTCAGTTTTCCTACACGTTTAGCTATGGGTAAAAATAGAATAATAAAAAAGCAATCATGAGTTATGTGAAACAATTTGTAGGTAGTTTACCAAGTATTAATGCAATGTCAAGATATCATGGATTTTTCAAATGTCTTGAATCTGTTCTTCAATATTTTAATGACGAGCAATGGAAATGATTAAGTTAAACAAAAAAATAGTATAATGTTGTTTATTACCTAATTTATAATAAAGCTAATGTTGAACATATATTTTTTTTAGGTGAATTTTGAACATTTATATTTTGCACTGAATAGATTGCTTAGGAACTCTAGATGGACATCTATCAAGATAAATGTACCACACAATGAAAAACCTAGATATCGAACCAAGAAATACAAGTATCAACAAACGTATTACATTTGTCACTAGACATACAATTTCTATGTCTCTTTGGATGAGGGAATCAATTGCAATTAATAGAGTCCTAAAAATCTAAACATTGTAGAATGTAGTGATGGGTGCCATGAGGTGTATGTTTACCATCATTACTTTTTAAGTATATTACTTCTGTGATTGCTGATTACATGAATGGAAGAGGGTTCTTTAAACACAAAAGAGAAGATACTATTTTAGTAAGTTAAGTCAGAGCACAGCCTATAACACCACAAAATTTTTTAACATGAACATTTCTCTGTTGGATATCATAGAATACCTTGCTTTGTTAAGGAAAGATGAGATATTAGTAAAGGAAAATCCTTTTATCCTGCAAGGTACAAGAAAAATAATAACTAACATGTTATTTGCTTCATATCAAACTAAAGAATATTCAGTTGCCATAGACAGTTTGAAATAAATCTTTTGACCAAGTATGTTACGGCAAAAGTAATTTTGACTTTCAATGAACCATCTGAGTTTCGAGTTGTTTTTAGTTTATCACACATAATTAATTATGTGCATGACTCGATTGTATATTGGATAAGTTGTAACCCCTTCAAATTGTTCTATAATAAATAAATAATAATGAAATAAACGTAGATATATTTTTATTATAATCTGTCAATAAGTTAAGTCCTTTCTTGCCAAGACACACGAATCCCGACCATAATGTTATAAAAAAAAAAAACTTGTCATGTATAAAAAAAAAAAACATTGTCATGTATTAAAACAAGCCTGTCCTTCATTCTGTATCAAAAAAAAAAAAAAAACCTGTCCTCGTCACTTTTTTTTTTTTTCGTGTGGCCGTTGTCCTTCATTAGTTTGATCCCAAATTAAGGATATAAATATGTATTTTCATTATCATGTGGATAAGATTTAAGCCTCGGTGCCCGAAACAATATCCAGTGGAATGTAGTTTTTGACGTTGAAATGTGCTAAGAAATTAAATTTACTAACGGAGAATTGTAGTTCTATTTTAGTTACAGATGTTAAAATAATATTTAATAAAATTTTTTTATTAAAAGTATTACATAAAACATTCAATTTTTAAAAAAATGGGTTATAAAATATTTTTATAAAATAAATAAAAAAAACCTCGAATTTCTTAAGTAAAAAAGTCTAAATTTAATAAATGTTTGGTAATAAATTTTTTAAAAAGTTTTTTCAATTAATTGTAATTATAAACAGTTTTGTTGTTCTTATTGTTTGTTGAAATTAATATTTTTATATTTAAAATAATTTTAATTAAAATTTTTAAAAAATTTTTAAAAAATAATAATTTTTAAACATGTTATAATCAATGAGATGGAAACAATACCAAAGAAAATGAGAAGGAAACACAAAGTTTGACTTAGGAATATGACGATGATGGGAACTTATAAGTGAGTCGGGTAGTAAACACCTTAGCATCACCATGATCACGTCACATTGAATCCCTTGTCGGACGCTGGGCCCCGCCACACAGCTACATGTGGCAAAGATGTGATCCCCGAAAATCTCCGCTACACTCTGAGGATGACACCTGGCAAATAATCTCGGGAACTCAGAACAGACAATACAGAGACACGGCGATTGCATCTTGGTGGGACACATGGCGCCCCTAGAAGATGCGATGTGGGCCTGAGCCCACCCGTAATAGGAATTTTCTTTTCTTTTGGTCCGAGAGGTAAGGGGAGAGGTTTCCCACATCGAACCGATGTGTGGTTTTTCTTTTTCTTGTTTTTTGAAAAGGTCGTTTCTCTTTCATCCACTAACCTGACCGGCCACCCATAATAGGACAAAACAACGACTTTTCTTTTTCTTGTGGGGGGCTCCTACCACGAACCTAACAGACTGAACGAGACAGGCCCAATCATGGTAGGTGCCCTGAGTGGCGGTGGTGGTGTCCATACATTTCCCTACTTCCGTTGCCTCCTCTTTTTTTGGGTCGACGGTCACACTGTCACCACTGGCCATATCTTCGGAGCATCGCCAATTAATGTATCTATCCATAGATGATTAGATGTCACAGCCACGCCAGCTATCCACAAGTATGGCGAACCAATATGTTCCAAACTTAGCAATCTTAAAAGAAAAACAATATGTTCTTCTACTAGAGATATTTAGTTTGAATCTCACTAAAATTCCACAAGTATCATTATAAATTTTAATTATTTTAATTGAGATTTATAACATATTCTGATTTTGAAATAGTGTAATCTTTTTTATCTCAAATTTTTTGTTATAAAAAAACAAAAAACAATCAATGAAAATTTGTGGATTATAATTTTGATATCTATTTAATAATTCAACTTTCATTCAGTATAAATTTATTTATAATCAAGTTTGTTTCAAAGCGATTAATTCCGTTACAATCTTAACATCTTGCTAGTTCTTGCAATTGGTGATTGTACTAAGGAATCGATGGGCTAAGTTGCTAATCCCCGAAATGTAAAAATTAACTACTATTAAACATATCTATTCAGATCTAGAGGTACCAATTAAAGTTGGGATAAGGGTTGCTTAAGTGAAGTCTTTGGTTTGCATACCGTAATTCAAAAACTGTATGAAATTAACAGTCACAAGTTTTCGTGCGTTAATTCGGATTTCCCCTTTTTTCTTCTGGAATAGAGGGACCATGATGTGTCACATCAGATATACTATATATATAGTATATACTTTGATTGACCATTTTACGAATTAATTGGCTACGGATGTTAAATGTATTTTAAATTTTTAAAATATCAAATGTTTTTAGTTTTTTGTTTAATATTTTTTATTAAATATGATGATAATGTTTTAAGAGTATATATCATATCATTATTCTCTTTAATAATATTTATGTTAGATCTATCATTATTATTATTATTATTATTATTATTATTATTATTAAATAATTATTTTAAAAATCAAATCATATAGTTCTCATTTTTTATCTCATTTATTCATATCTGTATTCATATTCTTTAAAAAATAAAATTAAGCTCTGGTGATAACTATCTAATTAACTTTCTTTATAGGAAAAATATTTATATAAGTGAACAGACAAAGAGTCCCTAATTAAGGCAATTCAATTCTTATTTTTATCACGTAGAATTATTCATTAGTTGGAAAGCTCTTTAAGCATTTTTTTGGAAAGATATCGATTCTTCATCAAGATCAATAATTATAGCTAAAAGTTAGTATAATTATTTTTTCACTATATATTAATATTTATTTGGCTTACATCTACTCACCAAATTCATCCTTTGCGATACAGGCCATAGCGTTCACACTTGAATGTATATATAATATGACCAAATCATATGAAAGGTTTTTCTAGTACTATTTTTTAGTGAAGATATCGGTACCTATTCACAATTAATAACTAATATTTAATCATGTAACTCACTTAGTTAAAATATAAATATTATATTTATATTTTACTAATTTTATTTTAATTAAGTGGAATATGTAGTTAAATATTAATCACTTATTACTAAAAATACTAGTACTTTTATAAAAACAAAGGGTACCAAAAAAATATTTTTTTATATAAATTACAACAGCAATATAATCCGTATTTTAGAATTAATTACTCATATTGGAGTTTCAGTTTAATTAGTTGATGGACGGAAAATTCAAATTGCAATTAAGGATATATTCATGCATAACTCATTTACTTCATCGTAGGGTTAAGGATATTATTTGTTTGCTAACTTTCCCTTTGGTACTCCGGCTAAAAAACCAGTAGGGTTTAAAAGAAAATGGGAAGATAATGAATAAACGAAATTTCTTGTATCTAGCAAATAATGAATGGATGAGTCTACAATGCTACAAGTTGCATGGGTTATTACAAGTAGTTGAAAAAATTTACATCGTGAAAATAATACTTATTTTAAATTATTATTTTAGCGATAAAAGTTATGTCGACAACTTGTGGTATGGATATAACTTGTGATATTAAGGTTATATGTTATGTTAGCCTGTGTCGCTTTCAACTCATTGTTTTAGGTTTTAATATCTGTACATGCATGGTGTAGCATGTGCATAAATGGGACGTACGACTTATCCTACCTTTGATGGCATTTGTAGATATATACTTTATTGATTTTTTTTCTCTTGTATTTTGGGATTATTGAAATTATTTTTTTACTATTTATATTTGGATTTTTGTATAATATGAGAGCATGAATGAATCTTCGAGGATAATATTTAATCGCAAATAATTAGTTTGCAATCTTACTAAAGTAATTATTACTATTTAATTTTTTTCGTAAGAATATTACTAAATTTTTACTACGTACGTATATATATGAGGTATGAAGTTGCAATCAATAATTCCACATATATTCTAGTCTTATTTTGGTCTTTGACTAAGGATAAGCGTAAGACTAACTTTTAAGATCAAGAATAGTGATTAGATAAAATTCTTTTCAAAATAATAATTTCAGGATTTGAATTCCGAAATCCACTCCTACTTCAACTAGCCATTTTTAAGTATGTATTCTAGTATCTGAACTGCTATAAATACTTATCATCCACATAATTATTGATAGGGAACTTCTTTAATGCATATCCAGCTCGATAGGTATACTTTTCCATGACAACGTCTTCTTATGATTCTTATATAACTTGGTTTCAGACACAGCAAAATTTTCAACTGATTCAGCGGGATTAGTTGTAACTAAATGTAATAGTATATTTCTAATTGATAAGAAATAATAATAATCATAGAAAAAGCTATTATTATTATTATTTTTATTATTATTGTGAAATCTTTTTCGTACAATAATGCAAGTACTTCAGCAAGAGATGCGAAATAAGTAGCTTAGTAGCAACTGAATTCCCTAAATACATTACTCTAACTTTAATAATAGAGGTAAGTATCACTTGATCAGCTACAAATTAACTTATTGATGCCATAATAAAAATTTAAAATAGTGCACATACTTTCAGGAGTTTAGTTAACGGAAAGTTTTTAGTTTTTGAAAATCCTTATATACAAGAATGTTGGATTCTCATATGTTTGATATAAGATTTTAAAAAATACTTCTCTGTAAAATATTATTTCCGAGAATGGTTTTCATCCAAAAATCTCACACTTTTATTGGGTGGTAGAAATCCTTCATTCCTATTTCATGAGACGAGAAATTTTTAAATAAATATTAAATAAAGTGCTTAAGGAATTAGACGATAGGCAATGCATGAAATACTTTGTCATGTAAAATGTTCAAAATGCCAACCCTCCACTGCAACACCATCACTAATCATTGCTAGCTATTGGCCACCCGCCAGCATTCAGTAACAAAGTGGCCATCTTCTGTTAACCCACCACGGCAGCCAAAATTATTCACATGAATGTGTTGGGAGAGAATTTTAGATATATTCAATGTAAGATAATTATATTATAATTAAGCATATGCAACATCAATTATTATAGGTATATTTAAGAATTTCTCCTGTTTTCGACAATTAAATGTGGTAATCCATGATTTCGTTGAATAACATTCACGAAAAATAGTACTTCCAAAAATTTGTATCATCGAGATTTTTTTTTTTCTAAGTTGAAGCAAATACCGCAAACACTTAAATTTAATTTATAAAATAACCTGCCTTCTTTTACTAATTCAAACCCTAATTCTAAGCATTCATGATATGAAGAAGAATAGTTAAGAAATACGGACACTTCAAAATGGTTGTCGCATCCGTATTGGATACATAGTGTCGAACACTCCTTGAATACTTATGGTACTTCTATTCTTTATCATAAAATTTTTTTACATTATTTTTTAAATTTGTGTCAATATAAGCGTAATATCGTAAAAATTAAATAAGTGATAGTCTTTTATCATATCTACAATGACAAAAGCTAATTATTTTTTATTTTTTTATAAGATCTAAGTTATATATGATTATGTAATAATATTTAAATTTTAAAAATAAATATTTGTATTAAGATTTATATTTTTATCTTACATATATTTTTAAGTTGTGTTTTTATATTAATATTATATTAATTTTATATTTTATATATAATTATATTGTATCTTATAATTTTTAAAATTTATCATATTTTTACATCTATGTTATGTTATATCTGTATCTCGTGTTGTGTCGGTAATTAATAGAAGAATAGTCATCTATCTTTGCGTCCTTTTAACACATTAACACCTATCACATGAAATATTGTCATCTCATATACGACATAATGACATATAGACGACGCTATGTACATTTTTATCGAAATGTTTTCAGAGGGTACGCATGCAGGTCACCGTGCAAACTTAAAATTTATGGAAGGACCCATACGTGTATCGACGCATTAAGGTCGTTGCCCATCCCTCACAGACCTAACACTCTTTAATAGTACTTTATCTGAGGCATACAATCCAGTAGCTCTCCTCCACGTATCCTCTGATGATTAATGCACCATTTCTTTCATACTCAACGTCAACGGTAAGCAGCCACAAAGCTAAGCTTCTATAAATCGCATAATGCGCATGTGTAGAGAAATTCTTATATATATTTTTTTAATTTATATAAATAAATACATGTAAGATAAATAAATATATAATATTAAATTTAATATTATTTTTATATATTTATCTTATATTTACTTATAAGAAATAAAAAAAATATTATTTTAAGAACCCACAAAAATTTCTCGTGAATGTGAGAAAATGCGATGGGAATATGTCAACAGTGAAATCCAGAAAAGATGCTTATTTATTGTATTTGCAAATTATCGTGCGGGATGCGTCTCTGTACGATATGAACAAGAAAGTTTAGGATTTCAGAAGAGCCAAAGGAATAGTTGAGCATCATCTGTTTGCTTGCAATTAACGGTGGATTGGGGCTGGACCTGCGCCGCCATTACTAGTGTGTACGTGTATGTCACAGATTTGGACGCGTCTGCACTTTCCTTTTCCGCCCAATAAATAGCGCTTATTTCGCACTGCGAATT